>CM075443.1:19571145-20771145 GCA_037832335.1 Carallia pectinifolia
CGATGGATCTATGAGTATCTACTTTTGCATACAAGAATCAGCAGACACAATCTTTGACCGCTAACAAGCTCTAAGCCAAAGTAAAAAGAAAAAGTGAAAAAAAAAATGCGGAACAAAGAGGTCGGCAAAAGACAAAAGCAACACATTTCTATGTAAAGATGCACACACACTACTACTGCACATAGTGAACATATCCAGCAAAAAATCTACGGATTTTACTTCATGGACTAAAGAAAGACATTATAATTTCCCTTAAGATTTCACCATTTCACTGAACAGCAGAAATGGAAATTCGTGGTCAATTCCAGTTTTTCAGAGAACATAGCCATTCCACGTCCATCCTCTTTGTTGACCAAAACAACTAAGAAATGACCTTCTTTTCCTGGAGATTTATATTCTTCTCATGAATGAATACTCCGCATGGGTTTAGGGAATGAAGCAAACTAACTTTTGTAGGTTGCTTGACCCTGGTAGATAATGCACAGTGCATACATCTACCTTCACTGCTGCATATACATAGCACAGCCTCATTAGAACAAAGACAGACCATAAACCAGTCCAACAAGGTTTTATCTGTTTCTCAAGGGTGACAGAAGATGGGCTTTCTCAGAAAAGTAGGATGGAAGAGGAAACAAACTTAACAGTTGGTATTCAATTACTAGTGGGAGACAACTTTATGAATATGAAGAGTAGGGACCATGCTTCACTATAACAAAGTACCACAAGACCCTTCCCTGCTAAGAGGATAGGTTAAGCATGGACCACTTACAGAAGACCTAGAATATGCAAAATTTATGTGATCAAACATAGCAGGCAAAAAGTGCACCACAATAAGTCAACCAAAGAGGATTTAAAAACTGGAAAAAAAAAAATACAGGGAAAGAACGAATCAGATGATACATAATATAGAGTAGGAAATAAAAGTGATAAAGAACGCCTTGCAAAACCAAATACAAGAGATGTACACCATGATTTGGTGCAAAGAGATATACTGATGCCACACTCATCCACCAACCTGCACGCAAAGCACATGCAAGTGGGCACACAAATGACTCTTTGACTGCTTTCAAATCTCACCAAATAATGTATTAAAGGAAAACAAGAACAAATTCACCCATTAGAAACATGTGAGATCCTACTGTCTCATGTAAAAAACATACCTTTGGGCCATTACAGTTACAGTATCTGCAAGATTCATTGTTCGACTCTGGCAGGCAGAAACACATGAAGCAAGAAAAGAGGTCCTCAGAGCAGCTCTAGTGAAGTCAGAAGCACCATTACCAATAATCTTATTGATCAAACCCGTTATTCCATGAAGCTCTTGATGTGTGCTCAAAAACCAGATAGAGTCCAGTGTAATGCACAAGGCATCATTAAGGGTCTGTGGATCTGCCAAAGGTATCAAGCTCTCTGCAAGCTCCCAATCATGGGAACTCACTGCACCCTGAAACAGACGACCCAACTCAATCCTATCTTGTCTACTGAGTCTTTTGTCATGACCAACATCCTCCTCCTTGCCTATCTCAGGCTCCGTTCCAACCACATCGAGTTTAAGTTTTTTTGCACTGAAACCACAAACACCTGACCTTGTTGACTCTTTACTTGTAAGGGGTGCTTCTCTTGAGAATACCACATTACTTCCCTCCCCTTTTTCAGGAATAAAAAGTAGTATCTCACTCTTTGTACTTCGAGTTTCACTCTCCTGTGTCTCCATTTCAGTAAAATAGGAGTCTTCTAAACTATTTTCATCCCCCATATACATATCACCACCTTCGACGACTTTTATCTCTTCGTCCATTGTCCTTCACTATACAACCACACCAACACACCTATAAAAAGGGCCTAATTCAAGTAGCTCACAACAGGAGAATACATTGTTGTCAAAAAATGTGAATTGTGGCACCGTCTACAGAAATAACAAACGAAATCCTCCTTCAACAACCCATTTCCATTAAAACAACCTACTAAATAAAAACTGTAACTGTAGGCCGAATATCATCTCTGTGCCTCTCTCCTTGAATTCTCATCTGCAAACAAAATGGTTCCATTCAATTAAACAAGAAGCAAAAACCACAATTCGTGGAAGCAAAAAGAAAAAGAAGGACTCCAAGAGGATAATTAAGCACCAAACAATCAAAAAGATGCAAACCCAGTAATTATCATCACTCGATTCCGCCAGAAGAAAAATCTAGAGAGCAGAAACCAGTCCACCATCAATCAAATCGAAGGATCCATAGCCAAACCCTAAAAACAACAAAACCCAGCTGCATCAACGTGGAGGTATACGCCTAATCAACAATGCAAAATTAGATTCCCTTTTTAGAGATATATCACATCAGCAGGAAAAATTTAAAAAAAAAAACAACCACAGGTTGTTTGGAAAGCGAGAAAATGAAGGTTAAAGAAAGAAAAACACGAAAAGAAAAGGTGTGAGAGAGAGAACAGACCTCTACTGTGAGAATTTGAGAGAGGGAGAGAAATCAGAGGGCGGAGGACAACCTTGCCTCTGTTATATTATTGTTTTTGTTTGTGGTAGTACATGAAAATGAAAATTTGGTAAAGATTCATTTTCATATAATAGTCGGAGAGATTTATATTTTTTCTTAAAAAAATTAAATTTTATTAACAACAATCTTTTTTATTCCTTATTTTTTATAATTATTTATATATGATATGTGTTAATTAGTTATTTATAAATTAAAATTTTAATATATTATAAATTTAATATTAAAAAATATTGATATATTAGTTTTTATTAGTAATAATAGGATAGATTTATATTTTTTTAAAAAAAATTAAATTTTATTAACGACAATTATTTTTATTTTTTATAATCATTTATATAATTATTTAAAAATTAAAAATTAAAAATATTATATATTTACTATTAAAAAATATTCATATATTAATTTTTAATTAATAATTATAATAATAAGATAAAAGGTGATTGTCCATAAGAGACCCTTTAAAAATTTTATGGTGTCTAACTTTTTTTTTTTTTTGTCTGCAGATCTATTGCTCCTAAATTTATGATATTAGGTATCAGATAAATTTGAATGTATGTATAATATTTGATTAAAAATAAAAAAAATAAAAATTAATTAATGCTAATATTTTATAAACATCAATTTAATAATAGTAAGGAGAATTATAATAATTTTCTTATTTTATAAGAGAAAAATAATCTTTTCCTTTTTTGATAAATAAAAAATAGTTTTTTCTAAGTCAAAAATTTTTATATATTTATTTAATTTTTTTATGTTTAATATTTAGATTTAAAGAAAGACATTTATTTATATATTTTATTATTAATAAATATGTGTTTCAACTCAAAACTCATTATACAGGAAATGAATAATCGTACGGATCAAATTAAAATTCTACCAATCTTAAAACATTAAAAAAATTCTACTGCAATTTGGATCTTTGGGAAATTTTAACAACTTTTCTTAGGCCTATTTGTGTGTGTGTGTGTGTGTGTGTGTGTGTGTGTGTGTACACATTAACTTGTGAAAAAAATGTAGACAAGGAAAAGAGCTGAGAATTAAATTTCAAATCTTTTAGTTAAAAGTTTTAATTAGTGTATCATCCTGTTTAGGATAGGTCATTTGTTAAACTATAGCTTTTAACTTTTTTCATCAACATTTCTTATCAAATATTAAATATATTAAAATTATCAATTTTATGTTGCCAGTGGTTATTATTGATTCTTGTTTTCGGATATTAACATCATTAACTAACAAAAATAACTATTGCTTAATTATGAATTATCATTTGTAAACCTCAAATATCAATGTTATTTTTTTTTGTAAAAAATGTGAAGTTTAATTACTAATTGCGAAAATTAATTGATCTTATTTGTGTGAGTGTATAGATTATAGACTCAAGTGGGAAATTAATCAAGTGAGAGCACATAGAGAATGACAGAAATTAATTGAAAATCACTTTAAGAAATTTATTTTTTATTTAAAGAAATTTAAATGATACAAAAATTAAAAAAAGATTATCAACAATATCATAAATTGACTAAGTAACATGAATATGACGTGAAGATGTGTTTACTATGGCAAAACGTATATAATAAAAAAATTTATAAAAAATCCAACATATTTTCAGCACGCCACGAACATGCTTAAAACACTTAAAGGATACGTTCGAAGTATTTTTATAATTTTGACAATAAAATTTTTTGTAATGGTTATAAGTAAAGATATATTATATTAATATTTATGAGTAATACATTAACCATTATGAATTTTCTAAAAAAATATTATAGACTTAGTTTAATAATTTAAAAAAAATTATTATAAAATAATATATGCAATAATTATTGATGGTTAATACCATCAGCTATTCGGCATGGCAGGGCAGGGCTTCTTGTTAGCGACGGAACATGAAAACGACAGTCACCGCAAAATCCCAAAATTGAAGAGGGACTTTGCGGTGAGTGGGGCCCAGTAGGGACGGTCGAAGACAATTAATGGGGGCCCATGTTTGCAACTCCGCCAAGCACAATCCTGACCTGTGACCTGTGACGTATTCCCTCCCAGTCCCGCTCTCTTTTGTTCTGTAACTTTTCTTTTTAAAGCGAAAGCAATCATAATGCATCATAAAATATGTATTATAAATATCTTAATTTTTATTATTATAAAAAAATTAATTAAATATATTAAAGTAATTAAATTTTTAAAAAATAAATAGTACACTTAACAAGTAAAATATTTTACAAAACAATTTTTGTCATGCATATAATTATTATTTTTTTTTACTTACTCACCTCTCTTCGTTTTCTTAAATTCGTATTTTGTTTTTTTGAATTGGACTTAACAGGCGGTACATTTACCGAACACACCCTTATTAACTCGGAGATTGATTGGTTTAACTTTTATGATGTGAAAGAAAGTTGTAAAAAAAATAGATTGTGAAAAAAAAAGTTTAAATAAATAAAAAATAAGTGAGAAATAAAATGATAAAAAATGAATGAAAATGAAAATTATAAAAAAAATATTATTTAAATATATGAGAAATTTGTGAGAAACAAAATAATGAAAAAAAATGATGTAATTTTTAAGTAGTATTTTTTTCTAATAAAATTTTTATTCTCATGAAACCAAACAGCGCATTAGAGTATTGATTAATGTTGCATTTTTAAAAGTTCTGAATAATATTCTTTGATAATTTTTTATAAGATTATTATTTGTGGATAGTATCTTTTAGAAGTAGTTTATTCAAAAGGTAATTTTCAGCTATTTTTTTGATTAAAACAGTTATTATTGGATAATATGATACTAAAACATCTTTTAATTTGTTTATATTTCTAAAATTTTAAGTTTGATATTAAATAATCAATTTACTATTTAAATAGCAACGATAAGGATTAATATATCCAAACACTACGCACTTATTTTACTTAATTGTAATTATAAACAGTAATAGTAATCAACAGTTTTTAGTAATTAGTATTAATAATCAGTAATTATTAACACAAACAGTAATGAATACCAACTAAACTTAAGAGACCCTTAATCTAATTGCTTTCGGTTCAATTTTCTTGTAAAACAACATTAGTGATGTACCCTTTTACACGTCTAATTATGCACAAATAATATCTAAATTAATAATAAAATGCTTAATAAATATAATACAATGTTAATTGAAATTTATGTCATCTAAATATTTTTATTTATTCAATATTTTTAAAATTTTTGATAAATCTGAATTGATCTGAGTTGACTCTAACGAGAAATTGACTAATGTGAAATCGAGTGGATACTTCAAAATATTGTGTTGAGTTCTAATTGGAAAATCAAAATATTTACTCCACATTCTCAAATGGACTAATGTGAAGTCAGGTGGATGCTAATGTGGAGGAACATGTATGGCTATTAGGGATGGCAACGGGGCGGGGCGAGGGCGGGGATGCCATCCCCATCCCCGTCCCCGCTTTTAAAACCCAGTCCCCGTCCTCGTCCCCATCCCCGGCGGGGAGCGGATTTGAATCTCCATCCCCGTCCCCGCCTCATCCCCCGCCTTTATCAAGATAAACAATTTGTGATTGAAATCTCTCCATCAGGAAGCTATAAAAGGAGGGGTCATTTTTTTGCAGATGGCACGTATCTAGGGGTTAAGAAAAGGAACAAAGAGGGATCGGCACAAAAAGATTTAAATCAATGGATTACTATTTATTGCTGAAAGCAGGTCTTAAGAAAGATTGTTCCACAAGATGACATATAACAGCAGAAAAATTATAAATTTTTTTTAAAAAAAAGACAATTGCATGAAAGTAAAAGGGGACAAAAACAAAAAATAATAGGTGCCGTGTTGACCCAGAAAATTTAGCATGCTATGTCATATGACTTCGTAGATATTGCCATGTAAATACTCAAGAATTCAAGATATGACAGGCGATATTACATATGATGGCACACAAATCAATTTCAAAATAAACAAGTTTTTCAATACCAGCAACTGAAGAGCCATTGTGATTGCCGCTGCTGCAGAACAAGCCCTGCAAAACCATAATAAGATTGGAAAATGCTTCAACACGAATAGGACTTGTCAAGCAGAATATTGAACTCTCACAGAAAAAAAATTATGCCAAATATGAAAAGTTCCAAAATAAATGCTCATTGATTTTAAGTTACCCTTCAACACATGATGAGAGATTATTAACCAGTCTTGGCAGCGAAATCAGAAGTGCTTCCTGCATACATGATCACCAGATGAAAATTTGCTGCATAAGCATAGCACATTGCATCAACAAGGCCAGCATAGCAAAGTATGAAATCAAAGAATTGTGTAGACCTTCCATCCCTATCTTCTTTATTCTTCCACCAAGTGCCCCATGGATTCAATTAACACTTCCTCAGGCGTTAAGTAGCTAAATAGTGAATAGAGGATAAATGTGAGTAAAATCCACACAAAACAAGCCCAAATAGATGTTCAACGCCAGGGTTGCATACCATAGCAAGTGTATCAACACATTCTTGGGCATCCTGATAACCTGCATCATCTTGTATATCATTGGAAGGCATCTCTAAGTTCATTCTCACAGTCCAGATATTACTCAAGTTTGCGAAGCAAGGAGACTGGGTAGAAGGGCATACATCACAAATTGCAACATCTTTGACCACCCACCAGTTGCAATAGAAGTGCTTAATTGCCACTCATTTGAGTTCACCTGCTAAAAATGCACGTAAATATTAGTCGATAGAAGAATTATCCATTTAAATGACTACAAACATAAAAAAAGCTGGTGCACAAGTGCGAAGGTAAATAGTAAAGAATTTAGACCAAGGCAGTGTGAAATTAAAGAAATGAATCGGTCACATTGTCAATGCTTCAAGCGTAGGGGGCCAACAGTGTATCATACGTATCCCTGAAAATCCCTGTGAATAAAAAGGAACAAAAATTAAGCAAACCGAGGCATCAAAACAATAATTTTTTTTTTTTTTAAAAAAGAGCTTTAGGGAAGGACACTAGCAATTATAAATCCAATAATGAGGCTTTGCACTGAGCAAACTGAAAAAGAGAAAAATCCTCCATACCATCAGCAGCACAAACACCCACCCCATGAAATGATTACTGCCTCATGTCTCCATCCATTAACAAACACCTTCACTTCTCTTCTTCTCTCTACTCTCTATCTCTATCCTTTTCTGTTCTCGATACTCAGGTCCCTAACAGAGCAGCATCAATGTCAGCCTCAACGGAAGCATAGAGGCGAGCGAAGGCATCGTCCTAGAATAGACGCAACCGGGCAAACATGAGAAGAGGAAGAGGATAAGGAAAGTGAAAATTAGGAATTTAGGTTTTGGTATGGAATTACTAAAATATCCTTATAAGTTTTTTAATATAAATATTATATAAAAGATAAAAAAGTAAATTAAATTATAAATAAGAAACGGGGGCGGGTACGGGGCGGGGACAGTCTATCCCGTCCCCGTCCCCATCCCCGCTAAAAAATTCGGGGAACGGAGATCCCCGCCCCGTTCCCCGATCAAACGTGATTGACCTCGTCCCCGTCGGGACGGGTACGGGTAATCCCCGACGGGTACGGGTGAAATTGCCATCCCTAATGGCTATTTCAGCAGAACTTCGGGCTATTTGCATTGCACGGCTCTCCAATTAGCATGGTGAGACTGACTCCGTACTTGCTATCCAGAAGATTAATAAGGAGGGATTGGGAGATGGATGCTTACAGATAAATTATTTTCAAATGCTTATCGTCACTACATCAAGAATGGGGTTGTCACCTTCGGTATACTCTTAGACAAAGAAATATATATGTAGATTTTATGATAAATTTAGGTGGTTTCAAATATGAGTCGTTAAAATTGTGGGAAAAATCTCTTCTCAGCATTCAAATTTTGATATAGGCTGACTTATTTGGAATATCTTTCTTACAAGATGGTCTGTAATTATCCTTAAATTATTTTTTACTTTTCTTTTCCCTTTGTAATACAAAAAACAAGAAGTCAGGTGGATACTTCATCAATCTTCAATTCTCTAGTTCATACTTCATAGGGTTTCACGGTCAACGGTCACGCTGAGTTCGCTTAAACCAATTTGAGTTAATAATTTCCTTTTACAAGTTACAAATCCCCTTATTTTTATTTAATGTTTGATATTTTACAAAGAAAAAAAAAATTCAATTGTGTGGTACGTCTCTCTTAAAATTGTGTATCATAATAAAGTATTTGTTAACAATTATTTTACGCCAAAAATAATGAGATTTCTGATGACAAGATCTCATGTCTAAGATTGGAAACTTATATAAAGAATTAAACATGACTTTTCTTTTCAATGTCGTGCTGGGCGTGAAGGAGTTTTGTGGTGCATTAATAGCATAATAATATTAGATTTAATTTAAATGTAAAATTTGTAATATAACAAAAAACCTTTTTTTATTTGAAATAGCAATGTATTTGATAATTCGATTTATTTTTCTTTTATTAGCTTATGTTCTACTTTTCTTACCGTCGTTTGCACTATAACAAATGAAAATTATTATATCTCAACTCATTAATGTTGAAATTGAATAATAAAAGTCTTATTAATTAAATAATATTCAGATAACAAATATTTTTATAAAAAAAATTAAATATATACGTTAATAATTAAGGTTGAACTTTAAAGATAATATTTTTCTCAAAACAAGTAAGAAAATAATGTTTTTTGGTGTTTTTTTTTTTTATATTCACCTTTTATTAGCATCATCATTATCGTATCAGCACAGCACTGGTAGTAACCACCTCCACTTCACTCTTCTTCTCTCTTATCATCCCTTCTTTGCGTAACTCTGAACTTTTTCTATCACAGATCGAAATAAATTAAATAACGAATCGAAGAGGAAAAAAAAAAAAAAAGAATATCTAAAACAAGCTCTCGGCTCGTCACGGCATCTCCTTTGCTCTTACCCCGTAATATTGACCCAAACCATAACACCTTGTTTGGTTAGCGAGAAAGACGCGAGAAAGAAATCAATTAGCCAAATAAATAAATAAATAAATAAAAAGGTTGAAAAAACCCGATCAAATATCGAAAACTCTTGGTCTCTGTCTGAGCGCGAGCGTTGAGTATGGATTGTTGTTAGATCGATCTTAATCAGGATCAGAATCAGAATCAGAATCATCAGTTGCCGTTAATCATTACAATTAATTGATCAAATTTCAGATCAAAATGGATGAAGAGTACGATGTGATTGTTCTGGGTACCGGTCTCAAGGAATGCATCCTCAGCGGTCTTCTCTCTGTTGATGGCCTCAAGGTCTCCTTCTTCGCTCTTCTTTTTTTTTTTTTTTTACCTCAAAAATTTCATTATTTATTATTTATTATTGCTGATTACTTCATCTATATGAAGAAAATCAAAGGTGATGTGATTATCAAGAAACTGCGGATATCGCGACTTTTGTTGATTCGTTTCAGATCAGATTCTTTTGAGATCTTAATTTGAACTGAATTTTTGTTTTTTCGAATCTGCTTTGCACGTGAAGCACAGCGTTGAAATGTTTGTAGAATTTTCAGTTATTTAGGGCTACGATTGTGGCTTCTGTTGTTTCTTCATCAATCATCAGTGCGTAACTATAGGTGATGTGCTTCCAAGGGGATCTGTTTGCTTGTAATGCCAGTGAGCGCACAATTTGTTCCTTAAATTTGTAGGTTAATTATGACTCTTTGCTTCCTCTCCAACGTGTGATTTCTAACACACACTTTGAAATCTCAAACACTCAAAGCCAGTTCTCATCTACTTACTATTTTAATAATGGTTATAGATGTAACAAAATTCCATGCGTTCTGAAATATAATGGCAATTTTCAGAGCATATATTTTTTTCTTTTAGACGATCATATGCCATTGTACTGAATGTGTTTTTCTTCATAATTGTTTTTTTCACATGCTTTAATGACATCATAACGTGGTTGTGTTTCGAGCCAGGTCCTGCACATGGATAGGAATGACTACTATGGAGGAGAGTCTGCATCACTCAATCTCATTCAGGTCCTGTCACGTGCATGCTATTTGTCAATGACATTCTAGTGCTCTTTGTAGTTGCTTTTGATTGAAAGATTTATTTACAGCTGTGGAAGAGGTTCAAGGGAAATGACAAGCCTCCGTCACATTTAGGCTCAAGTAAAGAGTATAATGTTGACATGATCCCTAAGGTGGATTCCTTATGCAGCTTTCTCCCCCTATTGCTTGATGCCTTGATCTTTTTTTTTTTTTTCCGGCTGATTTACAATATTTTTTGTTTGGCTAGTTTATGATGGCAAATGGCAATCTTGTGCGTGTCCTCATTCATACAGATGTAACCAAGTATCTCTATTTCAAAGCTGTGGATGGAAGCTATGTCTATAATAAAGGAAAGGTAATGGCATGCTAGCTTGTCATAAATTTTTATGTTTCCTTTTGTCAACTTCTTAGCTTCAAGTTTGGAATAAACTTGTAACAGGTTCACAAGGTGCCAGCAACTGACATGGAAGCCCTCAAATCTCCTCTCATGGGAATTTTTGAGAAGCGCCGTGCTGGCAAGTTTTTTGTATATGTCCAAAATTATGACGAAAGTGACCCCAAAACACATGGGGGAGCGGACTTGACAAGAGTGACAACCAGAGAACTAATTGCGTATGTTTTACCGTTTTCCTTTTTTTCACAGATTAATCCTTTTCTTAGTTTTCCCTTTTTAAAAAAAAAATATAGAAAAACTAGACTGCAGCCTTCTAGGCTCTTTATATTTGCATTAGCATTAGCATCCATAAATCATTGAAGCAAAGTTTGAGAGGATACTATTGAAGTGCTGCAGTATTTTATTGTGAAAATTGAGACAAGTAATGTTTCTTCTTTTGGGTTAAGCATGATGCACATGTGAGCCCCTGGAAGACATAAGTTGAACAACAGGATTTATTATGTGAATCTTACTAGATAGCTTGTGGATGTTATCTCTGTTTCATTTCAGTTTTTAGCCTCCCTTATGTTTTGTAGAACCAGAAGTTTACTCAATTGTTTCTATTTTAGTTTACATTCACTGACATATCTGTTGAACACCCTTTTGTGATTCTTCTTGTTATATGGTTGACTTTGTGACAGAAAATATGGTCTTGATGGCAACACAATGGACTTCATTGGACATGCATTGGCTCTTCATAGGGATGATCGATACTTGGATGAACCAGCTTTGGACACTGTGAAGAGAATGAAGGTGAAAACTGCTTCCCTTGCTTTGTTCCAAGGCACAAGGTTCTTTTATAATGGAGCTTTCAGTTTCATCACTCACTTTCTGAAGTTTTTTTCCTCCTGCTTATGCCACAGCTGTATGCTGAGTCTATCGCTCGCTTTGGAGGAGGATCACCGTATATTTACCCGCTGTATGGATTAGGAGAGCTTCCCCAGGTCCTTTGAACTCTCTTTCTTACCTGGAATTTTAAAATTTGGTTTACTAAAGTGTATTTTGGACAGAGTGGCTGAAATATTTCCTTTTTTTCCTTTATTGTTCAGGCATTTGCGCGACTTAGTGCTGTTTATGGTGGCACCTATATGTTGAACAAACCTGAGTGCAAGGTACTAATGGATCTGAAGTTCTGAAATCCAAAATCATAAATTGTATTTCTTTTACCTGAGTGCAAGGTACTGATGGATCTGAAGTTCTGAAATCCAAAATCATAAATTGTATTTCTTTTAAGGCCTCAGATTTTTAGATGCAGAATTTGATATTAGTGTATTGCTTTTGTCCCAGGTAGAGTTTAATGAGGAAGGAAAAGTTGTTGGTGTTACATCGGAAGGGGAAACTGCAAGGTGCAAGAAAGTTGTATGTGACCCTTCCTACTTGCCAAATAAGGTATTGGTTGCAAAGTGTCTTCATTTCGCCTGATTTGAAAGTGATGCCCAATGTTTTTTTCCTTTAGAATTTTTTGATAAGTAAAGCTCAATGGTGATTTTGTAATATTATAGCAGAGGCCTTCGCTGTCAGTCTTGGGGACAAGCATGTTGAATTTTTATTGCTTACTGACACTTGTATTCATCTAAACAGGTTAGGAAGATTAACAGGGTTGCAAGGGCAATTGCCATTATGAGCCACCCTATTCCAAACACAAGTGATTCTCATTCAGTGCAAATTATACTGCCACAAAAGCAGTTGGGTCGCAGATCAGATATGTGAGTTTGAGCTACCTCAGCTCAATTTTCCTTTCACAAAAAGTGTTTGTCCATCATAAAAAAATAAGTTGTGTTTGACATAAGGTTTAAGATCCCCCCTCTACTGCTCTTGGGTATATATTTGTGCTTTTCGTTGAGGTAACTCTTTCTAATTTCTTTTAGTTGATCACAAATCTTTATCAATGCCCTTAGTGCCTGAAATTGTTGATAAGTGGATTTAGCTACTGAATGAATACTCACAAAGTTTACATGCCATAAGAGCAGTTGGGTCCCAGATCAGATATGTGAGTTTGAGCTACCTCAGATCAATTGTCCTTTCACAAAAAGTGTTTGTCCATCATAAAAAAATAAGTTGTGTTTGACATAAGGTTTAAGATCCCCCCTCTACTGCTCTTGGGTATATATTTGTGCTTTTCGTTGAGGTAACTCTTTCAAATTTCTTTTAGTTGTTCACAAATCTTTATCAATGCCCTTAGTGCCTGAAATTGTTGATAAGTAGATTTAGCTACTGAATGAATACTCACAAAGTTTACATGCCCGCGCACCCCCCCCCCTCGGTGGCCCAAACACCCCCACCGCCACCTTGTGGAATAAGAGCTTCCTGAGGGATGGTTGCATCCTCAGCTTATCCCACCAAAAATTGCTCAAGTGGGAAGCTTTTATCACCATTAAGTTTAAGAACTAGGGGACAGAATCCGATATCCCTTTTCTTGCCTCTCCCTTTTCTGCTAAACTCTGTCACACTTTGCTTTCTTGCAGGTACGTTTTCTGTTGTTCTTATACACACAATGTAGCTCCAAAGGGAAAATTTATTGCATTTGTATCAACAGAGGCGGAGACTGATCATCCTGAGATTGAATTGAAGCCAGGAATTGACCTCCTAGGTCCTGTTGACGAGATATTTTTTGATATTTACGATAGATATGAACCAGTCAATGAACCCTCTCTAGACAATTGCTTTATATCAACTGTGAGTTTGCCTTTGGTCTTCTTAAATCTTGCATTGACATTGTTATGAAAAAAGGTGCTCAATTTATCTTCCCTAATTATATCGTTGTGTTCTTCAACAGAGTTATGATGCCACAACACACTTTGAGTCAACTGTCTCAGATGTTTTGAACATGTATACCTTGATAACTGGAAAGGTAAGCATATTTTTTTTCCCTTGTCAAAGCTGTTTGCTCAAATGATCTGGGTAAACTGTCCTATCCCGGCAAACTAAATTATTTGATATGGCTGTGAGGCTCCTGTCTCTATGCACTCAGAACATTATTAGCCAGCCATGAATACAATACTTGTGCTCAAAACAAAATTCCTTACCTCCCTAAACTCAGGAAAATTAATGAGCTGCAGTACTTTTGAATTTCTTCTTCTGTCTTCAGTATGCTTCTCTGCTATATTCACTCTCATGGCATTTTCCTCTTTGTTGGACCTTCATTACATCAATGCTATTTGCAGTGTGCTAATACAAGTTTCTTTTAGTTTATTGGTGCTACTTTGTTGTTTTGGAGGATGTCTAATTAAAGCTAGTTCTTGACACCTGCCTTTGATCCAAACATGGCTTATGACTGATTATTGTATGTCTACTTGGGATTTTGTCCAATTTTGAGGACCTAAGGAGAGTCCAAATTCAGGCAAATTCTTGTTGATCCTACAAAAAACATGTTTGCATAAACGAGAGACCACCATGACACTGGGAGACGGACAACTTTTTTCCCCACCTGTGCTAAGATATTATTATGCAGTTCTAGTCCCAGGCTCCATGGTTCCACCACATTTTCTCCACACCACATTTTCTTTGCGTGGAGAAAATGTGGTGGGACACGTAAGAACTAACCTTTCCAAAGTTGTGTGGGGAAATTAGTTCTATTAACCAACAATTAGACTTATTTCTCCCTGTTCTTCTTCACATCTCAAATTTTATGCTGTAACAAATTTTGATTTTTGTGTTCGCTGTTCAGGTTCTCGACCTCAGTGTGGATTTAAGTGCTGCTAGTGCTGCTGAAGAATGAGAAAGCTATGTTTGGGTGCAACGGTGGTGTGCCTTACGGACTAGGGCTATTAATGTTGCCGGTGAAATTTATCTTAAGAGGAATCATACTTGTTTTGGTCGACTATTTTTGTTGCAAACTTATTGTGTGTATTGGTAATAATAGAGGACTTAACTGGAGTTTCTGGATGCGTTTATACAGCGACCTGCCCATGATTTGTACAGTGCTTCTGGAGCTACAGTTGAATGGGCAATTCATGAACTTGTTAGACCCAGCATTCTCCCCAGCTCTGCTCCACACGTATCTATGGTACCACGCATTGGGCTCTGTTTAATGTAATACAACATAACATAATTTATTATTAACTATGAATGTAATTACTTAATGCAACGGTAAACACAAGCATTAAAAAAAGCAGCATACATTGGTAGAATCTTATTAATTTCCTTTTACCAACGAAAAAATCCGATTAATTTAATAAAAAAATATTTCGTGCTAGTAAGTGTGCTAGTAAGTGTGAGAGAATACGGTAAATATATTAAATTTTTAGATCGTGAATGTATTTAATTTAAAGAATAAAAAATTAAATAAATTATTAAATATTATTAAACTAACTGTATTTTTTTTTTTTTTCCTTTCTCTGAGAGCAAAGAGACAACTAATGTACTTAAGGTCTTACCTTACGGTGTAGCCTGCCTTGCATGCAGTGTTTTTCAGGAAAGGTCTAGGAAAAAACCGCGTACCACTATTAAATTTAGGGACTGATGCTGGCCTCATTGCAATGGCTAAAACAAAAATATTGTGTTGGTGACAAAGCTATTTGGTGCCTTTAGTCATTCCTCGAGATCCATTCAAGAGCGAGTGATTCACTATTGAACTGGAAAGAAGTGGCAGGGGAATATAGGAAGAATCCAAGTTGGCATTTCATGGCGATTGGCAATTTGAAGAAGATTGCTGCTCAGTTGTGGGACAAGGGCTATTAGCGAGAAGGTTCTTGAACAACAAATTAATGAGCCCCTAATCTTTATAGAAGAACACAAATTTATCGTGGATAAATCGATGGGAAAAAATGGAAATAAATACCGAATTGATAATTCGGAAGGCAGGCTATATATTTTAGGGATTGAAAAGGGTTTTCTGGCTTTTTGGTCTTTTTCTAAGTTTTGGTCCAGCCGAGTTTGGGGACGCGAGAAAGGAGGTCTGTCTTGAGAGGGTTCAATTTCTAGAAAAATTAGGAACCCATTATTTGATGGGATTTTTAGTGAAGATGGGTGTAGACAGAGACTGAGGATTGAATTTCAATGTCACAAACAATATTTGATAAGATTTCTCTGTACAAGGTTTTAGGAACCCATTGCCAAGCCCTCAAATTAGGAAAGATTGCCCATCATACTTACACTGCCAACAACATTCTAAATCTTTACACCAAAATCAAACTATCCTTTGCCTGCAAATTGTTCGACGAAATTCCTCACAGTAACAGGGACACCGTTACTTGGAACACTATGATCGCTGCTTATGTCAATTCCGGCAACTTGGACACTGCTTGGGAGTTCCGATATTTCATGACAAGAAATGGGTTTCAAGCTGATGAGTATACTTTTGGCAGTATGCTTAAGGGGGTTGCTTTGGCTTGTCGACTTGACCTCGGCAGACAAATTCATTCCTTGATGGCTAAGATGGGTTATGATGCCAATGTTTATGCCGGGAGTGCTCTGTTGGACATGTACGCCAAGTGTGGAAGAGTTGAAGATGCGTATGCCGTGTTTCAATTCATGCCCGAGCGCAACTCTGTGTCGTGGAATGCCCTCATTGCTGGCTTCGTTCAACTGGGCGATCGCGAAACTGCATTTGGGCTATTACATGGAATGGAGAAGGATGGTGTGACGCTTGATGATGCCACGTTTTCGCCTGTTCTCACGTTGCTTGACGGCAATGAATCTTACAAGTCAGCCATGCAGCTTCATTGCAAGATTATGAAACTTGGTTTGGATTCTGACAATACGGTATGCAATGCGGCAATCACTTCCTACTCAGAATGTGGTTCCTTGGAAGATGCAAAAAGAGTGTTTGATGGTTCTGTTGGTGTTCGAGATTTGGTCACTTGGAACTCTATGTTAGGTGCTTTCCTGACACATAATCAAGAAGAAGCTGCATTCCAGTGCTTCCGGGACATGCAATTTCTTGGTTTTGAACCAGACATTTATACTTATACAAGTGTCATAAGTGCTTGTGCTGCAATAGCACTTAAAAACCTTGGCAGATCCTTACATGGGATGGTGATTAAGAGAGGTCTTGAAGGATCTGTGTCTGTGAGTAATTCAGTAATAGCTATGTATCTCAAATCCAATGATAAATCTGTGGAAGATGCATTGGAGGTTTTTCGATCGATGGAGTCCAGGGATCGAGTCTCTTGGACTTCCATTTTGACTGGATTCTCACAAATTGGTTTTAGTGAAGATGCCTTGAAACTCTTCGGACATATGAGATCTTTGCAGGTGGAGATTGATGATTTTTCTTTTTCAGCTGTTCTTAGATCTTGCTCGGATTTGGCAACACTTCAATTAGGTCAACAGATTCATGCCTTGACAATTAAGTCAGGCTTTGACTCAAATGACTTTGTGGCCAGTTCATTAATTTTTATGTACTCTAAATGTGGGATAATTGAAGATGCTCAAAAATCTTTTGAGGAAACTGCCAAGGATAGCTCAATAATCTGGAATTCAATTATGTTTGCATATGCACAGCATGGACAGGGTAATGCTGCATTAGACATATTCTTCATAATGAGACAGTTAAAGGTGAAGCTAGATCATATAACATTTGTTGCGGTTCTGACAGCATGTAGCCACATTGGGCTGGTTGAGCAAGGCCGTGAATTTCTAAAATCAATGGAATTGGATTACGGTATCTCACCTAGGATGGAGCATTATGCTTGTGCAGTTGATCTATTTGGGAGGGCTGGTCTTCTAGATGAGGCAAAATCCTTGATTGAATCAATGCCATTTAAGCCTGATCTAATGGTGTGGAAGACCTTTTTGGGGGCCTGTAGGGCCTGTGGTAACATTGAACTAGCTACTCAGGTGGCAGGCCATCTGCTAGATCTAGATCCTGAAGAGCACTGCACATATGTCATCCTCTCCAACATGTATGGACGTCTTAAAAGGTGGGATGAAAATGCCTCTGTAAAAAAGCTGATGAGAGAAAGGAAGGTGAGGAAGGTCCCTGGTTGGAGCTGGATAGAGATAAAGAATGAGGTTCACGCTTTCAACGCTGAAGATTGCTCCCACCCTCAGTTTGAACAGATTTACCAGAGATTAGAAGAGTTGATGGAGGAGATCAAATGGTTGGAATCTGCTGGTGGTTTAGATTCTTCAGATTATCTAATACATGATGTTGATCACGTATGCATGGATACTGCGACTTTAACCTGTTGACAACCGGCCATTGCTCGCTGATTCAGGACAATGTGGATGCACACAGAACAGCCTTTGAATATTGATATGACCGTTTAGGTGACGGTATTACTGGATACGCTGGTTTGGAATATGAATCCCGGATTTGACGACAGGAAAGAGAGTTTTGGAAGGAAAGTGGGGAACTGTAAACTAGGGATAAGAATTAACATCGAAGAGAAAAAAGAGAGAAACTTTTCAAGTGAAGAGGCATGACTTGCCATTGCCGAGGTAGTGGAGGAACATTTTGACAGCAAGGGAGATTGCAACAATAACATTGCAAACCATAGCCACCACCCCACATAGAGGTAGGCTCCAAGATTGTCCCTTCTTCAGCCATTTGCTTATCTCTTGCTCTGCAGCTGATACCCCATGAGTCTATCTCTTGCTTTCCAAGGGGTAGAAGCCTTGCATTCACCATAAATGCTAACAGCAGGAATTATTATTATTATTATTTAAATCCTATACTAGTTCTAGAGTCTGGACCAAATGGTGCAAGACCACCATAAAGTAAACATTCATATTTCTATACAATGTAATTTAACTATTTATTCACTAATAAGTAAACATTCATATTTCTCTACCATGTAATTTAACTGTTCATTCACTAATATTTACTGATTTAAAATTTTTTTTTAAAAAAAGGAACCCGATTTCTGAAGATGGAAACTTTTTTCTAATTTTTTTTTCATTTGTAGAAAATATTTAAATTAACTTTCCGATAAGCTGCTACAGTGGAGCCACTCAGATAATGGGAAAAAACACCGGAATGTAATTTAAATGTTTAAGTGACATAAAAATAATTGGGGAAAGGGTAAAAGTGATCGCTGAGACTGCTTCATGTTCCGCTCACCATGCTATTTTGAGGGGTATTCCACTCACTCGCCCCAAGCTAATTTGGTTAATTGTTGTAGAGAATGTTTTACTAGAGATTAGGCCATTCAACTTATAAATGTCTACGTAGAAAAGAACAGAGTTGTGAATTGACTTGGATCTTATGTTTCGTCACAAATATTTGGATTAAGTTTGTTAAGACAGTCTCCTACAAAACAACAAGATGATATGATTAGAGTTTCTTTTTATAGAATTATAGTTACATCATTTTTCTTTAAGACTTTATTCTCTTTGAGGGCACATGAACTTGAGTTAACGAGGAAATAAACACATCAAATTACTAGCAAGTATTACCTCTAGGTGATAAAAATAAAAATTGAGTTTTTAGTCGTTAGCATTTTAAGCCAATTGATTGCCCCTCATTTTCTGGAACACGGCGAATTCATTACCCATTAGCATGGGAATACTTGAAATATCCTTTGCTTCTATCAACTTTACGCAAAAATAACTCACAAATGAAGATGCTTTTCGGAGTCGTTTGTTTTATGTTTCAGTATGAGAATAAAAAACGGAATTGGAATTTAACAAAATTTAAAACGAAATGATTTATTTCATAACATATTTAGTTTATTTAAAAATTAGGATTGAAACTTTTTGTAATTATTTGTTTTAATTCGGAATTGAAATTAATATTTATGTCAAGCATAAAAATAAGCAAAATTTTATTAAAATTAGAAATTATTAATGAAATGAAAAATTATAAAAACAAAAAAATTTTAATATAATGTCAAATTAAAAATATTAAATATTCATAAAAAAGTAAAATTAATAATAATAATTATTATCGTTATTATAATAAAATACTTTATAATAATAATAATCATAAATATAAAATCTAAAATAAAAATATTAACATAAATTTCAATAATAATAATAATAATAATAATATTATTATTATATTTATAATTTAAATTATTATTATTATTATTATTATTATTATTATTATTATTATAACATACTTCACAATAAATTATAAATATAAAATTTAAAATAAAAATATTAACATAAAATTTTAATAATAATAATAATAATAATAATAATAATAATAATAATAATAAAGAAGTATTATAATTTGATTTTATTGTTAAAATATTATTTAATTACTAGTTAAAGTGATCAAGAAGGGAATGAGAGTAATTGGTGACATTGAAAAAAGAATCATAATTCCTTCAAAATTAAGAATGTAATTCTTTAACTCAAAAAAAATAGGAATCATTTTTTTAAAAGTAAATATTAGAATAGAAATCAATACAGTTTATTCCCATTCCTATCCTGTATTTATTCAATCAACGGTTAGATCTATATTTGATTGAACCACCGGTCCACGGAGCGATAGTACGGGTTTTTCCGACCTTTTGTTTTTGGCATGAAAACGATGCTCAAGTCAAGCCGCAAAGTAAGTGAGGTGGATTTTGCTGGTGATTGCGTAGCAAGGAATTGGCAAGCGATGCGAGAGTTGATCGCGGCTGGTGCCGCCGGACGTCGGACTGATCAGTGATCACCGACGTTCGACACTGCATAGGCCCCAATTCCATTTCCTGGTGAGTTTTTTTCTTTTTTTTTTCCGAAGAAATTATTAGATCATAGATTTCGAAACATTTTTTAAGAAATTATTATATTATAGATTATGAAACATTATAAATGAGATTTTGAACTGCAAGTCCACCAGGTGCTTTTTAAGGAGAGAGTTTGAAGATAGAATCGAGTTTAAATTATGATTCTCTAAAAAAAAAAATATTTGTTAACATTGTGTTTGAGAGAAAAGAAAAAGGGGGAGAGGGAGAGAAAAATAAGACAATTAAGGTGAACTGTTATATTAATAAAATATTTGAAAAATAGGGAAGAAATTTTTTTTTAATTTTTTTAATATTTAATATTTAACCAAAATTAATTTTTTTATTTTTAAAAGGAATGTTATTGTTTAATCTATTAAATTTATTAAATAATTTAATTATTTTTTATATAATTTAAAAATTATAATTTATTTAAATAAAATATTTAAATATAATTTATTATGAAAGATAAAATTATTATTATAATATATTTTATATTTTTTTCTCAATTTTCATCTTTTTTAAATAAAAAAATTTATAATTTTCTTCATTCTTATCATCTCATCTCAAACATAAGAAAAAATAAAATTTTTTTTTAATGATTCTCTTTGTCATTTTTCTCTCTCTTACTTTTCTCTCTTCTAAAAATTTTATCTAAATATAATGTAAATGAATTTAAAATTTTATTTTGAGATAAAATACACTCATTTTTTTTTAATAACTAACAAACTAATTACATATTATTTTCAGGGAAAAAAAATTGATATTTTGTATCTTATAGTTATTTAAGATAATAAATTGGCTCCCAAGAGCTCTTTTTTTTTATTTTTTTTATTTTTTATCTCCGGTGGTTTGGCTGTTGAAATTCCTGCCCTCACCTCCAGGAGTCGCGGTGCGTAGTTGTCGATAACAACTGCTACCAACCTTCCCTTATTCCGTTTTCT
Source organism: Carallia pectinifolia (assembly GCA_037832335.1). Lineage (NCBI taxonomy): Eukaryota > Viridiplantae > Streptophyta > Magnoliopsida > Malpighiales > Rhizophoraceae > Carallia > Carallia pectinifolia. Next base: position 19,592,633 of record CM075443.1, read on the forward strand.
TTTTTTTCGCATCATCTAATTTATGAGTAAACTTATATGGATCGGATAAAATATTTTAAATTTTATTTTAAAATAAATTATATTTATTATTTTTAAAATCATAATTAATATTTTTAAAATGTAAAAATAGTAAGTATTATAAAAATATTAATTTTCGTTTCAATATAAAAATTGACACACTAAATATCGATTCATATATATTTTCTCTTAATTTATTTACCAAAGCTTATTTATTAATTAAACTAAATAAATTTAAAAAGAGAATAATATAGACACTAAACTGAAAAAGAGCTGCACAGTGCACATCTTCGCCTGCTCTCTCTCACAAATTCTTTCTGAACCATATGTTTTCTCAGATCGAGCAGAGGAGAAAGACTATTTACTCATTGTTTCTTTCGAATCCGAATCCGAATCCGAATTTCTCAGCAAAGTGAATTGGCATTGGATTCTTGAAATAGAGAACTGAAAAGAGCCAGAAAATGAAGGTTATAGAGAAGATAAGGGCGGCCGTAGGCGGAGACGCCGACGGAGGCGGGACGGCCAATGGCGGGCCGCAGAATGTGGTGTTCTCGTTCGAGTTCTTTCCGCCGAAGACGGATGACGGAGTTGACAACATGTTCGATAAGATGGAGCGGATGGCTGTCCACAACCCGGCTTTCTGCGACATAACCTGGGGAGCGGGGGGCTCCACCGCCGATCTCACCCTCGACATCGCCAACAAGATGCAGAACATCATCTGCGTCGAGACCATGATGCATCTCACTTGCACTAACATGCCCGTCGGCAAGATCGATGAAGCTCTCGAATCCATCAAGGCCAACGGAATCCAGAACGTTCTCGCCCTCCGCGGCGATCCCCCTCGCGGCCAGGACAAATTCGTTCAGATCGAAGGCGGCTTTGCTTGCGCCCTCGACCTCGTAACTTCCCTAACTAACTTGGCCTTTACTCTAAAGATTAATTATTATTTATTACTATTACTATTATTATTATTATCATTATTATTATTATTGTTATTGTTATTTTTATTTTTGTCGATAAAATGGAAGGGTGTGGCTCTACGATTCTGTCAGGGAGAATTGCGCCTGTTGAACGGTAATAAACTTACGCCTGCTCCAGTGCTGAGGAATGCGGATAATGATTAATGTGCCGTGTTTGTTTGCAGGTCAGACATATCAGATCCAAGTATGGTGACTACTTTGGCATTACTGTTGCCGGTTATCCAGGTTTTTCCTTTTACACAATTTCTTTTATTAGCCGTTTATTGTTTTGCTGATTCAGCCCGATTGGTAATTATCGAATTTGTTTCATTTAAATTTTCTGCTTGCTCAGAGGCTCACCCTGACATGATTGGTGACAATGGTGTGGCTACGCTAGAAAATTACCACAAAGATCTTGTTTATTTGAAGGAAAAGGTTTGCTGCTGTTACTTCCTTTCCTTACGGGTGGTTCTTTTTTTTTTTTGGCCAAAAATTGGGTGCTGATGGTCGGACTTTAACTCACAGGTTGATGCAGGAGCTGATCTAATTATAACTCAACTCTTCTACGATACGGATATTTTCCTTAAATTTGTCAATGACTGCCGCCAAATGGGAATAAATTGTCCCATTGTTCCTGGAATTATGCCCATTAATAACTACAAGGGCTTCAAGCGTATGACTGGCTTTTGCAAGACAAAGGTATCATTCTTACAAAATAGATTTTGTTTGCCAGTCTCATCACGTGCTTATTTCTTTGCTTCAATTGTTGGTTTTTGAGCTGAAACACAGAGGTTTGGCAAGTCAGAAGTCCAAGTAGTAAACTAGTCAACAAACTTTGGAGCCTTGACCATTTATATATTTCTTCACTTGACATTGTTAAAGTTTTATATATGCTTACTGTTTTTTCATTATACATTGCATTTTAATGGCATTTGTTCGAGTGGGTATGTTGGATATGCCTTGCCATTTAATAGCACATGAGTTTGAATGGTTCTTTGATATTTGTGAGCCAGTGGGCTGGGCACTCACCATTCAGTGGCTTCAAGTTCAACCACAAAATAAGTTCTTTTATTGGGATTTTTTTTTTTTGCCCGTGAAATTTTATTTTTTAGTGTCTTTATGGTTAATAACAATGTGAAATTATTTTGCATCTAATGCCATGATCTAGGTACCATCTGAGATTACAGCAGCACTGGAACCTATCAAGGATAATGAAGAAGCAGTGAGAGCCTATGGAGTACACCTTGGAACGGAAATGTGTAGGAAGATCTTAGCTCATGGAATCAGGACTCTGCATCTTTATACACTGAACATGGAGAGATCGGCACTTGAAATATTGATGGTTCTTTTCTCACATCTTCTTTATTATTGTGCATTTGACTGTGCAATGTATAGTTGCAGAACAAATTCTCTCTGACTATCTAACTCTGGGATTAAATTGGCAGAATCTTGGTTTGATTGAGCAGTCAAGGATCACAAGGTCATTGCCCTGGCGGCCTCCTACAAATGTTTTCCGTGTAAAAGAAGATGTTCGTCCAATCTTCTGGTATGCAATGTTTGAATTGCTGTACTTTGACCCAGTTATTTAATGGGACAGAAAATGTATGACTACGAAACTTTTTTTTTTCTTTTTTTCCTTTAATAGATCTTAATACTCTAGCTGATAATAACAGGGCTAATCGTCCGAAGAGCTATCTTTCAAGGACAATCGGTTGGGACAAGTATCCACATGGCCGATGGGGTGATTCGCGTCATCCATCCTATGGTGCTTCAAGAGACTATCAGGCATTAATCTAATTCTTCAGCTTCTTTCTGGTTATCATATGATCAATAATATCTCTGTCTTGGTCCCTCTTTGAGGTGCACTTTGTATCTCTTGCAATCTAATTTGCTGTGGCTATAACTGACTGACAAGATTGTTTCGATAGTTAAGTACTGCTTCTGTTCTAGGTTATAAAAGTTGGCATAGCACATTTTCATAGTAGGTTTCCTCTTTACTACTTCCATTAGCTTCAGTTCTCACCATTTACAATGCCACAATTATTCATTGATCAAAGTAGTACACACTGCTCTGGTGTTTTTACTTATGCTGCGGGGCAAAAAAAATATCCTCTTGGGTTTGTTCAGCTGTTTGAATAATCACAGATTAACAGCAGGGAAGTTAATTGTAAGCAAATAGGTAAACATATTCTGAGTTTGTGGAATGTTTAGAAAGTGAGTTCTTTGGATTTAAGTGACATTGCCAGTTAATCCCAGAGGGGTGGGATTTTTGTGGGTGTGTGAAAGTGGAAACTTTCTGAACCCAAAATGAAAAGTGAAAGGTAAAAAAGCATCCCCTATTCTTTATCTGCGGCAATACGTGCTAAGATGGCTTATCTGAACTTTTTTTTTTTTTGGAAATGGTATATAGTGTGATAAATGAATATTGTAGAACAGTGGCATTCTTCAGTTCATCTTTGCCTAAATTAAATGAAATTGTTAAGTGTGTTGAGAGCCCATTTTATATTCTTGCCTTGCATGACACAAGTGACTGTCCTTTCTGCAGTTTATGCGACCACGTGCACGTGACAAGAAACTTCATGAAGAATGGGGTTTCCCTTTAAGAAGTGTTGAAGATATTTATGAGGTAAAGTATCTGAACTGGGACATATTTGTCCCATCTCCTTTTCTTCCAATTAAATGTAATCAGAGCTGTTAATTGGTGCATCTGGAACTTGTAAACAACCAGAAATTCAAGAGCTTCTGTGTCGGGAAGTTGAAAAGCAGTCCCTGGTCGGAAATGGAAGGCCTGCGGCCAGAGACCAGGATCATAGATGAAAATCTGGGGAGTATAAACTTGAAGGGATTCCTGACGATCAATAGCCAGCCAGCAGTCAATGGAGAGAAATCCGACTCCCGATCAGTTGGTGAGTCATAAGCCAGTGTACTGTATTCCCATCTTCCTCTTTTTTTGTTTGTTTCTTCTCCTCATGGTTTTACACCAAAAACATTGAATTTCACGATAACCTGCATGAGATGATTCCAATTTATTTCCAAGTGAAGGCTCCTACACATGCCAGAGAATTTAACATTTCAAAACTGTTTGCATATCTAAAAGAATAACGAGAGACAAAAAGGGAATATCTTGCCTCGAGCTGGCAAAAGAAACCAAAAGGTTCTTAAGCCATATATTATGCAATGCAACTCAGATGAAAAGACGAAGTTAAAGATTTGAGCTCCATGATTCAGTATTTGGATGGAGATGGAGGAATTTGGTTCTGTAGTTCATTGTTTTAGTTGTGTAACAATTCTGATGAAAGGAAATGGCTGGTGGTCATATAACCAGATTCAAATTCTTTTTTGATTGCAAGTGAGAAGTGACATGAAATCTGACTTGTATGTACGCCTCATACGCTGCAGGTTGGGGAGGGCCAGGTGGATATGTATATCAGAAGGCCTATCTAGAGTTTTTCTGCTCTAAGGACAAGCTGGATGCTCTTGTTGATAAGTGCAGGGCATTCCCTTACATAACATTCATGGCTGTGAACAAAGGAGGGAGTTTGATCTCAAACGTTGGCCTTAATGCTGTCAATGCAGTAACCTGGGGAGTCTTCCCAGCAAAGGAGATTATACAACCAACGGTCGTGGATCCAGCCAGCTTCATTGTGTGGAAGGACGAGGCATTTGAAATATGGTCAACAGGCTGGGCTTCAATGTACCCAGGAGGGGATCCGTCCCGAAAATTGCTCGAAGAGGTAAATCTCCATTGGTATGGTTCCTTTGAGGGACTCATGTTTCGTTTATGGAATCATATGCCCTTTTGACGAGAATTGAGCTTGAGTATTAATGTACTGTTCATTTTTGCAGGTGCAGGTTAGTTACTTTTTGGTGAGCTTGGTAGACAATGATTATGTTCGCGGTGATATCTTTGCAGTTTTTGCAGATCTATAAGCCATCTGCAGCTTGTCTATTTTGCACTTCCCGCTTGAATTGTAGTTTTATTCTTATGGAAATGTCATGTTTTCAAATTATATTCGATATGTAATTATGTAAGAATAATCCATTTGGATTTTGATATCCCCATAGCAGAGTGCAAAATGCATTTGGAAGTGGGCCGAGCAAGTGTACCTCTGGAGTTACCGTGCCATGTTCCTCTATTTTTTTCCATGATACATCGTAACCAAACACTATCTAACATGCTCTTTAGAAGCAAGACGTACTATTCGTCAGGTAGACTTGCAAATAAGAGGCTCCAGACGGGTGGGTCTGCCTGTGCTCGATGCACTTACCCAGCAGGAGAAACTTGATCCGATTTCAATTGATTCCTGGTGATGGACTAGCTAGCTAAGCAACCAGGTTAGAATTGGAAAAGATTTCGTGAAAAGTTGTATGACCGGAGAAGAAGTTGTTGAGGATCTTTCGGAATTGCAACCTACTAAATTTATTATGTAATCAGCTAGATTTATTGTGTAACAAAAAGATGATATTTTTTTCTGTTTAGTTAAATTTGTAATCAAAACAGTTGTATAATGACTTCAACAAGTTGCATTCTAAAAATTTTTCCGGCCAATTTCTCTTGTTATGTAATGGGATCCTTTTATACATGCAATGACAGAACACAGCTCTCTCCCTGCAATGTTCTTCCCAATTATGATTTAACAGTCTCCATCACAAAAGTGAAGGCTACATGACGTCAGGCTCACGTTCCTCCACATACAAGTGATCTTGAAACAAGTCTGATCCCGATTTGTAGTCAAGATTTTAACCAAAATAGCATCATTTTGCCAAAGAAAGGCAAAAGATCTTTAGTGCCATCGGATCACATAAATTCTAAAGCTTTTGCACACCAACCATATTACGTTTTTTGAATACAATAGTAACACATAATAACCGAGCAGGCAAGGGCAACCAACCAGATAACAAGGCCATGAATGAAAAGAAGAATTAGGGGCTGAACCAGGATGTGATCAAGAGACATTTGCATGCTTTAGAGATCTGCAGACAACCACGCCAGCAGATGTACGCATAAAATGCTGCTCGTCAAGCATAACAGCAAAGGAATCATCTGTCTTGAGGTGAGGCTGCACCGTTTCCCAAACCTTTTTCTTCTGAATCTGTCAAAAGCAACAGAACATGATCTAACACAAATTACAATAGACGCAGAGATGGATCGTGTGGCGGGGGAGCGCATAGTCTGACCTGGTTTGGGGAGGCAGAAGAAGGGAGGTCAAGTGGGTCAAAATCCAAGGAAGAGCCGAACCATATCCTATCCCCAGGAACTGCAGATTCAGGAGGGTCAAGAAGCTCCACATTTTGATGAGAAGCATCAGAAGCAGCCATGAGCATCCCATTTGACTTGATGCCACGCATGTTCCTAGCCTTGAGATTCGCAAGAACTACCACTTTCCTGCCCTGCCCATCAGTCCCATCCACGATCATGATGCATTCTTTGTTATCATTTCATTCCAGCGGGTGTCAATTCAGAGTTCACAATTCATGACTCAATACAAAAATGATAAGGACCTTGCCAGTGACAGTCGGCTTCTCTTTTACAGTCACTCATACGTAGCATGAATTGATTGGTATTACAAATTTGCGATTGAAAAATGTTGATGCATTAGATTTTTGATTAATAAGGTAAAAAATCACTGTCCGTAATAAACCCAAATCATAAACACAAAAACAAAGTCATAGAGACAGACCATACGGACCTGGAGAAGGTGGAGTGGGATATAGTTAACAAGGCCGCTGCAGATGATACGCGGGGCCTCGGTCTCACCGACATCTACCTCCTCCACGTAAAGGGAATCGGCCTCCTCATGCCTCCATGCTTTTATGATCCGCCCAATTCGTATGTCCAGCATGTTTCCAATATCTTTCAAATTCTGCTTCTTCCCATCTGATTCTTCCGCCGACGATGATGACTGTGCTGCTGCTGCTGGTGCAGTAGTGGTTGTTGTCGTCACACTGGCAGCGGCTGAATCTGAATTCAAATTTGCACTCGCGGCTGTGGCTATACTCCTACGGCTCCGCCGCATGGTAATTTTTGTACCCATACCCACACCCAAACTCTTACCCAGACTCTTACCCATGATTATTCTGGCTCCGCCCCACTTCAGGATAATCTTTGATGATACCGCCGCCGCCGCCGCCATTGTCACCTTCGTCGTTGCAGTCGCCGTTGCAACAGCCATAGGTTTTAAGAGCCCCGAAATAGGAAACCCCAAAGTCCCCAACACTGTCGGCAAAAGAAAACAAAAACGATATCCTAGAGATGACAAGTCGGCTGGCCGAGATATCACGTGCAACCGACGAGTCGTTGGCACTTGTGAAGACGGTTTGAATGCGAGCGAGCCGCTGCTGCCTGCCGCTTCTGTTTATGAAAATCCATTATGCGAAGGCATCCCAACACGTTCGGTTAAGAAAAAAAAGTTAATATCGCTGAAATTTGTTTTAAATTTTATCTCAGTTAAAACTACTATTAATGTTTTGAAATAAAAATTATTATTTTTTTATTTCAAAAATATTAATTTTCATTTTAAAAATATTAACCATAATTTCAACTGAGATACTACTCAAAACAAAAACCGGCAGAACATATATGCTTGTTCTTAGGTTTATGTATAGAATCAAGCGATTTTTCTGTTTAGTTTCATTTTTTAGTTTAGTGTGTATATATATATATATATATAAAATAAGTAATTATTATTACTTATGAAACTATTAATATCGAGTAAATGCCAAATAATTGTTGTCGTATCTTAAACAATTACTTATTTATTTGATATAATTGTAGCTCAGATCGATTTGAGTTGTATTTCCAACGAAAAAAAAAAAAAAAATCCCAACTCAGTCCTCTACCAGGATCAGCCCGCAGATACCAAAGACCGGAATTCCAATAAATATTATGAGTATCTGTTTCAAGTCGTTTACTATTACAAAGGTTTGGCGAGTTTTCACTGAAACAAACAGTAATGAAACAAGATGTCATAGGATATTGTTCAAGATTCACTAAAGTGAATCTTTCAAATTGGGACAGAAGCTTCAAGCTTCCACCCCTGCCTCAGTAGTCATCTCCTCGCGATATGACCTCTTTGCACGTTGGCCGCAGTAAGATGGTATGCTCAAACTGAGATACGTAGCTGCCCTTAACATCACAGAGAGGAGGATAAGGCTGCCAAAATGATGGAAGAAGAAGATGAATGAGCGAGTGGTTATCCTTCTTCTATGTTAGCCCTTTGTGGCATCTTATTGCAATCAGGCTCCTACCTACCTTAGTACCTTAGTTAAGATAGCTCAACCAGCATATTACAATTTTCACTTAAAACATAAAACATAGTAGAACCATAAACTTTCTCACAACTTGACTTGCGAGTACTGGGGATCCTTCCACATTGTCAGGAAACCCACCAAAACTCCTAAGGCCATCATCATATTCTGATTTTATGATTAGGCAAACTGACCATTTAGGTTTTATTGGAGCTTATGCTCAAACATAAATACTATGAATAAAATCGGCTTACTATATTCCATGGAAAGTTGTACCCCAAAAATTGTAGAGCGGTAATTACTAAGATTGTTTGAAAGTACCTGAACAATGCCGGCATCACATAAATTCTTAAGCGCCATCAGATATTTGGACTCCCCAAGCCGATCTAAATACCTTCTGCAGAAGGCCAGTGTGGAAAAGTTCTTGTTTATTGTTGCTAGTAGTTGTTTTGCTCTTGGCAACCTAAGTGGGATGTGGCCGACATCAAAATTTTTCATGTAGTGGCTGCACTCTAGATCTTCTCTGACATATCCTTTCCCTGAAAAAGAAGAGCAAAAGCCTAATTAAATTATAGGTCACAATATTTATAAATATAGATGGCTATTTATATCCAAAGAACACTTGATTCCCTGCTACGAGGAAAAATCTATTACCTGTTGATGCAAATGTTTCAATTGCGAAAAATTCCCCCTCCTCCATTTTGGTCTGCTCCCCACCTTTAACAATGGGAACCGATTTTCCGGCATGGATCTGATACCGGCCGATGCTATGTCCATTCAGATTCCGTATACTCTTAACTGCAAACGTGTCGAAAGTCTGTCACAGATTCATAGGCAGACATCCATGCAAAGGCAAACGTGCAGATGTGTAATGATATCAAAACAAAATCCATTATTTTTACAAAGAATATCCAACAGTAGCCATTGAAAAGGGTGCTCTATCACATGGGGCATCTTTCTCACTTTCCTTTTCTTCAGAATCCATATTAAGTGATCTTCAGCCTATATATTATGTATTCTCGAGGCATTGAGCAAATCATACTCTGGCTTGCACAAAAATGTCAAATTTTCAAGCTTTAGATTAAATCAGCATTTAATGAAGGAATTGTGCTGATTTAGCAATCGCGCCAGAAAATAATAGAAAGGCACACAAAATAACGAATACAAAATTAGCCTCATAATTGAAACACACAATGAACTTGAAAACCTTAGGGAAATAGTCAAGTTTGACTAAACAAGTGATTAGGAGATCACTTTCTCCTTTCAAAAAATTGAAATTGCTCAAGGTCACCAAGTCTATTAAATGTCTTATTATCGATCTCAACTTCTACGAACAGCAATAGCACAGGCAAATCTATGTACTATCTGTCAAGGCTGCTTTCCTATCGTAATAGCTTTTTATTGTGTTATTTTGGGCTATTGAATGGAAGAATATACCATGCAGCATGCCTCATTCGTTCAGGACAACTGTGACAACACGCTCATTCCCAAAAAGATGATGGTTTAAAAGTCAGATAAAAGGTCATTGACTGTGAAAAAGGTGTTCGATGTCCTTTCTCAGGTCAGTCTGTGAAGGCCAGGAAGCATAGAAAAGAAAAATTCAACCAGTGACATGTATTCACTAGACTATTTGATCAATTAGCATGTATACTATCTTTCTTTGTTGCTGAAGGCATTACTTTGAGCAATGCCATGGTGCTAGTTCAGAAGTTTCATGAAGTAATCTAGAATTGCTTCAGTACAGTGTCAAAAGGACAGTGTAGATGGAATATCATACCTGGGTACACCTTTCCATTGATTTCAACCTCATACGATTCCATGACCTCTTGAATGGCAGCACCAACGTCACAGAGACGAACATCAATCCCAGATTCCTAAACAATAGAGACAAGAAAATCACTGAATGATCTTTGGTGCAGTCAATCATCTACACACGACGAGGTCTTCATAGAGTTCAACATAGAGAAAGTTATCGCAAAAAATGCTGTGCATGCAAAAACTTCTTATTGAGATTTCATGCATGGATTGCAAACCATGGCTGATTCAAAAGGTTAGATAACCCAAAAAAATTCTCTAGACAATGAGCAAACTCTTATTTAAAAAAGGTATTAAATAGTTGAATTCAATTTTGAGAATGAAGCCCCCAGAGGCTTTTCTTGCCTATCTGAACCACTATATCATGCTACACTCTTTTATGCATCTATACGCCCATGCGCATCTGTGCTATATGCCAGAAAGTAGGAATTCTTGGAACAGGAAAAGCACAGGACTCCTTTTTTGATCTTTTTTCCAGAGAACAAACTCTTTCTGTAAAACTCAGTTTGCGTACTAATTGGGCTGTTCTAATAAAATTTTGCTTCCAAAGAAAAAAAAAAACTGGTGGTATAATAGTGGCACTAAAGTAAAAATTCAGAATTTAGTTAAAGCAATAAAAAAATAAAAAGATTTAGTAGCCCATCGGTAAGGTCGCTTCAGTCAAGGTACCATAGCTAACATCTTTCCAAATGGAAAAGAAGAAATTAAATAATTGGTGCACAAATGAGTGGACAGAGAACAGAGGAGTGTGGAGAAAGCAGAAATAAATGCTCAGACCAAGAGCGCATGAATTAGTGGTTATTATGCTTATAAACAGAAAATTCATAGAGAACCCTACGCATTAAGCAATTAAAAACACAAATCCAACCTTGGGTAGACACAAAAGATAAACAACCCATAGATAATAAACTTAGTAGGCAAAATTCAGCACTAGATGCAAGTAACACCTTGATTCCTGTATTCGTAGCCTCTCGTGAAGCTTCAAGCAGCGGATTAAACATTGGGTTGAAAGCCACAGTAAAAGCACAGTCCACAATCAATCCTGTGAATTAAATAACCACCATTACAGAGGTTCCAGCTGAACTTTATATCAGAATCTTCCAATAATTCAGTTCTCTCAACAGTGTTGGCAACAACACAACAAAAAGTTCCACTCAAGAAGGTACTACCATCAATATGGGTTCCAAAATCCAACTTCATCACATCGTCATACTGAAGCACAGTCTTGTCCCCAGTATTTGGGGTCCAATGAGCAGCAACCCTGACCATAAGAAAGAGATTTTTGAAATAGTACAACATGACAAGGACTAAATTTTAACAAGACCTCTGACATTGAAGTAGACATTTACCAATTCAAAGAGCATCCAGTAGGAAAAGCGATGCCGGCTTGCAAACCATTTTCTGATATTAGTTTACGAACAGTGTTCTCCAAGGTCTCACAAAGGTCAGTCATTAACATTCCAGGCTTCAAAATGCTCTTCATATACTTCCGAACCTAATAACGAGGGGCCAAAATTCAAGCGGCTGTCATAAAGTGTTCATTAGCAACAAAGTAATGTTTTATAAAACCAGCAGCAACCTGACGATGAACTTCTGCTGCTTGACGAACAGAATTATACATAGGCTTTTGAAGACGCTCCAACTCTCGCTTCTCTTCAGACGTAGACCTCCATAAGTTACTAAAAAAACAAGATAGGATTATTCAGAATGACTATAAAGGATGCGTGTTGCACCATTGGCCACCCAAATAGCTAGTCATTATGGGGGAAAATGGAAAGTGCTTCGCCAATACTGGTCATAATATTTCTGAGATTATTCACCCGAGAAGATAAAGCAAATGCATAATTTTTCTTCAACTAAATCCATGAAGTACGTTCTTTGTCAACCATAAAAAGTAATATAGAGCACTCTATGTATATAATATCTTCAGCAGATGGTTTTTACAAAATAGAGAGCTAGACAATAGCTCGAACAGCCAAAAGAACAGCGCAACAAAAGAAAAGGCGAAAAATAGTAAGGAAATTGAGCAACAGAGCTACTATGAACATGCAGAGGATTGCAAAAAGATTACAACAAAATTACCAAAGGAAAGTGCAGACACTTACTCGTCTTTATACTGTTGAATTTCACCTTCGGGAAATTCCCTAGACGGGAAAAGCTCGACAACAGGGATAGTGGGTGGATCAGTCTGTTGCGGCAATTCTTTCTTTTTCCTGCATATGATTTACAAAAGACGCATCATCGACTAAAACATAAGAAGTTTTACATGACTAAATGTATCAAAAATAAGAATGAGACATGCTTGCCTGCTTTTATTTTTCTTCTTTTTCTTCTTTGAAACTTCTGCAAGAAAACATTTTGGGCATAGCAATTATAGCAAGACAAAATTAACAATTCCAAGAAGACTTAAAGGGCTCACCCGGTGCACAAAGTGCTCCCGGCTTAGTGTGGGGGGTAAGCAGAGGGTGGGGTGGGGATATATGTACGCAGCCTTCCCCTTGCATTTTGCAAAGAGGTTGTTTCCACGCCTGACCTCGAGGTCACTAAAGGAGCAACTCAACTGTTGCGCCAAGGCTCGCCCTCATCTCCAAGAAGACTAATAATGAGATTTTACTAGCAATTATTAAAAATCACCTTGGCTCTCATCATCTTCGTCTTTTGCTATCGCAGACGAAGTTTCTGATAAATCAAGACGTTCAATACCATTGGAAGCCTCTCCGGCCCCGTTTTCTTCTTCAATTCCATTTTCCTCAACAGGAATTTGTGTATTTAAGTTTTCGTTTGCCATCATAAAAAGAATCTGTTTCGACTTGGAACCAAAAATAAAAATAAAAAAAATCAAAGATCGCATACAAACTAAAGCAGAATAATAACCAAGGAAGCACGCGCGGTCAACAAAAAAATCGATGAATTTTTCTTTTTTTTTTTATTTAAAAAAACTACACGGAACTTCGATATTCCACAGTCGGATTAACAACAAGAAGAGAAAATCAAAGCAAAAAAAAAAAAAAAAAAAAGTATAATTCAAAAATTTTACCCGTTGTTATGCCTGCCTATATCCGAACAGCTCCAAGAAAAATGAATCGATAATCCTTTTTTTTTTCTTTGTTCAACGCCAAAGTGCAGTCGGAGACGAAGGCTTGGTAACACGGAAAACCCTTACTTGCTCGGCCTTTCTTTTTGTTTTTTTTCTTCAAAGAAATTGTTTTATGGACTTACTGGACCTGGTCTTAAGTGTCACAATTGCATCGAACGGTCCGGATATCTTTTGACGGAGGACAAAGTCGGCGGGACCCGCAGATTGGGCCTATAGCTAGACCCAATTACTTGTGGATTTCTCCTAGTACACCTGGACTAGGCCTTGGGCTAGGCCCAATTATGGCATTGCGTATTTTATTTCTTGACAGACCCCGCATTGGGCCTCCAGCTAGCCCAATTGCTTGTGGATTTGGCCCATTCTTGGTACAGACTGCGTATCCATGACATCGCATCAGACTTGGTCACAATCCCCGGTACACAGGGATCTGGGCCTCGAGCTAGCCCTAATTGTGGCCGTGTGTATTATATAGGGATCCAGATCTTGAGGCCCCGTTTCCTACCCACCAGAAATAGTTAAAAAATGTTAAAAAATAAATCGTCTCTCAAGCGACACCTCAATAGTTAGAAATAGTTAGAGTTTAGGATTTTTATTTAATAGATTTTGAATTCAAATCTTGAAAAAAGATGGATGAAATTTATTGGGGGAGAATTACCCTCATTATATAACTTACGACCAAATGGATCTCTTAATGAATAAAAAAAAAAGAAATAAATCTCCAAATTTGAGTATGATCCAGGTGGTTGGCTATCAGCCACAAAAGTCTTGTAATTTATTCCCAGATCTTACTCTTACAATCTCTACTAGGAAGATTTTTCATGCTTAATTAACTTTTAAGTATCACAAGGATATAATTTTCTTTTATAATCGAGCTAATGTTATAACTGATACTAACCTTATAAAAGACATACGTTCTTAACTAATCATGATCAACTGATATGTATATAATCCAGGTTGGCAATTGGCAATTTGGCCTCACAATTATGTCAATTGACATGACGTTGGCATTTCAACAAATTTTCTAAAAGATTGTCTCATACATTATGTACTTAAAACTTAAAAAACTTGCATAAAAAATTCACCATTTTTAAATTATATTGTATGATGACAATCTGACAATCAATTCTTTCATATTAGATTGGCAAATCATTGTATAAAAATTGCATAGCTCATAAGCGAAACTATATTTATTTAGCATATTTGTGACTTGTCACTCATCATGATGCATGCATAATTGTATAAAATAGGTGAGTAATCGTGTTTAATTAGATAAGAGAATATATATATATATATATATAGACTGGCCTTACTAACCCGCGGGTTTTTTTTATTTTTATTAACAAAAAATTAACAACGTGCGTACCGACAGCATTATCTGTCGACAACAATTTTGTACACTGTACTAACTAAAGGAGGAAAAATGTCTAAATTAATTATGATTATTGTCTACGGACATTTAATTTTGGAGTACTACTACAACTCTATGTAATCTGTAACATATAAAAGATATGTAAATAATTTAATAATTTATTTATTTTTTATTTTAAATTTAATATATTTTTTACAATTTAACTGTATAAATCTCTACAATATTAATTTTATATCAACTATTATATACATACATAACTTTTTACTTAATTTTCTATTTTTTCTGGCGTGTTTGGTTGTATATGTGAAAGAAGAGCGTGATTATCTCAAATGGTAGTTTGGTGATAATGCAACATATTTTCTTCGCTTTTGACTTTGGTTCGAATCTCACAGACAGTGTCTCGTGGTTTTGACCGTTGAATTTAACCAATTTGATCATACCCCGCATGTCCTTGTTTTTTTAGACTTGTTAACATTATTTGGTCAGCTTGGAGAGGTACGGTTAAGCCCAACAGTTCTCAAGTGATAAGTTCATTTTTATGAGTTAGGTTGAATGAGATAAAAATAAATGATAGTTATTTTGATCTCAGTTTACATATCTGATAACCGATATATTTATAATAAATTTTTTTTAGTCAAAAAAAAAAAGTAAGAAGAGGGCGTGATGTCGATGCTTGGACCAAATAACTGCTTAAGCTTTGTGATATTTGTTCTAGTAGTGTTAGATAAAAAAAACAAAAAAAAGAGTGGTTTAAGACATATAAAAGTATAAATGCAGAACTCATTAAAAAAAGAATCTTGACTTACATTTTATATTTTATATTGTGTTTGAATAAAATTTTTAGAAAAAAAGAAAGTGAAGGAAAAAAATTATTAGAGGAGAGAAATATTTTTTATTCATTCCAGTGTTTAGAAAGAGATAATAAGAAAAAAAATTATAAATTATTTTATTTAAAAAAAGATAGAAAGTGAATGAGAAGAAAACAAAATATATTAAAATAATAATTTTATCTTTTATAATAAATTCTATTTCACCCATTGTTTGGTTGCAGTTAAAAAAGAAAAAGAAAAGAAAATTGAAAACTTTCTCATGTTTGTGAATGGGAGAAAGCCATTGGAAAAACATAAAGGAAAAACTGTCAAATTAATTGAGAAAAAAAAAAGGAGCATAATGACCAAAATAATTCTAGAATTTTTCTTTTATAATAGGAGTATTTTTGTAATTTGAATTTATTATTCAATTATTTGAAATAATATTTTTTGTAATTTCATCTATACATTTTTCTTTCTTATCATTTTTTCATATAATCCAAATATGAAATTTTATTTTCTAATCATTTTCCAACTATTGTCTTTTTTCACAATTTTTTTTCTCACGAAAATCTCAGAATTTAAACAAACTATAAATATTTTATTTAAGTAAAATTTTAAATTTCAAATTATGCGAGGGGTAATTGAGTTATTTAATAAATTTAATAAGAAATCAACAACTTTCCTCTTACTGTAAGAAAATTGGTTTTAGTGGGTTATAGAACACTACGGGAATTAATAACTTTCTTCTTCCTCACTTTTTTAATATTTTTTTAAATATAATAATTTACCATAATCTTCTCACTTTTTTCTTCCTCCCCTTTTCTCTCATTCCAAATACAATATTATAGTTCTACGTAGGCGACGGTCATATTTAATAAAATAATATTTTTTTTAAAATTTAAATGTTTTTAATAAAAATTATACGATATAAGTCTAATTAATTAAATGTACAAATAATTTGAATGCACACTTGGTAATTACTAAGGTCTCATGCGACAAAGTTATGTTTGGTTCTATTAGTGTTCGAGTGAAAGTTTACCTCTTTTAAAGTGGTTGAAGGAGCCAATTTCAAATAAGAGTTACTCTAATTTTGACCACAAATCTAATAACTAACATATCTGTTATTGTTGTCAAAATCAGACCGAACCGGTTAGTCTGACTAGTTTAATTGGTGACCAACCAGGGATCCAGTTCGGTTCATGACTGATTTTAACAAAATCTTAGATTGATCAAAATCAGTTAAAATTGGTAAAAATCAGACCGGTTGGACTGATTTAAACCAGACAAAAAATTCATAAATTATAATTTAATCTCAAATTGTATTTAAATTATAATTTAAACACTAAAATTAATTAAAAATTTTAATTTAGCCCTAAATTATCAAAACGTTCAATTTAGTTTTCAAATATCGATTTAAATACTGATTCAACCAATTAAACTTTAAAAAATATTAATATTTTTTATTTGATAATCGATCTGATTCTGACAACTTTAATATTTGTAATGAATCTTTTGTTATTTGATTAAAAAAAATCTGAAGGCAGTGTGTAAGAAGTATGAAAAAAGTGTTAATAAAATAGTGTTTCATCATTGTCCAAGTGGACTCTAATTGAATGTTTATGACGTCACTCTCGACGCAGCGCACCATTCTAAAGAATATTTAGATGCTTGAGCTGTACAAAGGTTAAATAACATTCCTAAGATGAGAGTTGAAAAGTTTATTGTTTGGGATCCTCCAGATGTGGGGTGGATCAAGCTAAACACTGATGCGGCTGTACAAGTTCCCCTGGCAAAGCTGCTGTTGGAGGGGTGATGCGCGACCATTGTGGTAGTTGGATGGGGGGTTTTCAGCATAGAGTTGGTTGCTGTACAGTTTTCGCCGCAGAGGTCTAGAGCCTCCTCCAAGGTTTAATTTGTGTTTGGCAAATAGGTTTCAAGAGGGTCATTGTTGAGACAGATTCCACTTCAGCTTTAGAAGTTATTAAGTAAGAGGTTCACCCCACTCATCCACTCATCCTCATGCCAACCTCCTTTTTAGTTGCCAAGTGCTTTTACACAGAGCATGGAAAATTAGAATCCACCATGTTTTTCGTGAGAGAAATAAAGTAATAGATGCTCACACTTTTTCAGCTTTAGCTCTTCATCGTGGACTCCTACTCCTCTCAAGACCTCCTACTGGAGTGATTCATTTACTTTATCAGGATATTAGTAGTGTCGTTTTACCTGTGTTGTATTAATGTAACTTAAGTATTTACCTTTCATAAAATTAAAAAAAAAAAAAATTCGGCACTCGGTATCGTTTGGCCGATTTATATTACCGAATTGTTTGTTTCTTATAAAAAGTTTTGCAAGACCCCAAAAAAAAAAAAAGTTTTGTCGCTTTGTGAGTTTCAGGAGCGGGGTGTGATTTCCGATCAAATGAGAACGTAGGAGTAGATAAAAGTAGAAAGAGGAAAATACAAGAGGGAAAATTTGGACGTAAAGAAATTTTTTTTATTATCTATCATATTTAGAAAAATATAATGAGAGGAAAGAAAATTAATATGTTTGTAAATAGCACAAATTGAAGAAAAGAAAAACATTATGTATACAGAACCATTTAATATCAATAGTAAGACAATCAACAATTTCTTTTCTAATTTTGAGAAAAATAGATTTAACGAGTTACAGAAAAAAATTAGTATTTTTTTTTGTTAAAATATTTCTTAAATACAAATATTAATTTTTTCCTCTATTTTCCCCTCACTCTCCTCCGTTTCTCATCTCTCAATCTCAGGGTTAAGCTACGTGGATTATAAACGGCCATTGTAATGTGAATGGTGACCATTTTCAGTAGCACCGTTTCTTGTCATTTTAGTTCCTTGTGGCCCCAGTACCAGTTGCAGTCAAACCGGAAATGGCAAATTTTGAGTATATAAAAAATAATAAATGTTAAATTTTAAATAATAATATTTATATTTTTAATAATAAAATTTTATTATTATTTAAAATATATATATTTTTATTAAAAATTACTTCATTATTATTTCCAAAGAATCTCTTACGTATTGTTTGTTGGAGAGACAAACGAAACCTGTCAGGGAAAAAAAAAAAAAAGAAGAAAGTACCACTTGCAGACCAAATATCACTATCCAGGTATGTCCATGCAATAATCCACGTTCTCCAATAATTGCATCGCGCCAGACACCATTGTCGCTGAGATGGCGCTATACTTTCCCAAGGCAAGGGGGGTGCTGTCGCTTTCCCAAATTAGGCGGCTCTGCGCCAAGAAAGAGGCGTTGCCATGCCGAACAGCTGAACCGCTTTTGTAAGCCCACACTACAAAAGCACCCTAAATTAAATAATGTTTGGACAAATTGTTCTTTGGTTGATCCATACTGTGAGTCGTCTTTTACGGTATATAAAAACGGGTTCTAATTTTAATATTGTAGTTTTAAACATAGTTATTAAATTTGGTTCAATCTAATCGGTCGAACCGATAATTCGGTAATCCAGACACTTAGTCAGATCGGTTTGCACGAACAGTAACCGAGTTATTTGAATAATAAAAAATTATTTTTTTCACTTTTTACTGTGCAAACAGTAAAAATAATATTTTTTAATGATAAATATTAGTTAAATAGTAAAAAATTATTATTTTTTCACTTTTTATTGTGTAAACAGTAAAAATAATATTTCTTTAATGATAAATAGTATTTAAACAGTAAAAATTATAAATTTTTTTTCATTTTTTACTACTTGAACAATAATATTTATATAATATTTACACACTAAAATTTATTTTTTTAACTTTTTACTGTGTGAATGATAAAAATAATATTTTCATAATACTAAATAGTATTACACTATATTTTTTTTGTACAATTTAATAATTTTTTATTATTTATAATCTATTTTTCTGTACGCAATAATTTAACATTATTTATATATTAAATAATATGTTACAATTGACTTTAAAAAATAATTTTTTAAGAAATTTTATCAAAATTTTGATTAGTATAAATTATTTTTTAATTTATGAAAATGTAGTTATTATACTAAATTGTACAAAAAATTTTTATATATTATTTGATATATTTATTTTTTTAAGAATTAATGACCAATTGGTTGAACTAATGACCCATTAGTTGAACTAATAACCCACTAGTTGAAATAATAATCTACTGACCCAATCGACTGACCGAACCCGTATCCGAACCGGTTTTAATAACTATAATTTTAAATATTAAAAAAAATGTTGAATAACAGTATATTAATATTTTTTTCATAAGTCGATAGTACAGTTCCATGTTCAAAACAAGAAATAATTATTAGACACTAGAATAAATCCATTAGTGAGTGAGAGAAGGAGGTGGCTTTTTTAAACCAACCGACACGTTTTTCCAAAAATTCAGAATTTTATATCAAAACTTGTTTAATAAATAAATTAAATTTGAGCAAAAAAAAACCTCAATTCATTAAAATTTCGTAAACAACTCATTGAAAAATTATTTAATACTCATCTTAAATTCATCAAAAAATTTGTTTAGTATGCTATCAAAATATATTTGAAAGACTTATTTATATCATATAATAACACTTTTTGTAAAAATAATGATAAAATTATGTACATTTTACTCTTTATATAGTTGTAAATGTGGGCACCCAATAGATTAAGATGTTTTGTTATATTTATAATTATATATTAAAATTATACGCATATTTTTTAATTAAATAATTTTATAAAGTAAATATTTTATCATTTTCATTATATTTATAAAAATAATTTTTTAATCTCAAATATACCAAACATAACACTAATATTTTCTTTATTATTACATTTTATCCATCAATATTTTCATATAACTTACATAGATATTAAATTTTAAAATAATTGTTTATGGGCTAGGACTAGTGTCCCGGCCATGGACTCAGAATTAGCGAGAATTTTTTTTTTTATTACACAGATTTTGGAGCAGTATCAAGTATGTTTAGGAAGACTTATTTATATCATATAATAACTTTTTTTTGTAAAAATAAGGATAAAATTATGTACATTTGACCCTTTATATATCTGTAAGTGTGGGCACCCTGTGCATTAAGATGTTTTGTTATATTTATAATTATATATTAAAATTATACAAGTATTTTTTAATTAGATAATTTTATAAAGTAAATATTTTGTCAATTTAATTATATTTATAAAAATAGTTTTTTAATGTCAAATGTACCAAACATAACACTAATAGTTTCTTTATTATTACATTTTATCCATCAACATTTTCATATAACTTATATAGATATTAAATTTTAGAATAATTGTTTATGGGATTGGACTAGTGTCCCGGCCATGGACTCAAAATTAGCGAGCATTTTTTTTTAATATATAGATTTTGGAGTAATATCAAGTATGTTTAGGATAACACTAAATACTATTTAAAAATTAATAAAAAAATTAGAAAAAAAAAGTCGGGACATGGCTGGAACGCAAGTCCCAACATGGTTCTCAAAATTTTATATATGTGATATTAAATATTGGTTTAAAACTTGAACTTCTGAAGTTTTCTTTTGGATGACCAGTTTTGTTTTTTAAAATAAAAACCTTGATTTGAAATTCAAAACAAGCATATAAAAGAAAAAAATTAATAAATATCAACAGATGTAAAGAAAAATTTATTAGAGTATCTTGAACAACAAACTGAATATATATTTCAAGAAGAACAGAATGCAATGCACAAAAAATGAAATTCCATACGCAACATAACAGAAACAAATAAAATATACATAAATTACAATAACAAAGCGTTTCAAAAGAAATAACCATCTCCTTAGGTACATGGCCTTTAAAAGGATGTTTGTCTCTCTCTCATTGCTCATATTATTATTATTATTATTATTATTATTATTATTATTATATTTCACGGATTCAAACGACTATGTCGCCCCCACTGATATAATTAAGGAAGGAAATGGGTTGAGTGACTTGGGCTCCCTCAAAACCTTCACCCCATTTGGGGTGTTATTGCTTGCCAAACAAACTAATTTCTTCAAGTGGAAAGAGGAAAGATATTCTTCGGCAGCCTTGGATTTGCAAGCGCCAGTAGTGGCTTAGAAAGAGCAAGATCATGCACCGATTCAACTAGGCTGCAACTTGGCACCTTAGGTGGGGCGGTCCAAGTAAATCCATGAAGAAGTCTGGCCAACAGCACGGTGGTCATGGTGGAACCGAGAACCACACCTGGACACCCACGTCTTCCGGTACTAAATGACAACAATCCCAGTTTCGGATCAGCCAAGACCACCTCTGAACCATCAGCATTAAGGTAGCGTTCGGGCTTGAACTTCATGGGCTCTTCCCATAATTTGGGGTTGCGATCAAGTGTAAGACGACTTATTAACACATGACTATCCTTTGAAATAAAGTAGCCAGCCATTGTGGTGTTAGGATTAGATACATGTGGAACATTGAAAGGTGAAACTTGATGCAGCCTAAAAGCCTCTCTGGCGCATGCCTTGACGTAGTTCAACTTGGGCAAATCGGATTCTTGGACCATTTTATCCCTTCCAACGACTTGGTCTAATTCTTCTACTGCCCTTTGTAGTATTTTTGGTTCATTTATCATCTCTGCAAGTGCCCATTCAGTAGCACTTGATGGATTGTCTATTGCGGCCAACATTAGCTCCTGCATGTAAAATTGCATATTAAGTAACTTTCTTGATTCTTCAACATGCATGGTAAAATATATATTTACGCACATATGTATTGTGGCACGGAAAACCTATATTTGTGTAAACCAAAAAAAAAAAAGGAAAAAGGAAAAAATATATTTGTTTATGCATGGAAGAATGCATCAATAGTATATTTTATGTGTGTGACGTGTATGTTAGGTAATCTGATATGCTAAATGCATTGATATATGCGAGAATTTTGAAAAGAGCATCAACATGCTCTATTTCCTCAGGACCTGGCCCTCCATCTACCATTCCTTTTCAGAATCATCTTTTGTTAAGCATCAATTTCCTGATTACATTTCCGCAGTAATGTTGTGATACAAAGCGTACCTTCACAATGCCACCTTCACCATTCTCGTTGACGTTGCACAAGTTGTACACGTAACGAGTGAGGTTGTCAGCTTCTTCCATTCTTTTGTCTTGAAGCCAACGGAGCCTTTGTACCGAAAGCACCTCACTCGTGACGATTCTCCTCATCTTCTTCCACTGTTGGCCGGCAGGCGTCAGAGCCACCGTCAAGTTGCCGTAAGTTGGTAACTCTGTGGACATGTGAACGGGTCTTGATGAAAAAATGTTGTCTTGCTTATGCAAGAACTCTTGTGCAAGTTCACTAGAAGTCACGGTGATGACATGAACTTTCCCGAGACGGATGCATGCAATGTCAGTGTTCACTTTCTCCATCATTGCGTGTATCCATCGGAATGCCGGTTTGTTGGCGACCAGATAATGTAGGCATCCAATGACAGGCAAGGATTTGGGCCCGGGAGAAAGTTTTTGTTGTTTCTTTCGGTAACCGAGCAACATTCTGAAGTATTTGCACATCGCAATCGTTATTACAGCCAATGCCATCAAGGTGACGGTCGGAAAGGTGGATGGGATGCTAGTGAATGCCATATTGGCAGAGTATAGGGTGGATGTGGTGTTATTGAATGCCATTTTGCTTTGTTTGCAACACGGGTGCAATTGCTCACCAGCGTTGCAATATTTCTGTGCTTGTTCGTTGCTGGGAACTTACCCGGCCTTATATAGTGCTAGATCGATCTTTAAAATATGGAAATTTAGTTAAATTTCTATAAGTTTAAGCGTAAAAAAATATAATGGATCAAAAAAAAAAATTAAGGCAAGTTGATTTTTTTTTTTTTTTTTTGTAGAAGAGAGTTAGTCCATTAGTAGATGGAGGTAGGTAAGACATACAATTTCTACCATCTTAATTAAATTAGATCTTCAAAAAAGTTAAATTTTTAAAATTAATAGTTTACTCATTTTTTTTAGTATAATTTACTCATAATCTTATACTATATAATAAGTGGATTCACTTAAAATAAAAAATAATAAAATAAATTTATATAATATAAAATTTACGAGTAAGTTACACTAAAAAGAAATAAGTCATGTTAAAAATTACCTTTGCCGTTTTGCTGCTGGCTAAAATGTGTTTTTCGTTTCTCGATTGGTTTTCGCTTTCAATTTCTACCTCATGTTAGTAATCGCAAAACCATGACAGCCAAAACAATGGCAAAATAACTGATTTACAAAAGTACAGTGGTCTGTTTTAGTATGTTCCTTTTGCACGGTTCAATATTTCTGCTTTGGCAGTTCTGTTACAAAATGATGTCTATTGGCCTTCATCATTATCTATAAGTTGCTAAAGAAACAGCCATGCAACAGAAAAAAAAAAAAAAAAAAAGGGCGAAAAATTGTATGACTTCATTAACCTGGGACGTTAATCACAGCATGAACTCAGTTTTTGATTTTGAAAGAATCCATATAAACTGTCAAATACTATTGCTATGTTTGGGAGCAAGGAATTGAGGGAAATTGCTTCAGAAGGGAAATGTGCTGTTGTTTGATAAGTAGGACAAAAGAAAAAAAAGGTGGGATCCAGGGTCCTTCCCCCCCGCCCCCCGCGCGGCTCCAGCAGTTCCCCAAGTTGGAATTGGCCCCACTAGGCAAAATAAGTAATATAACACTTACTTTTTTTTTATCTTTTGTTTTTAATTAAATTTACTATTTTACCTCTATTTTTATTTTTAAATTTTTATTTTTTATAAATAAAATAAATATTATAACACTTATTATTTTTTTCTTTTTACATTCCACTCATTTTTTAATATAATATTTTTAATTTTCTGTTTTCAAATCACACACTCTCAAATATATTACGTATAAAAAATTTTTCTTTCTTTAAACATCCATTTTTTAACACTTTTGTTATTCTCATATTTCTTTTTTTTTTTTTTCCCTAAACAAAGGGTGAGAGACCACTACTTATTCAAGAAAAATAAAATAAAATAAAAGGCCACGGACTGTACGGCGTTGTAAATTTGTTTGTATCTTGGGTCTTTTCCAACAGGCTTTGAATTTGATTGGGTTACGTGGCTAATGTTCGTACCGGGTTCGTGGCTTTGGTACATATGCATAGAACGCTATTACAACGCGAAGATTTTTTTGTTGAAAATTTTATTCGGTTATAAAGAAGTTTTGGCTTTTTATAATTATAATAATATTTTTTATAATAAAAATAAATAAAATATTTTTTATTATAAAAAATATCATTATAACTATAAAAAATCGATAACTCATGGTAATCGAACAAAAAAATTTTCTAATGCCTTAAAAAAGAAAAAGAGTTTCTGGCGTCCAACGGATGTCTGTTTAGGTTCTGACATTGTTGTGAGAGATCACAAGAACTGATCGTAGAATGGAGATTGTTAGATGCGAGAAAGAAATCAGAAACATGATGGAGATAATCTTGATAAGATTGAAGCCGTTCAATAAAATATTGTTGGGATAATCCTGAATCTTTGTCGTTCCTGGATTGATTGGGGCTTACCATCTGGCTCTAAACCAAGTGAGCTGTTATTTGCGAGATGCAATATCTTCGTGTACCAATCAAAAGGAGAAGCAACCTCTTCGGCCCTTCTCATTTATGAATGGGGTTTCTTAGGGACCACAAAGCCTGGTCTTCTCTTGATTTCCTGTGTTCCCCCATCTTCATGGTTTATAAATATATATTTTTGTTTCTTGTTATCTTCACTTATTTATTTAGTGCATAAAAATTATTTATTATCTTATATTATATAAATTTATTTTTTTATTTTTTAATTTAAATAGACCTTACTCATTTTATAATATAAAATTATGAATAAATTATATTTATAAAAAAAATAAATCAAATTAAAAATCTCTTATACTGTACAGTTCTTGCCCTATTTTTGTAGGGTTTCCCCAATATTACTCATATATTCTTGAGGCAGTTTCCTTAAAAAAAAAAAAAAAAAAAGGAGCTCAAATGGCTGAAGCACTTGTTCAAATGGAGTTGCTTGCTGGCGCTTAGCTATTTTAAGCCATGACAAATCTCTCCTTCGTTGGAATATCCTAAGAGGAAAGCGAATATTCCTAATCTGGTTTGGATACATCTGACGAGAGATCTTCGTTTGTAATTTGATCAGATGCCTGCCAGCATACCAAAATAGAAATAAAACGTGGGGCAAGTCGAATGTTGTTGTCTTACCATATGTGTGCTTGGGTTTTTAATGAAGTTCGCTGTTTAAAAATCCAGAATGAAGATTTTCATATTTATATAGAAATTATTTTTTAATAAACGATAACAAAAATTATGGTCATTATTAAGTGATATATATTTATATTACAATAGCGATACATTAAAAAAAAAAAACACACACACACACACAGGGAAAGAAACTAGATAACCCTACAAAGAGTGTCGATTGATCACGTGGGATTGCTTCTAAAACGAGAGATGCAGGAAAAACATTGGTCCCGCCATAGGGATGCACCCTGCAATATTTTCATTGTAACCAATAAACAATGGAAGCGTTCATCAAGAACTTCTAAGATTTAAAATATATGTTTCATATGGTATATTTGTTTGATATTACTATTATTAATAGTTGTTATTGATTGTTGATTATTTATTTATATCTAATTGTTGAACAAAAATTAATGAAATATTTGATTAATTTTATATTTACTATTGTATATTATTGAATAATGAAATAACTAATTTAGACATTTAATTTATATAAATATATTAGAGTAATAAATTTTTTTTTGTATTTTATAATTTTTATCTTTAGAATAATTATTCTTTGAACAATATTGAGACTTACTTAATTTTAAACTTATTAAAAAATTATCAATATTCACTAAATAGTAAACAAAATTTTAATATTTGGGATATTTTTTACAAGTGTTGATATTAATAAATTTTTGAAGCAAAGAAATATTATTTAATAATTTTAAAAAAACAAATATTACGTTTATATAAATATACAAATCTAACTCATACAGCAAGTAAAAAATAATAATAAAATATTACAAATATTTTTTAAAAATAATTTAGTCTATTTAAATTATTTTAAACATCAAGAAATAAAAACATATTCAAATATCTGCAACTACTTTTCAAACTGGTGTTATAAGTAAATCATATAAAAGCATGTGCAGAATTTAACAATAACGACAAAAATTTTATCAAATACGTGTAAGACTCATGGTATTGAAAACCGGACCGGACAGGCCGGTTCAACCGGAAAAACCGGGAACCGGTCATAGGTCCGGTCAAGTTCAAGTCTAAAAATGGAATTCGGACCAAACCGGAAAAAACCGGTCAAGAACCGGAAAAACCGGTCAAGAACCGGGAAAACCGGGACCGGTTGAACCGGGTGAACCGGTTCAATTTAAATTAAAAAATTTTAAATTATAATTTAACCCAAAACTTTATCTAAATTATAATTTAAACTCTAATTTTAACTAAAAATTTTAATTTAGTCCTCAATTGATTAAAATTTTCAATTTAATTTTTAAATTTTAAAAATTAATATTTAATCACTATTTATAAATATTATTTTTTAAATTAATTTTTATAAATTATATTTTATTAAATATACTAATTGTAATATCTTTAATGTATGTAAATATTAGTATAATTCTTAAAATACACTTTATTTTAAATATTTATTATCATTCTTATATAATATAACATTTTATATAATTATATAAGCTATATAAAAATTTAATTTTTTATATATTTAATATTAAATACCGATTTTACCGGTTTAATCGCGGTTTTACCGGTCGAACTGGTTGAATCTTGAACCTTTCAGTTTTTCGGTTCAATGACCGGTTCGGTTCTGAGAACCTTGGTAAGACTACCGTCGATAGTTGATCAACAAATAGCATCACGCTAAAGCCAAACTAAATAGCTTATGGTGACAAGGCAACAGGCCGGCAACACTTTAACAACTGCTCATTTAGAGCAAAGGGAAAAGAAATCTAATCATATAATCATAGGCACAAAATTGATATATAAGATTCAAATCGTTAGTTCGATAAAAATATATTAAATTTTAAAAAAAAGATATATAAACTATTAAATTAATTAATATGTCTTTCGCATATCGCAGATCGCGTGTCTAAGTAAGTGTACCCTTATTGAAATATGTGGTAAAATTGTATCACGCAAAGATCAGCTCCATTTCGGCCCATTTATTGTATTCACACACTATTACACAAACAGCATTTGGCTAGCTTTTTTTTTTTTTTCCTTAGAAAAGCGTCAAAACACATTACAATTAAGAGAGATTTTTTTTTAAAAAAAAAAAAGAATTGAATTTCTGACCTTTTCTTTAGTATTTTTCTTCTAAAAAAAATTTGTGAGTGCAACTTTTAAAGAAATCGCGTCGCGATTGTTACTTAACAATTAATTTGAAATTCTCAAGTAACAGTTTTCATAGGGATGTCTTGCAACATCATCAAGGTGAGGATGGTTGTGCTCATAGAGACACCTACCGCCCTCACATGAATTCCTCCAACGTGGCGATTAACAAGAGGACCCATATATCCTTTTCTCCCTTTCATTTTTCTTCTTTCATTTTTTAATTTTTGGCTCCCATTAGCAGTATTGAGAGATCAATGAATGTTGGCATAAGTAAATTATTTATTGTTGTTGCTACTATTTTTGAACCCGTGACCTAAGCAAGCATGAAACATGCATGACCTTTTTTGGGGTATAATACTCTTATTTTTGTTCAAACTAAATGTGGACGTAAATACATCCAGGTACATTATCAAGCACCCGATCCTTGCACTCGGCAGGTGGTATTATTCATTACTTTCTAACCTGCTAATTGTTTCTCGCTAAACACGTGTGCAAAAATTTGGATAAATTTTTGCAAAAATATTTTATAATATATACATTTGCTATTCAATCTCACTGATGTCATGAAATTTGTCTCCCGATCACTTTTACAATTTGAATATTAGATTAATAAAGCCTACAAAATATATTCTTATATAAATAAATAATTTTACAGTCCCCGTATGATTGGTTTATCTTCGATGGGAACGTATGGTTTCCAAAAAGCTGGGCCTTTTGGGCTCAAAAGGCTAGCTATAGATTTTGGAGAGTTGATTCGGCAAGCCTCAGGGGGACGCCGCTGCTGCATTTTCGTATCGAAACTTATTCAAAATTTAGTCAGTTAGACTCAACTGTGAAAAGTGAAAATTGAACAAAAAAATTTGGTTATGTTTAATTGAAAAATTAAAATTGAGACAAAATTTTTGGTTAGTTGATTTTAATGGAAAATTGTAAAATTTTAGTTTAAACATAAAAAATTTGATGTATTCATTAAAAAGGAAATTTACAATTATCATTATATAAGGTAAATAAGTAATTAAATTATAATAATAATTTATTACAATTTATATGTTGTTAATATCTACATTATTAATATTTTCTAATATTATCAAAATAAAAAATAAAACTATTAATATAAATTTTTTTTAATTAGTTTCATTTAATTAATTGCGATTATCTAATAATAAAAAATGTATGACTTGATATAATCCGTGTGATAAAAAAGTATGTTGTCTTGCAGTAGCGGGGGTTTGAACTCCGCCCCTTGTCACCTTCTCCCCCCCCCCCCCAAAAAGGGGCTCTAACCCCTTCTTTCTAGACTTAAAAGAAGATTATGTGAATTGAAAAAATTGATTTACATTTGTTTGGTTAACTAATTACAAAATTTGTTTGCTTGATCAAATTTTGGATTCCATTTTATTGGATTAATTGAATTTTATTTTATTATTGGAATATCTCTACTTATGACCAATTGGAAACAATGTTTGCCTTGGCCAAATAGACGAGAGATAATGCTTTTTGAACACCATTTCCGCGCCCAACATGTAAGGATAAAAGAAGTAAGAAACACAATATGCATAAAGGAAATTATCTAAGTAACATCTTTGGTTCTGTTTGGTATGTATTATATTTTTTGTTTTCTTTTTATTTTCCATAAAAAAAAACAGAAAGTATGT
Organism: Carallia pectinifolia; assembly: GCA_037832335.1. Taxonomy (NCBI): domain Eukaryota; kingdom Viridiplantae; phylum Streptophyta; class Magnoliopsida; order Malpighiales; family Rhizophoraceae; genus Carallia; species Carallia pectinifolia. The sequence continues at coordinate 19,622,000 of CM075443.1, forward strand.
TTGATATTATTTTTATTTTCTGTTTTTTGTTGAAAAATTAAAAACACTTAAAAAAAATAAATTGAGAAAATAATAAAAAATATTTTTCCATTTTATTTTTCACTTTCTTTTCTATACTTTTTCTCACAACCTTTTCTCTCTCTAACCACCATCTTCACCATATATATCTTTACTCATTCTCTCTCTATCCCTCTCTATTTTTTCTCTCTCTACTATTTCTCTCTATACTCTTTCTCTCTCTACCCTCTCTCTCCTTTTCTATATCTACCATTCTCTCTCTATCCTCTCTCTTGCTTTTTTTTCTCTCTTATATTCTCTCTACTCATTTTCTCTCCACCCTCGCTCTCAATTTTCTCTCTCTATTCATTCTCCCTCTTCCCACTCTCTCCCATTTTTCTCCCTCAACTAGTCTCTATATTCATTCTCTCTCCACCATTCTCTCTCTACTCACACTCTCTCCTTTTTCTCACTCTATCATTCTCTCTCTACCCTCTCTCTCTCATTTTTCTCTCTCTACCATTCTCTCTACTCATTCTCTCTCTACCCAGACTCTTTGTCTTTTTTCTCGTTTTACTAGTCTCTCTACTCATTCTCTCTATCCTCTCTCTCTCATTTTTCTGTCTCTACCATTCTCTTTACTCATTCTTTTTCTACCTCTCTCTCTCTTTTCTCTCTCTATCATTCTATCTGCTCATTCTCTCTCTACTCTCTCTCTCTCTCATTTTTCTCGCTCTACCATTCTGTTTACTCATTCTTCCTCTCTCTCTCTCTCCTCTCCTCTCTCTACCATCTCTCTCTCTCCCCTTTTTCTCTCTCGCTATTCATACTCTTTTTACTATTTCTCTCATTATCTTTTTTCTATCTACTTTTTTATTCTTATAAAAAATTAACAGTAATAAATATAAAAATTTAATAAATAATAAAAATAAATAATAAATAATAATAATAATAAATTGACAGCGTCTTTAAATAAACACTTTCTTTTTTACTTTCATTTATTGTTATGAGTGTTTTTTACTGCAGCTTGCAACGTCACATACCTTCGGGCGAAGCAGCTTTGGTGCAATGGTGCTCCAGAATATTATATTGGTAAAAGTACCTAGCATTCAGGTTCTACGGCCTTTTTAAAAGTATCTATCACTAAATCTTATGATGCGGACTCCACTAATTATATCAAGGGCCCATATGAATTTGGATTTTCGTTCACCAGGATCCGACGCGTGGAAGATGATTCTGACTACCGACTTATCTAATCGATGAACTACACCATTCGCCGTTTTTTTTATTGTTATTAATCTTTTTTGTTTGAAAAAAAACATAATCGAGATATATATCATTCCACTTGTAGATTAATATAAATTATTTATGAACATTCTCATTCAATAGTTTTATAAAAATAATGTAATATCTGATCATTGATAAATCTAAGTTTGATTCTACTACAGATCACTTAGCAACTATTGAATTTTAAATATACAATCTACTGTCATCAGATTTTTCAAGCTCATCGTTAGGATGAGGACACCAAACATATAGTTGGATGAAATTGCAAAAATTTGAATCTATATTAATGGAAGTGATATTGTAAATGATCATTTTTGTTGCAGCAAAAACAAGGTGACACTTTCACCAGACATGTTAAAGCGAAAAAAGGATATAATTAATCTTATTACTCCTGTAGTTAAATACAACTAATATATTGTGGTTTATTTTCTTTGCAGCTTAGTGGACCCATATTGCTTCGCCCTAGGGACCCGACTAAGTGACTTCCGAGTTTAAGTGACTTTTGTAATTATTTTATATAACGTATTAAAAAAAATTATACGATATAATATAAAAATTGAAAGAAAATTATACAATATATTATAAAAAATTATATAATATATAATTAGTCTTTAAAAATTAAAATTTTTTGAAATAACTTTTTACAAAATGTCATAAAAAAATATACGACATTTAATTAGATATTCAAAACTAAAAATTTATTTACATTTTTTATAATTTTTTTAATGTATTATATAATTTTTTATAATATCGTATATACAGTTACGAAAATCACCTAAAAAAACAGCCACGATGATTTTTCCTTAAGGTCGGCGTATGATAATAAAAACATAAATCAAGAGCGAAGATTAAAAATTTGTCGGCACATCGAGGTAGAAATAAAAAACAGAATTAGTTGACCCGCGAAGATTCGATTTTTCACGCGTTGCGTCTTCCCGCGACTTAACGGCAAAGCTCCCTGGATGGATCAAATTTATTGCTAAAGGTTGCGTTTGTTTTATAAAATATAATAAAATAAAATAAATTAGTGACTAATTATCCTACTTTAATGTATGTTTAGTTGGTTAATAAAATAAATGTAAGATAGATTAATGTGCGTTTATTATCCCATGAATATGAGATAATATTATCTCTTGGACTAGTCTATTTTATATCATGGATTAATGTTAATAAATTATATATTTACTTAAATATCTTTTTAATTAAAATAAAATTTAAATATTAAAAAATTAACATAAAATTTAAGAAATTTATTTATCTCTCATCTTCTGTCTCTTCCCTTCTCTCTCTCTCACTCCTCTTCTCTCTGTTTCTTTTCTCTCTCCTCCCTCTTTCCTTTCTCTCTCCTCCCTCCTCTCTCACTCCTCGTCTCTCTCTTTCCTTTCTCTCTCCTCCCTCTTCTCTCTTTCAATCCTTGTCTCTCTCCTCCCTCTTCTCTCTCTCTCACTCCTCATCTCTCTCTCTTCCCTTTCTCTTCCCTCCCTCCTCTTCCTCCCTCCCTTTCTCTCTCCTCCCTCTCTCTTCCTTCCCCCTACCTTTCTCTCTCCTCTCTCTCTCTCTCTCGTGCTCATTCTTTCTTTTTTTTCATATAAATTTAAAAATTTATCTCTTAAAATTTATTTAATTTTTCCTCAAAAAATTAAAAAAATATTAATCTTTTTTTTGATATTTTAAAATTTATTTGTATAAAAAAAATTAATACTTAATTTTAAAAAATATTTTTTATACAAAATTGAAAAATTATAAATAGTATAATGTATAATAACATGTAAAATAAATATGAATTTCATTACTTAATTTTAATTATTTTTAATAAAAAGATTAAAATTAATAGTAATTGTAAATCAATTATTTCTAAAGGTAAAAAAGTAATTTTGATATACTATACTATTCTATCTCATATCATCCAAATATTAAATATGATAATTATTTTATACTATTTGACGACATCCAAACATAATATAGACTAGTAATCTAGCCTATCCTATACTATATTAGCCTATACTATTCTACACCGCACTGTCCAATTTGTGTACTAAACACACCCAAAGAGTATATGATCTCATATAATAAAATACAAAAATCTTACATAACTTATAATTTCTATAGACATTTCTACTTATTTACTCAAATTTTTAAGTACATTTTAAGTTTTAAAGTTTTATTTGACATAATATTATAAGTTAGTTATACATTTATTTGTAATTACCACCAAGCAGTTGGGCCCTTTATGTATAAGTTTAGTCTATTTTATTCTAATTTTTATCTATCATGAGCTAATTAGGTTTATCACGTGTTGAAAAATTTTAAGTCTCATATTGATAAAATACAAACATTTAACGTAACTATAATACTTTTGAATTTCTTTAACTACTAACTTGAGTTTTTAAGTGGATTTGAAAGTTTAAAACTTTATTGGACATTTATAACATTAAATAAACTCCCCCATTCAGTTAAAAATAAGAAGAAAATCTTTTTTTTAGACATATAACTCATAAGTATATTTAAACATAAAAATGTGTTATATTATATAAACAACATTTCTTATAATATAAAAGAGATTTATATTAATGTATAGATATTGATGTAAAATTTGACTCTTATAAGATACCTCAGTGGTTAAAATGAGTTTTAATCCTGGGAAAGTGAGGAGGGTTTGTGAGAATGAGGTGAACTACTTCTAATGTGTAATTCATGGTCTAACGAATTGTCTAATAAATCAAAAGAATAGATGTTTATGTAAAATTTCTTAAATTATATAAATATTATCTATGTAATGTAAAATACTTTGCAGTTAATATATACTTTTTTTTTTTGTATACAAATGATTCCATTAGATACATTTTTGCATTTAACATATAAGTCTCTATCAATTATCAATCATCCCTTTGTGTATAGTAACACTAGGTGGTTTTAGATATGTATCAATAGATAGCTATATAGTCCAATAGTTTTGACAATTTATCAATTTTTTATTTTTTTATAAATTTAATCATTTAACAAATCATATCACTTTGTAATTATTTTGAAATTAATTATTAATTTTTTTTATTTTTTATAAATACAATCATTCATAAAAACACATTATTGGAGGCCCTCCCACATGATCATTCACTGCCTCCGACCAACAATTCATCCTCTATTATTGGAAGTCACTCTACAGGATCATAATTTTCGTGATTCAAGTGGATACATGTTCCTACTTCAAAAAAATTTTTATTCCTTGTAACGCTGTTTAGCTTTTCCATCGTCTATAGCAAAACACTAAGTCAAAACCTTGTTGCTTTCAAGTTTGAATATTTACTCATGGATAATAATATTGATTCCTAGAAGACACTAGTCCTCGAACCTTTGAGCCAGACAAACATAGATTGCCCCAAGGATAATAATAATTTTCATTATAAATAAAGAAAACACCAAAATGTCATTACATTTTCTAGGCAAGCTGGCCCGTGCACATTGGTTCCAAGTGATGGCCCATTTGTTCAATCCAGAACGCAATCTAAAGTGGGGCACATAAAATTATTATATATTGATGAATTATTATTATTATTTTGTAAAATTGTAGCCAGAAGCGTGCAATATGTAAAGGGAAGAAACATGTGCTACACGAGTGAGACTCAATTATTATCATTGTTTATATTTTTTTAATTTATGTTGTCTAGTATGGAGACACAATTAATTATAGAAACGAGCGTTTATGATGAAAGAGAATTGGGCTTGGCTTTAACTTTTTCGATGGTTTCACCGGTGCAATATGTAAAGGGAAGAAACATGTGCTACACGAGTGAGACTTAATTATTATCATTGTTTATATTTTTTTAATTTATGTTGTCTAGTACGGAGACACAATTAATTAATAGAAACGAGCGTTTATGATGAAAGAGAATTGGGCTTGGCTTTAACTTTTTCGATGGTTTCACCGGAAGATTAATTATGCAGATAGATGGGCAAAAGATGGCACCCTATTCACCACAAATGACAGCGCGGAGCGTCTCCTCGCCCGCAGATTTTTTTTTTGTTTTTTTGGTACGTGTTGGCATGCGCTCAAATTTCTCCTACAGTTCTGTTCTAATAATAATTGTCTGTACAAAAAAATTAATAATAATAAGAGAGTTATTATATACTTATTTGTTAGGCAATTGTTTCGTAGATATTATTATATAACATAACAAAAATTATAAAAAAATTATATAACATGTTAAAAAAATTATATAACGTATAATTAGTTAATAAAAATAAAATTTTTTTGATAATTAATTATATGAACCGTATAATTTTTTTATATTTTATATAATTTTTTTATAATTTTTATATTAAACAATATAATTTTCTTGGTCATATATCATACGATGAAAACTACTAGACAGATAGTTTAAAAACAGCCAAAAAAAACAAAAGTTTGTCCTTAATAATAATTGTCTGTCCATTTCCAGCGACTTGTTGCGCCGTGCAGACACCTGCCGCCCCCACGTAACAATCAAGAAGAGGACCCATTTGTCCTTTTCTCTCATTAATTTTGCTTCTTTCGTTTTTTTTCAAAGTTTTTGGTTCCTAATGCCAACCTTTTGCCTGCGAAGATAAGGAAGTTGAAAATAACTGTGGACATATATACATCACGTACATAACATCGGGGAAACACTCCCGTAAAGATTACGGCCTCTATTATAAGCTGACATAATTAGTATATATCGTTGTTATTATGATGACTAATTTCTATTATTTACTTTGTACTTTTTAATTCTTTACCTCAGTATCAGAAAAAAAAAAATACATCACTTACATTACATTATCAAGTGCACGAACAATGTGCACGCTATTTCCAGAAGCGACTAAAATATGACAGTAGTTAAAATTTATTTGTTATTAATAATTATATTAGTAATATTTTTAATATTATGAAGATAAAATAATAAAAATATAAGTATAAAATAAAGTTTTAGATCGATTTCGTTTTGTTAACTGTAATTTTCTAAAAGTGAAAATGGTATCAAATTAAAAAAAGTAATTTACATTTATATGGTAAAATTTGGTTCAGTTAATATAATCAAAAATAAAAAAAAATATATAAAATAACATTCTATGATTTTTTAAACGCCTCCGCTTTGCCCAAATCAACAAACTGAAAAAAAAAAAAAACGCTGATAATACAACCAATTTAATTGGTTCAATTAAAATTTAAATTGATTAAACCGATACTTAATAATGTGTTAAATTTGAAACCGAGTAATGAATCGGACCAAAAGCCACTTTTGCATCGGTCATAGATGGGCCAAGATGGCACTCCATTGAAGACAGAATGACAGTGCTGAGCATCTCCTCGCCAGTGGAATCAAATTATTTCTCAGACGCCATCCTTTCCCGACTTTATTATTATTGTTATTATTATTATTTTGTCGGTTTTGCCACAGGTTTAATATTCTTGACGCGACTCTGTCGCAACAATTATTGTCTGTCCCGATGTTTTGATTGGCACCCGTCAGCATCAAAATCATACTGAAAATTTTTGATTTAGCTCGCAGTTTTTAAATATAATTAAGTTATAATTTTAAAATATAACAGAAAATTATTTTAAAATAAAAATAATAAAATAAATTTTTGTATTAAAAAATTATTAATAAATTAAATTCAAATAAAAAGATTAGTAAAGTGTTTTAATATTTTATAGACAAAAATTAATTAAAAATTGTGTCATTTTAATAATGAAAAAAGGTAAATTATATGCTTCACCACTGGCGAAAAAGTAAAATTGATATGCAGTCCTCGTTCGTGATTGACAACCTGCCGAATGCTTTTTATTTCCACGTGCATATGCCGGACCAAATTTAATTTTCGTTCATAATTTATGTATTTATTTTCATATGCTGACAAATTTTGGAATCTTATTTATGGCTTTGTGTAGATTTGCAAATCACACTGTTTGTCCCAATCTCATATGGTACCGGTGATTGATTTCAGGAGGATTTTCTCAGATTATGAGATTTTCCTGTAAAAATAAATTTCAGTCCAACTCAAAAAGTATGGTGTCGCGTATGCCTCCTGGCTCATTTTTTGTCCAAGTAAATGTTTTTTGTTTTATAATATTCTTGCATTATTTTTCCAAAGAAACCGTCGGAAATGTTAAACAGGGATGCAATTTTGAAAAACAGGCCAATCTCAATTTATAAATATAATTATTGATATATGCATCACATACTCTTTTTTTTTAATTGTTGGAAAGACACCGACGGAAAAGTTAAAAGCAAGAGAGTTCGCCCTATACCGATCATTCTTTTTTATTGTTACTGGACCCCGCCACGTGGACGGCCGTACAAAAGATAATTGACGGGGCCTATAACAGCGAGGATAATAATTTTTACTTTACACATAAATTAGAAATATTAATTTATTTTATTAATATTTATATAATTTTAATAATTTTTTAAAATATTTTTAAATAATATTTTTTTATTTCAATGTTCTTTAATATTAACATTTATAGAAAAAAATCTCAAACATAATAATTTTTATTATTTAATAAAAATTAATATTTTTTTAAAAATTAAAAATTAAGTAAAATAATTCTCATTATTATTTATAAAATATTATTCTAAAATATAAAATTATAAAATATAAAAATAAAAATTTTAATATAATATATCTACATAAATTATATGTTTCAATTAAATATTTCATTATTCAATAGTAATAATAAATATAAAATTAACCAAACATATCATTAATTTTATCAGCAATTAGTAATAATAAGTAGAAATCAACAACCAGCAATCAGTAACAGCAATGAGTAACAGTAATATTTAACAGTTAACCCAAACAGACAATTTGTCTGGAATCGCAACAACAAATTAGCTGGTACATATGATTATTAATGTGATAGTGTTGCAAAATATTATTTAATTGAGTTTGATTACGTAAATGTAATAAGTTATATATGTAAGGAATTTGCAGAGATGTAAATTGTTTATTTATTTTTTATTTTTTTAAATACAATATATTTTTTATAATTGAACGGTTTAGATCACTGTATGCGTATACATACTCAAGTGAGTCCACATAATTTTTATATATTTAATTTGATCCCAAAACGTTCCCAAAACAAAAGAAAAAAATCTGCAGGCGAGGAGACACTCAGCACTGTCATTCGTGGTGAATAGGGTGGCATCTTGGCCCATCTGTCTTCATACTTAATCTGCCGGTGAATCCATCGAAATAGTTAAAGTAAACCCAGTCTATTTAACGATCACAAAATGCCTGTTTTTAATTAATTATGAAGATTACAATTTTCCTTGAGTAAATATTCAAACTTTGAAACCAACGAGGTTTTGACTGGGTGTTTTGCTAGACACGATGGAAAAGCTAAAGAGCGTTAAAAGGATATTTTGAAAAAGTTTTTTGAAGTAGGTACATGTATCTAACTGAATCGCGAAAATTATGATCTTGTCGAGTGACTTCCAATAACAGAGGATGAATTGTCGGTCGCACGAAATGAAGGATCAAGTGGGATGACCTCCAATAATATGCTTTATGAATGATTGTATTTACAATAAAGGAAAATTTTGGTAACTTTATTTAAATATTTTTAAAATAATTATAAAATAATATGTGTAAAGCGTAAATTTCGAGTTTAAAACAATTAAACTCGAAAATATAAAAATAAATTACAAACAAAAATTGTAAAGTAAAAGAAAATTTACGTGGGGTCGATCTCTGTAGATCCTCCGATTAGTGTTTCTTTTTTGACTCCGTCATGGGCTGCACGAGTTTGATCTTGACAGAAATAAATTCCACAATTTTTTCTTGAACTGGATAGACTGAAACCCGATCTGATTTGGACGTTTTGACTACGGTGAAGGAACCGTAGAGACTCGATCTGAGTTGATCTGACGTAATTTCACCGAGGGTCGAATGGACTTGTTCTCGGATGAGTTGCTTGGATTTTGCTGAGGGCCGTATGAGACTTAATCCCAGCCGGATTTGTAATATTTCGATTTTTTTTTTTTTACTATATCTCTCTTTTTTTCTTTTTTTTTTTCTTTTTTTTTTGTTTTTTTTTTTTTTGCGCGCTTCGCTGCTGGCTTCTTTTTTTTTTTTCTTTTCTTCTTCTGCTGGCATTTGCTTCAATTTGGGGAGGCCATTTATAGGCCTCCCCCACCTGCTGCCACCAACCAATTGGTTGGTGGCATTAAAGGTTGGCAGCTGCCAACCTTGACTTCAAGGTTGGCGGCTGCCAACCAAGATTTTTTTTTTTTTTTTTTAGTTTACAAATGCCCCCACTTCAAGGGTCGGTAAGAAAAATTTTTGCAGAGATAATTCGAACCGAATCTTGAAGTCCAGTTTGAAATTTGGAAAGTCCTGATGAACATTGAATCTTGGAGTCTTCTATCTTTGACCATGTCCGCTGTTGTTGGATCGCAATAGGAAACCGATATGATCTTGAAGAAGTTAGCAGTCCAGCCAATATAGAAATTGAAGTCTTGGCTCCAGGTGCGTTCGAGCTTCCATAGCCCGCAAAGGATTTTTTATATCTCTTAAAGTTCCAGAGCTCTGGTGAGAATGATCCGGTAGGCAAATAACTTCAACCTCCCCAAGAGAAAGGCTCAGGACCTTGGAACTTCAAGACCGGCTCATAGAGAGACTGACTGTAGTGATGATTTCCAAGTCTGCTTCGACGTAAGGAGAGTAGTTGGAACTTCCCTGTACGTCGCTGCATCCAAAGAAAGATTAGGATAATTGCAGCTTCTCATCCCTCTGTGGTAGATGTGAACTAAGGAGAGTAGTTGGAACTCCATGACACCGATGGCGTTGGAGACTGAGTTTCGAGGGCTTTTAGGGATCCCTCGAAGAAGACTACTCCTTCTTTTCTTAGCTCGTGCGCCTCCAACTTCTTGATCGAAGAACTTCCTGAGACAAGTGCAGAGACTAGCCATTTTCTTTTGAGAAAGAAGAGCTGAGGGGTGAATATTACAACTCGGGCATGCAGCATATATATACAAATAATAAAGAGTTTTTTTTTTTTTTTTTTGAAAAGTCAAAAAAGGTATGCAGAATCGGGTAGGGCCATCCACGTCCCTTTCCTGCATAAGAGACAAAAGAGGCAGCGGCTGACGCGTGTCACGAAAGTCGTTACCGTGTGTGGCAGAAGTCGTTGCCGTGTGCTGCGGAAGTCGTTGCCGCGTGCTGCAGAAGTCGTTGCACCTTATCTTGTCGGCCGTCCTAGCGGGGCCCGAGGTGCAACTCCAAGTCAAGCTCGACCTCGTCTGGTGGGCCGATGATGTTGGCGTCGACGTCGACGTCGCTTTCCAGCTGGTTGATGTTGTCGGAATATTCTGGAAAGAGAGGCAAAGTTTCGCCGAAATAACTCCTTTCTGCTAGAAAATGTCCTCCTAGACTTAAGTACCTAGGAGGGATGAACCCTTGGCTGACTCCGTAAGACCACCAGGACCAGCATGCATGCTCCCATGGGCTACGGCTTTGATTGTTATAGCCTGAAGAGACCATTGTAGTGGTAGAACTCGGACCTGCTTCATTTGACGGCGAAGTTGTACCAGTGGGATCTACCATCGGAACGGCAGACTGTTCTTTGGAAAAATCAGCTCTCAGTGCTGGTTTCTTCCTGCTTCTCCGATTCTGGAACCAATAAAACACATTTTTTCCTTCGATTGCCCCGAGTGGGCGCAATCGTGAGACAAGTTGGTAAATCTGAGATGCATTAGGCATAATACCTCCATTGTTGTGGAAGACTTCCTCTAGAATTTGCAGTTGCGCCATGGTTGGTTGCCACCTTGTGCGGGGTGACCTTTCTTCTCCCTTGTCTTGAGGTTCTGCAACTGGTTCCATCTTTCTTGTGGCAGAGGAGCAAAGGTCTGGTGTGTGGTGAAGATCGATTGAGACTGATGCTGAGTTTCAGACTCAAACCCTCCGTCGCTTTTATATTTTTGGGCCGTTCACAGTTTATACTCATGCGGGCCAGGAGTTGGATTGGATTTTGAACTTGGTTTCTGGACTGTGTTTGAAACTTGGAATTTTTTGGGTTTTGGGCTTTGAATTGAATTTGGGTTGGTTTTTTGGATTTGGATTTGGGTTTTTGGGTTGAGTGTTTGGGTTTGGACTTTTGGATTTGGGTTGAGTGTTTGGGTTTTGACTTTCAGATCGGGACTTCCGAACTTTTTTTTTTTTTTTCGATTTTTTTGATTTTTTTTTTCTTTTTTTTTTTTTCAAACATATTTACACATAATATTGTTTCAGAAATTTACCATTGATTGGGCCGATTCGGACGCCTTCTTGGTCTGACAGCATGTAAGCGTTGTGAGTATAGGCCTCCTGCACTAGGTATGGCCCATCCCATTTGGAAGTAAGCTTGTCACCAGGCCGATGCTTCATGTTGATGGGCCGTCGCACTGCAAGAACAAGGTCTCCAACTTGAAAAGATCGAGGGCGGACCCTGCGGTTGAACGTGTTGGTGAGCCGGGCTTGGTAGCACTCAAGTTGTTGTTGTGCTTCAAGCCTCCTTTCATCAAGGGCTTCTAACTCATCCAGACGTAGGCGAGTATTCTCCTCCTGTGTGAGTCCTTCCAGAACAGCCATGCGCAGGGATGGAATCTGTGTTTCCAACGACAGTATTGCTTCGACACCGTAGACAAGTGAGTATGGCGTCGCCGGTGTTGGAGTCCGGTAAGTTGTACGATACGCCCATAATGCCTCCGGAATTCTGTCATGCCAATCTCTTTTGGATTTAGAGACTACCTTCCGCAACAGGTTGCATAAGGTCTTGTTGAATGCTTCGGCCAAGCCATTTGCTGGGGCATCGTACATGGATGACTTGTACTGCTTGAACTTGAACTTCTCGCAGAGCTTGTCGATTAAGCTGTTGTAGAACTGCTTACCATTATCAGTGATGATGAATCGAGGGACTCCATAGCGATAGATCAACTGAGTCCGGATGAAATTGGCAACATGCTCCTTCTTTACCTCTCTAAGTGGAATGGCTTCAGCCCATTTTGAGAAGTAGTCGGTTGCTGCGAGGATGTACAGGTGACCCAGGGATGACTTTGGCAAGGGCTCCACTAAGTCGAGACCCCAAGCTTCAAAGGGCCATGATGAGACAGTTGGATGCAGTGGCTCCGGTGGTTGATGTATGTAATTAGCATGAAATTGACAAGCTTGACAAGTTTTAGCAAACTCAATGGAATCACGTACCATTGTTGGCCAGTAGTATCCCATCCTTCTGAGTTGGAAGTGCAACTTAGGCCTCGATTGATGTCTGCCACAAACTCCTGAATGTGCTTCAGCGAGAGCCTGTTTTGCCTCTTCATTGCCTAGACAACGAAGTAAAACTCCATCAAAAGACCTTCGATACAGAGCATCCTTGAGGTATATGAAGCGGGGAGCTCGTCGTTGAATTTCTGTCTTATGACGACGATCTTCAGGCAGCTTCCCGTGCTGTAGATAGTCAATGATTGGTTGGCGCCAATCTTCGTCCTCCGCAAGACGTATAGATACAGCGTTGGCTGCTGTAATTTCTTCATCATCCTTCTGCGGCACTATCCATTTCTGGCATACGGCAACAACTGTAGCCTGAATTTCTGACTTTGCAAGAGAAGTGGCCAGGTTAGCCAACGCGTCTGCCTGAGTGTTTTCTCGTCGAGGCACATGCTCCAAGGTGATGCTTTCAAATTCATCCATTAGCTGTCGAACACGTTGATGGTAAGGCGTAAGGTCCTCTTTCTTGACATCATACAATCCTGTAAGTTGGTTGATGACGAGCTGGGAATCTCCATGGACTTCTATAGTTGGAATCTTCATATCGACAGCCATTTGAAGACCAATGATCAAAGCCTGGTATTCAGCAACATTATTTGAACATAACTCACCGAGAATGATAGCATATGGTAGTATTTGTCGTTGAGGAGTGACAAACACTATGCCAGCACCAGCACCATCACGCCTTGCTGCACCATCAAAGAACATCGTCCATGGTGGTAGTATCTCAATGTAAAAGACCTCTTCATCTGGAAGATCATCTGTGAACTCCCAATCTGACGGAATAGGGTGATCTGCAAGGAAGTCTGCTAGGGCTTGTCCTTTGACTGCTTTTTGAGGTACGTAGACAATGTCGTAGCTTTGTAGGATTACTGCCCACTTGGCAAGTCGTCCTGACAAGATTGGTCTGGATAAGATATATTTGACAGGATCAGCTCTGGCAATGAGACGTACCGTGTAAGCTTGCATGTAGTGTCTCAGCTTGTCAATGGCAAAGAACAGTGCTAGACATGTCTTTTCAATGGGCGAATAACTCAGCTCCGGACCGTTTAGTGTTCTGCTCAAGTAATACAGGGCAACTTCCTTTCCCTGCTCGTTTTCCTGTGCAAGCAAGGCTCCCAAAGATCTTTCCTGCGCTGCAATGTAGAGAATCAACGACTTTCCTTGAATTGGAGCTCCCAGGACTGGTGGATTGGAAAGGTACTTCTTTATGCTCTCAAAGGCTTTGCTGCAAGCTTCGTCCCACTCGAAGTTGACATCCTTCTTCATCAACCGATGGAAAGGTTGACATCTACCAGCTAAATTGGAGATGAAACGGCGAATGTAAGCCAGCTTTCCTTGTAGACTTCGCAGCTCGTGCAGGTTTTTAGGTTCAGGCATCTTTTGAATTGCTTCAACCTTTGACTGATCAACTTCGATTCCACGATGGCGCACCACGAACTCAAGAAACTTTCCTGATGTGACACCGAATGCGCACTTGAGAGGGTTCATTTTGAGCTGATGCCTCCGAAGTCTTTCGAACACTGTCTTGAGATCCTCGAGGTGGTCTTTGCGCTTCTTAGTCTTTACAACTAAGTCATCAACATAACATTCTACAATCTTGTGCAGCATGTCATCAAAATTTTTTTGCATAGCACGTTGATAAGTGGCGCCAGCATTTTTTAATCCAAACGGCATAACTTTATAGCAGTATATACCTTTTGGGGTGCGGAATGCTGTCAACTCCTCGTCTTCTGGTGCCATTCTGATTTGGTTATAGCCTGAAGAACCATCCATGAAAGACAATGCTTCGTGACCCGTTGTTGCATCGACTGTGATCTCCGTTATGGGCAACGGAAAGTCATCTTTCGGGCAGGCCTTGTTAAGATCTCGAAAATCAACACATACCCTCAACTGTCCATTCTTCTTTCTTACCGGGACAATGTTGGCAATCCACGTTGGGTAGGTGACCTCTCGGATGAAGCCAGCATTGATCAGCTTGTTAACCTCCTCCTCGATTTGTGGAATGAGTTCCGGGCGGAATCGTCGCTGTGGCTGCTTGACAGAACGAACACCCTTCTTTACTGCTAGACGATGCACCGCAATTTTTGGGTCAAGTCCAGGCATTTCTTTGTAACTCCATGCGAACACGTCCCTGTATTCACTTAATACCTGAACATATTCTTGCTCTTCCTCTGCAGTAAGTAAAGCACTTACAAATGTAGGTCGGAGATCTTCCGGAGAGCCAAGATTGACCTCCTTGAGTTCATCAACAGTTGCTTGGCCACCATCTTCAAGTTCCGGGGGAGCCTCCTTCACTTCACCATCTGATGAGTCGGAATCAGCCTCCTTGCTAATTGTGACATGAAATGCAGAACCTCTGACTTCACCTTCTTTGTTTGACCGGATAAGCCTGTCTTGTTTGGTGGTGGTGGTGATGGCACGTGCATCAGCTGCTCGGCTTCGACTCTTTAGCGTGATCCGCACAGGTGACTTTTCCTGATATCCTAAGCCAGGTCGGGACTGTGATGTTTGAGAAGCGGCGCCATGTGTGGACGACAGCGTACCCATTGTGCTCGGGTTTGAAAAATCATAGCCCGCCTTTGCCAAAAGCTTGTAAGCATTAGGATCAAATCCTTCATGTGTTCTCCTTTCTGGAAGTGAGCCGCCTTCGACTGCCCCCGTGTGTGGTTTGACGAAGCCTTTTAATGGTTTTGAAGACAAAACCGGCTCAATCTTTGGTATCGGCAGAGTGTACGTCTCCTTCAGTTTGTGCAGCTCCTTTGTTTTGGGTTGGCTATGACCTTGCTCCTGTTTAAGATCAATACAATAAGAGAAAGGGGGTTGACCTTCTGAGCGTCGTGACTTAGGCACATAGCGTAGGACTGGAGTGGAGCTTGAAGATGCAACATCCTTCGGACGAAGTTCAGCAGGCTGTGGCAGCTTTTCATTTGTTGGGGCCTGGGGTTGGGCATTGGCAGGTTCTTCGACAGCTTTTCCCTTTTTGTGGATGCCCCCAGTCCAAGTAGCTTTTGACGGAATGATCTCCGGATTGTCTGTGTCAGTGTAGAAGACTGCATCCGCCAAATGTGATTCAGCATCATCGAACGGCTTTAAATCAGCATTGACCTTTTGAACGCCACCATTGTAATACTTAAAGCACTGATGCAGGCTTGAGAGCACAACTTCATTTCCATGAATCCACGGTCGTCCTAGCAACATCTTATATGTGGTACGTGCATCGATCACATGAAACAGAGTGCTAGAAGTGAGATTACCAATAGTTAGCTCCAAACGAATCATCTCAATTGCTTTCTGTCCACCTTGATTAAAACCATGAATCATCAAGCGGCTGTCTGATAATTCATCAATGCCGATGCCGAGCTCCTTTATGGTGGATTTTGGGATAATATTGACTGCTGAGCCATCGTCGATCAGAATACGTCGAACCTTCTGTTCTTTCACATAGCCTGATACATAAAGCGGCCGATTGTGGGGTTTGGATCCCAGCAGGAGATCCTCATCTGAAAATGAGATAGCAGAGTAACATTCGACGTGATTTTGGTCCGCCTGTTGCTCCGCTGAGTTAGACTCATTTGATGGCTGTGATTCAGCTGAGGTCTGGAGAGTATTGCTGACTTGATTTTGCCACACTTCTGTTGATTGCAAAGCTATAAACAGCTGAGGGTTAGCGAGAAGGGTTTGAAGAGCTTCATATACCTTCTCCGTTGTCGACTTTTTGTTGTCAAGCGGCTCCTCCTTACGGTGTGTCACTTCTTCTGATGGTTTTGAAGTGATGGTGGTTTGGTTTGCCGAGGTTACGCCTTCCTGGTCCAGAATGATTTTATTCTGGCTTTTGAGCTTCATGATTAGCTCCTTCAGGACGAAACATTTCTCAGTTGGATGACTTACTATCCGGTGATATTTGCAGAATCTTGGATCGCTGACTCGATCCTTTTCATTCGGCCGCTTGCACTCTGGGAGTTCGATCAGCTTTGCCTCCAAGAGCTGTTCAAGAATGTCGGGGACGTCTGAGTCGGGGAATGGATACTGCTTCTGCTCCAGCTCTCGCAATGTCACCTTCCGCCTTTCCTGTTGTTTTGGCTGAGTTATTTGGGTCGGAGGATTTACCTTAGCTCTGGCGCCCACTTTTACTGGTGCGGCTTCAACAGTCATCACTTCCTTTCCTTTTCCGGAGCTGTTGGGTTTCTTAATCTCCCTTCTGCCCCCTTGCTGGTCTAACTGGATGGGAACCGTGCCTCCGGAAGTCTGGATACTTATCTCCATATCATGTGCACGGGTCGCCAGTTCTTCGAAAGTTCGTGGTTTGACACCCTGCAGGATGTATAACAGCTCCCAATGCATTCCTTGGATGCACATCTCCACGGCAGAAGTCTCCGTCAGGCGATCTTTGCAGTCCAAGCTGAGGGCACGCCATCTGTTGATGTATTCGACAACGGGCTCTCCTTTCCTTTGTTTGGTGCTGGTAAGTTCCATCATACTTACCGTCCTTCGAGTGCTGAAAAATCTGTTGAGGAACTCTCGTTGTAGCTGTTCCCAACTGTCGATCGATTCTGGTTCAAGATTTATGAACCAGGTAAAAGCGGTCTCCCTGAGTGAACGAACAAACTGCTTCACCAAGAGATCTCCATAAGTTCCTGCGTTGTTGCAGGTTTCAACGAAGTGGGCGATGTGCTGTTTGGGATCGCCTCGTCCGTCGAATTGTGGAAATTTGGGCGGCTGGTAGCCCAAGGGCATGTTGAGACTTTCGATCCGTCTGGTGTACGGTTTGACATACATCTGCGATCCTTGGACGGATGTAGCTTGTTGCAGTCGGATCGTATTGGCTATCATTTCCTGCAATTGTTGAACAGATAGCGAAGCTACAGAATTTGAGGGTGGCAGCTGTGTAGAACTACCTTGTCGCTTTTCTGTAGTGAAGACGTCGGCTGGTGTGGCTTCTGGAGTGAAACCGGGTGGATATGGTTGCTCCTCGCGGATCTCGGGATCAACTTGGATCGGGGCCTTTCCTTTGAGAGCGGCGATCTGTTGATCTTTTTCCTCCACGACTCTGATCAGCTGCAAAATTTTGTTCTCCAATTCTGAAATTCTTTCCTCTGTGCTGGTTGTGTTGGTCATCATGACGGCAACAGATGAGGCTCCACGAAAGACTAGGGGAGAGAATTCTTCTGCTTCCTCTGTATGGATCTCTACAGAATGAGTTGGATTCTGTTGAGCAGGCTTCGTCGTGTTGCCCCCGACTTCGATCGGGGTGGGTGATCGACTCCTCCATGCGGCAAGAGAGTCAGGGGAGAGTTCCTGTTGTTGTGCAAGCTGTGGACTCTCCGTTTCGATATTTTGTCGGGTTTGGACGGCAAGAAATTGTGTCCGTCCCCGGGTTTCTGGACCTGCGTACCCAGGTAGGGTAGTTGATGCAGGCAATGGAGCCGTTGCCTTCTTGTTGGTACCGGTAGCTGTACTTCTTTTTGGTGCCATTTGATGTGCTGAACACCTGTAAAATTTTTTTTTTTACTTTTTTACTTTTTTTTTTTTTACTTTTTACTTTTTATTTTTTTTTTACTTTTTTTTTTGTCTTTTTTTTTTCTCTCGGCTCCCTTTTACCTTTTTTTTTTTTTTTTAAGGAACAAGAGATGGGAGGTGAAGTTGTCCCACCGAGCGTGCCAAAAATTTGTAAAGCGTAAATTTCGAGTCTAAAACAATTAAACTCGAAAATACAAAAATAAATTACAAACAAAAATTGTAAAGTAAAAGAAAATTTACGTGGGGTCGATCTCCGTAGATCCTCCGATTAGTGTTCCTTTTTTGACTCCGTCAAGGGCTGCACGAGCTTGATCTTGACAGAAATAAATTCCACAACTTTTTCTTGAACTGGATAGACTGAAACCCGATCTGATTTGGACGTTTTGACTACGGTGAAGGAACCGTAGAGACTCGATCTGAGTTGATCTGACGTAATTTCACCGAGGGTCGAATGGACTTGTTCTCGGATGAGTTGCTTGGATTTTGCTGAGGGCCGTATGAGACTTAATCCCAGCCGGATTTGTAATATTTCGATTTTTTTTTTTACTATATCTCTCTTTTTTTCTTTTTTTTTTCTTTTTTTTTGTTTTTTTTTTTTTTTGTGCGCTTCGCTGCTGGCTTCTCTTTTTTTTTCTTTTCTTCTTCTGCTGGCATTTGCTTCAATTTGGGGAGGCCATTTATAGGCCTCCCCCACTTGCTGCCACCAACCAATTGGTTGGTGGCATTAAAGGTTGGCAGCTGCCAACCTTGACTTCAAGGTTGGCGGCTGCCAACCAAGATTTTTTTTTTTTTTTTTTTAGTTTACAATATGAGTTGTTGAATAATTAAATTTATAAAAAAATAAAAAAAAACTGTTAAATTGTCAAAATTATTGAATAAAATTGTATAATTACTTATTATTACCTATTTAAAATCATTTAGTTTTGCCCTACAATAAAAGAAGTTGATTGATAGAAACAAATCCTACATGTTTTTTCTTTTTTTTTTTGTACATAACAAAACCCTACAGGCTAACTGTTTGAATCCCACGACATGCATACATAATCTAATAGAATCATTTGTGTACAAAATGGTTTATATTAAATGCAAAGTAATAATATTAATATAACTTACGAAATTTTGCATAAATATTTATTTTTTAATTTATTAAGAGGTCTGTTGAACTATAAGATATATAATAAAAATAACTGATTATCTCATTCTCATAAGTCTCACACTCTCCTTCTCAATATTAGAATTCAAAACTTACAAGATAGAAGTCTTAGTTTTGATCATTGGGGTATTCCCTATAAGAGACAAATTTTACATAAATATCTATACATTAATATAAATCTATCGAAATCGCCGCTGGCCGTAGCAAAGAGACCCAAGATGGAGGCGTTTGGAACCCAAAATTGTTTGTAGAGGAGAGGAAAAGCAGATGGTTTGAAAATCGAAGCGTTTTTGGTCCACTATAATTGTTTTTATTTTCTTTAATTTGATGATTTATAATTAAAAACCCTCTTTCGACTACTAAAGGAAAACTAGCCGTGCATAGAAGAGATATTTTTACTACTATAGGCGACTTAACTATAATAGTTAGTCGCTTAAGATATTCAGTGACTAAAAATAAGTTAGTCGCCCATATTTGAACGTAAAAACAATGATAATTCGGCGTCTACTGATTAATTAGTCGCTAAACATATTATGGGAAAATTGTTCTTGCGACTATTTAGAAAAAGTAGTCGCAAAAAACATAATGGTTTCACCCCGCCAAAGCAAAAAGTTCAGGGGAAATAGTTTATTACTTTAGGTGACTAAATAATTTAAGTAATCATAAAACGTGTGTCGGTAAAAGTTAATTGCCTATTCCATGAATTGTTATAGTGAAATTACACTGAAAATGGGAATAAGATCAGCTTCACTCACTCTTCCCCTCGTATATTTGATTACATTAATTTATTTGATTATATTAGATGGGGCGCGAACGATGGTAAAAATTAAAATACAATTTAAAAGATCATGGGTAGCCATCAACGGTATATCCACCGTCGACAGAGATAACTTGTCCAGTTATAAATGAAGCAGCAGGGAAACAGAGGAATGCCACCAGTGCTGAAACTTCTTCAGGCTCTGCTGCACGACCCATTGGAGCTCTAGCGACAAAGTCTTCTACTAATTTTCTATCAGAATTCTGTGACAAACAGATAAAAATTTATGCCAGAAATAGAAATTTAGAAAAAAGATAGCATTAAAGATTAGAAATGCGGCTATTTTCTTTTTCTTCTTCTTCCAATTTCCCGTAAGTTTGAATGTGCAAATATTTATTATACCTGCTTAACTTGCATGTCATTGCAAAGGTTTAAGTGACTGATACAAAGAGAGATAAGAACTGTGTCTCTTAGACAAAGTAAAGAAGGAGAAGCAAGGGAGGGCAAAGGGTTTTACAGCATGTGCTTGGACCATTGGTGTATTGGTGACCCATGGAGTGACTGAGTTGACCCGGATGTTGTCTTTAGCCCACTCACAGGCAAAATTCTTGGTGATTTGATTGAGAGCAGCTGATTTTTAAAAAAAAAAAGCGAAGAGAAATTTATTTAGAATTAGTCAACAGGACACTAAAAATTAAGTTGCAATGATATGCAAATCAATTAATTTCGTAAGAAAAAAAAATATCTCTGCATATATATACCTTTGGATGCTGCATGAAGCGCATGTAAAGAAGTTGCCATGATTCCAGCTGCGGAAGACATAAAGACAACGTTCCATTTCCTGAAGCTTTCAAGAAGGGGTGTGCAATTGAGATAAGTGGAAACAAGCCTCAACATTTATACTCATCAGCCTCGAGTAATCTTCCTCTGTGAACTCTGTAGCTAGTTTCAGGATGCCCATGCCGGCATTGTTCACCTGTAATAATTAATTCCCAGAAAAAATCTTTAGAATTCCCAGTAAATTTATGGAGCAAAAAACCACAAAAAAAAAGAAATTTGCATTATTTACTGACCAAGATATTGAGCTTCCAATTGAAATACTCTGCAACAGTCTGCATCAACTTCTCGCGCTGGGGTCTTGAAGATACGTCGGACACAGACCCTGCTACTTGAAATCCCTTGCTTTTCCATTGCGCCAAACATTCATCAAGCTCGTCTTGCTTGCGTCGGCATGTATACACCACGGCTCCAAATTGTGCAAATTCTTCAACTACGGCATGTCTAGATAAAGATTGTGCATGCAAAACGTCGTTGGCTAATTTTATTATCGTTGGAGCTCATGTTTGGCGTGACCGGTCTCAACGCTAGATAAAGGAGAGGGTTGCTGTAGAGTAGCTAATCAAACCATTTTGACATAAATCTTTCAAGCAATTTTGTTATTGTTTGTATTGCACTAATCAAAAGTGCTGGAAAAAAGCAGCAAAAGTGAACTGATACAATTAGGGTTGTTTGGACTTGGTTTTAGAAGCACACAATTCTAAACTTGTTTTTGTCCTCTGTTAGTCTGAAAGTGCAAGCAAAGGTTGCAAATACATTCATTGTATCATGAACTTAAAACCATAAAATGAACGTTAATTTCAGACACTCGTACTCTACTCGGAAGGTAATAATGCTAATGAAAAGAAAATGCCCCGGCAGAGAGTCAAAGTCCAATAATTAGTCAAACGATTCAATTTAATTTTGTCTTTCATGCAGATTATTTATCTATTCAAGATTTAGTTATTAAAACAATCAATCATCCATAACCATAATATAATTTATAATGTCTATATTAAACCACAGCTTACGTAATGGTGAAAAATAAATAAGAAATTTATTTGATCATATTCCATGGGACACAGCTTACACCTCCAAATGATTGGAAACCAAGCCACCTCAGCGAAGCAAAGAAAACATCGAAAATGGGAATTAGGGAAGCTTCTCTTGACTCTTCCCCATTAACATTTGATTACATTTCATTTATTTGATCATATTCCAAGGGACAGGGACAATGATAAAACGCAGCTTAAAAATCATGGAAACCCATTGGCTGTTTATCCACCGTCAACAGAGATGGCTTGTCCAGTTATATATGAAGCAGCAGGGAAACAAAGGAACGCCACCAGTGCTGAAACTTCTTCTGGCTCTGCTGCACGGCCCATTGGAGCTCGGGCAATAAGGCCTTCCACTATTTCTCTTCCTTCAGATTTCTGTGACAAACAGATAAATTTTTGTCACAAAAGATAATATATCTCAAATATCATGACATAAATTTTAAAGCTATTAATAAAAAAAAAAAGATGAGAATTTTGTCCCTTTGACAACGTGAAGAAGGAGAAGCAGGGGAGGGCAAAGAGTTTTACAGCGTTTGCTTGGACCATTGGGGTATTGGTGACCCATGGCGTCACAGAATTAACACGAATGTTGTCTTTAGCCCACTCACAGGCGAAATTCTTAGTGATTTGATTAAGAGCAGCTAATTCAAAAACGACAGCGACATCTAATTATAATTATTCAACAGGCCACTGCAAATTAAGTTGCAACGACATATTAAATCATTCATTTTGTAAAATAATTTCGGCCTATATTACCTTTAGTTGCCCCATAAAGGGAATGTAGAGCGGTTGCCATGATTCCAGCTGCGGAAGAGATAAAGACAACGTTTCCATTTCCTGAAGCCTTCAAGAAGGGGTGTGCAATTTGAGACAAGTGGAAACTAGCCTCAAAATTTATGCTCAATAGCCTCGAGTAATCTTCGGCTGTGAACTCTGTAGCTTGTTTCAGGATAACTATGCCAGCATTGTTCACCTGTAATAATTAATTCCCAGAAAACATATTTAGAATTCCCCGTAAATTTATGGAACAAAAAACCACCAAAAAAAAAAAAAAAAAAGGAAATTTGCATCATTTACTGACCAAGATATTGAGCTTCCCATTGAAATACTCTGAGACAGTCTGCATCAACTTCTCGCGCTGGGTTCTTGAAGATACGTCGCACACAGACCCTGCTACTTGAAATCCCTTGCTCTTCCATTGCGCCAAACATTCATCAAGCTCGTCTTGCTTGCGACCGCATGTATACAACACGGCTCCAAATTGTACAAATTCTTCAACTACGGCATGTCTAGATAAAGATTGTGCATGCAAAACGCAGATCAAATGAGATTCAAATGGTAGATTTGACAAACAGACACTTCAACATACGTAATAACAACGACAAATCAACATCCATTACCCAATTCCTCTTGTACCGCCGGTGACCAGCGCGGTCATACCCTTGAGAGACCATCTGGTTATATTTCCAATTCCTATCTCTGTTGGCGCCATCTTGATTGATATTTTTAACAGCCGCAGAGCTACCGCGCGCACTCCTCCGCTCTATAGCTGAGCAATATCATAAATATTTTTAGGCGTGGGGTTTGCCTAATGGTAATGAGGTGCGTGCTCTGTTGGAATGAGTTAAAGTTTGAATATTCGTTCACTCTTCATTTATGCCCTCTTTCATATTATTGTAACCATAAAAAAAAAAACAACAAAGGAATACATTAATAATTATAGTGCAAAAATGTGTCATTTATTTATCTAAAATGTAAAACCGATTGTCTTACACCAGCATTTTTTTGGCAAATGAGAAAGCCAAAGTATATTTTATTTATATTGGAAAAAATAATTCATCCCTCTCCATATACTGTGATTGCGCATAAAATGTGTTTGTTAGATTTATAAATTAGACTTTTTTCCGGAAAAAGTATATCATATAATATTTTATTGCCGGACCATTCCGTATGCCTCCTAAATTATAGTAATGGAAAATAATTAATCGTGCATTTAATTATTCAACAAAAAGTCATGTACTTTTAATACAATTGAATTTGGCATTCTTATTAAAATTTTTTAATTTTGCATTGAATTCTTGATTATTCTGTTCTCCTTTTTTCTTTCTAAAATTTTTCACTTTCCTGCTAACAAAAATTAATGAGAAAAAAGAAATGGTGGGTGGTGGAATGTATAGAATAATGTTCATTGCTCCGCTTTATAGGCGGTTAAACCGGGGTTTCACCCTCCTCTCACGCAAAAAATTAAAAAAAAAAAACAAAAGAAAAATGTGCTGCGAAATGATCAGAGAGAGCGCCAATGAAAGACTAACGTAGGCCACGTTTTCGTTTTACCATGACCTCACTCTCTTCTATAAAATAATGAACGTCAACCTGCGTCTATTAAAACAAAAAACAATTTTAACCAAAAAAAAAAAAGGGAAGAATTGTTGCAGATTTTGTTATATTTTTGCACATCTCATTTTTTTTTAGGAAAAAAATAAATTTTCAAAAGAAAATTATTCCGTGGACTCCACTTGCCTATTCATTATTCGTGCACCTAGCAGCACTCTTGTTTCTTTAGCCACTTGAAATTGACTCTATGGACAAAGCTTTTGTCCAAACGTAGGAATTGTTCCGATTTAAAACAAATTCTTTCTAAATCAATTCTTTCTCACCCAAATCATATATTACAAGCACTCTGTAAATTAAAAAATGTTTGGACAAATTATTCTTTTGTTGATCCATCTTGTGAGTCGACTTTTGGAGTACATATATAAAAACGAGTTCTAATTTTAGCATTGTACTCTCAAATACTAATAAATATGTTCAGTAACAATATATGATGTTTCTTTTTTGGACAAATCAGTAGTACAATTTTATGTTCATATTTAAATTTTTCATTGAAATGTTAATCCTTCCTTTTTCTTTGAATAAAGGTATAAACCATCAGATTGTACATCTGAACTTCAAGGAGAGGTCTATGAATCTTGATGGGGTTCGCTCCTCCATGAATTTGGTATAGTGGCTCCTTGTACAAGCTAATCAATTCAATCTTTCCCAATAAAACTGTGGATGCAACTATATTTTACCATTTTTCAAGAGATGACTTTACTGCATACTTTGTAAAGGGTAATTGTTATGCAGATTTTCCAACGAAAGTTGCTTTAATGGGTACTAATCACATTACAATATGGAATAACCTACTAACTAGTTTACTTCCATTATTCTGTGCCAATATGGTCAGAGTGGTCCTTCCAAGAAAAGGAATCATACAAATGTAGCTGGTGTGATGTTGCTGGCTGGGTTGTTTTCTTTTCTTGATTTGTTTTCGCTTTCAATTTCTACCACAAGTTAAAAAGTTACGGCGGCGTTGTAACTTTTGTTTGTGTCTTGGGCTTATTATTATTATTATTTAAAATATTTTGGAGCTGGTTGTCTTGGAATTGGGCCTCTTATAATTGGCTTTTAATTTGGTTGGGTTATGTGGCTACTGTTCATACCGAGTTTGTGGTTGTAGTGTGTGTATATGTACATATCATAATAATTGAGGCTCCACATGGTAGATGCTTATTTGGGTCAGGGGTTCCACCGTCCGTAGCAACAAGAATAATTGGGGCTCGATGCCGTGTTCCTTTTTGCTGAACGAAATTTTCATTGTCTATTATTATTAGCTTATGTACACGCGCGCATAACACACGTACCAGTCGTTTATGCTCAATATGTTGTTGGGTGCTTCTGGAAAGTAACTCCTAAATGGGTTTCAAATTTTAAGCTTATGGAGTTGTTTCCTCCCAAAAAAAAAAAAGAACAAAAAACAAAAACAAAAAAGAAAGAGCTTATGGTGTAGTTGCAACATTACGAAGTACTATAATCAAAGAGCCTTATCCTTATCACCTAATGGGGTGTAAACCATGACACTCGTGCAATTTCGGACCTTGTTGGAATGTCGAAAGAGCGAAGCGATAGTTACAAATCTGGTTTGGATATCTGTGTAGAAATCTTTGTTTCTAATTTCGTTAGATGCCAGCATTCCAAAGTAGAAATAAAATACATTGCAAGTCATATGTTTTTGTCTTGCAATATATGTTCTTGTGTTTTGAACGAAGTTCGCTATTAAAAAATCAAGAATGAAGATTATTTTTAGGTATTTAATTTTTATTGATATATTATACTGATCAAATTAGTTTTACAATATTTTAATTTTTATTTTGAGAAAGAATATCTATAAATAATAAGATTTTTGTTTGGGAAATGGTTGGGACCCGAACGTGGGAGCCGAAGAGGAGCAGCCGATCTGACATGGCGGGGCTAGTGGTAGGGGACAATATAGGGTGGGGCCCATTTGTTCTTTTTAATAATTAATAAAAAAATTATAAAAGGAGTAACAAAAAGTAATTGATTTCTAATAAAATACAATTACATTAATATTTTGTATAATTTTTTTAAGAAGAAAAAAAAATTTTTTAGTACATAACACATGAAATTTATATTTTAAATTTTAAAATAACACTTATTTATTTTTAAATTTTAATTTTAGTTTTATATTTTTATTTTATTATTTTATTTTTTATTAATTTGATTGCATTTTATTAATAAACGATAAAAAAATAATTTATTTAGCACATATTATGTGTGATTTATATGTTAAATTTTAAAATAATATTCATATAATTTTAAATTTTAATTTTATTTTTTTATATTTTATCGATATAATTATATTTTTGTTAATAACCAGTTTCACTATTCTTTTTTGTTTTGCAAGAAAAAAAACCAATAAACCTTGGCGAGCGGTGGCCCCACCTTGTACGAAGCCCGCCGTTCATAGTGCCGATTCTATCCCAACGGGCGCTCTTTTTCTTTTCGTGTTTTTTGGATGCCTTTTGGCATCAAATTAATCTTCTACAGCTCTATCCCAATAATAATTGTTTGTCTCGGCCAGTTACCTCATTTTCGGACAGCATTGTTACCCTCGAATCTTACCTCGTTTCCAGAAAATGTTGTTACCGTCGAATTGCATTTCTAATAGACCTGATCGCAGTTCAATTCCAATCTAGTTACAGTTTTGAACTGCCGATTACAGTTCTAAACTGTCAGTTCTAGTTCTCAGATATCCTAAATCATATCCGAACGGTCCTGTAAACTGTCCGGTTTAGTTCCAATTCGTCGGAAGTTTCGATTTCAAGGTTTAATTTTGATTCAAGTTCCAATTCGATCTACTTCTAACGTTTTTTTCAAATGATCTAAAATTAAAAAAATCAAATTTTGAATTTGGTTAAGGATGGAAAATTTAAATAACAAATGGACTTAGGCTTAGTTAAATATTAATTAAGCTGCATGCGCATCCTCTTTATAATCAATGTCCATGTAATTTTATTACTTTCAAAACTTTAACTTACTATTTATCTTATTTTTACTTATAGTGTGTATTATCATTTACTTTTGGTTGCTTGAAAAAATTACTAAATGAACTACTGATTGAACTACCAGTAGGAATTATCTCTACAATTTCTAAAAGAAAGAATTGGAGCCAAACATTCTTCTAGCCGGTTATGGTTCTGAAACTGGAACCGTCCAACCAGTCTAGTGTGGTTTCGATTAATGGGTGGTCTAGTTCCAGTTCAAACCAAACCGGTGGTCACCCCTAATTCTCAAGCTCGCTTCTGAGCCGATAACATTCCTTTGTAGTTAAAGTCAATTTCTTTTTCCACCCTGTCATGCATAAATAATGGCTTTTGTTTAGAGGGCATTACTATATAATTATATAATTTACAACATACAAAAAAAATATGCACTTAATTAAATAGTTTATTCCTTTTCCTTGTTTAGATTACATAACAAGGTTGTAATCCTCACTTTCCCAGGCCCGCATCTGACCTGCAAAGATTGCTTTGCTTTTGTGTCAGTTTTTTCTCATCCCTGTCATACATAATTTATGGCTTTGTTTAAGATTGCATAATTTATGGCTTTTGTTTTCCTCGCCGTCATACATAATTTATGGTTTTGTTTCGAATTTATGGCTTTTGTCTAGAATTTGCACCGTTTAGAATTTATTTGTCTATTAAGACAAGTGTCTTGGAGTGCTGGAAATGTATTCACAGCTGATGCAACTTGTTAAGGTGTTGAATAGATTTTTGGCAGTTAAAATGCAGGGGCGTCTTGCTTTTTAGTATAGGTGCTGTTGCTGAATTTTTGCTAAATATGAGTCATCCAATTTGTCCTTAATATCGTATAGAATTTTTGAGTGTTCTTTTTTTTTTTGGTGAATAGTATAAATAAAATATTGTTGGCTGTTTAAAAAAAAAAAAATTTGCACCGTTCGATTAAAAAGCGGACGCAAATGCAAAGGCATCTTTGCATGTCAGATGCGAGCCTAGGAATGCAAGGATAACAGCGTTGTTCGGGAAAGGAGGCAACAACTGGCTGGGACCATCAATTATCATTGGGACAGAGTTGCGGAAGATTGATTTACTGCCAAAAGGTACCCAAAGAAAAAAAAAATTCTGCGGGCGAGGAGATAGTGATACTCCGCACTGTCATTCGCGGTGAATAAGCTGGCATCGTGGCCTATCTATCTCAACAATTAATCTGCCAGCGAAACCATCGAAAAAGTTAAAAGCAAACCCAGCCTTTTTCGGTTTTACTGCCGATATAGATTCATTCAAATCATTCTGTTTTGTATCCTAAGAAAAAGTTACGGTGCCGACGTTTTATTATTAATCACATCAAACTTTAAAGATTTTTATTAGAAAATTTCTTTTTTTTTTGGTCAAATAAAAAATTTCCAATTCTACTAATATGAAGCATATCGTTGAATGACTCCACTAGCGTTGGAGCTCGTTTTCGACGTTACCGGTTCTAACTCGAGATAAAGGAAAGAGTTACGTTAGGTTGGCTAGTTATTTACTCTTTTGGCATGAATATTTCAATCAATTTTGTTATTATTTGCTATTGTACTAATCAGAAGTTCTGCTTTGAGAGGTTGAATCCAAGCAACAGAAGTGAACAGATACAATTAAGGTTATTTGGACTTCGTTTCAAAACCAGACAATTCTAAACTTGTTTTTGTCCTATGTTTAGTCTGTAAGTGCAAGCAAAGGTTGCAAATACATTAAGAACTTAAAATGACACGTGAACGTTAATTTCAGATGCTGGTGCTCCGCTAGATGCATAATAATGCCAATGACAAGAAGAGAATGTCCTCGAGAGAGAATCAAAGTGTAATGATAGACAAGAGTACAATTTAATTTTGTCATTCATGCAAATTATTTATTTCTTCATGATATAGATGGCAATCCATGACCCTAATATAATTATAATTTACAATTTTTACATTTAACCACAGCTGACATAATAGTGAAAAATAAATCAGAAATTTTAAAAGACGGATACTGTACATGTGGAAACAAATTACCAATGTAAATTAGATAATATCCTTTTTAATCATAAATATTTATAAATTTTTACAATTGAACTCTAAATCTTTTAACTTTTTTCGTAATTCACATTGTTCAATCAACGTATCATAAAATATTTTGAATGTTAAGTATATGACTTCAATTTTTTTTTTAATTTAATAGTATTAAACAAGTTAATTGACTCTTTTTAAAATAGTAACATTTGAGATATTTTATGATACAATTTTTATTTTATATATATCATTACTCTAAATATAGTATAAGGTTAATTTAAAAAAGTATCACGATCTTTACGTTTTTTTACAAATCCAGCACAGCCTTTAAAAATTTACAAATCTAATATAATTCAATTATTTTCTAAAAAATCTAGCACAATATTTAAAAAACTAATAAATGTAGTACATTTTAATTATTTTCTAACAAATCTAGTACACTATTAATTAAAAATAATCGAATCTCTTAATATGTACATATACAGATATGATATTTGAGAGTTTTAAGCTGTATTAGATTTAAATGTAGACGTGTTATATGTGTATATTAAAATATTAAGTTACTTTTAACTGATTATATTTTACTGACAGTATATTATATTTGTTAAAAAATAATAAAATTGTACTAAATTTTATAAATTTTTAAAAATTATGTCAAATTTATTAAAAAATAATTAAATTTTATTAAATTTATAAATTTTTAAAAATTATACTAAATTTGTGAAAAAGTATAAATGTGGTAATTGTTTTGTTTAAATTAACCCTATAACATATGCAATCTAGGTTGATGATTTCCAGAAAAGCTACTTAACAGAGACGCACGCAATTTGTATAAGATGCTCTCAGTGATTTTGTAACTGATTTTATTTTAGAATAAAGTGTAACTGGTATTTTTAAAATATAAAATTAATAAGTATTTTAAAAATATTAATTTTTATTTAAAAAATAATAATACAAATTTCAACCGAAACGAAATTCAAAACATAAACCGCAAGGTATAATTTTTTTTTCTTTCTATAAATAACAGACAACCTTCAATCATTGATAAAAAAATTGGCATCCTTTTCGTTCAACCTTGAGCCACACAAAGAGTTAGTCTGAAAAATGTTTCCGTCCGTAAGTCAACCGATCATGGAATCCAAATGGTTGTATTTGCCTCTGCTTTCAACTTTGATATCTCTGGTGGTGGTGTACAAGCTGTTGTTTCACAATGGAACAACAGTATCACAAAAACTCCCACCTAGTCCACCTGGAGCTCGTCCTTTCTTTGGTCACCT
Source organism: Carallia pectinifolia (assembly GCA_037832335.1). Lineage (NCBI taxonomy): Eukaryota > Viridiplantae > Streptophyta > Magnoliopsida > Malpighiales > Rhizophoraceae > Carallia > Carallia pectinifolia. The sequence goes on from CM075443.1 coordinate 19,652,514, forward strand.
CCACCTCCTGGAAATTCCCTTGCACAGAACACTTCACAACCTCTCCCTCAAACATGGTCCAATCATCTCCCTCCGCCTCGGCTCCCGCCTTGCTGTTGTGGCATCCTCCCCGATCGCGGTGGAGGAATGCTTCACCAAGAACGACGCAGTTTTCGCTAATCGTCCTCATATGACTCTCCACAGGCACTTGGGCTACAACTACACTGCCCTTGTTTCGGCCTCCTACGGTGAACACTGGCGTAATCTTCGTCGCCTCTGCTCGGTTGAAATTTTCTCCCCCGGTCGCCTCAACATGTATCTTTCAAGTCGAGAAGAAGAAGTTATGCAATTGCTTTCTAGCCTCTATAAGATGTCGTGGTCGTTGTCCGGCGGCGGCTTCACCAAAGTTCAACTGAGGTGGAAACTTTGTGAGCTGACTTTTAATAACATAACCAGAATGGTGGCAGGGAAGAGGTACTACGGGGAAGTAGGAGTCCAGAATAAGGAAGAGGCGAGGAAATTTCAGGAGCTTATAGGTGCGGCTTTTAAGCTTTCAGGTGCCGCAAATGCTGGAGATTACTTACCATTTCTGCGCTGGATAGATTACCAGGGAATCGAGAAGAACATGTCCATTATCAGTGAGAAGATGGACAATTTTCTGCAAAGTCTAATAGATGAACGTCGCCAACGCAATAGCAATGACACCATGATCGATCACTTGCTTTCCTTGCAACAAAAACAACCTCAATATTACACCGACGACATCATCAAAGGCCTTGTACTAGTAAGTGAATTTGACCTTTTTTTTCTTGGATAATTTAATAAAAATTAAGGGGATTTTTAATTTAATTCATATTTTTTTATAAATATAATTTACTTATAATTTTACATCACATAATAAGTAAGACTCACTTGAAATAAAAAATTAAAAAATAAATGTGTGTAATATAAAATCAAAAGTGAGTTTTACTTAAAAAAAAAAAAGAGTAAAATAAACAAAAACTTTTAATTAATTAATATTTTAATTTGATTAATTATGCATTCTAATGCATGGCTACGGAGGATTAATCCTTGGTTTTCTTCTTCATCAAAAAAAAATTTGTATAACTTTATTTTTGTGTTTAACATATATAATTTGAAGTCTAAAATTTGAAATATAGCATAAAATCCACTCAAATTTATCTTTTAATATATAATAATAAAATAATAACTCGGTCGCAAGTGGTGACTAGGTGCACCAACTCTTAAGTTAATCCCCATCCAACCTGTTAGCTAGTTGCTAATAATTAGTATGTAAACATAATCGATTTTGTATATGGTTTTGAATGAATATATAAGTGATTCATGCATCAGAACACGCTGATTGGAGGCACCAACACATCAGAAACAACAATAGAATGGGCAATGTCTCTTCTGATCAACCATCCCGAGGTGTTGAAAAAGGCTAGAGATGAGATTGACACTCAAGTTGGAATTGACCGATTAGTCAAAGAAGAAGATTTGTCCAATCTGCCTTACCTAAACGGCATCGTTTTAGAAACTTTCAGACTGTTCCCTCCACTACCATTGTTAGTGCCCCACGAATCATCTGCAGATTGTAAACTTGGGGGATACGACGTGCCACGGGGCACTATCATATTGGCCAATGCATGGGCAGTCCACAGGGACCCTAAGGTGTGGGATGCACCCAACGACTTCAAGCCTGAGAGATTCGAAGGTAACGAAACTGAACTGACGCATAAGTATTTACTGCCATTCGGGATGGGAAGGAGGATTTGCCCTGGGGCTGGGCTCGGACAACGTGTGGTGGGTTCGGCTTTGGGTTGTTTGATTCAGTGCTTTGAATGGGAAGGAGTTAATGGAGAGAAAGCTGATTTGGCTGAAGGTACAGGACTGGCAATGCCCAGGGTCAACCCATTGGTGGTCATGTGCAAACCCCGGCAACAAATGAATAATTTCTTCAAGAATTTGATCTGAATTCTGATATGTAACAATTTAAGTCGTTGGTTAATCAGTTTGTTTTTATTTGCAACTCATTGGAAAAAACAAAACATTGATTATGTCCATGCGTCGAGTGTTTTGCTTTTTAATAATAATTTTATTAAAATAAATGGTAAGTTCTTTTTACTTTTATTTCATTGTCTCGTAGGGCAGGCAAGCAGAGTAAAACTGCGGCTTTTTTACTTTTAATAACAAATATATATTAACAAGCCGCGCGCCGACAGCATTTCTGTCTGACAACAATTTGTACAGTGAACTAACTAATTAAAGTAGGAAAACTGTCTATGATTATTGTCAACGGGCATATAACTTTATATTCTCTATCTAGCGTGTTTGGTTGTATATTGAAAGAAGAGTCACGTGATCCTCAGTACTTAGACCAATTAACTGCCTTAGGCTTGGTGATATTTATTCTAACGATTGGCGACGATAGATAAAAAAAAAAATAATAATGGTTTAAGATATAAAAATATATATGCAGAACTCATTATAAAAAAAAATCTCGACTCACATTTTAGAATTTTACATGAGTGACGGTCTTGTGTAATAAAATAATAATTTTTTTAACTTTAAATACTTTTTATAAAAATCATACGAAGTCTAATTATATGTACAAATAATATGAATACAATATATAAAAAGTATTGAAAAAGTGTAAACAAGATAGTGTTTCATTGAAAAAAAAAGAATAGTGTTTCATTGTTTTGGCGATAACTTTAATTAAAAGTTCATGGCGTCACCCGCAGCTCGGAAGCTTCCATAATTCTGCGCTCGGCTATCGAGCAGCTGATTGTTTTTTTGTTTTTTGGTGAATTAGCTGATTTATATTACCGAATCCTTTGTTTCTTATTAAAAGTTTTGTCCCTTTGTGAGTTTCAAGCGCGGGTTGTGACATTTACATTGAATAAGATAGTTGGGCAGAGAAAATTAGAAAAGAGGAAAATAAGGGAGAAAAATTAGATGCAAAAGTTTTTTTTATTATCTATTGTATTTAGAAAAAAAAACAATAAGATGAAGGAAAATTAAAAATTTGTTATTTAGAAAATAGTGAAAAGTGATCAGTTGCCAAAAAAAAAAAAGGTGTAAAGTGAAGGGCAAAAAATAATATATATAAAAATACTAATTTTACCTCCGTGAAGTATTTTATATATATATATATATATATATATATATATATATATAAAGAGAGAGAGAGAGAGAGAGTCATTTAATAATCATGATAAGAAGATAGACAATTTTTTTTTTAATTTTGAGAAAAATAGATTTAGTGAGTCACAGAAGAAAATTAGTATTCTACTCTCTATCTTATTTTTTTTCCTAAAAACATTTCTTAAATACAAATATTAATTTTTTTTCCTCTATTTTCCTCTTACTCTCCTACGTTTCTCATATCGCAAGCTCAGGGTTAAGCTACGTGGATTATAAACAGCCATTGTAATGTGAATGGTGACCATTTTCAGCAGCACTATTTCTTTTATAATATGATAAAAATTCATTTAAAATTCAATATTTAATAAACGAATTAACTTTGTGCAAAATAGCCTCTAATTAGTTGAAACTCGTTGAAGCTCATTTAAACACTATCTAAGATTTGCCTTAAATTTAACAAAAAATTTATTTAGTATGCCATCAGAATATGTTTAGAAGACTTATTTATATCATAAAATAACTTTTTAAAAAATAATTATAAAATTATGTATATTTGACCTTTTAAAAATTTTCGTAAATATGGACACCTTGTACACTAAGATGTTTTGTTATATTTATAATTATATATTAAAATTATACACTTATTTTTTAATTAGATATTTTTATAAAGTAAATATTTTTATCAACTTAATTATATTTATAAAAATAATTTTTATAATTTCAAATAATCAAATATAACACTTATATTTTCTTTATTATTACATTTCACCTATCAACATTTTCATATAACGTATATAAATATTAAATTTTATATATGGAATATTAAATACCAATTTAAAACTTGAACTTCTGAGATTTTCATTTTGATAACTTGTTTGGTTTTAAAAAAAAAAAAAAACCTTGATTTGAAATTCAAAACAAGCATTATAAATGAAAATAGGAAATTTAATAAATATCAACAGCTGTAATGAAAATTTATTAGAGAATCTTGAACAACAAAACAGAATATATATATATATATATATATATTGGAGGAAGAACATAATACAATGCGCAAAAGATGAAACTACATATGCAACATAACATGAACAAATAAAACATACATAAATTATAACAACAAAGCGTTTCAAAAAGAACAATCATCTCTTTAGGTACATTGTCCGTAAAAGGATGTTTGTCTTTCTCTCCTCGCTCATATTATTATTATTATTATTATTATTATTATTATTATATTTCGCGGATTCGATCGACCACGTCGCCCCCACTGATGTGATAATTAAGGAAATGGGTTGAGAGACGTGGGCTCCCTCAAAACCTTCACCCCATTTGGGGTGTTATTGCTTGCCAAACAAACTAATTTCTTCAAGTGAAAAGAGGGTAAACATTCTTGGGCAGCCTTGGCTTTGCAAGCGCCAGTAGTGGCTTAGAAAGAGCAATATCATGCGCCGATTCAACTAGGCTGCAACTTGGCACCTTTGGTGGAGCAGTCCAAGTAAATCCATGAAGAAGTCTGGCCAACAGCATGGTGGTCATGGTGGAACCGAGAACGACACCTGGACATCCGCGTCTTCCGGTACTAAATGACAACAATCCCAGTTTCGGATCAGCCAAGACCACCTCTGAGCCATTAGCATTAAGGTGGCGCTCAGGCTTGAACTTTACGGGCTCTTCCCATATTTTGGGGTTGCGACCAAGAGTAAGACGACTTATTAACACATGACTGCCCTTTGGAATAAAGTAGCCAGCCACTATGGTATCAGCATTAGATACATGTGGAACATTGAAAGGTGAAACTGGATGCAGCCTAAAAGCCTCTCTGGCGCATGCCTTGACGTAGTTCAACTTGGGCAAATCTGATTCTTGAACCATTCTATCCCTTCCAACGACTTGGTCTAATTCTTCCACTGCCCTTTGGAGTATTTTTGGTTCGTTTATCATCTCTGCAAGTGCCCATTCAGTAGCACTTGATGGATTGTCTACTGCGGCCAACATTAGATCCTGCATGCAAAAATGCACATTAAGTAACTTTCTTGATCCTTCAATGTGCATGGTAAAATATATATTTACGTACATATATATTGTGAAATGAAAAATCTATATTTGTGTAAACCCTAAAAAAAAAAGAAAAATAAAAAATTATATTTGTTTATGCATAGAAATATATATCAATAGCCTTATTTTATGTATGTGACCTATACTAGTTTATAAAATATTTAAATATTCTTTTTCTTACAAGAATTTGGGCCTTGATTTCTGAAGATGTTAATAATGGAGTTTCAGTTGTTTCATCAGTAAGTCGAACTAGTACATCGAGAATGTCCTCAAGAGCCTCCTCCTCGTTCTGTTTCGTTTTTTTTGTCTCATCCTTTCTATTTCTCCACATCTGAATCCTTTCATCGATAACAGGATCATTGTACTTTTTAATACTTTGCAAAGCATTGCGGAGTATCACTTCGTGACCGTCCAAATCAAACATCCGCAACCATGGTAGATAATCTGATATGCTAAATGCATTGATATATGCGAGAATTTTGAAAAGAGCATCAACATGCTCTATTTCCTCAGGACCTGGGCCACCATCTACCATTCCTTTTCCGAACCATCTTTTGTTAAGCATCAATTTCCTGATCACATTTCCGCAATAATGTTGTGATACAAAGCGTACCTTCACAATGCCACCTTCACCATTCTCGTTGACGTTGCACAAGTTGTACACGTAACGAGTGAGGTTGTCAGCTTCTTCCATTCTTTTGTCTCGAAGCCAACGGAGCCTTTGCGCTGAAAGCACCTCACTCGTGACGATTCTCCTCATCTTCTTCCACTGTTGGCCGGAAGGCGTCAGTGCTACCGTCAAGTAGCCGTAAGTTGGTAACTCAGTGGACATGTGAACGGGTCTTGATGAAAAAATGTTGTCTTGCTTATGCAAGAATTCTTGTGCTACTTCAGTGGAAGTCACGATGATGGCATGAACTTTTCCGAGACGGATGCATGCAATGTCAGTGTTCATTTTGTCCATCATGGTATGTATCCATCGGAATGCTGGTTTGTTGGCAACCAAATAATGTAGGCAACCAATTACAGGCAAGGGTTTTGGCCCAGGAGGAAGTGTTTGTTGTTTCTTTGGGTAAACGAGCAACATTTTGAAGTATTTCCGTATCGCAATTGTTATGACTGCCAATGCCACCAGGGTGACGGTCGGGAAGGTGGATGGGATGCTAGTGAATGCCATATTGGCAGAGTATAGGGTGAATGTGGTGTTATTGAATGCCATTTTCTTTGTTTGCAACACGGCTGCAATTGCCCACCAGTGTTGCAATATTTCTGTGCTTGTTCGTTGCTGGGAACTTAGCCGGCCTTATATAGTGCTAGATCGATCTTTAAAATATGGAAATTCAATTAAATTTATATAAGCTTAAGCATAAAATGGACTAAAAAAAAATAATTGAGGCAGGTTGATTTTTTTGTTTTATTTAAAGAAGAGATGATGGTAGACAGGGTAGGTTAGACACACATTCTACTACTCCAACTAAGTTGAATCAAAATTAACAGTTTACTCATTTTTTTAATATAACACACTTATAATTTTAAATTATATAATAAGTAAATCTATTTAAAATAAAAAATAATAAAATAACTTTATGTGGTATAGAATTTACGAGTGAGTGATAATAAAAAAAAAAAAGTCAAGGTAAAAATTACTTTTTGGTGTTTTGCTGCTGGCTGAAATGTGTTTTTGGTTCCTTGATTAGTTTTGGCTTTCATTTCTACCTGATGTTAGTAATTGCAAAACCATGAAAGCCACAACAATTGCAAAATAACAGATTTACAAAAGCACAATGGTCTGTTTTAGTGTGTTTATTTTGGACAGTTCAATATTTCTTTTTGGCTTTGGCTTCGGCAGATCTGTTGCAAAAATGATGTCTTTCGGCCTTCATCATCTTCGATAAGTTGCTAAAGAAATAGCCACGCAACAAAAAATAAAAAAGGCAAAAAATTGTATGTCTTCATTAACGTGGGAAGTTAATCAGAGCATGAGCTCTCGGTTTTTCATTCTGAAAGAAACCATGTAATAAAGCTATGCTTGGGAGCAAGGAATTGAGGGGAATTACTTCAAGAGGAAATGAATGCGGGAATTTAGGGGAATCACATTTTACTCATTTATAAGGATAATATTTTTAACTTTTTTTTTTTCACATTGTATTTTTCTAAATACAGAAAATATAAAAAAAAATTTTCCCTTTTAACATTTATTTCTCACATTGTTATTTTTCTCGTATTTCTCTCTCGTTTCTGTTTTATTTTTTCCAATAAAGGGTAAGAGTCAAACTTCTTATTCAAGAAAAATAAAATAAAAAGCTACGCGACTGCACCGCGTTGTAACATTCGTTTGTTTCTTGGGCGTTTTCCAATAGGCTTTGAATTTGGTTGGGCTACGTGGCTATTTTTCATCCCGGGTTTGTCGTTTTGTCATATATGTATGCAAAAAAGTAGGGATATGCGGACGTTTTTGTCATTTTTCGTTTGAGAATCCTTCAAATTGCAATGAACTTGTCCTCGTTTTCAACTATAGTAATGAAATATGAAACAAAAAAAGATACCTTTGATTGTTTTTTGTTACAGATGGTTGTCAAAAAATTCAAGATTCATTATAATTACGTATTATTCGGGCAAAAAAATTGGCAGTATCCTCTCAGATATGTACCCATGCCCTCTATGTATATACACCTTATAATAATTGTGGGTTCATGTTGTGTTCTTTATTACTAAACGAATTTTTCATAGGCTTATCAAGGAAAAAAAAAAAAACGTTGGCGTCCAACGGATGTCTGTTTACGTTCCGACATTATTGTAAGAGTTCACAAGAACTGACCACAGAATGGAAATTGTTAGACGCGAGAAAGAAATCAGAAATATGATGGAGATAATTTCGATAAAATTGAAGCCGTTCGATAAAATTTTGCGGAGATAACCCTGAACCTTTGTCGCTCCCGACTTGTTGGGGCTTACCATCTGGCTCTGACACCTGTGAGCCGTTAATTGGGAGATCCAATATCTACGTGTAGCAATCACAAGGAGATGGAACCTCTTCGGCTCTTAGCATTTATGAACGGGGTTTGATATGGGGACCACAGCCCCCCATCTTCTCTGTGATTGCCTGTAGTCCCTACATTATCTTTTGACATTTTGTATATAAGTCAGTAATTTTAAAATTATTTTTTGATAAGTCAGTATTTTAAAAAAATATTTAATTAAGTTAATATTATTAAAAATATTTATTAACAAATGAATATTTCTCAAATTCTGCAATTTGCCTTTAAGTGATGACATGACTCTAACACGACGCTGACATACTGTTTGACACGGAGAAACTCATAAATCTTACGTCATATTCGGCATTTTACCGTAGAACAGAAAAAAAAATTTACTCAATTTTTTTATTTTTTATTAATTTAAAAATTTATCTTTTATTTTTTATAAATTATTATTTATTTTTTAAAAATTTTTTAATTATTATTTTTTATCAATTATACCACCGATATTATTATATTATTTTTTATTTATTTTACTTTTGATTCACCACCTAAATAATTTTTAACTTTCTAATCACACCCTTACCCCTAGTCAACATAGTAAACAGTTTATACACGAGACTGCCTTCTCTCTCCTAAGCAGCATTACCTTCCATCTGTTGTTTCTCTCTCCTTCCCTCTTTTCTCCATTCTCCATTTTCGCTCTGGTATCACCGTGGAGCAGCATAGAGAGCAACAAACCAGAAGAAATTTTCTTTTTCTAGAACCAAACAAGAAAAAACCAAAACGATGGCAACAACATCTCTCTTAAAGGGAGATACAAGAGAGAGATTAGTAGAGAGAGAATATGAGAAAGAAGAATGTCAGAGAGAGAAAATAAGAGAGAAAGAATGAAGCCCAGTAAGCCATTGCCATCCTCACCACCACCATCCACCACCAAGTATCAAAATTAAATCTAAAACTAAAAAGAAATTTAAAGACTGAGAGCGAGAAGTGGATCTGGGAAAATTAAAAAGGAAAAAAAAAACGATGAATTTTTTGATTTTTTTTTTATAAATTTTACAAAAAGTTTCTGTATCACAACTGCAGCAATAGAGGGCACTCTGATAACGAAAAATTTTTAAATAAAAATTTAAAATAAAAGGAAATTTAAATTTACAAGAGATCATTCTTTTTCTATGGCCATTAATTAATTAGGTTTTCTCATACCGATACTTGACTTTTTGTTTTTTTTTTTGTAAAAAGGAAATGCCTTTTTGTAGCCGATCTCTTCTTCTCCGCTTCCTCTCTTCATCGTTCCAAACCGACGATTCTCCGGCGACGACAAGATCTCTGTCACACACCCTCCTCTCATTCTCTTTTACCATTCCGCGTGTCCCTATCTCACCCCAAACGTTTGTTTTCAACTAAAGAACGGCTTCCTTTGTCGGATGACAGTTCCGATTGAGGCCTTCCAAGACCGGAATTTGCAATTTCTTGGTTTGCTTTTTCTTAATGCTTTTGTTTGATTTTTTTATGTTTATTTTTCAATATTTTCTGGTTGTAGAATTTTTTTTGGGGGACTTGATTTGATCTACTACTGATTGACGAAAACTGAACTGCGTTAGAGAATATGGAGCAACGTTATCATCTTCTTCAGTACCAAAACAAGCCTTTCCATCAATTAACCAACGGATCCGATCAGGCTCGTCTACAACGGCCACAGCAGAGAACGTGGTGAAGAAGACGATAAAATTCAAAATACCCAGACCATAAAGCCTCTTTTCTCCAGCCTCCAAGTTACTGAATCTTCGATCTCATTCTCAATTGGAATTTAGATTTTGAGATTAAGTTTAGCGTTTTCTTTACTTTTTTTTTTTTTTTTTTTTTTTTTTTTGTAAATACGATTTTGTCATCAACGATTTTTATCATTTTATCCTTATAATTTTTTTTTTAAGATTATACTAGTCAATTGTCATGTCAGAATCCTTTAACAGTTTGATACGTCACATATGAAAAATTTATTACGTAAAAAAAATTTACTGACGTGATATATTTCAAAAATTAAATTTTTTTATTTTTTTTTTTATTAATTTATATTTTTAATGTGATAAAAAGAAAAAAATATATAATTTTGTCGTTATTAAAAAATAATAATTTTTATTTTAAAAAAACACAATAAAAATAAAATTAATTTTCCTTTTTTTTAAGTAAAAAGTAAAATTAGTAAAAGAGAAAATAAATTTTATTTTTTTGTATTTTTTTAAAATAAAATTATGATTTTTAAAAAAATCAAAAAAACAAAAATTACATTTCTTAAAATTAATTTTCTTTTTATTTTTAGTATTTTTTTGAAAAATATATTTAAAGAAAGAAACTAATTTTTATTTTTTTGTATTTTTTAAAAATTAAAATTATGATTTTTTTTAAATTATATTTTTTTATTTTTTATCATATTAAAATTATAAATTAAAAAAATAAAAAAAGATAAAAAAATTTAATTTTTGAAATATGCCTTTTTTTGACGTGATATGCTGACGTGGTAAATTCTTTTGATATGGCATGTTGATTTGTCAAAAAATACCGACGTGGCAGTTGACTAACGACAAATAACATAAATAGTTAAAAAAAAAAGTTAGAGGACATGATCGAATAAAAAAATGATAAAAATAAAACGATAAAAAACATTAAATGTGGAGGACAAAATTTTACTTTAAACCTAATTTTTTCTTTTTTGATGTTTCGATTTTCTGGTTGGCGAGAAAGTGGGAGTGACGCGGTGAGAGAGAGAGAGGAGGGGACGAAGAGAGAGAAAAGATCTAAGGACCGAAAAAAGGGCTAAGGGTATACATGAGGCAGTAATTTTGCGATTGGTCAGCAATTTAAAAAAAATGTCTAATTAGTAACTTTGGCCGGATTCTGCCGTGGACTAGATTGATGATGTGGGTTAATGAAATTTGATGTATACAGACATGTCAATGTCAGTGTCAAGTCAGCACCACGTAAGTAATTAATAACAAATCACAAAAATTAAAAAATATTAATTTATTAATAAATATTTTTAATAACATTAATCTTTATTAAACTTTTTTTTAAGTATTGATCTATCGATAAACAACCGTAAAATTACTGACACATATATAAGTTTATCCCCATTCTCTTTTATGATTGTATTTATTGTTAGGCTGTTTAAAAATTAATCAATCCCACTCAATCCAATCAATCCAATCTAAACCAATTTGAATTTGTCAAAACTGTCGAAGTTAGGATTGATTACGGTTTCAAAATTTTACAACCTGTCGAAAGCGGATTGGATACGAATTGGGGGGTTCAATCCGCTCATATATATATATATATTATAAATTAAATTTATTAATATCAATTGAATTAAAACCAAACAATCACATTTCATATAATATTACAAATTAATAAAATTAGAAATAAAAAATTATTTTATTACTCCCGCATTATTATTATATTTTCTAATTATTACCATGTAATTTTATTTTAAAAAATAAGAAAAAATTAGAGTATATCTATCTCCTTATTTTTTGACAGCACAAGTAAGACATTGGACATTATAAAAGAGAGAGAAAGAAAGAGAGAGAGATTTTACCTTATTCGCCAAGCGGAAGTACAAATAAGGAACTTTTCTGTTTGACAATTTATATTTTTACCAAGTAAAATTGATCTAATATAATTTTTTAGTAAATTTTGATCAATTCTCATGAATATTTAAAATTGCGAATGGATATGATATATATATTATAATAATAAAGTTGATAAAAATAAGTAAAAACATTGATGATTGATGATATGTATAAATTAAAAAAAATTATAATTTTTTTTATTATATCAATCCGTCTAAACGGATCCAATCCAACTCGTTGTTAGCGGATTGGATTGAATGGATTGAGTTGGGTGCGGATGAAAAATTATTCAACGCGCTAAGATTGGATACGAATATACCTCCAAATCAATTCAATCCAACCCGCAAATACCTCTACTTCTTATCCTATTTTTGCATGGTTTCCCAATATTACTCATATTCTTTTTTAATTTTGACTCATATTCTTCTTCTAGGGGCAGTTTCGTAAAACAAGAAAAAAGAAAACAAAAACAAAATGAACTGGCATAGCTGAAGCAGTCGTTCAAAAGGAGTTGCTGGCTATACAATCTCTCTTAACTTGTTGGAGTGTCCAAAGAGGAAAGCGAATATTACTAATCTGGTTTGGATAAACCTGAAGAGGGATCTTCGTTTCTAATTTGGTCAGATGCCAGCATATACATGAAAATATAAAACGCCGGGCAATTGTATGTTATTATCTTACCATAAATGTTCTTGTGTTTTTAATGAAGTTCGCTGTCTAAAAATCATGATTGAAGATTTGCATATCTATGTAGAAATTATTTTTTAATAATGAAGGATATCGGATATCCATTGATCCCGCAATAAGGATGCTCCCTGCAATATTTTTGTTGTAACCAACAAACAGTTGAAGAGTTCATCAAGAACTGCTAAGATATAAAATGTAGGATTTATTTAGTTTATTTGTTTGATATTACTATTATTGATAGTTGTAACTGATTATTAATTATTTATTCCTATTACTGATTGTTGAAAAAAATTAATGAAATATTTGATTAATTTTATATTTATTATTGCGAGTTGTTGAATAATGAAATAACTAATTAGACATTTAATTTATAAAAATATATCAGATTTATGAATTTTTTTATATTTTATAATTTTTGTTTTTAGAATAATTATTTTTTGAACAATATTGAGACTTTTTTTACTTAATTTTAAACTTATTAAAAAATTATTAATATTCAGTAGATAGTGAACAATATGATATTTGAGATTTTTTTATAAGTGTTAATATTAATGAATTTTTTAAGCAAAAAAAAATATTATTTAATAATTGTTAAAAAAATATTATGTTTATGTAAATTTTCATTAAATAGATATACAAATCTAACTCATGTAACAAATAAAAAAAAAAAAGTATTAAAAATATTTTTTAAGAGTAATTTAGTCTATTTAAATTATTTTAAACATCAAAAATAAAATATACTCAAAAAGTAGCCTAAAAAGTATCCTTAACTACTTTTCAAACTGATGCTATTAGTAAATCATGGAAAAGAATATGCAGAATTTAAAAATAACCGCAAAAAATTTATCAGACACGTATAAGACTACTGTTGACAGTTGATCAACAAAGAGCATCACCCTAAAGCCAAACTAAACAGCAAGAGCCCCGACAACACACTTCAACAACTACTCATTTATTGCAAGGGAAAAGAAATCTAATTAGACTAATAATTTTATAGTCCCCGTACGAATGATTTATCTTCGATCGTACCTACATTTCGAGATGCATGTAAATTGATCCGAGCAACAATTGACCGTCAAATCTCATTAACTTACGTACGCTATCCAAAAAGCTGGGCCTTCTGGGCCGAAAGGCCAACTGTAAGATTGGAAAAATTTAAGGGGCCGCGCGCTTCCCACGCAGGGGCAGACGCGGGACTCTTTTTAAGGTTTAATTAGATAAAGAGAAATTAAATAAAAAATAAATAAAAAAATAGTAAAAAATGGTAAAGTAACCATAATATTATGATTAATAAAAAAGAATAATTAGAAAGTTATGAGAAAAAAATGAATAATAATTTGTAAGAGAAAAAGTAAAAGGTAATTGTTTGAATTAATAGAATAAAAATAAATAATAAATTTTAAAAAAAAAATTTCTTTTAAAAAATAGCCGGAGATATTGTTATAGTTAAAGGTGGCCCCCTATTTCAGAGGGGCCAGCCTGCCCGAGCGGGGGGCTGCAGGAGAAAAAAAAAAAAAAAAAAAGCCTTCCCGTCTCTCTCGCGTGCCATTTTCCCATCTCCGTAACCAAATCCCTATAGATTTTGGAGTTGAGTTGGCACGCCTCTTAATTAGCCCGGAAAATCGATCGGGGAATTTGGGCGCGACAAACCGACAACCAGATGCCTACCTGCACGGGAAAAAAAAGTAACCCACCTGCGAAGTCGACTGATGAGACAACTGATGAGACATCGACACGCAGCAGAGAAATCTTACGCCCTTTGTCAGTTGAGATATTTAAAATCAATAAACTTACGGGGACTCGGCGCCGACGCACGTCATCAGCGATCAAAAAACACTTTTTCATTAAAAAATATTTTTTTTCAAAAAATTAAAATTTAATATAACACTAAATTGTCTAATAATAAATTTTTTTTTCAAAAAAATGAGTTTGGAGTTAGATTTTGAAAATAAAAAATAAAAAAAAAACTCAAAAAAAAGAGGGGACGTTGCTACTGCATCCTGTATTGATGCTTTGTTTGGGAAATCATGAAAAAGAAAAGGAAAAGAAAAGGAAGAGAAAGTATTTTTTATTTAATTTTTTTTATTTATCTTTTATCAATTCAAATAATTAACTTTTACTTTTTCTCTCATAAATTATTATTTATTTTCTTTCTTATAACTTTCTAATTATTATTTTTTATTAATTATAATATTATTATTACTGTACTATTTTCTATTCATTTTCTTTTCTTATCACTTTCTATCAAATCAAACAAAACATGAAACTCGGTCAAAATTTTGTCAGTTAGACTCAATTATGAGAATTAAAAATTAAACCAAAAAATTTGTTTATATTTAATTAAAAAATTAAAACTGAAACAAAATTTATGGTTAGTTGATTTTAATGGAAAATTGTAGAATTTTATTTTAAACATAAAAAATTTGATGTATTTGTTAAAAAAGAAATTTACAATTACCATTATATAAGGTAAATAAGCAATTAAAATTATAATAATACTTTATTAAAATTTATATGTTGTTAATATTTGCATTATTAATATTTACTAATATTATCAAAATAAAAAATAAAAATATTAATATAAAAAAAATTTAATCAGTTTCATTTAATTAATTATGATTTTCTAATAGTAAAAAAAGTACGAACCAAGGACTTGATGTAATACAAGTGATAAAAATGTATGTTATCTCTCGTAATAGTAGGGATTTGAACGCCACCCTTCTCACATTCTCCCTTCCAAATGGCCCTTCTTTCTCGACCCAAAAGAAAATTGTGTGAACTGAAAAAATTGATTTACATTTGTTTGGTTAACTAATTACAAAATTTGTTTCATTAATCAAAATTTTTATTCAATTGTATTGGATTAATTGAATTTTTGTTTTATTATTTGAACATCTCTACTTATGACCAATTAGAAACAATGTTTGCCTTGCCCAAATAGACGAGAGATAATGCTTTTTGAACTCCATTTCCACGCCCAACATGTAAAGATAAAAGAAGCAAGAAACACAATATGTACAAAGGAAATTATCTAAGTAATATCTTTATTTTTCACTTTCATTTATTTCTAATTAGTATGTTTTTACTGCAGTTTGCAACGTCACATAATTTCAGGTCAAGCAGCTTTGGTACTGCAGAATATTATATTGGTAAAAACATCTGTCATTCGGGTTCTCGGGCCTTTTTAAAAGTATCTATGGTTTATACTATATTCGAATATAAAGAAAATAAATAAAAAAATAAATACAAAATAACACAATAATAATAATATTATAATTAATAAAAATTAATAATTATAAAAAAATAATTTATAAAAATTAAAAAATAATTATTTAAATTAATAAAAAATAAATAATTAAAAAAATATATCTTCTATTTATTTTCGTTTCTTTTTTCAACAGAAAATTGCCAAACACGGGGAAAACCTTATGATGCGCACTGCACTAATTAAATCAAGGGCCCATTTGAATGTGGATTTTCGTTCACCAGGATCCGACGCGTGGAAGATGATTCGACAACCAACCCTTTCTTATCGATGGACTGCAAAATTCGTCCTTTTTCTGTCGTTATTAACCATTTTTTAAAGAAAAACAAAACTGCATCATCGGTGCATATATCATCGCCTTTGTCGATTAATATAAATTGTTTATTAACATATTTATTTAATTTTTTTATAAGAATAATAGATAATTTAATTATTAATGAATTTGAATTTAATTCTACTACAGTTTACTTAATAATTATTAAATTTTGAATGTATAACTGTTCATCATAAATTCTTTAAATTTATCATTGGAGTGAGGACACTCAACATATAATTAAGAGAAATTATAAGTTTAAAAATTTAAATCTAAATTAACTGCATTTAACAGACACTGAATCATCATTCATAATATTACCTTGAGTGATATTGTTAATAATCATTTTCGTTGCGGCAAAAAAGTGACACTTTTACTAGAAAAGTTAAGGCGAAAAAACAATATAGCTAATCTTATTACTCCTGATGGATAAATACAATTAACCTACGGTGGTTTATTTGTCCGTCTTCTTTGCAGCTTAGTGGGCCCATATTGCTTCGCGCGATGTATTAAGCAAATTCGTTGGCACATGAAAATAAAGACATAAATTCTTTCTCACAATTTTTTATTAAGTCAAATATACTATTAAAGATTCGTTAATAAAGTTATAGATTAGGTGGTAAATCAATCCAAATTAAAGAATTGTCCTGTGTACTAGGTTAACAATCATCTCTTTACTCTCTCCTCTCGAGCGATTACTTTGTATGAATGCCCAACGTTGAATGAAAGTATTCAGTTATGATAAAAACAAAAAATAAATAAATAAATAAAGACATAAATCAAGAACGAAGATTAAAAATTTGTCGGCACATCGAGGTGGAAACAAAAAACTGAATTAGTTGAGCGCCAAGATTCGGTTGTTCACGTGTTGTGTCTTCCCGCAACTTAACGGCGAAGTTCGCGGTATGGATCGAATTTATTATTAAAGAATACATGGTCACATATAATAAAATACAAAAATTTTACATAATTTATAATCTTTATAGACATTCCTACTTATATACTCCAACTTTTAAGTAGATTTTAATTTTAAAAGTTTAATTTGACATGACATCATAAGTTAGTTATCTTTTTGTCTGTAATTGTCACTAAGTAATTTGATCATTTATGTATAAGTTTAGTTTGTTTTAGTCTAACTTTTGTCTATTATGTGCTAATTAGGTTTACTATACGTTAAGAGGACGTGTTAAAAAGTATTAAATCTCATATCAATAAAATACAAACATTTAGTATAACTATAATACTCTTAAATTTTTTCAACTATTAATTTGAGTTTTTGAGTAAATTTGAGATTTTAAAACTTTATTTAACATTTATAAAGTTAAATAAACTCCCCCATTAGCTAAAAACAAGAAGAAAATCTTTCTTTTTAGACATATAACTCGTAAATACATTTAAACATAAAAATATTTTATGTTATATAAATAACATTTCTTATAATATAAAAGAGATTCATATTAATGTATAGATATTGATGTAAAATTTGACTCTTAGAGGACACTTTAATAGTTAAAATGAGTTTTAATCATGGGAAGAGGAGTAGAATTTATAAGAATGAGGTGAGCTATCTCTATTATATAACTCATGATTTAATAAATTTTCTCATAGATCAAAAAATAGATATTTATGTAAAATTTCTTAAATTATATAAAAAATCCTTTGCAATTAATATATACTTTTTTTTTTGGTACACAGATGATTCTATTAGATAGGAACTTTTTTGCATTTAACATGTAAGATTATGTTTCTATTAATCAACTTCTTTTATTGTAAAATAATATTAGGTGACTTCAAATAAGTATCAACAAGGACAATAGTTTTGATAATTTATTAATTTTATTATTTTTTTATAAATTTAATTGTTTAATAACTTATATTATTTTAAAATTAATTATTAAATTTTTTCATTTTTTTAAATACAGTCATTCGTAAAAGCGCATTATTGGAGGCCATCCCACGTGACCATTCACTGCCTCCGACCAACAATTCAAGCTCTCTATTATTGGTAGTCACTCTACACGATCATAATTTTCCTGACTCAGGCGGATACATGTACCTACTTCAAAAAAACTTAATTCCTTGTAACGCTGTTTAGCTTTTCCATCGTGTATGGCAGAACACAAGCCAAAACCTTGTTGGTTTCAAGTTTGAATATTTACTCAAGTATAATAATAATTTTCATTATACAAAAAGAAAACACCAAAATGTCATTACATTTCTAGGCAAGCTGGCCCGTGCACATTGGTCCCAACTGATGGCCCGTTTGTTCAATCCAGAACGCAATCTAAAGTGGGGCACATAAAATTATATGGCTTATATATTGATCAATTATTATTATTATTATTATTATTATTATTATTTTGCAAAATTATAGCCAGAAGCATGCAATATGTAAGGGCAAGAAACATGTGCCAGGTAAGTGAGACTCAATTATTATCATTGTGTTTAACTTTTTCGATGGTGTCATTGGAAAATTAATTATGGAGATGGATGGGCCAAGATGGCACCCTATTCACCACGAATGACAGCCTCAGAGCAAGTAACAGACGCTGATATGGATACTGAAGACCCGTTATTATTTAATTACAAATTTTAGTAAAATCAATTCAAACTGAAAAAATTAATTTACATTTATATAGTGAAATTTGATTCAGTTAATGTAATCAAATTACATTTATTTCGCACTATTTGGTTCAGTTAATATAATTAAAAATAAAAATATTAGTATAAAATAACATTTTATGATTTTCTGAACACATCTACTTTGCCAAATCAAAGTTTTAAGAGCTAAATTGAAAAAAAAAAAAACTCATGATACAACCAATTTAATTAGTTCAACTAAAAATTAAATTAGTTAAACTGATAGTTAAATAATATGTTAAATTTGAAACCGACTAATGAATCGGACCAAAAGCCACTTTTGCATCCGTCATAGATGGGCCAGACAAGACGACAGTGCTGTGCATCTCTTCGCCAACAGAATCAAATTATTTGTGGTAGGGCTGTTCAAAAATTAAATAATCTGACCTAATTCGATTAATTCAATCTAAATTAATTTGAATCTGTTAAAATTGTCAAAATTAGGATTGGTTGCAGTTTTAAAATTTTACAACCCGCTAAGGGCAGATTGGATGCGGATTGGGGAATTCAATCCATCCAATTCGATTCAATCTGCATATATATATATATATATAATTAATATTGTGAATTAAATTTATCGATATCAATTGGATTAAAATCAAACAATCACATTTCATATAATCTTACAAATCAATAAAATTAGAAGTAAAAATCTATTTTATTACTCCCGTATTATCATCATATTCTCTAATTGTTACCACGTAATTTTATTTTAAAAAATAAGAAAAAAATCGGAATATCTTTATCTCCCTATTTTTTGGCAGCACAAGTGAGACATTAGACACTATAAAAGAGAGAGAGAGAAAGAAAGAGAGATGTCGCCTTATTTGTCGAGCCTAAACACAAATAAGGAACTTTTCTATTTGATAATTTGTACTTTTACCAAGTAAAATTGATCTAATATAATCTTTTACTCAATTTTGATCAATTCTTATGAATATTTAAAATTACTAATGGATATGATATATACATTATAATAATAAAATTAGTAAGAATATGTAAAGACATTGATGATTAATGATATCTATAAATTGAAAAAAATTATAATTTTTTATTATATCAATTCGCTCAAACCGATCCAATTCAACTCATTGTTGATGGATTGGATTAGATAGATTGGATTGTATGGCGGATTGGGTGCGGATAAAAAATTATTCAACTCACTGACGACAAATTAAATACAAATATACCTTCAAATCGATTTAATCCAACCTGCGAACACCCCTAATTTGTGGCTTGAAGTTGCCTCTACAGCAGTGAGTCTGGTACGGAATTGCAGAGCTATGGTGGATGGACGGTAGATGGTACGAATTACTCACATGCATAGATAAGGCAATCAACTTGCGGACTGGCTAGCCAGTTTTGCGTTTACCATGCCTATAGGACTGCACATCTTGTCTCAGCCACAATCGTGTTTGGTTGGCTGAAGAAAGTACGTGCATTGAGTACCAATTTTCTTGCAGGACTCTGTCGCAATAATAATTGACTGTCCCGGCCACCCATGTGACCTGCAAAGATTCCTTTCCATGTGTTAGTTTTTTATTAATTGGTTGGATCCCTAGATGCGTTGATTGGCGCCCGTCAGCATCAAATACATAATTACTAAAAACTTTAAATTTAATTTACACCATTTTAAATATAATTTATTTATAATTTTAAATTATAATAAAATTTTATTATAAAATAAAAGTAATTAAATAAATTTATATACTGAATATACTGAAAGATTAGTAATAAGTTAAATTTACATAAAAAATAAGTAAAAATATAAAACAACATCAAGCATTAAATACACGTGTTAATATTTTATGGACAAAAATTAATTAAAAAATTTGTCATTTTGATAATAAAAAAAAAGTAAATTTTATGATTCACCTTAAGGAAAAGTTAATATTGACACGCAATCCTCGTTCGTGGTTGACTACCTACCTGATACTTTTTATGTATTTATTTTCGTATGCTGACAAAATTTTGGAGTCTTCTTAAATTATACATAATTATTTATGGCTTTGTGTGGATTTGCAAATCACACTGTTTGTCCCAATCTCATATGGTACACCTGAATTTATTTCAGGAGGATTTTTTCAGATTATGAGATTCTCCTGTAAAAATAAATTTCAGCCTAACTCAAAAAGTATGGTGCGACGTATGCCTGTTAACTCATTTACAACTTATTCGGAGTACAAAAAGATAGGAGAAATGAAGTGAAAAGAAAGAAAGTAATAAAAAATAAAGTGAAGAAATAAAATTTAATTTTATCTTATATTATTTAGAGTGATAAGAAATATATGATAAAAAAAGTGAAACCGTCAAAAAAGTTAAATGGGATGCAATTGTTAGAAAAAATCAGTCCCAATTGACAAATATAATCACCAACTTATTGATAATATGCTTTTTTTTTTTTTCTTTTTGCAATTGTTAAAAATAATTGTCGGAAGAGTTTGGCCCATCCCGGTCATTTTTTTTTTTTATACATTTCTGGATCCCGCAATGTGGACAGAGACATATAAAAGGGACAGCGAGGGTAATAACTTTGTTGTAATCGCAACTACGGCTGTTTAAAAACCGACCAACCCGACTCAATTTGACCAATTTAACATGCACAAATATGTACTTGTTAAAATTGTAAAGATTTGGATTAGTTACAGTTTTAAAATTTATGACGGATTGGAGCATCTGACCTGCCCAATTTGACATACATATATATATATATATATATATATATATATATAAGGAAATTAATTTTAGTTATTGTTCTAAGAGTATCTGTTTTTTATGCGTAGTGTTATGTAAGTTATGGGGGATATTTATTCCGCTTTGAATGAATGGAGAAGAATGTTCTATTGAACGTTTCATTGCACCTACTGGATCATCTGTACGTGCTGCATACAATAGAAGATACATAACTCTAAAGGAATGATTCAAATCTCCCCAATATTCCAGTTCTAAAAAAGTTATGCATATATTCAAATTGAAAAAGGATCACACTTTGTGTACAATATCTTGAGCTCATTGATGCATTGTAGATGATCAAAGCCCAATAAATCTTATCCCAGAACAGAACACATGTTATACACATCTCGATATGTATACATTTAATACAAATTTCTTTATAATTATTTGAAAAAAAAACATATTTGATTTAGATGAGTGTCTGTATGCTCGACACAGACATTGTCAATGCAAAAAATAAAAAAAAAAAATAAGAAAGCTTATATATATAAGAAAAAAAGTCATAACCAAAGAGTAAAGTCCCATCATTTATTAGAGATAGAGATGAAGAAGTGCAGCTGCTTGCTAAATAGAAAATTATAAATTTTTTTTTATTGCATGTAATCCGTTAAAATTGCTCTAATTCAATTCGCTAATAAATGATGGGACTTTTAAATAATAACTTCAATTGCTCTAATAACTCCAATTAAATAATTTTAAAATAATAATAAAATAATTGTAATAAGTGTAAATTTTAAATCTAAAATAATTAAATTTGAAAATATAAAAATAAATGATAAATAAAAATTTAAAAATAAAAAAAATTTACGTGGGGTCGATCTCCGTAAATCTTCCGATTAGTGTTCTTTTTTTTTTTTGACTCCGTCAAGGGCTCCACGAGCTTGATTTTGACAGAAATAATTTTCACAGTTTTATCTTGAACTGGGTAGATTGAAACTGGATCTGATTTAGACGTTTAGATTACGGTTAAGAATCGAAGAGATCTGATCTGAGTCGATTTGACTTAATTTCACCGAGGGTCGAAGGGACTTATTCTTGGATAAACTACCTAGATTTTGCTGAGAGCCGTATGAGACTTGATCCCAGCCGGATTTGTAATATTTTGATATTTTCATATCTATATTCTCATAAATTCAGATTTAGGGTGATCAGAGAATATAAATTTAAAAATAACATTAGAAATTGAAACAACAAATTTTTTGGGGTTTAACCCTGAAATATCTCTCAAAAAAGAGTTAAGAAAGTATACTGCAAAATAAAAATACGTAAGGAAAAAGAGAAATTTTCTTGAGAGATTTTTAAAATTTCCTTTTTCTATTAAATTCTCTAAATTTTTCTATTTACAGATTTGCTGAATATATTTTGAACTGAGGAGCGATAGCCTATTTATAGGACTCCTTTCAATATGAAAATATTGTGTAAAAGGAAGAAAATTAAAGTCACCAACTGTACAGTTGGTGACTTTTGGCCACTGTGGTCGGCATATAATTTATTTTTTTATTAATTAAATTCATATTATTGTAAAAGGCAAAAAAAAAAAAAAAAGTTTACCACTGTGCTTTTACAATAATATGAATTTAATTAATAAAAAAATAAATTATCTTAAATTTGATTATATTACTTATAACTATTTATTTCAAATCATGTAATATTACTCTATTTTTATAAGAAAAAAAGTATAGATCCAATTTTCTTGCCTCCTTTTTTGCTTGAAAAAGTAACAAAATGTCGATTTTTTTTATAATTATATTGTTAAAATATGAAAAAAAAAAAGAATTACATATTATCATTCTTTTTTCGTTTCAAAAAATTTTAGCATGGCTGTAAAAAATCGACAGCTCGTTGCAATTTGTGTACTATTAAGGAAAAAAATGGGGTATGGATCCAGATGCTCATTTTTATGCAGCCAGTCTCGAAATTAACCTGCCACACTCGGCGCCCTTTTGGTAGCAATATGAGGCAGCAAATAAGCCAATTAAGCGCTCTTTTTTTTTTTTTTGGGCGAAAAATTAAGTGCTCATAATTTATGGCAACTGAATAGGTTATAATTAATCGAATTTTTCATTTTTGCAAATAAAGAGGGAGTCCCACTTTATAATTGATTGGGCCATCTCGAAATTGACCTGCCACACTCCGCGCCAATTTGGGACCATTGGGAAAGTACGTTTGCAAGGCGGGAATCAACAACGCATGTTGCTTTTCATCAAGGTGAGGGTAAATGCGCCGTACAGATGCCCATTGACCCCCACAAAAATATTTCCAGCGCAACGATCAAGAAGAGGACCCATATGTCCTTTTCTCTCATTAGTTTTTCTTCTTTCATGTTTTTTTTAAAATTTTTTATTACCAGTGGGAATTTTCTTCTATTGATAGACGAAGGAAGATCAAAATAAATGTGGACACGAATACGTCCACGTACATTATCAAACATGCAATCCATGTGCATGCTATTCCGCTACTTTCAAGAATCTGGCCAACTTTGCGGGCGTTATTTTTTATTGAAAAATATAAGAAACAATATTTAAGTGCGAGCCATTACATAATTAAAATTTTTTAAAAAATAAATAAATTTTTAAATATTATTATATAAATTATATAAATACTCAATTTATTATTATTTAAATTTAAGTTGAGTATTGAAATTTTTTTTTATTACTTCCTAACTTTTTTTTGACATTCTTGTTACTTCCTAGCTTGCTATTCGTTTGCCATCTATCCACATGTCCGTACACCTGGATATATTTTTGCAAAAATCTTATTAAACCATGTGTTAGGTTTTTTATTGGTTGGTTGGCACCCATCAGCATTAAACCACCAAACACGTGTTTTTATATTTTATGAACTATAATTAATTAGAAAAAAATTGTCTTTTTCATGACAAAAAAGAAAACGAATGTCATGATGACCACTTGCGAAAAGGCTAGAATTGATTTGGATTCCTCTCTAGTGATCAACAACGTACCTAATGCTTTTACTTCTACTTTGTTATGCGGACCAAATTTTCAATCTTCTTGTAACAATTTATGTCTTTACTTTCATATGCTCACAAATTTGGGAATCTTTTTTTAGATCATACATAATTATATGGCTTTTGGCGGATTTGCAAATCACAGTGTTGGCCCCAATCTCATAAAGTACCCGTGAATTACATGTCGGGAGGATTTCCACAAAATGAGATTGGAACCGACAATGTGATTTGTAAATCAACACAGCCATAAATTATGTATGGCTGCAACGGAAAATCCAAAACTAATGGAATCAGATGCAGGCCAATGACAGCGAGGATAACAACTTTGCCGAAAAAGGCGCAGCAACAAGTGGCTGGACAGGCAATTATTATTATTATTATTATTTTTTGTCCTATGGGGGCTTATAGCCAGTAGAGTGCAGGACACAGTGGTGGGATTTAAGGGGGACGGGTCCTTGGCCAGTGGACTCCAAATCGATCCTGGTCAAGTGCTGTTTTACACGACGGTGGAGGCTTGGACAACAAATGAAAACCCAACGGCATTGTTCGTGCATCAGCTTCTTGGGTGTCTTTGAATTAGCTCACGACAGTTCTGCACCAGCACAAAAACAGCATGGGTCTGAGGGACGCCATTACTAACAGCCTCCATAGCCGGGTTTGAGTGCAATTATTGTTGGGATAGAGTAGCAGAAGATTAATTGGAGCGCATGCCAAAATATGCCCAAAAGATTTTTTTTTTGAAAAAAAAAAACAGTGATCATAATAAAGTCTCACCTAGCACATGTTTCTTGTGCCCCACTTTGCGTTAAGTTCGGATTGAACAATGGGCCCATCAGTAGGGAACAATGAATCATGAATGAAATTTTCGTATCATTGCTATACACCAATTTGGAAAAATAGAGAATTATGATTGGGTACTGCAGAAGTCCAATAATAGAGGATGAATTATTGGTGGGAGGCAGTGGATGATCACGTGGGATGAGCTCCAATAATATTTGTTTTTATCAATGATTGTGTTTACACAAACACATGAAACTGGAAACTTTGCCGGTCAAATAAGCTTACGCGTCACATGCACGTCCAATGGCAGGGCAGCGATTTTCCTGTCAAAAATTAATTTCGGCCCAGCTCAACAAGTGAAGTGCGACGTGCGCCTTTTTGGTCCCATTTATCTTCTGTATACATTTTTGGTTTTATAAAATTTTTCTTTTTTTGGTATATTGTTGGCAGAATCTGCCGGCGAAACTGTCGGAAGAGTTAAAAGCAAAGGAGCATGGCCCATCCCGAGCGTTACTTTTCATTTCACCTCACTGGACCCAGCTACAAGGCCGCAAATGAGACAATCGAGAATCACTATTAGGTCAGTTGCCGAACAACCACCAAATAAAAAAAATATTACGTGGTTGTGATTTTTGGCAACGAACAGGGAATCCCACTTTAGAATTGATCGATTATATAAAAAGAATCTCATTATATTATCATATAAAACGTTATTTATATAGTATTTATATCATAATAATTAACATATTTTATAAAATTAAAAAAAAAATAAATCAAAATGAATAGTAATATTTTTTAATTTTATGTTTTATTATTTTAATTATATAAAACGTATTTATTATTACAACTTAAATATTATATAAATAACTTTTTATACGATCACAAACATTTTCTCACGTAGAAATTGACCTGCCACCCGCCCTCCGCGCTCATTTGATACCCATTTGGAAAGGACGTTTGCATGGCGAGAATAGGCCACAGAAATTCTGCATGGTCGTTTCCGTGTCATTTCTTATTTGGTGTACGCATGCAATGAATTCGACTGCCTGGCAGGAGGACCATCAAAATTTCATCAATTATGGCGCGTTCAATTTTAAAATTAAATACAGAACAAAAATATAACGGTTAATCGATTAATTTATTTAACTAGACGTTTAATATTTTTAACAAAAAATAAATAAAAAATACCTTTAATTTTATTATAAATATTAATCAAATAATTATACAAAATAATCAATCAATTACTATATATTTATCTTCCATTTACATTTTTTTTGCATCCACCTAAATTTTCCCTTCATTTTCCACCCTGCAATCATTTTTGCTCGGATGATGAGAAGAAGATGAACGGCGTCGGCATCCAAGATTTGAACGCAGCGCATCCAGATATCACGTCATCAGCCGGGCTGAAGAGCTGATGATTTTCAGGCTAAAAACTAAAAAGCTGGCGGCAAAGCTTTTAGGTACACATATCACACATGTGGGAAAATTTACAATTAACACACTCTGTTTTATATTCCATAAAAATTCACGCCTTGCATTTTGAAATATAACAAAAAAATATTTTGTAACTACAGTTAATATAAAAAAAATCACCACTTTTGTATCATATAATAAATTTAAAATATTTTTTAAAAAATAACAAATTTAATATAATTGAATTATTTATACGTAGATAGCGTGATAGATTTGTTATAAAATAATTTAATTATATTAAATTTATTACTCTTTAAAAGATGTGCTTAAATGTATTATATGACGTAAAGGTAGTAATTTTTTATTATATTAGCCCTTATAACGAAAAATTGTTACACAAACTAAACGAGAGTAGTGAAAACACATATCCACCCCTTTCTTTTAATAAAATTTATACGATGTTCCAAAAAATAGGTGTAACGGGCGTAAAACGAGCTTATAACAGTTAGACTTAAAAATACAAAAATAAATTACAAATAAAATTTAAAATAAAAGAAAATTTACGTGGGATCGATTTTCGAAATTCCTCCGATTAGTGCTCTTTTGTGACTCTTGTCAAGAGCTACTCGAACTTGATCTTGACAGCAGTAAATTCCACAGTTTTATTTTGAACTGGGTAGACTGAAAATGAATCTGATGTAGACGTTTAGAGTATGGTTAAGAACTGCAGAAACTTGATCTGAGCCGATATGACTTAGTTTCACCAAGAGTCGAAGAGACTTGTTCTCGGGCGAGCTGCCTGAACTTTGCTGAGGGTCGTATGAGACTTGATCCCAGCCAGATTTGTAATATTTTGATATTTTAGATCTATACCCTCACAGATCCAGATCTGATGCGATCAGAGAGTATAAATCCAAAATATATTTGGAAAATGGATACAGCAAGATTTTTTTGGGATTTACACCTGAGATATATCTCAAAAAGAAATTAAGAGAGTATACCACAGAATACAAAATCGTAGAATAATGAAAATTTTAAAGAATTTATTGCAATATTTATGTTCGGCGAATTTTTTTTTCTTTTTTTTTTCTACTCTCTCTGCTTGTTTTTTTTTTTTCGCTGCCTGGATGCAATTTGGGGGGGAGGCCAATTTATAGGCCTCCCCTGCCTGTCTGCCACCAACCATTTGGTTGGTGGCATTCAATTTAGGTTGGCAGCTGCCAACCTTGACTTCAAGGTTGGCGGCTGTCGACGCCTCTTTTTCTTTTTCTTTTTTTTTACTAGTTTACAAATGTCCTCACTTCAAGAGTCGATAAGGAATAATTTTACTGAAGTGATCCGAACCGAGTCTTGAAGTCCAGCTTGAAAATTGAGATGTCCTGTTGAACATTGAATGTTGAAGTCTTCTATCTCCGACTAGCCCAACTGTTGTTGGATCTCAACAGAAACTGATATGATCTTGAGGAAGTTAGTAGCCCAACCAATATAGAAATTGAAGTCTTGACTCCAGGTGAGGTCGAGCTTACATTGCTCACAAAAGATTTTATATATGTCTTAAAGTTCTATAGCTCCGGTGAGAAAGATCCGGTAGGCAAAGAACTTGAACCTTCCCATGAGGAAGGTCAAAACTACAGAACTTCAAGACCTGCACACAGAGAGACGGGCTGTAATGATGATTCCCGAGTCTGCTCCGACGTAAGGAGAGTAGTTGGAACTTCCCTGTACGTCGCTGCATTTGTAGATCCATAAGGACGATCACAACTTCTTGGCTCGCTGCAATAGATGTGAACTAAGGAGAGCGGTTAGAACACCATGACACCGATGGTATTGGAGACTAAGTTTCGAGGGCTGTTAGGGATCCCTCGAGAAGGACTACTCCTTCTTTTATTAGCTCGTGCGCCTTCAACCTCTTGATCAAAGAACTTTCTAAGACAAATGAAGAGATTAGCCATTTTCTTTTTGAAAAAAAGAAGAGCTAAAGAGTGAGTGTTATGACTCGGGTATGCAGGATATATATACATACACCAAAGATTTTTTTTTTTAAAAAAGTGCACAGAATTGAGTGGGGTCCTCCACGTCTCTTTCCCGCATAAGAGACAAAAGAGGCAGCAGCTGTCGCGTGCCACTAAAGTCGTTACCGTGTGCTGCAGAAGTCGTTACCGTGTGCCGCCCAAAGTCGTTGCACCTTATCTTGTCAACCGTCATAGCGGAGCTCAAGGTGTAGCTCCAAGTCAATCCCGGCCTCGTCCAATGGGCCGATGATGTTGACGTCGCTGGAGCCTTCCAGCTGGTTGATGCTACCGGAATATTCTGGAAAGAGAGGTAAAGTTTCACTGGAATGACTTCTTTCTGCTAGAAAAGTTCTTCCTGAACTTAAGTACGTAGGATGGATGAACCCTTGGCTGACTTCGCAAGACCACCTTGACCAGTACGCATACTCCCACATGCTACGGCTTTGATCGTTATAGCCTGAAGAGACTATTACAGTGGTAGAACTCGGACCTGCTTCATTTGAGGGCGAAGCTGTATCGGTGAGACTTACTATCGGAACGACAGACTGTGCTTTGGAAAAAGCAGTTCTCAGTACCAGTTTCTTCCTGGTTCTCCGATTCTGGAACCAATAAAACACATTTTTTCCTTCGATCGCCCCGAACGGGCGCAGTCACTAGACAAGTTGGTAAATCTGAGATGTATTAAGAATAATACCTTCATTGTTGTAGAAGACTTTCTCCAAAATTTGCAGTTGTGCCATGGTTGGTTGCCACCTTGTGCGGGGTGACCTTTCTTCTGCCTTGTCTTGAGGTTCTGCAACTGGTTTCATCTTTCTTCTAGCAGAAGGGCAAAGGTCTGGTATATGGTGAAGATCGGTTGAGACTGAGGCTGGGTTTCAGACTCAAACCCTCAATTATTTTTATATTTTTGAGTCGTTCACAGTTTATACTCATGTGGGCCAAGAGTGGAACTGGATTTTGAACTTGAGTTCTAGACTTGTGTCTAGAACTTGTGATTTTTGGGTTTCGGGCTTTGGATTATATTTGGGTTTTTGGTCTTAGGTTTTTGGGCTTGAGTTTTTGGGCTTTCTTGATTTGGGCTTTTGGATTTGGGTAGAGTGTTTGGACTTCTCGACTTGGACTTTTGGATTTGGCTCGAGTGTTTGGGTTTTGGATCTAGACTTGGCTTGCAGGTTTTGGAATTGGGCTTGAGTTTTCTGATGTGGGCTCAAGTGTTTGGGCCTGGATTTTCGGGTTTTGATTTTCGCTTGGACTTTCAAATCAAGAATTTCAAATTTTTTCTTTTTTTTTTCATTTTTAATTTTTTTTCTTTTTTTATTTTGATTTTTTAAACATATTTATACATAATACTACTTCAGAAATTTAACATTGATCGGGCCAATTCAGACGCCTTCTTGGTCTGACAGCATGTAAGCGTTGTGGGTATAAGCCTCCTGAACTAAGTATGACCCGTCCCATTTGGAAGTAAGCTTGTCACCAGGCCGGTGCTTCATGTTGATGGTCGTCGTACTGCAAGAACAAGGTTTCCAACTTGAAAAGATCGAGGGCGGACCCTGCGGTTGAATATGTTGGTGAGCCGGGTTTGGTAGCATTCGAGTTGCTGCTATGCTTTGAGTCTCCTTTCATCAAGGGCTTCTAACTCATCCAGACGTAGGCGAGTATTCTCCTCCTATGTGAGTCCTTCCAGAACAGCCATGTGCTGAGATGAAATTTGTGTTTCCAACGACAGTATTGCTTTAACACCATAAACAAGTGAGTATGACGTCACCTGTGTTAGAGTCTGGTAAGTTGTACGATACGCCCATAATGCCTCCGGAATTCTGTCATGCCAATCTCCTTTTGATTTAGAGACTACCTTCCGCAATAGGTTGCATAAGGTATTGTTGAATGCTTCGGCCAAGCCGTTAGCCAGGGCATTGTACATAGATAACTTGTACTGCTTGAACTTGAACTTTTCGCAGAGTTTATCGATCAAGCTGTTATAGAACTGCTTGCCATTATCAGTGATGATGAATCGAGGGACTCCATAGCCATAGATTAGCTAAGTCCGGATGATATTCTCAACATGCTCCTTCTTTACCTCTCTAAGTGGAATAGTTTCGGCCATTTTTGAGAAGTAGTCTGTTGTTCCTAAGATGTAAAGGTGACCTAGAGACGACTTTGGCAAGGGCCCCACTAAGTCGAGACCCCGAGCTTCAAAGGGCCAGGACAAGACGGTTGGATGCAGTGGCTCTGGTGGTTGATGTATGTAATTGGTATGTAATTGGTATGAAATTGACAAGCTTGACAGGCTTTAGCAAACTCAATGGAATCTCATCCTTCTAAGCTGAAAGTGCAACTTAGGCCCTGATTGATGTCCTCCACAAAACTAGAATGTGCTTCAGCGAGAGCTTGCTTTGCCTCTTCATTGCTTAGGCAGCGAAGTAAAACTTTATTAAAAGACCTTCGATACAGAGCATCCTTGAGATATATGAAACGGGGAGCTCATCGTTGAATTTCTATCTTATGACGACGATTTTCGGGCAGCTTCCCGTGCTGTAGGTAGTCAATGATTGGTTGGCGCCAATCCTGATCCTTCGCGAGACGTACAGATACAGCGTTCGCTGCTGTAGTTTCTTCATCATCCTTCTATGGAACTATTCATTTCTAGCATACGACAACAACTATAGCATGAATTTCTGACTTTGCAAAAGAAGTGGCCAGGTTAGCCAACGCGTCTGCTTCAGTATTTTCTTGTCGAGGCACATGCTCCAAGGTAATGCTTTCAAATTCATCCATTAATTGTCGAGCACGTTGATGGTAAGGCACAAGGTCCTCTTTCTTCACATTATACAATCCTGTAAGTTGGTTGATGACGAGTTGGGAATCTCCATAGACTTCTATAATTGGAATCTTCATATCGACAGTCATTTGAAGACCAATGATTAAAGTCTAGTATTCAGCAATATTATTTGAATATACCTTACCGAAAATGATAGCATATGGTAGTATTAGTCGTTGAGGAGTGACAAACACTATGCTGGCACCAGTACCATCACGTCTTGCTGCACCATCAAAGAACATCGTCTATGGTGGCAGTGTCTCAATGTAAAAGACCTCTTCATCTGGAAGATCATCTGTGAACTCCCAATCCGACGGGACATGGTTATCTGCTAGGAAATCTGCTAGGGCTTGTCCCTTTACTGCTTTTTGAGGCACGTAGATAATGTTGTAGCTCTGTCAGATTACTGTCCACTTGGCAAGTCGTGCTGAAAAAATTGGCCTAGATAAGATATATTTGATAGGATCAGCTATGGCAATGAGACGTACCATGTGAGCTTGCATGTAGTGTCTCAGCTTATCAATAGCGAAGAACAGTGCTAGACATGTCTTTTTAATGGGCGAATAGCTCAGTTCCGGACCGTTTAGTATTCTGCTCAAGTAATATAAGGCAACTTCCTTTCCCTGCTCATTTTCCTGTGCAAGTAGGGCTCGAAAAGACATTTCCTGTGCTGCAATTTAGAGAATCAATGACTTTCCTTGAATTGGAGCACCCAAGACTGGTGGATTAGAAAGGTACTTCTTTGTACTTTCGAAGGCTTTGCTGCAAGCTTCGTCTCACTTGAAGTTAACATCCTTCTTCATCAGCCGATGGAAAGGTTGACACCTCCCAACTAAATTGGAGATGAAACAGCGAATGCAGGTCAGCTTTCCCTGTAGGCTTTGCAGTTCATGCAGGTTTTTAGGTTCAGGCATCTTTTGAATTACCTCAACCTTTGACTGATCAACTTCGATTTCACGATGGTGCACCACGAACCCAAGAAACTTGCCTAATGTGACACCGAATGCGCACTTCAAAGGATTCATTTTGAGTTGATGTTTGCGAAGTATTTCAGACACCTTTTTGAGATCTCCGAGATGGTCTTTGCGCTCTTTAATCTTTACTACTAAGTCATCAACAAAACATTTTATAATCTTATGCAGCATGTCATCAAAAATTTTTTGCATGGCACGCTGATAAGTGGCGCCAGCATTTTTTAATCCAAATGACATAATTTTGTAGCAGTATATACCTTTTGGGGTTTGGAATGCTGTCAACTCCTCTTCTTCTGGTGTCATTCTGATTTGGTTATAGCCTGAAAAACCATCCATGAAGGACAATGCCTCGTGACCCGTTGTTGCATCAACTGTGATCTCCGTTATGGGCAACAGAAAGTCATCTTTCGGGCAAGCCCTATTAAGATCTCGAAAATCAACACATATCCTTAACTGTCCATTCTTCTTTCTTACTGGGACTATGTTGGCAATCCACATTAGGTAGGTGACCTCTCGGATGAAGCCAACATTGATCAGCTTGTTAACCTCCTCCTCGATTTGTGGAATGAGTTTCGGGTGGAACCATCGTTGTGGCTGCTTGACAAAACGAACACCCTTCTTTACTGCTAGACGATGCACCGCAATCTTCGAGTCAAGTCCAAGTATTTCTTTATAATTCCATGCGAACACGTCCCTGTATTGACTTAATACTTGAACATATTCTTGCTCTTCTTCTGTAGTGAGTAAAGCACTTACAAATGTAGGTTGGGGATCTTCCAGAGAGCCAAGATTGACCTCCTTGAGTTCATCAATTGTTGCTTGGCCACCATTTTCAAGTTCCGAGGGTGCTTTCTTTACTTCGCCGTCTGATGAGTCAGAATCGACATCCTCGCTAATTGTGACATGGAATGTAGAGCCCCTAACTTCATCCTCTTTGTTTGACTGGATGATCTTGTTTGGTGGTGATGGTGATGGCACGTGCATCGGCTGCTCGGCTTCGGTTTTTTAGCGTGATCCGCACAGGTGACTTCTCCTAATAACCTAAGCCAAGTCGGGACTATGATCATTGAGAAGTGGTGCCATGTGTGGACGGCAGCGTACCCATTGTGCTCGGGTTTGAGAAGTCATAGCCTACCTTGGCCAAGAGCTTATATGCATTAGGATCAAATCCTTCGTGTGTTTTTCTTTCTGGAAGTGAGCCGCCTTCGACTGCCCCTGTGTGGTCTAACGAAGCCTTTTAATGGTTTTGAAGACAAAACCGGCTCAATCTTTGGTATCGGTAGAGTGTAAGTCTCCTTCAAGTCGTGCAGTTCTTTTATCTTGGGTTGGCTGTGTCGTTGCTCCTGTTTAGGATCAATACAATATGAGAAAGGGGGTTGACCTTCTGGGCATCGTGACTTCGGCACATAGCGTAGGACTGGAGTGGGGCTTGAAGATGCAATATCCTTTGGACGAAGTTCAGCAAGCTGTGGCAGCTTTTCATTTGTCGGAGCCTGAGTTTGAGCATTGGCAGGGTCTTCGACAGCTTTTTCCTTTTTATGGATGCCCCCAATTCAAGTAGCTTTTGATGGAATGATCTCTGGATTGTCTGTGTTGGTGTAGAAGACTGCATCCGCCAAATGTGATTCAGCATCATTAAACGGCTTTAAGTCAGCATTGACCTTTTGAACGCCACCATTGTAGTACTTGAAGCACTTATGCAGGCTTGAGAGCACAACTCCATTTCCATGAATCCATGGTCGTCCTAGCAACATCTTATACGTGGCACGTGCATCGATCACATGAAATAGAGTGCTAGAAGTGAGATTACCGATAGTTAGCTCCAAACGAATCATCCCAATTACTTTCTGTCCTCTTTGTTTAAAGTCATGAATCATCAAGAGACTGTCTGATAACTCATCAATGCTGATATCGAGCTCCTTTATGGTGGATTTTGGGATAATATTGACTACCGAGCCATCGTCGTTCAGAATATGTCGGACTTTTTGTTCTCTCACATAACTTGATATATACAGCGGCCGATTGTGGGGTTTGGACCCCAGCATGAGATCCTCATCTGAAAATGAGATAGCAGAGTAACATCCAACGTGATTTTGGGCCGTCCGATGCTTTGTCGAGTTGGAATTACTCGATGGAAGAGATCCAGCTGAGGTATGGAGAGTGTTGCTGACTTGGTTCTGCCATACTTCTGTTAATTGGAAAGTTGCAAACAGCTGAGGGTCAGCAAGAAGAGTTTGAAGAGTTTTATATTCCTTCTCCATTGTCGACGTTTTGTCATTGAGCGATTCCTCCTTATGGTGTGTCGCCTTTTCTGATGGATGTGAAGTGATGGTGGTCTGATTTGCCGAGGTTATGCCTTCTTGGTCTAGAATGATTTTATTCTAGCTCTTGAGCTTCATGATTAGTTCCTTCAAGACAAAACATTTCTCAGATGGATAACTTATTATGCGGTATTATTTGCAGAATCTTGGATCGCTGACTCGATCCTTTTCATTGGGGCGCTTGCATTCTGGGAGCTCGATCAGTTTCGCCTCCAAAAGTTGGTCAAGAATGTCTGGGAATCTGAGTCGGGAAATGGGTACTACTTCTGCTCCAACTCTCGCAATGTCACCTTCCGTCATTCCTGTTGTTTTGGCTAAGTTATTTGGGTTGAAGGATTTACCTTAACTTTAGCTCCCACTTTTACTGGTGCGGTTTCAACAGTGATCACTTCTTTCCCTTTTCCTAAGCTGTTGGGTTTCTTAATCTTCCTTTTGACTCCTTACTGGTCCAACTGGATGGGAGCCATGCCCCCGGGAGTCTGAATGCTTATCTCCATATCATGTGCGCGGGTCGCCAGTTCTTCAAAGGTTCGAGGTTTGATGCCCTGCAGGATGTATAACAGCTCCCAATGCATTCCCTAGATACACATTTTCACAGCAGAAGTCTCCGTGAGACGATCTTTGCAGTCTAAGCTGAGGGCACGCCATCTGTTGATGTATTCGACAACGGGCTCTCCTTTTCTTTGTTTGGTACTGGTAAGCTCCATCATACTTACCGTCCTCCAAGTGCTGAAAAATCTGTTGAGTAACTCTCATTGTAGCTGTTCCCAACTGTCGATTGATTATGGTTCAAGATTTATGTATCAAGTAAATACGGTCTCCTTGAGCGAATGAACAAACTTCTTTATCAAGAGATCTCCGTAAGTTTCTACGTTATTGCAGGTTTTAACGAAATGAACGATATGTTGTTTAGGATCGCCTCGTCCGTCGAATTGTCGAAATTTGGGCAGCTGGTAACCCAAAGGCATGTTGAGACTTTCGATCCGTCTGGTGTACAGTTTGACGTACAACTGTGATCCTTGAAAGGATAAAGCTTGTTATAGGCGGATCATATTAGATATCATTTCCTACAATTGTTAAACAGATAGCGAAGCTACAGAATTTAAGGGTGGCAGCTGTGTAAAACTACCTGATTGCTTTTCTACAGTGAAGATGTCGGCTGGTGTGGCTTCTGGAGTGAAACCGGGTGGATATGGTTGCTCTTCGCTGATTTCGGGATTAACTTGCATCAGGGGCTTTTCTTTCGAGAGCAGCGATCTGTTGATCTTTTTCCTCCACTACTCTAATTAACTGCAAAATCTTGTTCTCCAATTCTGAAATCCTCTCTTCTGTGCTGGTTGTGTTGGTCATCATGACGGCAACAGATGAGACTCTGCAAAAGACTCGGGGAGAGAGCTCCTTTGATTCTTCTGTGCGGATCTGTATAGAATGAGTCGGATTTTGTTCAGTAGGATTTGTCGTGTTGCCCCCGACTTTGATCGGGGTGGGTGATCGACTCCTCCATACGGCAAGAGAGTCACGGGAGAGATCATGTTGCTGTGCGAGCTGTGCACTCTTCGTTTCGATATTTTGTTAGGTTTGGACGGCGAGAAATCTTGTCCGTCCACGGGTTTCTGGCTTACGTACCCAGGTAGGGTAGTTGATGCATGCAGTGGAACAATTGCCTTGTTGCTGGCATCGGCCGCTGTATTCCTCTTTAGTGTCATTTGATGTCCTGGATAACTGTTAAAATTTTCTTTTTTTTCTTTTTTTTTTACTTTTTTTTTGTCCTTTTCTCTGTTTTGTCTTTTTCTCTTTTCTTTTTCTTTTTCTTTTTTTATTTTTTATTTTTTCTTTTCTTCTCTCAGTTCCCCTTTTACTTTTTTTCTTTTTTTTTCTTTTTCCTATTTTTTTTCCTTGGCTCCCCTTTCACTTTTTTTCTTTTTCCCTTTATTTCTCTCTACTCCCCTTTTACTTTTTTTTTCTTTTTTTTTTAGGAACAAAAGATGGGAGGTGAAGTCCTACCGAGTGTGCCAAAAATTTGTAACGGACGTAAATTTCGAACTTGTAACAGTTATATTCGAAAATACAAAAATAAATTAGAAATAAAAATTTAAAATAAAAGAAAATTTACGTGTGGTCGATTTTCGAGATTTCTTCGATTAGTGTTCCTTTGTGACTCCTGTAAAGGGCTACTCGAACTTGATCTTGACAGCAGTAAATTCCATAACTTTATCTTTAACTGGGTAGACTGAAATTGAATCTGATGTAGACGTTTAAACTACGGTTAAGAACCGCAGAGACTTGATTTGGACCAATATGATATAGTTTCACCGACGGCTGAAGGGATTTGTTCTCGGACAAGTTGCTTGAACTTTACTGAGGGCCGTATGAGACTTGATCCCAGCCAGATTTGTAATATTTTGATATTTTAGATCTATACCCTCACAGATCCAGATCTAATGTGATCGAAGAGTATAAATCTAAAATATACTTGGAAAATAGATACAACAAAATTTTTTTGAGGTTTACACCTGAGATATCTCTAAAAAATAAATTAAAAGAGTATACCACAGAATATAAAATCGTAGAATAATAAAAATTTAAAGAATTTATTGCAATATTTTGCAATATTTATGTTCAGCGAATTTTTTTTCTTTTTTTTCTACTCTCTATGCTTTTTTTTTTTTTCTGCCAAGATTCAATTTGGGGGAGGCCAATTTATAGGCCTCCCCCGCCTGTCTGCCACCAACCATTTAGTTGGTGGCATTCAATTTAGGTGGGCAGCTGCCAACCTTGACTTCAAAGTTGGCTGCTGTCGACACCTATTTTTTTTTTTTTTTACTTGTTTACAATAGGTCCACCGATTAACTAGCCAAAAAAAACACAAAAAAAAATTATTAGGTTAACATTTTCATCAACAATATCGCATTACGAAAAACTAACGCAATAAATAATTCAACCCCAAAATTTAGCCCAAAAATGATTTTTTTCATTTAATAAGTTAGGGGCAGTTTAGTCACTTTATAATATTTATAATAATATTTTTCTATTTATTTCAAACTTTTTTTCAGGTATACTTAATTGTTATGGAACACAAATTTTCCTATATTTTTTTGTTACATTTGAAAATGCACGGTGTGAATTGTTACCAAATCTAGAATAAAGAATGTTAAATATAACTTTTTCTTTTTTAAATAATATTAATTAATTGTGTTTACTATCTGATATGGTAGTTTAATAGTAATTTGACATGTCTTCCCCCTATATTGATTTGGGTTTGAATTCTCGTGCTAACGTCTGCCCTTTTTAATCAGGGACCCCAAGTGGAGCATGGTATTGTGAGTTTAACACTCGTTAATACTGTGATAGGACGTAAAGAAGACCTGCCCAGGCCTAGTAGTACACGGGTAAGAGGTCCTTTCCTGTAAATTAGGTTGAATAGAGTAAACAAAGCAGAGGCTTAGCAAAGGCTTATTTTAGATCTAGTCTACAGATTTAATGACCAATATATTTACGACGATTTTTTTTTAATAAAAAAAATCAATTGTGTTTTCTCAATTGGCCGCCAAAGAGCCCTTAGAGGCTTCTTTGAGGGATACTACTTTGTTTTAAGGTCCTTCTTCCTGTACACAGGAAAAAAATTTGATAGAGGTATCTGGAAACTTACATTTCTTTGTTGTTTTTCCATTAGTAAACAAACACGGGACCATATATAACGTCATAAGGAAAAGAGAACGTGTGCCCAGACCTTTTTACTTTTTAATATCTTTATCGTTTCGCTAGCCTGTACAATGAGTTTACTAGAAAATTTTATGGTGACTAATTTTATCCTTGGTCAATGTACTTTTTTTTAATTTTACTACCCACAATTATTTTTATGCTTTTTTTTTTACTATAGTTCATATGTAGTATATGTTGATTTACTATTAAAAAGTTAAAAATTAAATATATCACAAATTTATAAAAAAAATGTTACTATATTATTTTTATCGGTAATTATAAAAAAAATAAAAATAAATATTCATAACAATCTCCTACTTTTTTTTATCACCAACAATACAGTTTTTATCAAATATAGTCTCACTTTAAAAAAATAATAGTTCGGTAATCTTAGAATTTTTTTTTAAAAAAAATTATCCAACTATTAAGTCAAGCATACATAATTATTAATCTTGTTAACTTGTCATGCTCGTGTGGCAGAGACATTGGCGTGTAATAAAGCATTGATGACAACAAGGTGTCATATAGGATGATAGTATTATTGGGCCAAGCCCGATTTATTTAAGGCCCAATTTGTAACTTGCACTAAAATCATATGTAATATAAATATAATAATTATAATATTTAGAAGTCAAGAGAACTAAATATTTAATTAAATATGAAATGAATTAATATATTAATAAAAATGCTAAAAAATCTCGGGTCTGTTTAGTTGATGAGAAAATGAAAGAGACGGAGAGAAAGAGGAAGAGACTGCAACAGATATTTTTGCTGGCTAGTTTGATATAGTTATGAAACAACTCAAGAATCTGTTGATTGCTAAGGCAACTGGCAAGGGTGGTCGGAAGAGGAAGACAGAGGAGCAGGAGGAGGAGGAGGAGAGGGTCAGGTGGCAGTGGTAGGTTGTTCGTCATTTGACCCAAGAAAAAGGGTATCGTCGGCGATTGGAGACGGTTCGCCATTGGTGCTTTAACAAATTTTTCAAATTAGTGCAAGACCGATAGAGTGGTTCTTTATTTACTATTTTTTCTTTTTAAAAAAAAATATTTTTTTGGCAGAAATTTTTTTTTTTTCAAAAACCGCATAGTTGAGATTTTCTTCGAGGGCTTCTTTTTATGTATAATTTTTAATTACAATCATTTCAGATTTAATTAAATCTTTAATTAATTTATTGACTTATAAATTATTATGATTATTATAATTATATAAGCTTTTTGTGTAAATTACAGATTGTGCCTTAAATGACTTGGGCTTAATCTAATGACACACATGTTGTGTATGGCACCTTGTTGTCATCAACTCTTCATTATACTTCAGCATCTCTGTCGTGCCAGCATGATAAATCAATAAGATTAATGTTCCGTTCACTTAAAAATTGGATAAGTTTGTTCAAAAAAATTCCAAAATTATCAAATTATTGTTTTTCGAAGTCATGCTAGATTTAATGAAAACGGCATAATTGCAGATAAAAAAATATATCAACCTTTTATATTTTTATGAAAATAAATTATCTTGTCTTTTACAGCGGTTAGATTACGGTTATATTTTTAAAAATTTTATTAGTAACAGTTACATTTTACTTTTTTTTTATAATTGTCATATGTAAAACGTGTTTATTAATTATTAAAATGATAAAAAATTAATTATATTACAAATTTATTATTAATAAATATTAATATGTTAATAATTATAAAAAATGACTATTTATGACAAAATCTTATTTTTAATTTCAAAAGGAATTATACCAATTTTCTTCTAAATAATATTGAAATATCTCCATAAAAGCAAATATTTTGGCTCTCGATTCTCGATCGTACTGAACAGGTCACCAAGTGGTCCGCCACTTTCTTGCCATTTGCAAATTTCTGTCCCAATAATTGTCCTCCCCCGCGATAGTCGCCGTCTTTGCCGACAAGAAAATCCTCCCGAGATCACATTCACGGGTGTCCTGTTCAAATCTCAACTGCGACGATTCCCCTTGTATGGGCAACAACAGGCATTGGCTTATAAGTTTTAGACTATATTTAGTGTGTGAGTAAAAATTTTTAAAAAAATTATTATTATTATTTTATTTTTTTTCTCTTCATTTTCTACGTCATTCTAAATAATTTTATTTTTTTTCTACCTTTTATCTCATAAATTACTATTCATAATTTCTTTCATCATACTTTCTTTCTTTCATTTTTTTCTACCACTCTAAATAATTTTATTTTCTCTCCACTTTTTCTCTCATAAATTACTATTCACCTTTTCTTTCATCATACTTTCTTTCTCTCAATTTTTTCTACCACTCCAAATAACTTTTTTTTCTCTATACTTTCCTTCTCTTTCTCCTCATTTTCCCTTCTTTCTACTTATTTCTTTGTACTCCAAACACACTCTTAAGAATAATATAATATATCTTTAAATAAATAATAAATAATAATATAACTTTTGACTATTATTTTTTTATATAAATTTATTTATTCAATAATTTATATAATTTTATTATTATTTTAAAATTATTTAACTAAAGTTATTATACTTTTTTCAAGTTTTAATTTATCTTTTTGTACATTTGCATGCAATCATTTGACTTATAGATTGGCCACTTCATCTAAAGTATTTAATATATAATTTAATTTTAAATAGTATTAAAATAATCATAAAATTTATTTAAATAACATATATCATATTAATCATACTTTAATTCTAACTAAAGAATTCCACTAGATACACAAGACACGTTGATGTAGTTGCACACTTGCATATATAATATATTGATATATACTTGATTTATACTTGATATACATACATTCATATGTATATAATAGTGATATATAAATCTGTTAAATGCATTCAGTTTTAGTATGACGTGCATGCGCGGGCCAATTTAACAGTCCTCGCAATCGTTCCTGATATTGTGCCGTTGAATGGACAAGCAAATCACGCGACAATATTTATTCTTTTTTTTTTCAAATAAAATATTGCTTTACAGATATGCATGCATGAATCTTGATTCACGACTTTCGAAAATAAGAATATCGGCCAACCTCCAAAAACTGGATAATAATTGTATAATTTTTACTGAAAAATGTATGTGGTAACTGTTACACGACTAATTTTCTCACTCAAAATTTTGCCTCGTGATGACATTAAATCACACTTAGTCTCAGCCAACCGCACACACAACGATTTGTACAATGAAACTTTATAAGTAAGGCATACAACTCATATACTCGAAAGAGACACAAGAACATATACGAGAATCTTTTCCAAACTTTTATTACTTAACTCAAGTAATATAAAGGAACAATCACCTGAATTCTCAACAGTGATTCACTCTTTCTCTCTGAGTGATTTCTCTTTCATTGAGTACAAATGACAACCCATAGGGTCTATATATAGCTGACACCCCCAGCTATTTAGGTCTTAGAGATAAACATTATTTCCCTACGATCTCTATCGTGGCTGATAATCCTCATCTTCTCACATTCTCATCCATGACTCGATTTTGATAAGCCTTATCTCCCAAGATCATCCATCACTTGATCTCGATAAGTCTTATCTACCCACGATCCTTTGTCATGCACGATCTGATGAGCATTATCTCGATGCTTGGCCACCCAGATAGAGCCACACCTGCACGTCCCCACGTCGTAAGAGACTTGGTGTCATGCAGTGCCATGTAGACTTGGCCAAGACCTAGTCTTGTGTTTTGGGCCTCTTGGCCCAAGCCCATGGCTCATCTGATGGAGCCTACGAACATGTAGTCTAGCATCTTTTGTTCAACCCAAGTCTTGGTCCACATTGGGACCCGCAGGTAGGCATGTGCCTACGCTGACCCTCTCAGCTTTCACCTTGTTTCAAGGAGTGCCTAGTCACTCCAAAGTCCCATGCTAGAAATTGGCGCAAGGTGCTGCCAACTTCTGCATGTCAAGTGTTCAAGGGACTAACAGTAGTCATTTGCATGTGCGTGCAATGGGGAAAAAAAAAAGAAAAGAAAGAAGGTTGCGACCCACGGAGAATCGTCGAACTCAGTTGAAACTCACGTGGAAGGTTGGATGTACCTTCAACCTTTCTAGGAGTTGCAACCTGTATGCAACATTGCCAACTTTCTTCACCACTGTGAAGGGACCGTCATACTTTGGAACCAGCCCACGATGTACTGTCTTCCTGCTGATCTTTTTCCAAATTTGGGGAGTAAGTTTCAGCAAAACCTTATCCCCAACTTGGAACTGCATGTCCCTTCTTCCTCGGTCTGCATACTTTTTCATCCGCTAGGTTGCATTGTCCAAGCTATCCTGGGCTTCCTCTAGCCGCTCTTGCTTAGAACGGGCAAACCGGTGGACTGCCGGACATTTCCCTCCTGAGCTAGTCCTGACCACATCGTTAGGAGTAAGAGGCTGTTGCCCCATAGCTAGGTTAAAGAGACTCATACCTGTGGAAGAGGACTTATGAAGATTGTAGCAAAATTGGGCCGAATCCAACAACTCAAGCCAATTCCTCAGGCTTGCCGTCACGTAATGCCGAAGATATTCCTCAAGTAGGCCATTGATCCGCTCCGTCTGGCCATCAGTCTGAGGATAGTTGGCAGTAGAGAACTTTAACTCCGAACCCATCATGTTGAATAATGAGAACCAGAACCTGCCAGTGAAACAAGGATCCCGATCGCTCACAATATTTTCAGGCAATCCAAAGTACTTGACTACCTGCTTGTAGAAAAGCTCAGCAGCTGTCTCTGCTTGACATGAAGAGGGAGCAGGAATGAACACCGCATTCTTGGAGAACCGATCTACCACCACCATGACAGATCCCATGCCATCAACTTTTGGGAACCCGCCAATAAAATCCATCGAAACTGACACCCATGGCTTCGTAGGAATTGGTAGCGGCTGCAATAAACCTGCCTCCTTCTATCGCTCCGTCTTGTCCTGCTGACAAGTGATGCACGTGTTGACATATGCCTCGACGTCATCTTCCATCTTTGGCCAGTAGTAGTTACGGGACAGTAAGGTCATCATCCTTTCCACACCAGGATGACCAGCCCACTGTGAATCATGAGACTCCTGCAATATTTCCTTCCTAAGGCCTGCACCACTGGGAACATATACACGATTACCCTTGGCATGTAATCAATCATTATCGAGCCAGTATCGCCTTACCACACCCTCCCTAACTTGCTGTACCACTTGTTGATACATGACATCATGTGGGGCCTACTCCCTGATTTTGTCTAGCAAGTCACTCTGCACTTAAGTGAAAGCAGCAACCGTCTCTTGCACTTGTCAGCGACTTAGGGCATCTGCCACTTGATTTTGCCTTCCTGACTTGTGTTCCCAAGTAAAATCGTACTCAACCAAGAACTCCTGCCACCGCGTCTGCCATGCAGAAAGCTTTTTTTGAGTCTGAAAGAATGTGTTAGCCACATTGTCGGTCCGAACCACGAACCTGGTACCCAGCAAATACACTGTCCATGTGCGAAGGCAATACACTACTGCCAGCATCTCCTTCTCATGGGCCGAGTACCGCTGCTCTGCATCATTGAGTTTCCGGCTCTCATAGGTAATGGGGTGGCCTTTCTGCACCAACACACCTCCAATGGCTTTGTCTGAGGCGTCAGTTAGCACACTGAAAGGCAACTCAAAATCAAGCAACCTTAGGACCGGCTCCGTGGACACTGCTGCCTTCAATTTGTCAAAGGCTTCTTGGCAATCTGTGGTTCACCTCCAAGGTCTATCCTTCTTAAGTAAGTCTGTCAATGGGGCCACCTTTTTGGAGTAATCCTGCACAAACTTCCTGTAGTAGTTAGACAAACCAAGAAAGGATCTCAACTCAGATACTTTGGTAGGGGCCTCCCACTCCACTATTGCCTTGGAGGATCACTTGTCCCACCTGAGATTAGTGTTGTTTAGGTTGAGAGAGCACCAATTATATGTTAAAAAGGAAAAATGTGAGTTTGCCCGGCGAGAGATATCAATGAAGTTATAAAACACATCATTCATTAACTTACAGAAAGTAGCAGGGGCGTTAGTCAAACCGAATGGCATCACCAAGAATTAGTAAGAGCCATAGGGAGTGATGCACGTGGTTTCCCCCTCATCTCCTTCTGCAATCCTGACTTGCCAATATCCAGACCGCAGATCCAGCTTGGTGAAATATAAGGCTCTCGCTAGCCAGTCAAACAAGTCTGCTATCAATGGAATATGGTACTTCTTCTTTACCGTCACCTTGTTCAGAGCCTTGTAATCAACACACATCCGTAGGGAGCCATCGTGTTTCCTCTGAAACAACACCAGGGCACCGTATGGCGCTTTGGAGGGTTGAATTAGGCCTGCATCCAGCAACTCCGTCGACTACTTCCTCAATTCTGCTAACTCTAGCGGACTCATGCAATATGAGGCTTGTGCTGGTGGTTTGGAACCGGGCACCAAATCGATCTTGTGGTCAGTAGCACACCTCAGGGGAAGATACTTGGGGAGTTCAAGAGGCATCACGTCAGTGAACTTTCCCAACAGATCTGCCACACTGTCAGGCA
The DNA here is from genome assembly GCA_037832335.1 of Carallia pectinifolia. NCBI lineage: Eukaryota > Viridiplantae > Streptophyta > Magnoliopsida > Malpighiales > Rhizophoraceae > Carallia > Carallia pectinifolia. Next base: position 19,697,451 of record CM075443.1, read on the forward strand.
CCTCCGCAACAATACCTTCTTTGATCTCCATCAAAGCCGCAAGATAGATGACTTCTCCCTTCTTCAGCCCATGCTTCACCTACATAGCTGATAGCATACCACTCGACTTCCCACCAATACTGGAAGAGGGAGTGAACGTTCCAGCAACGAAACATGGATGATCCTCATGCATGATTATGAGACAACCCAAGTAAGGCAACAGAGCAACTTTTGCGCTCACAAAGAAATCAACTCCCAGTATGATATCAAAATCATCTAACGGAACCACAGTGAAGTTAAGCTTACCATACCAATTTCCCATAGTTATCTCCACTCTCAGTGTCGTGCCAAGCACCTCCCGGGCTGCTGAATTGACTGCCTTCATTCGATTTCCGATCTTGGTGACTTTCAGACCCAGTGACTCCACCATCCTCTTAGCAACAAAGTTGTGGGTGGCACCAGTGTCAGCCATCGCCATCAACTCCTTATTATTGAGCCCGATCTTCACATACATCAAGCCAGATTGTGGGGCACGTCCAGCTTGCACAGGACTCACCAACTGCAGAAGATTGACACGAGAGGGGCCAGCATCATCCGAGAGGCCACTCTCCTCAGCAACTATGGCACTTAACTTCTCCCGCTTCGGGTACTCCTTGGCCTTGTGTGGTCCATTACATATGAAACATCCCGAGTTAGTTTTGCCTTTATTTTGTTGTTGGTAGACGGTTTTGCCTTTATCCTTGCCGTCACCGTTGTGCTTATCCTTCTTGTCCTCCTTCTTCTTATTGCCCTTGTCTTTGGGTTGCTTCCCAGCATCAGAATTAGGAGACTTGTTGATCCGAAAATCAACCAAACCATCAGTCGCGGCCATCGCTAAAGGAAAGTCCTCCATACCTTGCCTTCTAAGCTCGAGTTGAGCCCAGGGTTGAAGACCGGATAAGAAGTTGAAAAGCTTGTCCTCATCCAACATGTTGCGAATGTCAAGCATCAAGGAACTGAATTCCTTCACGTAGTCACGCACCGTACCACTCTCCTTCAACCTCTTCAAGGATTCCCTTGCAACCCATGGCGTGTTGTAGGGTAAGAACTGGTCCTTTAACTCCTTCTTTAGGCTCTCTCACGTCTCGATCTTAAGCCTGCCCACACTTGCATCGTCATGCAACCGAGTCCGCCACCACAGCTTGGCGTCCTTGGCTAGATACATGCTGGTCAGATTGACATTCTCGTCGTCTGGCACTCGGGCAGCTTTGAAGTACTGCTCTATATCCCACAGAAAATTCTCGGTCTCTTTAGCATCTCTCGGTCCCTCAAAGGCTTTAGGCTCTGACACCTTCATCTTGGTCGAGCCCTCCATCACACCTCCGCTTGGTTGAGAGGCCACAGCCTTCTTAAGGATGGCTATTTCTGCTGCCATCTCCTCAAGCCGAAAAGCTATGTTTGAAGAGGCCACCACCTCTTGTTGTCGTTGCAGATCGATTATGTACTGCTCATGGAGCGCCAATGTCTGGAACACGATGAAATTTGTATCCGCCGAAAAATCACCGAGTACCTCAAAGAGTTTGGCTACGCGCTCACGTACAGCATCAAGACCCAAACCACCTGCCATTGGTCAAACCTTTATGCTCTGATACCAGTTGTCACACGGCTAATTTTCTCACTCAAAATTTCGCCTCGTGATGGCACTAAATCACACTTAGTCTCAGCCAACCGCACACACAACGATTTGTACAATGGAACTTTATAAGTAAGGCACACAACTCACATACTCGAAAGAGACACAAGAGCATATACGGGAACCTTTCCCAATCTTTTATTACTTAACTCAAGTAATATAAAGGAACAATCACCTGAACTCTCAACAGTGTTTCGCTCTTTCTCTCTAAGTGATTTCTCTTTCACTGAGTACAAATGACAACCCATAGGGTCTATATATAGCTGACACCCCCAGCTATCTAGGTCTTGGAGATAAACATTATCTCCCCACGATCTCTATCGTGGCTGATAATCCTCATCTTCCCACATTCTCATCCATAATTCGATCCTAATAAATCTTATATACCCACGATCATTTGCCATGCACGATCTGATGAGCATTATCCCGATGCTTGGCCACCCGGATAGAGCCACACCTGCATGTCCCCACGTTCCACACGTCGTAGGAGACTCGGTGCCATGCAGTGCCATGCAGACTTGGCCAAGACCCAGTCTTGTGTTTTGGGCCTCTTAGCCCAAGCCCATGGCCCATCTGATGGAGCCCACGAACATGTAGTCCAGCATCTTTAGTCCAGCATCTTTTGTCCAACCCAAGTTTTGGTTGACACTAGGACCCGCATGTAGGCCCATGCCTACGCTGACCCTCTCAGCTTTCACCTTGTTTCAAGGAGTGCCCTGCCACTCCAAAGTCCCATGCTAGGAATTGGTGCAAGGTGCCGCCAACTCCTGCATGCCAAGTGTTCAAGGGGCTAACAGTAGCCATTTGCATGTGCGTGCAATGGGGAAAAAAAAAGAAAAGAAAGAAGGTTGCGACCCACGGAGAATCGTCGAACTCAGTTGATTAAGAGTGTTTCTTGGTTCGGTACAATTGCCAATATCAACTCTTTATGAATCAAAGAAATTGTAGACAAATGCTGTTAAAAAAAAATTGTAGACAATCAATTATGTGGATCATAATATAAGTTAAATTACCACTTGAGGTACTAGTATGATAATAATTTGGCCCGTCTTTCCTTGTATTGACTTGAGTTCGAGTCCGAGCACTAACACTCGCTCCCAGCAAAAAATGGGGATTTATGTCGAGTGTGCGATACTAATTTCATATTTGTTCATATTGTAGTCGTGCGTGGAAAAGATTTGTTTAGACCCAACAGTATTTAGGTGAAAGGTCTGCCCCTATTAAGTTGGTTAAATAAGGTATTTCAACGAAGGTTACTCCAACTTCAATCCACAGATCTAATAACCGTCGTACCCGAGATAGATCTAAATACTAAACTTGCTTCTAAATTAAACAGAAAAGAAATACATTAATAATTATACTGCAAAAATGTATCTAACTGTAACCACAAGTGTCCTATACCGGCAATTTTTTTTTGGGTAAATGAGAGACAAAGTATATTTTATATATGTTAGAAAAAATAATTCAGCCCTCTCCGTATACGGTGTATAAGGCGTTTATTAGAAGTATAAATTAGACTCTTGTTGGAGAAAATATCATATAATGTATATCGGATGGCCGATTCCGTACTTCTCCTAGAGTATAGGAATGGAAAAATGATTAGTTGTGCATTTAATTAATCAACAAAAAATCTCATACCTTTAATATAATTGATCGTGACATCTTTGATTTCTTGTTAAAATTTTTTTATTTCGTGTTCAATTTTTAGTTATTATGTTCTTCTTTCCTAATCTTCCGGTAATCTTCTTAACAAAAAACAATTAAAAAAAAATCATTAACAAAACGAAAAATTTCGGTAGTCGAATAATGGGCAGCGAAACGATCAGGAAGAAGGCCAATGAAAGACTGACCTAGTCCACGTTCTTATTTTGGGCCTGTTTGAATTAGCTGTTGAATGTTATTGTTACTAATTATTTTTGCTGATTGCTGATTCCTGATTCTAACTTACTGTTACTGATTGTTGATAAAATTAATGAAGTATTTGGTTAATTTTATACTTACTGTTACTGTTGAATAATGAAATGTCTAATTTAGATATATAATTTGTGTAGATATATTATATTAAAAATTTTATTTTTATATTTTATAATTTTATATTTTAGAATAATATTTTATAAATAATATTAAGAATTATTTTACTTAATTTTTAACTTTTTAAAAAAATATTATTTTTTATTAAATGATAAAAATTATTATGTTTGAGATTTTTTTAAATAAATGTCAATATTAAAGAAAATTAAAGTGAAAAAAAATGTTATTTAAAAATACTTGAAAAAATTATTGAAGTTATATAAATACTAATAAAATAAATTAACATATCTAATTCATGTGTCAAGTAAAAATAATAATAATAAAATTATATAAATATTCTTTCAGGGTAATTTAATCCATATAAATTATTATTAATATTAAAAAGTGAAAAGTAATCCAAAAGACAACAAAAAGTAGCTCGGAGTTGCTTTTCAATCAACTGCTGTTAGGAAATCAAATAAGAAAATAAGAAAAATCAAACAATAATGCTAAAAAATTTACCAAACACTTATCTTCCTAATTTTTAAAAATAAAACACAAATATATTCTTTCAAAAATTAACCCAAACAACTTCTTCACCGTGACCTTGCTCCCTTCTATTAATTAAATTAAATATTGGACGTCAAGTACCGTCTTTAAAAAAAAAATTGAAGGCATTAATTGCAGATTTTGATATCTTCTTTCATATCTAATTTTTTTGACAAAAAATTTAAATTTTCAAACGAATGATTTTTATCTGGTGGACTCCGCTCGTTAGCTCATTTTAGTTCTTTTATGGTAGAGTTTTTCTGCCCGTGTACCAATGCTCGTGTACTTTCTAGCAAATGAATCTAAAGGTTAATTAAAGTGCTTACAATTGCTGAATTCGAATGTTATTGAGAAATTAACGGGCAACAATACAAGGCTATGACAGCCTTGACTTAATTTTAACTATGAGAACCTTGACTTAATTGTACCATAGTAGATAAAAACATAATTCATTAGCATAAATACCAAAAAAGAAAAAACGTAATTTTTACTATCGTATTCACGCTTGTAAGTAACTCTAGACAATATTCACAAAACAATATGGGTTTCCTAGTTTAAACTTTTATTTCTCATTGTCATTACAACTAAATGATCTCATGGCTTTGGTTGCCAAATCTTAATCCATTTCGTTTCATGTAGACTTGTTCGTGTGAGAAATAAAAAAAATGATTTTCCCTCTAATTCTTGTAATTGTTGATTTTCTTACATAAATTCAAAACAGTGCTAGGGTTCTTATGATTAAGAAGTTATGATATCAACTTGAGTTGTGTTCACATTTTAAAAAAAATAATAAGAAAAATGTTAAATTGTTTAGTTTAAGAGATTTTTAATTTAATTCATTTTTTTAATAAGTATAATTTACTCATAATATTGTATAACATAATTAGTAGAGTCTACTTAAAATAAAATATAAAATAAATTTATATAGTTTAAAATTATGAGCGAGTTATATTTATAAAAAATATAATTAAAATTAACAAGTACCTAACTTTAATATATAATTTATTTATGAACCTTACTTATAGTTTAAAACTTAACCATCGTATAATTGCAGTACTTTTTATTATTATTATTATCTATTATGCAGTTATTAGTTCTAAACTACATAAATAATAATGACTCTTCTAATTATTAGAATATCACACTGTTTTTTAAAGATAAAAATTTGAAATTTTTACAATAAAAAGGGAAAATTAAGGGGATGGGAAATGCTGACACCGAAAGGACAGATGGTGGGATCCATGGGTTGAAAAATATTTTGTCCCCCTTCATCACAAGTTAACAAGTCATAATTGAAACAAAAAAACAAAATAACAAGCTGTCCCATATTTTTCCTGTCTAATAATTTTATTTAGGAATAAAGGTCAATTTAACCTACCACATTTTACTTTATTTTAAATTTTATTCATAATATTTTTTTAATTAAATTTGATCCATAACGTTACGTCCGTTAGTCTAATTTGGTCCTTCTGTTTATAACGCCGTTAACTCTGCTGACGTGACATGACGGAATTTGACACATCAACAATTTTTTCACGTCAGCATGCCACGTCAACATCTATTGCTGACGTGGCATAGGTATAAAAGCTAATTTGACTCACAAGGTTTCAGTTTATTTTAAATTTCACCCATAACGTTTTTTTGTTGTTAAAATTGGCTCACAACGTTATATCTTTTAGTCTAATTTAAATTTTTCGTACATAACGTAGTTAACTTCGCTGATATAGCGTAACAGAATTTGATACCTCATTAATTTTTTTCCAAAGAGATGGCTCTGTACTAGCAATGCTAATGGTGGTTGGAGGCGGCGACAATAGTTTGACGAGGAAATAGTGACAACAACAGAAAAGAAAAGATTTAAAAATAAAGATAATAATGAATTTTGTTAAATTTTATTAATTTATTTTTTTTGCTAAAAAGACAAAAGTATTCAAGTGGATATATATTTATAAATTTTAGTTTTTTATTTTGTTTGAATTTGCAGAGTGTGATTTTCAGTATAAATGTTTGGTTTAGATTTTAAAATTTTACTGTAAATATGACATGTTGACATAGACGAAAATTATTGATGCGTTATACTCCGTCGCATTACATTTGCTGAATTAACGACGTTATGTACGAAAAGATCAAATTAGACTAAAAGATATAATATTATGGACCAATTTTAATAATAAAAAAAAACGTTATGGGTGAAATTTAAAATAAACTGAAACCTTTTGAGTCAAATTAGCTTTTATACATATGTCACATCAGTAACAGATGTTGACGTGGCATGCTGACATGGAAAAATTGCTGACGTGTTAAATTCCGTCATGCCACGTCAGCAGAGTTAACGGCGTTATGGACGGAAGGACCAAATTAGACTAACGGGCGTAACGTTATGGACCAAATTTAACAAAAAAAAACGTTATGGGTGAAATTTAAAATAAAATAAAACGTTGTGGGTCAAATTGACCTTTATTTCATTCTATTTACGTAACAACTCTCTTTGTATTAACAAATACAATAGGAAAAATTAAAGACTGTAACCTTTGTCGATCATTACATTTTGACAGTTTGTTGTTGGTATACAACGTATTTTCTTGTTACGTAGGGTAGCACGAGTTTATGAAATTAACATTTATAATATTCCTTTTTCGGTTTAGTCTGTCCTTAGTCTAAAATTTTGTGTCTCTAAATCATAATAAGTGATCTCTTAGAAACACTTTAATTTTTATAATTATAATTTTTATTAAAATATTGTTACGTAAACGGGAGATTATTTATTTATTTATTCATGATAAAGGAGTACAGCATCCATATGTTCTACATTAAACCACAATTGACATAAAGGCAAAAGTTACGACAGAAATTTGGAAAGACAGACACAGGACATGCGAAAACAGATGGTAAATTCATTGACGAATTTGATAAACGTGGTCTGGAAGTCGAGGTTCTGGGATCGCGGTAACGGGAACTTCAGGACAAGTAGTGAGACCATAGCGTTCCACCATGCATATATCCTCAAGTTTCATATTCTCGGGTAATTTCCAGTTGAAGCAATGGAACACGTTGGAAACTGTTGTACGGACAAGCCTAAGTCCGAGGTTGTAGCCAGGGCACCTTCTTCGGCCAGAACCAAAAGGCAACAAGGTGAAATCTTGTCCATTCAAAGGGATTTCCTTGCCCTGCAAGAACCTTTCCGGCTTGAATTCATAAGGATCTTCCCAATAGTTAGGATCCCTCCCAATGCTCCATGTATTTATCAGGATGGTTGTTCCTTTGGGTATGTCATAGCCGGCTACATTGACATCCTCAATCGCATAATGTGGGGCCAGCAACGGGGAGAGTGGATGTAACCTCAGTGTCTCCTTAATAATGGCCTCAAGGTAAGGCATATGTGCGGCATCTGCTTCTTCCATGAACCTATCTCGACCAACTACTCTGTCCAGCTCCTCTCTTAATTTTTCTTGGACGTGAGGGTGTCTGAGAAGTTCGTGAATCGCCCATTCGATTGTGGTTCCAGACGTGTCTGTGCCCCCAGGCATTAGGTCCTATGTAATGTAATACAAAATATTAACATAACATAATATATTAACTGAAAATGGAATAACCTAATCCCAACATTAAATCGAAGCAATTTAAATGCAGTATAAATATTGTTTAAATCTCGATAATTTTCTCAATGCCAACCCAGAAATCTGATCAATTCACATTTGAAAAGATGTGAAATTGCAAAAACAGACAACTAATCTACTAGCGCTATTTGTACACTGCCTTTGAATGCCCTGTTTCAGGAAAGAGAAATTTAAAAAAAAAAAAATGCCGACCAGTGTTGAAAGAATTAATTACAAATTTGTATACATTTGGTCTTTTGTAGGAATACAGACCAAAAAAAAAAAAAACAAGGATATGACAATAAAAAATCATCCAATATAATAAAATGGATTTCTGTAATTAGATTGACACTTAATTTGATGTATTCCATTTAATAATATTTCATTGCTATATGCTTGACTCCCTCCGTTAATTCAATGATTAGTGAAGCAAAAGAAATAAAAGGAAAATGATTTGGTCAGAGTTCAAGTAGTTGATAACAGTGTTAAGAATTGATTTTCGAATCTTGTCCTCATAATTTCTACTCTAGGAGTTCCTTTAGACTAAAATAAAAAAAAGGTAAAAGGAAGAAAACGAAGAGGAATATACTGACATGGACTAAAGCCTTGACAGCATCAATGGTGAGCTTGAGCTCAGGATCCGCATCCTCCTCAGTCAGCTGCAGCAACACATCCACCATGTCTTTAGGAACAAAATCCTTGCCAGCTAATTCCTTCTTGGCCTTGTGATCAGCAATCACATAGTTGTGGAAAGCATCGAACTTCTTGTGCAGGATCTTCATTCTCTTTTCGTATCCCTGCAAGTCGAAGGCTCGCAGCCAAGGAATCCAGTCCCCAATATTGAGGACACCATTAAGCACCATCCACTCATCAATCAGATCGTGAAACTCGCTCATCGACACCAGCGACGTGTCGGTTTTATGGTCGCTGAAGTACTTGTCGCTCAGTACCACCCTGCATATGCTGGAGAGGGTGTAGCGTGCTATTTGTTTTTTGAGCACCACTGGAGTCCCTCTTTGAGCGTAAAGCCCAGCAAGGTATCTGCGCCTTTCCTCGACGCGAATGTATTCGAAGGATTCAATTCTTTTGGGACTGAATAACTCTGTCAGGTAAACTTTTCGTGCGGTTCGCCAGTGTGGGCCATAAGGGGCCCACGTCATGTCCTGGAAATCGTAGCCAGTGTATTTGCCAGAGGCAAGAGGGGGACGGGAGGCAAACACATGATCGTATGTCTTGAGGAATGCTTCTGCCATTTTGGGGGATGTAGCGACCAGAACGTCGCGTACGCCATATTTGACGTGCATGAGTTCGCCATATTTTTGGGCGAAGCGGTGGAGAGTTAAGTGTGGGAGGGTGCCAAGCTGGAGCAAGTTACCAACGAAAGGCATTGGTTTTGGACCAGGTGGAAATCTTTTTTTGCGATTTTTTAGTCCGTGGATTTTCTTTGAGATAAAGATCAATGCAGCTAGCCATGCTAAGGCTAAGACTATCACAGAACTCTCCATTGTTTTTGCTCAACTTGGCTTAAGAGCGGTAGCAGTAGGGAGGGATTAATAAGCTGCAGAGGACGTTTTGGCTTGTAATCACCGATCAGTGCGTTGCATCTATTTATAGTAGTGATGGGAAAGATGCCTTCTGGCTCTAGTAATTATTTTTCAAGACACAAAAAAATCAACTGGAGAATTGTGCGGCTGACATCGATTTGGCGATGGGAACACAATGTCTATCACTCTTAACAAATTTGATGTGTGACGTAGCAATAAGCAAGAAATGAATTGAGCAAGCCAAAGGGAAAAATTAGAGCACACGATGACTTTTAAGTTTGATAAGTATACAAAAGGTAATGAATATTAAATTTTAAATAATAATATTTATATTTTTAATAATAAAATTTTATTATTTAAATTTTATTATATATATATATATATATATATATATATTGTTATTAAAAATTATAATATTATTATTATCGAAACAATACGTCGGACAGCAGAAAAGTCACAATTAAAGGCATTGAAGTTTGACCACAAATTTAGAATCCCGACGATTGTGTTCACAGAGCGTATCATGTACATAATAGTAATTTTATAGTTTAAAAAACACTCAGTAATTATAGTTTATACTTCAATTTTAGAATTTTTAAGTTTAAATTTTTTTAAAAGATAAGATTTATAAAAAAAGATAATTATTTTTATTATTTAATTTATAATTTAATAGATTTCTTAATAAGAAAAATAATGATAAGTTTTTTTTGTTGCATTTTTTTTTTTTTAGTTTTTAGAGTTTAACGTGCTTACCATAAAGTGTAAAGCGAAGGGGTGAACGGCCCCCCTTCCATGGGGGCTTTTGGTCCCTCATCACTCCGCACAATCAAGAAAAAAATAAAAAAAGATGAAACAAACAAAGAGCTTAGATAAAAATTATTAGCATTCATAAAAAATCATCTAACTAACTTATACTGAGTGACGACTTCTTTTAAATGATTAGGAAAAAAATACTTATTTTCCAGGTCCCACTTCCCACATCCATGGCTATCTAGTTTACCAGTCAAACAATTTTCCACACCTTTTTTCTCTCATGGGCAATGGAAAGTTTTGTCATTTATCTGTGCTCAAATATCTACTATAACTTTAGTTTCATTCTACATCCTAACTATTTTCTCTTTTGTTTTCCCTAAAGAAATTAAGGATTTCTTCTTCTTTGTTTCTTTTCCCCGCTACTTAAATCTATGCCACAATCTTTCGTCTTAATTCTTCTCCTGCCCTCAATTATTTTTCTTTTAATATGTTATTTTTCTTCCCCAAGAATATCCCCAACCCCAGCCATTTTGAAATTCTTTCATCTTTACATGTGTCCATATTAAATCCCATATGTAAGAGGACTGTTTTTATGTTAATCTTGGGGATGCACATATCATCCTACAAATTTTAAATTTTCTCAGCATTTTTTACATTATTGTGGTACATCAACAATTTTTACATTATCACGTCTTTCTTTTGTTTTTTTGTTTATAATTTAGTCTCCTCTCCATGTTCTAAAGAAAGGTTCATATCAATCCCAATTCCGGTGGACCCAGTCTCAAACCTTCCCTCCAGCTAGTTAGTGGTCTCCCGCCTCAAGAGAGAGATCCATAGCCTTTTATGATTCAACTTCTCCGAGAAAACTCACTATTCAAGTAATAATGTAGCGGAACAAGACTTTTTAACAATTTATCACATTAATTATCAAATTTGAAATTTAGCATGCACTTCAATTAACACCCAACATTTATAATTAGAGAAAATTCGAATTCGAGTCAAATGCGCAGAAAGAAAATACGTTAGTGACTCATATAATAAAACCACGCGCCATTAATTTTGATGGCCTAAGTTAGAAGTTAACCTTCTCCTCAGTATTCAAATTTAATATAATGAAGCATAAACATAAAGGAACTTAAATGAAATTCAAATGCACATGAAATGAAGCATAATTTGTACATCAGTCACCAGAAATGAAATCGGAATGAGATTCAGAGTGCAGTAGTGCCTGACATATATGTTGGAATATTATATTGTATAGATGACGAAATCTTGTTGGGGCTTCGTAAAACTTGGTTGATTGTGTGATCAACAGTTCTACGTATTGCCTTGCGGCTGATTAACATCAATCAATATGTGGTGTGAAAGGGAAGTGGGAAAACAGTGTCGAAGCCGGACAGCGGTGATGGGGCTGTGTCGACGGCCGACACCAAAAAAGGAAAGTCCGACGAGGAAGTATTGGGCGGGATGACTCAGCTTATCCCCTGGCATCCTTGCTTCTTTTTTCTAATTAAACTACCTGGCCACGGGCTGCTCGACGCACGGCCACTTATTAGTTGGCCCTTGAAATAGCGCTCCACCAATCAAAAATTTAAGATTATATTAAATACTTTAGGATAACAATAAATAATTTTAGAATTTAGTTTTTTTGGCAAAAAATAAAAAAATTAAAACAAGAATAATACAAGTTTGTGTATTTATTCTGTGTCTGGGTACTACACAATCATGTAATCGAATCCTTTTTTAACTATATTGTAAGACCAAGTCAAGTAATGTGATGCCATGTCACTGGCCAAATGAGTTTGCAACATACTAATGCCGCGAGGCGTGTATCCATGCACAAAAAAACAGAGGAAAAAAAATCTTCAAGTTTTATTTAAAAAGGAAAAGGAAAAAGAAGGAGAAGAAATGAAAGTCACTCACACACACACAAAGGGAGTTGAGCATGCCACTCGCAATGGCAGGCAGAGTTATATAGATACTTAATTTAATTTTAGGTTTCAAATCTAAATTTTTTATACAAAACGAAAAAAAAAAAGTAGCAGGATTTTATAAAATTTTAATTTGAGGATTAAATTTCAATTCTTAATTTGAAGATTAAATTTCAATTCTTAGTCTATTATTAAAATAAAAAACAAAAAACAAAATGTTGAACACATGGCACTTTGTCTAACATATACAGCATAAATGGGTTGGACTGAAAATGCAAAAACGGAGGGAATGGTATTGATTTTTAATTAAAAAAAGAAAGTACTTTTTTAACTTGTAAGTTAAGTAAATTTTGTAACTTTCTAATCAATAAATGAATTTTTTTTGTTAATATTATTATATTTTTTATATTATATCATATAATTTTATCAACTACATCATATATTATTATAAAAAATTATATATTTTAAATTATTTATTATACATTTTATTTAAGATGTCATTATATAATGACAATTATTTAATAACTACTTAACATAACAATTATCCCCTTAAAAAAAAATCTAGCGGTGCTCGTACCGGCCCCCTACAAATTTCGTAACAAAAGCTAAATGTACGGCTTAGTCTCCTACCAACGTATCTGAAAATTTAGTGATAATTTGAAGTCCTCTTCTTTTTATGATTGTCAAAATTTGAATCTTCCCTTATTTCTTGGTTTCAAATAAATTATAGAGATTTATAATTGTTGTGCCCGTAACTTATATGTTGTTACCAAATGTGAGATAAACTCACTTAAAATTATTAATATTTGAATAATAAATTTTATTTATAAAAAATATTAAATAATAATATCAATCGTAATAATTCAAGACTTAAAAATAAATCATGATTCATATCTTCACAATATTTTTACTTTTATTGTTAAAAGAAAAAAGAATGTCTCTTAAAATTATGATGGCCCTAGTGCTTTGTTTGGCAAAGTATAGGAAAGGGTAGAAAAAGAAAATGATAGAAAACTATTTTTTATTTATATTTTTTTCTATTCATTTTCTATCAATCTAAACAATTAATTTTTATTTTTTCTTTCATAAATTACTATTTATTTTCTTTCTCACAACTTTCTAATTATTATTTTTTATCAATTATAATATTATCATTACTGTACTATTTTCCAATTCTTTTTCTTTTATATTTCTTTTCTTACAATCCAAACAAAGCTAGAGGCCTCGTTGGTGGTTGGGAGTCGGACTTTTTTTGTTTAATTATTTATGATGAGATGAAATGTCGATGAAATTAGAAATGAAAAGTAAATGAAATTGAATGCAGATCAAATGAAAAGCAAATAATAATTGAAATTTAGGTGAAATGAAATGGGACAAATTTATAAGAGTCTGCCGCATCTTCTTGTCTCCAACTACCGATAGAAAAAGAGTGGTTATAAGGAAAAATATTCGGAACAGATGAATTCTCTCCAATTGGACATTCTTATAATTTGACTGCAATTCATGCTTTATTGTCGTCAAAAACTAATAAAAAACCTCTCAACACAATAAACTATATATACACATCAAATTAACAATGATAGGCATTTAATCGATATCAATTTGTATTTGAATCCTTGAAATTCATTTCGCATCACATATAATAAAGTGGTCAAATAAGTCTATCCAATATGTTCTCAACACTTCTTTTGAATTGAGACAGACAGAGAAAAAAAATGTAAGAAAGAAAATAAAAAGATAAACATAATAATTTTTACATAAGTTATTTAAATAAGTTTAAAAATGTATAAAAAAAAGAAGTAAATGAAAAATATAATTGTTTTTTAAGAAAGAAACAAGTATTTCATACAACCTGCATTAACAAGGCTAATTTTGCCGAGGAATGGGCAACAGAACTCCACCTTCTTTCCACATGCTGAATCCTGAAGCAGGAAAAATTTGTAGCCAATGTCTTCATCTAGATGTCTGGCCCTTGCACTTGCTTGAACTGGGTAATCAACAGCTTGGATAGCCAATAAACTATCAGATTCCCCACAGAAACTTTCAAGGGACAATTCTTCCGTTTTTAAACAAAGCTTTCCGTACAGCTTGTGATTCTAAGATGTAAACGGAGAACCCGTGCAACAGGCTTCGGCAAAGCTAAAGGGGGAGCACATTTGCGATGCACAAAAGGACCAAAAGTTAAGCTAACTGTAGCAACTTTACAATAATTATTGCAGTTTGCAATGCAAGTTTTTCTGAGTTTTCTCACCAATTTTGAGATAGAATATTCTCTTTCTAAACCCTTTTAGTTCCACACTTTTTGATACTTTTCTTCCCATCCTTCTCGGACACTCCCAAAGTTCCAAGGAAGCTGACAAGAAGAAGGAGAAGAAAGAGAACAGAAGAATTCCAACATATATGTGTTATCTTGATATATGTATGTATGTATAACTAAGAGGCAAGAGAGGGAGAAACTGATTGGCTATTTTCAAAGAAAATGTCGAACAAACAAGAACTCTGTTTTGTGAAATGGAAAGGAAAACAACAACAACAACAAAAAAAAAAAAACAAAAGCCTCATGCAGTTGTGGTTCCGTGGCCAGCACAAGGCCATGTTAACCCACTTACGAGATTTGCATAGCTCTTGCACTCGAAAGGCTTCCACATCACTTTCGTCCACACAGAGTTCAATTACAGCCGTTTAGTCAGATCTCACCGCCCTGATTCCTCGGGTTGCTTTGTTTGCTTCATCTGCTTTCTCCTACAAAGGATTTTTGCATTACACTGAACTCATCAAACGAGGAATTTTCCCATTTAAGAGTAAGTAGATTTTTATTAATTCTTGCTTTCTTTCTTGAATTTATCGTTCTATTTTTTTTCCCAGTTCCGTACTGCACAGTTAGTGGTTAATTGCACAGCAATCAAATTGGTTTTTTTCTGAGATTTTACTCTGTTCTCTTTTTACAATAAATTACCTGATAGCGTTTGTACGTATTTGATTGAGTCAATTATATAGAACTATGCATGTGTTTGAATGCCATGTATCTATTTAATTTAATTCCTCAACTACCAGCTTATTTTATAATTCAGACAGGCAAGTCCTGTTATCCACTAACTTCCATCCATTAGCTTCAAAATTTCATATGGTGAATTCAATGTTGCGTTTCTCATGGTTAAATACAATGCTAGTTAATATTGTATAATCTCTAAATTTTCTTGGTTTCGCTTTTACTTTTCATTGTTTCTTAAACCCTTTATATAACAAAATGTATGTACCAGAATTCAAACTCTTGAGCATTTCCTCTAATTCAATCTGAATTCCTTGTGTGTTGTTGTGTGTTCGCCTTTATGTTTATCTAGCAATCTGTTTCTGGGAGGAGGACGGATATCCTAGAAAAATTTTGTTTCGCAGATGATGAGTATCTAACCGACGGAACTCTTGATACCCCAATTGATTGGGTGACTGGAATGGGCAATATACGCTCGAGGGACCTTCCAAGTTTTTTTTTCCAAACAACCGATCCCAATGACATCGTGTTCCATTACATGAGATTAGAATGCGAGGATTGTCTAAGAGCTCGTGCCTTAATTTTCAACACCTTCGAGCCACTTGAGCAAGAAGCCCTCAAACACTGTCATCTCTAAATTCAATTTCCCAAACGTTTATACAATTGGGCCTCTTTCCCAACTAGCGCAAAAGCATGTCCCCAGAAGCGTCTCCGAGTCACTTAATCCAAGCCTATGGAAGCAGGATCCAAAAGCTTGGGAGTGGTCAGATGGCAAAGAACCTGAGTCTGTATTTTATGCGAAGTATGGATGTGTGGCAGTAATGTCATGCCAGCAATTTCAAGAACTGGCACGGGGGATTGCAGATAGTAACCAGCCATTTTTTATGGGTTGTTAGACCTGATGTCGTGAAAGATGGACTGGCAACATTGTCCGAAGATTTTTTGGAAGAGACCAAGGGTAGAGGATTGGTACTGAGCTGGTGTGCGCAAGATGAGGTGCTACGCCATCCTGCTGTTGCTGCATTTTTGACCCATTGTGGTTGGAACTCTATGACGGAAACTATATGTGGTGGTGTGCCTGTGATCTGTTGGCCTTTCAATTCTGACCAAATGACAAATTGCCACTCGGCGCGCGATAGACGGGGGACTGGGATGGAAATCAATCCTGATGTGAAGCGCGAGCAAGTTTCATCACTGGCTAGGGAAATGATGACTGGGAAGAAAGGTAAGCAAATGAGGAAGAGGGCCCAAGAATGGAAACAAAAGGCAGGAAGAGACTGATGTTGGTGGATCATCTTATACAAACCTTGATAGGCTCATCAAGGAGGTTCTTCTTTGTGACACTTAAACTATTAAAAAGGCCATTGTCTTGGATTATTGTATGTGTAGAATTTGCCTGATTTTTATGAACCGGTCATCATTTCATCTGAAATTTTTGAACTTGTTTTTTATTTCCTGATCTGCTGAAGTTTTATATTTATTTCCCATTATCTATGGCCTTTTAGCTTTGATCAATGTCATTTAAGGGTTTTTAGATGGGGAGTGGAATTTGATGTTTCGCTCCTTGGTATTTGTTTATCCCAATGTTGTAAAAATCGGCTTGGATCGGCCGGTCCGACCGGTTCAACCAGTGACCGGCTAAAGGTTCGGGCCGGTTTATGGCTATAGTTACCCCTTAACTTGGACCGGTCAAAACCGGTAAAAACCGGTCAAAAATCGGACCCGATTCAACCGGTTCAAACCGGGTATAAAAGTTTTATAAATTATAATTTGATCCCAATGTTTATTTAAATTATAATTTGAGTTTTAAATTTAATTAAAATTTTTAATTTAGTCCTAAATTTATCAAAACTTTCAATTTAGTTTTAAATTTGTCAAAATTTTCAATTTAATCCTTAAAAATTAAAAAAGTAATATTTAATAATCATGTATAAGTATTATTTTTTTAAAATTATTTTTATAAATATATATATATTAATAAATACCGGTTCAAATACCGGTTCGACCGGTTGAATCTTGACCCACTAATATTTTCGGTTCGATAACCGGTTCAGTTCTGACAACCTTAGTTTATCCATTGCGGAAAAACAAAAAAAAAATTTCCCTTCATCTGATCTTTCCCTCCTTCCATGGAACCGTACCTTGCTGGTAATCTATTCTTACTAACAAACAACGTGTTGGGACAGGAATATTTACGGGTCGAATTGGACGGTTTAAAAGAAAAAATTGTAATTAAATCGTTATAATAGCGGTTTGAAAATTTCAAATCTCAACTAATCCTCCTAGCGATTAAACCACCCAAACCAATCCGTCAAATGACGAATTGGTTTAGACAATTTTTTTAATTTTACAGTTTATCTTTCAAATTGTTTTTTTTTTTTAAATATCAATATAAAGTAAAATCTAAATGCTCATTAGATATTTAATCAAAAAATTCAAAAATTCAATTAGACATTCTTTTAAATTCTCCTAATTTTCTTCAAACCAACTTACATTACACGGAATCAAATTCTCACGATGATCTGCCAAAGAGGATTTGTCTATATACTGATGATGATATTATTTGCATACAATATAGGTCACTATTTGAAAGACAAGGCCGAATAGAATGGCTTTTAACAGCAAAAAGAAGCAGAGAATCCTATTTCCAATCCTAATTCCTAGACTAAGATCTAGCTAGTCAAATAGCTCTCATGCAAGACTTGGACTGTTATGAAACATCTTCCAACTATAATGAAAACAGCAACTATAACTTCAATCTTACCCTTTGTCAAGTCCTTACTCTTAATTATGGCCTTAATCCCATAACTGTCTTCCAAAACAAAAATAACTGTAGCCAGATGCCAAATAATAGTAACATAAACGATCCCGCAACATATAAGATCAAGAGAACAACAAGTATCACAATTCTAATGTTATTACCTCTGTTTATAAGAGAAATCGTCCTTTTTATCAAAACTGCAAAACCGTCACTAATTTGCCTATAATAATTTTAAAAAATTAAAAATCGTGAATAATTTTTTTTCTTATAGTTTTGGCAATTATAAGTAGATTCGATGCAAATTGAAAGATTTTTAACGGATTAGATGATTTATAAACAGCCCTAGGGATTTGTTTGTTTATAAGGAAATATAATTTCCGATTAAAACGGTGGTCATTAACAAAAACAGAAGCAGACCCACTCCGACCATTTGCCGCCGTCGGCCAACTAGCGATGCTTGAACAACTGGCCTACGCCGACCGGATGCCGCCTACCAACCACAAGTCCTTCTGCAAGTTTTTTGTTTTTTCTGTAAAAATTTGCAGATCAAACAAAACATATTATGAGCATTGAATATTTGGATCTTGATTATGTTTTCCACACTTGATTTCTTCTAAATTTTGCTTTGTTCCTTTTTCTTTTTTTAAATCATCCCTGAATCGTTTAGCTCTCATTGATTCTTGCTGTTGTTGCACCCTGGATTCATAATTTTGTTTGGGCATTCAGTGTTTTGAAATGTTCAACGAGGCTTCTTGTGAGGCCAATGGAATGAGCCCGAAGCACGATTGAAGATAAGTAAAGCCTTTCTAAGAAGCTGAGGGTCGATTTTCACAAAGTTAACAACAGACAAATGGAAGTTGCATCATTGATGTCGCGTTATCTTGCTGATTTATTGTATGATATTTAGCAAAATCTTTACAAAAATTAATTCCAGTATTAATTTATATTTTGTTTCCCAAAGTTTATCCCTGATATTTTTCAACTGATTATCAGTGTTAAATACAAACAATAGCAAAACAATTTTCTCATATAATAATTTCACAAAATATATTTATCATAAGCTCTTTTTTTTCTTTTTCAGCAAACGAGCAGAAGACTCGTGTTATGAGGAGCAGGAGAGAGAAAGACACTATTCCAAAGACAAATTTTGAAGAGTATGATTTTATTGAGCATAATAAATATGTAATAATGTAGATCGATATATTATTGAATTTAAATAAAAAATAATAGATGAATATTAGAATAAATTGTGCAGTAGTGTCTATTTACAAAATAAACTTTACTGGAATTTTCAATCTGACAAAATAAAGTGACAATAATGGCTTCTTGTATCAAAAACTTGTTTAAAAAAAGATATATCACCTATCATTGTCCGGTAAAGACGAGCTTTTTGAACGAAAGTGGTAAAGAGGAGGTCCAGAGATAAATGTGTGCCATTTATATGAGCAAAAAAATGAGCCAAAATAAATAAGGAAATCTTCAAACTAGAAAATTGTACAGTTTTTTTTTTTTTTTTTTTGGGGGGGGGAAAAATAGCCCTTGCCTTTACCATTATAAATATGCGCTGTCAGTATGCCTAGCAGCCAAGCCAAAAGGCAGTGTTTGGGGATTCTCTTGCCTTTGAGCAAAATAACTAAGGCAAATCACCATCAGCATCAGCGCAAGAGCTTGTGAAGATGGAAGGGAGAACCACCAGCACAACAGCAGCAACAATGCCTCATGCTGTCATGGTTCCATGGCCCGCACAAGGCCACGTTAACCCACTTATGAGATTTGCAGAGCTGTTGCATTCGAGAGGCTTCTACATCACTTTTGTCCACACAGAGTTCAACTACAGCCGTTTAGTCCGATCACACGGCCCCGATTCCGCAACCGTCAAGGGTCTTCCCGATTTCAGGTTTGAGACTATCCACGACGGAACGCCGCCGCCGTCTAATCCAAATGCAACCCAGGACGTCCCTTTGGTGAGCGATTCCTTGAGGAAAAATGCTTTTGGTCCTTTCAAACAGCTCCTGGAGAGGCTCAATAGTAAACCTGATGCGCCTCCTGTTTCGTGTGTAATTGCTGATGTAGTCATGAACTTCGCTATTAGAGCTGCTGAGGCTTTGAACCTTCCTGGAGTTTCCTTGGTTACTTTTTCTGCTTTCTCCTTCGTGGGATATTCGCACTATCCCGAGCTCGTCAGAAGAGGCATTTTTCCCTTTAAAAGTAAGTACTTTGTACTATGAATTTCTTTCTTTTTTTTCTTTTTCCCTTTTCTGACAATTCATAGATCATTGACCTTATTTATATGTAGATATATTTGATTAAACTCCTAGACTGTTAGCTAGCTCCCCTATATTTCAGACCAGCAAGTCCCATAGAACCACTAACTTCCATCCATTCAGCCCAAACTTTATCATATTTTCTTTTTTTTTTTAATGTTTTTCTTGATATTTTTTGATGGACAAGTCCATCCCAGTCGGATATTATTGGGAATTGCTTCTGACTCAATCAGAATCCCATTTTAATTTACAGTTGGCTTTTTAAGGAAGTGAAATTTCTTGGAGCTTATTATCTTTGGGTTCTATCCAAAGTTTGGTTGTTCGTTGTATGTTCATCATCAATTTTATCGCGTGAACTTTTTCGAGAAGGGGCCAAATAATCATTGAAAAGGAAATTCGTTTTTACAGATGACGATTACCTGACTGATGGAACTCTGGATACCCCCGTTGATTGGGTCGCTGGTATGGGCACTATACGACTGAGGGACCTTCCAAGTTTTTTTCAAACAACGGATCCCAACGACATCATGTTCCATTTTATGAGAGCAGAGTGCGAGGATAGTCTAAAAGCTCGGGCCTTAATTTTCAACGACTTTGAGGAACTTGAGCAAGAGGCAGTACAGGTTGTCGAATCTAAATTCAATTGTCCAAACGTCTATACAATTGGGCCTCTTTCCTTGTTAGAACAGAAGCTTGTACCTAGAAGCCTATCCGAGTCACTCAATCCAAGCTTATGGAAGCAGGATCCGAAAGTTTTTGGGTGGCTAGATAGCAGAGCACCCGAGTCTGTGTTTTATGTGAACTATGGATGCGTGGCTGTAATTTCAAGCCATCATTTTCAAGAAATGGCTCGGGGCATTGCGGATAGCAAGCAGCCATTTTTATGGGTTGTTAGACCCGATGTCGTGAAAGATGGAGAGGCAAAACTGTCCGAAGAGTTTCTGGAGGAGACCAAGGATAGGGGATTGCTGGTGAGCTGGTGTGATCAGGAGAAGGTGCTGCGCCACCCTGCTGTTGGTGCATTTTTAACACACTGCGGTTGGAACTCTATGACGGAAACTGTGTCTGGTGGTGTGCCCGTGATCTGTTGGCCTTTCTTCGCTGACCAACAAACAAATAGCCACATCGCGTTTCACAAATGGGGCATTGGCATGGAAATCAATCCTGATGTGAAGCACCACGAAGTTTCGTCCCAGATCAGGGAAATGATGACAGGAGAGGAAGGTAAGCTCATGAGGGCGAGGGTTCAGGAGTGGAAACGAAAAGCAGAAATAGCCACTGATGTTGGGGGATCATCTTATAACAACTTGGATAGGCTCATCAAGGAGGTTCTTCATTGCGGTGGTTAAGCTATTGAGATCGCTAATCTCTGAAGTTACAAGTGCAATAAAATAGACTAAAAGTTATAATATTCAGTCCAAATATCAACTCAGATGGGCCTCAGGTCGGGAGGCTGAACTAGTTGGTTAATTATATTGTGTGATTTGATGAACACTATTATTTTATCTATGGTCTTTCAGCGTTGCTCTCAATAAATAAATAAATAAATAAAACTAAGGTATTTGAGCATGCTTGTTATAATCTTATTCTCTTGCATGTCAAAGTTTAGGTGTTGTTTTCTATCATCAATGCTTTTGTAAATTTGATCTAATTCCTTTTCAAAAGGATTTTATATGTAGAGTTTGATCATTTTTCGCGACGTTCTATGATACTAAAAGCTAATATATGCATGCTAAGTGAAGTGCCCAAATACAAACAATTTCTTCTTTGACTCATTTCTCATGATTATACTTGCGAAAAAAAAAATTTGAAGACCGTATGAATTTATATTTTTTTTTCTTGAAAATATAAGGAAAAATTGACAAGGGCTTATTGGTCAGATGACATATAAAAACACTGCAACATTTTCAGAATTAGAGATACTGTTTTTCATCGTTTTACAAGGCTGTAATCTGCTGGCTACTGCTTAATTTTCATCTTGAAACAGTTTAGCACAAACAATTTCTAAACTCATATTTTGTGCAACATACAGCATGTTTTGTGCAACAGTACTAATAAAAATAATACCAAAAAATATTGCTATGTTTTTTATTCTTATATTTAAATTATGGTTGTATAAAATATAATTACAGTTACACAAATTAAGAGATATTTAAATACAATTTAGCCACCGTTTGGCCATGTAATAGTGCCGTATCTAGAAACGGGGGTGGCCTCCTGTCTCCAGCTGCAGCTTATCGTTGCCCGCAAGTTATAGGGCTAAACGTGCCTTTTTGATATCACTGTGTGTGTTTAAATTGTGGAAAATTGGTGAAAAAAGAAAATGAGAAAAAAAGAATTATTTAAATAAATAAAAAATTTGTGAAATAGAAAATTAAAAAAAAAGGTTATGAGAAAAATAAATATTATTTAGATTGATGAGAAAAAAATAATAAATTTTATTTCTTCCACTTCCTTTTTTTTTATTTTTCTTAAAATTCAAACAGGCCATAATGCGAAGAAAAAGGGATAGCGTATGGTCGGTGGCTTGAGGTCCACATGCTTTCTATGTTTTTAAGTAAAATTTTAAATTTTTTTTCGAAAATATTAAATATAAAATAAGGTTGATTGAATATGTAAAATATTATTAAAAATATATAATTTATGGCTTGTTGCACGTGATATCAGTATTGTTCAACATTCAAAGGTTGGCATTGCACATGTAATATTTTATTGATGGAAATTCATTTCACAAAAAAAATAATATATATATATATATATATATATATATAACATTACTTACATCAGCGGTGATGCAAAATAGGACCAAACTCTTTCCATCAATGTTGTTAAAACCGGTTCGGACCGGTCGGTCCAATCGGTTCAACCGGTGACCGGCTAAAGGTCCGGGCCGGTTCATGGTCACTGTTGACTCTTAATTCGGATCGGTCAAAACCGGCGAAAATCGGTGAAAAATCGAACATGGTTCAACCGGTTCAAACTGGTATTAAGTTTTATAAATTATAATTTGATCCTAATATTTATTTAAATTATAATTTGAGTTTTATATTTAATTAAAACTTTCAATTTAGTTCTAAATTTATCAAAACTTTCAATTTAATCCTTAAAAATAAAAAAAAATAATATTTAATAATTATCTATAAGTATTATTTTTTTAAATTATTTTTATACATATAGATATTAATAAATACCGATTCAAATACCAGTTCGACCGGTTGAACCGATTGAACCTTGACCCACTAATATTTCCAGTTCGAGACCGATTCGATTCTAACAACCTTACTTTCCATACAGTCAGTCAATGTAATATGCACTCTTTTCAAACTCGCCACGCTGCAGCCCATGCGGACACACTCTTTGCGAATTCGCCACGCTGCAACCCATGGGGACAATTTATTTCGGCTTCCACAAAAGGCATTATTGGTCCCCTGTCCGTAAAAATTTAGAAAATATATATATATTATGAGTCCTCATGCCGGGAAATCTCAACTGTCATGTAAACGAGCAGATGGACTTGGGAAAAATAAGAAAATTGTGAAATGATAAATAAATAATTAAACAGAGTCACTGTCATTCTTTCACAAAACAAACCATAGTCTCTTTTTGGCAACCCGAAAGAGCGTGAACAGATGTCAGGAATCGTACTGCCGAAGATGCCGACCCTTGTTAGGCATGGTCCCAAGCCTCGACCAATGCACTTTTGGGCATATTGCTCGTCAAATTCTGCGTATTGGGCGAAAGTCATCCATGGCTATCCTAATTCAATCTCATTCACCGTCCAGGCAAATAATAGTCTAAGTAATAATAGTTACAAACGAGACTCCTACGCACGGTGCATCAAATTTAAAACCCAAAAATGCACCTGCCTTAAATCTCCCTTTTAACTTAGGAAGTCACTATTACGAGGATTTAATCTCAAACAAGTGTGTGGAGACACTTGACAATTACTATTATAGCTCTCACTTTAGATGGTAAAGTCTACATATTGTTTCTATATTTATTTTTATGATTGTTACTAGACTAAGTACTTGTGCTGGTTACTTCTTTCAAATAACAATCTCCCTTTTAACTTAGGAGGTCACTATTATGAGGATTTAATCTCAAACAAGTGTGTGGAGACACTTGATAATTACTATTATAGCTCTCACTTTGGATGGTAAAGTCTACATATTGTTTCTATATTTATTTTTATGATTGTTACTAGACTAAGTACTTTTGCTGATTACTTCTTTCAAATAAGCTACTAAGTATTGTTATAACATAACATAAATTTTACTGTCCTCATAATTCTCGTATTCTTTTTTTTCTTATTAAGAAATATTATATTCGTCTAACTGGATCACTATCTAAATATTTTTTTTTTATGTGTAAAGGGTGAAAATTAAAACTAAACAATAACCAAGTTTCAACCTTTTTTTTTTGGTCTTTAACCAAGTATCAACTTGAAAACAAAAAAAAAAACTGAGAAAGTTTGCAGTGGGCTAGGTCCGCCGCCCGCCTGTGAGATCCTAATGCCTCGGGCTAGCCGTACCTTCTTATATGCATGTCCCATATGCATTGCATGTTGGGCCTAATGGGGATCCCAACGTCATCTCTTGTTTGGGCCTAGACCACTTTACGTCTCTTTTTTCTTCCATTTGGTGCTAGAGGGGCAAAGTTTTTTGTTTTTTGGGCAAAGAAAATCTCATTGACTAGTGAGGGAGAAGATTTAATTATAGGTGATAATGATATTTAAAATTTGAAATTCAAATCTCTTATTTGAAATTTGTCCACAAAAAAAAAATTTGAATTAGGTACTGCTTTTTAAATTAAACATTTTTTTTCTTTTTAAACTTGGTCCTAATGTTTTCTCCATCATAATTTTCATCATTTTCTGTTAATTTGTATATTAATGTGTCACATTAGTGCACTGTTGTCAGAACCAGACCAGACCGGCAGGTCGGACCGGTTGAACCGGGGACCAGCCGGTGGTCCGAGCCGATTTAGATAAATTTCGAAGGGTGACTCAGACCGGTCAAAACTGGTAAAAATCGGTGAAAATCGGACCGGTTGAACATGTCCAATAAAATTAAAAAATTCATAAATTACAATTTGATCCCAAATGTTATTTAAATTATAATTTAAGTATTAACTTTAATTTAAAAGTTCAATTTAGTCCTAAATCTATTAAAAATTTCAATTTCATCCTTGAAATTAGAAAAATTAATATTTAATCACTATCTATAAATATTATTTTTATAATTACTTTTATACACATATATATTATTAAATACCGGTTCAACCGGTTGAACTTTAACCCACTAATGTTTCCGGTTCGATGACCGGTCCGATTCTGACAACCTTGCATTAGTGTGTCATGTCAATTAATCAGTGTTGAATTAGATGTTACATCGTCATATTTTGATTGTATGACATTTAAAAAAAATCTGAAAACTTGTACAAAAATTGTAAAAAATTCAAAAAAAAATCTAGAAACTGATTGCAAAATCTGAAAATATTTTTAAAAAATCTGAAATGTTGAATTCACAATAAAAAAATTAAAAATAATTTTTTAAAAAAAATGTAAACCTTTACTTCTTTATCAGATTTCATAATCCTTTTGACCCTTGAAATAGGTAGCTGATGTTGGTCTTTAAATTTCTGCATTCAAGCAAAAGGTATCGTGTGTACGTGTATGTATCATTATACTATTATAGTACTTTTTTCTTTTTGAGGCAGTATAATTATAGTCCTCAAAAAAGTGAATAGTATTTAAGCGGGGCACAATCAAATTAAAAAGAGGTCTGCGATAGGCTCACCCACACAGGAAGCAATCCCCGTCCAAATTGATGCAGTAGACCCATTAAACACCACTAATGACAAGTATTTTCGAATTTGGAGTAGAATAATGGCATATATTGTTTCATAGCCATTAATTACCAATGCAGTAAATAAATATTATTGTAAAAAAAAAAAGGCCGGGGCGGGGGGGGGGGGGGGGGGGGCGCGCGGAAATTGAACCCTGAGAGGGCTTTGACTCTCTGTGGTCAGACAAAAGCTTGATTAATTAGTTCCTAATATTTGAGTCTTATTAATGGCAAATTCAATGAATACACTGAATTAATTATTTTGATATTGTGAGCGTCAACTAAATGAACTGTCAAAATCTCTTGAACAACCGAAAAAATAATGAGTTGCAGCTCTTTGCTTACCAGTAAAAATAAAAATAAAAAAATGAAAAATCATGTTTGTATTCAATGAGAAAATATCGCATCATCATTACATCTAGCACGTGATTAGGTAGGCAGGAAAATCAAAGAACTCCATATGGTTTATCAAGTGTAATTAACCCTATATTAGTGCATTGAATTGAACTGAAGGACCGACCAGGATTTTTTTTCATTACAAAAAAAAATTACCTTACCGATATATGAATCATTGAATCTTTAAATTGAAACTAAGATTACCGACTAGTATCCTTATTCAATCTCCCTTCTAGAGAAATTGACCATGATTAACTCTCACCAAATAGAATTATCCATAAATGTCTCTTAGGTTAGGGGATAATATAATGATTAAAACTAAAGTTTCTATTATAAAAATTTTCAATTCAAATTCTAAGAAGGGATTGGTGAGATTTATGGGAGAGAAGAATTATTTTTATCATATAATTCACAACCCAATGAACCTTCAAGTGAATAAAAAAAAAAAAAGAATTGCGGATGGATAGCCCTTAGTTGAACATACTAAATATACTAATTGTTGTAGTTTAAATATTATCTAGATAAATTATTAGTTTGATCATGTAACGAAGGTCTTAATTAATTAAAAAGTTGAACAGAACATAACTTTCTTTGTTCAGTAGACTCCAAGTATTACCGTACTTCCACAATTAGTAATTTCTAAACTCATAAAATAGTAGATAACAATATAACATTTGTTACGGTGAACTGTGCATCAGTGTACATCCAATTTGACAATGACACAATCACGCAAAAAGACCAAACTCCAAAGACATAGCAAGACAGAGAGAGGAGCAATTAACTTGCAACAAAAGTTTCGTACTGCTGCAAAATAAAACGTCCATCATTAAAGACTTGGAGTTTGGTATAGTTTTTTCAATGGGTTGGTTGGCTGGTTGGCTGACTGCTTATAGAGACCACACCCAGCCAACCCTCTTGCCTGCGAGAAACATTTCCCACAACAATGATTAAAGTAAAGAAAAGAAAAGAAAAGAAAAGAATGAAATCCAATTACTCTGATTTACAACTTAGTTAGACCTGTACCCACACCACCATAACCCCTCACATAGCTCATATATATGCTGGATCACAAATTAGAGATAGCAACAATTGTATGTCAATCGACATTGTCTTTCTCTCATTTGAGTCATTTTCCTTATTTTGTTTTGTTGATTGCATTATTACTATAATTTTCATTGTGGTTAGACCCATATCAAATGCAAACCATGTTCAATTGGTGAGATACACGTACGGATCAACGAGGGCAGAACAGCCTCTCCTGCTCGGTGAGAGAGTGGCGAAAGTGGCACCTGTGAGCGTAGGGACAGATGTCGCCGGCCAGGACCATCCTGCAAACCTGGGTCTTGTACCGCGGGTGCCTGATAACGGGACGCAGCTCCGTGACCCCGTGGGCAAACTGGCAATGGTCGCCGTATGGACACGTGCCTGTCTCCTGCCACTTGTTGCACAGCTCCGTCTTCCACATCCCTTGATTGTACACCTCCAGTTCCACCGGCGGCAGTGGGTCCTCTCTCTTTCCCCCTCCCGATGCCGGCACAAAAACTCGCTGCTGCACCTGCGTAGACAAACGAGAATAGAGCCTTCTAAGAACAAATTATTGTTTTAATCACGCATAAATCAATGGTATGTGGAATCAATGCTGCTGAAATTGATTAGATCAGGTACGTCCATTTTGGATCAGCCAATCAGTATAGATCAAAGAACAAGAGAGAATACGTATCGCAATCTGAATAGCACGAGAAACATTTTCAAATTCAACTCAGAACAGAAGGAAAATGAATCACGCTAATGTCGAATTTGAACTCACCGATCCGGAGATGAGTAAATCGTGTTGACTCGAGACACGAGGCTGAGTTGAGTTGGTACTCGTACCGCCGCCGCCGCCGCTGCACATGCTTGCAACGTTTTGATATGCTTTCTGATAACCTCTGGACCTGACGGAAATGCTCTTGGGCAACGAGACTCGCCCTCCTGCGCTCCTCCTCCGCTCGGACCGATTCGAGTCGAAATCGGATACTCGCTCCAGTTCTCTCTTTGGAGCACATTCATGGACCGTCTCACGGTTGCCGAAGTGGCTGTGGATCGCGGCCTGGGAAGACAGGCTGAGAAGCTCGATGAGCTCGTCGTTGGCCACCCTGAGAGCGGCGTTCTCTCGGCGAAGTGACTCGAGCTCGTTGGTTAGGGTCTGGAGTCTAGTGAGAGAGAGCTCGTAATGGTCGCAGAGCTCCTGGTACTCCAAGATTAGCCTCGCCTGGTGGAGGCAGTGCTCGGTCGCGAAGTCGTCAGCGGTGGAGGAGGACGGGGAGGAGGTGGACGGGGTGATTGAAAGGGACAGGGAGGTTGGTTTCGGCGATGGTTTTGGCGGGAAAATGGAGTGGTAGAGGGCGGTGAAGTTGGAGGCGAATTCCTGAGTTCGATGGTCGGACGGTGGAGAAGGCGGCGCCTGTGGTGGTGACCGTGGCGGCGACACCGCAGAGGTCTGTTTTCGGTCGGATGGTGGACACGCAGTCGTTTCCATTTTACAGAGAGAGGGATCTGTGGAGGCTCGAAGCGCGTGTGGAATCTGGAAGGAACTTTGAACTTTAGAGTTAAAGATAGTAAGGATCGGCTCCTTGACAAACCACGGGAGATAGGTTGAGGGAACTGATCTGTCCCGTTGAATTAAGAATGCAGAAAAACAAAGAAACTTGTCAACACGTGGAACTACGTTACTGGTTCGCACAACTAAATGTTAACGGGTGCAACATCACCAAATCATGTCTATTCTAGAGAGACTTGGAGCGGAAGCTTGCTTCCCGCCAGGAAGGCCTCAAAACGGTTGCAGACGCTCTAACAGAACGCGGGCCCCACAAGCACACGCACTTCTAGAGAGAGAGAGAACAAAAAAATTATTCTTGGAGAGAGAAAGAGGAGATGCATATGTGAGCAGCGGGCGCCAAGTTTCTCTCTCTCTATATATGTAGTCATGGATCACTCGTACCTGCAGTTAGTTACTTGTTAGAGGGAAAAGGAGAGGGTTGGTTAGGGAATGTTTGGCGTGGCATGGAAGTATGGACTGTGTTTGAGTTTTGTGAGCTTTAAGCTTTTTAGATTTTACTTTTTAGTTATGATTATGGTAACGTGATTGGATTACGTAGGAATTGCTATTCAAATCTTTTTTTTTATTGAAAATAAAAAACAAACAGATTCAGATAAAAAGGATACAGATTTCATTAACGAAGAAAACGTAATATCTTTTATAAATATTATTAATAGGATTATTGTAATATTAACTCTATTGCATATCTTAAGGTTTTTTCAAAAAATTAAAAGTGTAAAAGTTTATAAAAATTTATGATATGCAATATAGTTAACGTTGATGTGCATCAGATTTATTAACAATGTTTAAAAAAAATGTATCTGAATCTCTCTCTCCCTCTGCATCCCTGTATCAAACCCTTTTGTTATTGTATGTTTTAATTGAGCGGGTTTTGTGTTGTTTGCTTCTTTATCACTACTTCATTCAGCAAACAATGGCCCCGCCAAACTTCTTGTCAATGAAGAGGAAAAAGAATTCCCATTGCGTGGTGTCCTGGTTATGTAAACCAACAACCAAAAATCAATGCCTTCCCTTTCGTTGTTCTCGCCTTTCTTTTTCATTTCATTCGGCTGTTGTGTGCAACATAATCAACCCACCACATAGAATATGCTAGGATTGTTTTGAAATACAAGAGTCAATTTCATTACGAACACATGAGACATGTTATCGATTTGAATGCAGGTCCACTTATTTAAGTAAATCATAAGCGAAAAGACGTAAAAATTTGTAAATTTATGAGTCGGTATAAATAATTGTATCTTGATATCTCTATAACATTTTTTTAAAAGAACTGTGTAGATTACCGTTTTTTGTGCCAATTGCGTTAACTTCAGATGTGTCCTAGTAATTTTGGGGAGCCCACTGTGATCCAGTTCCACAATGCATGTTTCACAACTGGTAAATTTATGTTTTTTTTTATAAAAAAAATTATGCAAAAATAAAAGTTATTCTAGTGCTTAAAACCCTGCCGATGAGTGGTCCTTAGATGGGCTAAAATAGACCATAACTTTTGTGGTTTAGAACCTAGTATGGCCCAGAAGTAGTACAAGAGCTGAAAACTTAAAAGCACCAAATGAAGCCCAAGGCTCAAAAATTTACAAGAAACTAATCGGGCTCCTCCCACTTGGGTGAGCCAACGTCTTTAAAGGCCCAAATGAAACCCGCTCCAAAACCTACAGTCGGGATTTTTCTACACTAAGGTGCAACAATTCAGTTATTGTTATCATAAATAAATTTATAGCAACAAATTTATGGCTTTGACTGTCAATAAATTTGTTGTCAAATATTTAGTTTCTTTGCAGTAGTGGCTAATCTGCATTTATTTCATTTCTTTGTAACATTTTTTTTTAGTTGAAATGAAAAACGGAAATTTAACTATCAATAAAATTTGTATTCAAATTTCTTTTTTCTCACTGTCAATAAATTTTAAATTTCATATCCACTGGGTCATACTTGGTAGATTTTTTTTTTTTGGTTAGTTTGCAACTGTTTGGCTTGGGAGTTTACTAGGCTGAGGTTGAGGACACATAGATTTAGTCTACATAAATTTGTTTCATTATCATTATATTTTAACTTGATCCCACTTTAATCATTTATTTTTACTGTTATTTAATATTGAGTTAGCTTGATTCATGTGAATCAGAAACAGAAAATTCCGCAAAGAGAACTCTCCCCAGTCACGCACAAAAAATGTGCAAGATTAACATGGCGTCTCACTTAATCACAATCTGGTATATATGAGAATATATGTTGACTTATTAATTACAAAGAAGTTTTACTTAAACTTCGCCTCAAAATAACACAAGAACAATTTAATGAACAGTTGCTTACGAAGCAGCACCTTGGCTCTAAAAAACAAAAAAACAAAAAAAATCACAAAAACAAAAACAGAAAGATCCAATTTTCATCACCAAGAAGGGAAAGGAAAATGATAGTGAACTTCAGAACATTTTCAAGCTAGCTGAGTGATCAGCCAATTAATGGCCTATGTACAGCTTTTGCTCTGCAAGGGGAGCTAAATCGCGAGTTGCTATTAAGGCCTTGTAAATCTCATAAATCAGCCTATTCTCAATTTCATTGTTGGAATAGACGACTGGACCAACCTGCCTAGCTTTGGGGACCCGTTTGTTACCAAAGTAATTGTTGGTGTTCAAGGAACCCACGTTGCCTGCTAGACCAAGCATCATGTCTACGTAAGCATTCTTCAGCTTCTTCCACAGCTTCAATGGCGAAAAGATCCTGAAATTCAACTTGGGCACTGCTTTGATCTTCCATACCCTACGTTGGTTCCCTCCAAATCTCACAATCTTTACGTTCTTTCGGCCTGTGGCTGCGCCGTCTATGCGTTGGTATTTCTTTCTTCTCCAGTATCTCTTCCAGGTGCTGTAGAATGGCTTAGGAAGCAACTCCATGTTTGTTCTTGGAACACAGAGAGAGAGAATTATATATGAAAGACTTGCAAAGTTGGGAGTCCAAATAAAGGTTAAGCTTGCATTTATACAAAGGTACTGATGAATGGGTATGTTTATGTGTTTGGTGAATAAGAAACTTGAAAGAAGCAACAACCTTAAGTCAAAGTCAACAACGCCGGTTGGACCATTAAAATAAGTTCAATCTTGATGTGCAAATGTTTATTCTAACAAATATTCCTGAATTTGTTTTCACACTTCAATTATTTAGATGTTTGACCAAGGGCAGCGGTGCATGTACGTAGGCCATGGGCTCATGGGTGTACGAAAGTTGAATTTTTGGCGATGGCCTTCGTGGCAGGAAAGGATAATATAAAATGTTTTGCTTCTGTTTTGGTGGCCACAAAAAAGGGCTTGATAATTGTTTGTGATTGTGATCCCAGAAAAAGGATTAGGTGATACTCGTGGGTCGCGATTGTGCTATCCCCATTCAGATCATTTTGGTCTGCAACGCTTTTATTTCTCCCCGGACTGCTCATTTATTGTTCGCACTAACTGTCCACTTTGCAACGATCCCGTTTGAAGAAAAAATGTGAAGCCACTCGATTAGTGGTTAGGAGATGCCTGCTATTATGGAGTCATGTTCGAATTTTTGTTAAATTGTTTGGTAAAACTCAAAGTTTGTATGTTTTATATAACTATAAAATTGTTTGTATGTACGTTTTATACAATTATGAAAGTTGTTTAGTAAGTCTTATGTATAGAGTTTTGATAATATACTCTTTTAATAATTTAGTGTACCAGCTTTTGTCTATTAGATATAGTTAAATGATACAATTCTACTGAATAGCTCAACTTTTTCTTTTTAATTAAAAAAAAAAAAAGGCTGAATTATTGCAAGCCGTAAGTAGTCAAGCACTTGAAGCAGTAGGAATTTGAACCTTTATTTCTCTACTGATCTTTTCCATTTAAATATATATATATATAGAAAGGAGATAAAGTAAACTATTATTCAAGTGCAAAGTAAGGTTCAATGAAACAAAATGAATTGATGCTCCAAAAAAATAAAGGATTAAAGAAGGGGAGTACAACTAGATTATGCAAAACAGCTAAACCAGAGAACTAAAAAATGGCCTAAAAATTTGGTCAAAAAACAAAAAAAAGGGCCTAATTAATTAAGATCAACAACCATTGCAGCTGCTGAGGACCTATCAAACTGCAAGTTCTAGTGCTAGGCACCCTAAACTTTTTATGGATTGCTTAATGTGGAAAACCACAAAGAAGGTCCTGCAAGTTTTCGTGAAAAATCTTCATTCCATTGAGATTATATTTCGAACCATTTGGTTTAAATTCCATTTTCGTTCTTGTCATTTAATTTCATTTCACATCTCTAGCAATAGGGATTGATCATGACATTCAACTGATGCAGAGTAAAACGGTAATTTCAAAGTTGATGAGGTCATCAGTGACGGCCCCTACTCAAAATTCGCTGAAATCGCAGCCTCTGTTGGATCGTCACGCTGACTCTTGCAAAATTACTCGAATTTTCCGTTTGTTTCTTAGGCTTTTTTTTTTGGTCTACTTTTTTTTCTAAGGCTTTGTGTTGGATGAGGATCACGAGGCTCTCCGCTAGTAAAAGCCTTGACCTTTTGGATCTTGTTGCAGTTCCAAGCTGTACTATTTGGATTAAAACATCTAACAAGCATGAATTCCGGGATTGACCGCCACAAAAAAAAAAAAAAAAAAAAAAACGGAAGCAAGAACCAACTTGTTTATTTATACGTAAAACACTATTTAGCCACGTTTAGAGGAGTATAGTAAATATATAGAAATTTTAATTATTAAATTATAAAAAAATTATTAAATAAAAAAATAAATAAATTATTAAATATTATTAAATTAATTATATATTTTTTACATATTTATTTATATATATTTACCTAAGGTACCTCTCTTTTTTACATCGTTGGAAGTTCTGTGTATCCAAAGAAAGCGTCAACAACTTGCATAATTGAGATTGAATATCCGAACCTTTTGAAGCGAAAGGAATCTCGGGTCAGGTGGCAGCGCGGCACATCATTGTCACATGCAGAATTTAACAAACGCGGACTATTAAACTTAAGTTTATTTACTGTAAAATAATATTTTTATAAAAAATTTATAATAAAAATAATTATTTTTTTATTATTTATTAAAAGTATATTTTGTATTTTTTATAAAAAATAACTTCAGCTCAAAAAAAGAAGAAGTTATTTTTTTTTTAAATTTCAAAATTTTTCTCAAATTTTCTCAATATTTTCTCATAAAACATTTTACAAAAAATAAATACACCCTAAATGACCAAATATTGGTAATTAGACTGTGTTTAGACACTATTTATTTTATCTAATAGTAAATATATTTTGTATAATTAGATTTAAAAATATCAATTAAAAATAATAATATTTTATATTATTCACTATTATTATAACTATCCAAAAAAATATTTTCATTATAATTTAAAAATTATTTAACTACTAAATTATATTATCATACAATTTTTCCGTTAACAATGTGCAATAATATTCCAGAGGACTAGGTGGAAGCATTACTTTTTTTTTTTCCCCCTTTTGATGAACTGTTGGAATTCGATGGGGAGGGCCTTACTAGGCGGCATGTGACAAATTGATAACAGTGTGTCCACTTAAAAAATTGACATAAAAACAAAAATAATGCCCGCATTTTCTGACTGCAAAAATTTGCACTTTACAACTGCCCACATGTGCGCTAGGACAGCAGGTGATGTACAGAGTCATTTCCTTCATCTGAAAAAAAAAAAAAAAGAATTCCCAACCAAGCTTTGGTCAAATGGTGAAGAAATGGGGTAAAATTTTTAGGGGTTTTGAGTTTAAAATTTCGTGTTCTTGAACTAACATTGAGATAAGTATGTCATCCAAAAGCTGTAACTTTACTCAGTGCAGGTAAATGTCACAATTTGCTTGTGCTCAAGGGAGTCAAAGACCCCAGAACACAACAAAGATCAACAAAAAAAAAAAAAAATCTCAGCCTGTAGAATTTTGGTTCCAACGTCCCTACCATCGGCAGATTACAATTCAACGAATGCACAAGCTTTGACGGCCAAATTCAGCTTCTAAGTCATAACACAGATGCTATTTGATCCGAGGGTTTACACGTGCGTTTGTACATACGAGGGCACCGCGTTGAATGATTTCCGGCAATTGATAAGCAGCTGCCCACTGTCTGTTCCAATAAAATTTAAATTTATTATTTTTTAATGTATAAAATTAATTTATAATTTAATATCATTTAAAAGTTATTTTTAATTTTTTTATTTAAATAAATCTCATTTATTATGTAATTGTAAAATTATAAGTAAATTATATTCACTTAAAAAAAAATAAAATAAAAATTTCTTAAATTTTAAATTCTAAGATCCTTTTTCCTTCTACTCTTTATCACATATACCTTCAAATTTGTCACCTAATGACTTTAAATTTAATTTTGTCACAATTTATCTAATAATTATTAAATCTTAGACTTAATATCCAACCGACGACGCCAAATTTTTCCAAACCCAACATCCCACTATCTGGTCCAATAATTTTTAACTTTTAACATCCTTATCCCCTTCCACTACTTATCACACATGCTTCGAAACCCATATCAGAACACACCCACATGAGCAAGACTGAGCACTCGAACCCACTTTGGGGATGGAACAAGAAGAAGAAGAGGAAGAAGACGAAAAATGGACAGCAATTCCCAGTAACTGAATTCCTCCAAGATAACTACAGCAAGGTTGGAGAAATTGTAATGGGTCCTGGAGGTGGCATTGGAATTGGTTGCGGAATTGGAGCAGGTTTTGGATTGGTTGGTGGATTTGGATATGGTGGCTGGCCTTGGAACCATATTAAGCTGGTTTTTGGGGTTGGCGCTGGTTGTGGAATTGGGTTTGGGTTCGGGTATGGGCGTGGGCTTGGGCACGGTTTCAGTATGGATTCATTCGAGACTTTCATGTCCAAGAGAAGGTCAGATTCCAAAAACAAAAGTATTCTAGTCCAGATATGATGATTTAGAAAAAAAAAAAAAAAAAAAGAAATTGTCAAAGAATAACCAAAGTTGCTCTTTTCTTTCCTAGATTTTCCTTTTGGTTTTTCTGTTCTTTGATAGAACTTTCTTTCTTGCCTATTTGAGTATCTATTGGCCTCTTTCTTTTAAAACAAAGTTTAGATTGGTCTTGAGTATGAACAATGATAATGGAAAATTGATTCCTTCTTGAATATTTGTCGACTCTGCATCAGTAACACTTTGTCTAATTGAATAGCCCCTAGGTGCCATTGTTCCATTGTGCGGCAGTCTTGGACCATGTAAATCAAGCAGACTTTCCCCATTCTTCCATCACAAGAAGTGCTTCTTTTCGTCATCCTAATCTTCTCATCCATTTTAACTAATGTATATATCTCCAGCGTCAAATTATAGACACAATCCCCCTTGTACAGGCATGCTTGTTTGCATAATTCTGTGTGCTAATTAATCAAAACTTTCTTCTTTGTGCCCAAGAAATAGTCAGAGAGGC
This sequence comes from Carallia pectinifolia, assembly GCA_037832335.1. NCBI lineage: Eukaryota > Viridiplantae > Streptophyta > Magnoliopsida > Malpighiales > Rhizophoraceae > Carallia > Carallia pectinifolia. The sequence continues at coordinate 19,733,804 of CM075443.1, forward strand.
GACGGATTTTCTTTGGTTGATCACTTGATTGGTAACTTGCTGATAATATGCCTTATTTGACCAGAATCCGCAGGCCCAGTAGTCGACTTCACAACTTTGCAAAGTTGTCTTGGAGGGGAAATGATAATAAATAAGAAAAAAAAACTTGAAAAACACAAAAAGTGAATTAAGTTAGAGATACAATTACTTATTTTTCTTTTATTTTACAGAGACAATTTTACTTTTCTATAAAAAGAAATTATATCTCTCATTCCATCTACTTTCCACGTCTCTACAGTAGCAACCTCGATTGTCTTATTCAACAGGCTGTTCTTCCTCTTCCCGTTCCAGAAGGATATAGCAGATATAGATGGAGATTTCTCCGCCCTTTAAGTTTCCGTTCTCCCAGTTCCCCCACAATCCATTGTCATATCTGCGAAAATTTGAAACATCGGAAAAAGAAAAGGGCCGAAAGAGCCTAGATGCATGTTGCAGAATATTGGAACCCCCAAAAAAAAAATATATATATATATAACATCCATTACATGATCAAACAATTTTTTCTTACTATGTTTACATGTATTTTTTTTGTGCAATCACAAACATTTTTGTGCAACCACATAGAAAAAATATGCAACGAAAAAATAATAATATTTTTTAAATTATTTTTTATCGATTTGGTTGCACAAAACACATTTCTAGTTGTACAAAAAAAATTTCGCATGAAAATAGTAGAGAAAAATCATTTGGCCATATATATATATACAGCAATAAAATTCGAACAATACGCAGAAATTAAAGTAAAAGGGCAAGGAGCAGGCGGAAAATGAAGATAAACCTCGAAGAATAAGCAGCAAAACATAATGTAATTTAAAAGGGTACCGTAACTTAGCTTTAAGGGCACGCCAGATACCACCATTTTCTTTCTGGCCAAGATTGTTCAAGAATATAATAAGCCGACAGCAATGCAAATCTTGGGTGCATTTTTACTCTTTGTTGTAGATCACAGTCAGGGAGGTTTTTCCAATCCGCTTTTGCTCGGTTGAAGCATTAAATTGCCATTAAGCTTTCTTCTCCAAATTTAGGAAACAAGATCTAGGTGTGATCTTTTCTAATTCAAAATAATATTAAAATAATGGCCTTGTTGCCTCGAAATGTGTCTCTTTGCTCTTTCCGACTCGGCCACATATGATATTGATTATTGATTAATTCCTTTTTAGAACTGTTTTTTTTTTTGACCGATCCTTTTTAGAACTGTTATGGAAAATCCGATAGTTAGCTATTAGATTTTTATTTTAGAATTTTGAATGCGAATTTAAAAAAAAAACGTATAATTTATTGAAAAAGAAAAACTATCTTAATTATTTAGCTAAAAATACTAAATTTAGCGGGACTTGTATTTTCAATTGACATTGCAGACTTTCGGTGAAGGTGTAGGGTCAATGAAGCAAATATTTTAGTATATATGTGGAAGGACATGGCATTGACTACCGGGATTAGCATAGATTCATGGCAGATAGGTGAACACAGCAGTGGAAAGAAAAGCCTTTGCTTGTCCAACATTCATATTTTGCTTGCGCAGTTGAATGTATAACTTTTTTTTGATTTTTCATGGTCAAATTAGTGAGTTAATTCTAACTAATAATCGTACTAAATTTCTGTGGTTGCCAAATAAAATGAGTATCATAATTTAGAGTTTAGACTAATGATGGACAATACATATTGAATTCACGAAAATTATGGTTCACACCAAAGACCGTGGAATATAGCCTGCCAAATGTCAAAATAATGAACTTCCAATGAAATCCTGCGAGGGTTTACCTGAAACTTAGAGAGAGTTTAGGCGGATCTAATTAATTTGTCAGCTTCGTTGGATTTTAAGGGTGAAAAATGGTTTTGAATCTTGCAGAAATGTGGGTTAGGGAATCACTAAGCTTCAAAGCTGTGTGTTATTCGGTGTATAAGTATAGAGTATAAACACATTTTTAACCGCCCGTTTTCAATTTTGCTTGACGGAAGTACGTTTTAGCTCAAACAGACGGTTTCGTATATAACAAAATGTATCTCCTTATTAATTGATTTACTACTGTGCTAAAGGAAATCATAGTGGAAGGTGGAAGCAAATGTCCATTCAACAGGTAAATAACTTTCTTTTTTTTTCCCTCCTAGCACTAAGTGTCCCCACACGTTTTATGTGCGAGATCAATCCTACTTGCAATACTGAATTTGCTATTGGTATACAAGAATTTGATTATGCAAAAATTTGAATAAAAAAATTTATCTTATTATAAATCGTCCTCACATGAAACTTAAAGCATTTAACCATTTAAGGAGACTCATTTCCATTGGGTTAGGAGGCAAATAACTTTTGAGAACACGCATCCATGCCAAAAAATGAGCAAGTTTCAACCACGATTTTGCGTGGCCCAAAATTACCTCTTCCCCCGTTCAATATCTTGAGTTGCTGAACTAGAGTTGTGTGCCAGATGTAGCCCCAACAATCCATTAGTTTCATCATCTTTATTCACAACATGAGCCTCCATTGACTCTGTACTTGGAGGATTTGCAGTGCTGGCCGCTTGCAAACTTGCATGTGATTCCTCCAACATCCGAAAGTAAGCATACGGCCCCCAGCCTGGCGGGTAGGCACAAAAGCTCAGATCAAATTGAAACTTCTCGTCAAGAAGCAAACACAACATTGAATCTTATGCATGGCCAAGTTCATCTCTAACCAGTTTCTCTCCCGTGCCAGTATTTGTCTTCTTATGCAGGTGAAAAATAGCCCAAAAGAGCCGCTTTTTCTCTACTTAGCTAACACAGAATTATCTCACTCATAAATGGTATTGCTTGAAACAGTCTATTATTTTCAGACAGAGTTCCAGATCAAACAGGTAATCACTTTAGGTCATAATAAGCCAGAAGTAGAGTGGTATGAATGTTCTAAGATAAGGTGCATGGTTTAGAAATGGAGAGCTTTAATTGGCCCCAAAGAATTGATCCATAAAACAGTATCTATAAGGCTATACCATCCTTCACTAGTTTCTTAAAGCGAGATGAATGAAATACAGACAAGCCATGCCAAATCCAGTGAATGACAGACCAAATGTCTTGAGGAATCGAGGGTCAAAGCGAACTGTCAGGCCATGTTGCTTATGAGTTTCTACTAAAACCTTTTCCATTTTGGCTAGTAATAAGGTGAGGCAGAATGAAGGACAAAGATTTTGAGTTTCACAATAGTTTAAAATTACTTTAAATAAGTTGTTGTGATTCAAAGATATAATTGTTAACCAGCAATGCCAGTCCTTTTGTATGTCATTCATGAAGCACTTGTTTGTTGAGGAGCATACCTTCAGGATGATGAGGTAAGGGAAAGAACTGCAAATAGCAAAATGTGGCCACTGTAAGCCCTGAAAAAGGCTCCCCCAAGGGGCCAGTGAATTAGCCGTTCAGTAAGCAATTGATTACTCCCGTCTCAATGCTCAAAACAAAAAAGACAGAAAAGGAAAAAACTTTGGGCACAGACCTATTAGGCCTCCAGCAAAGACATCCTGCCAATGGTGCCAGTAGTCATCCACTCTGGAAATGCCAACAAGGCATGCAAGTAATAGTGGAAGAAATATAATGCATAGCTTTGCAATATGTCCTCTGCGATCAAATGCCTTCAATTTTCCAGACAAGTAGAGCGACAGAAACGCCATACCAGCAAAGGACCCTGAAGGGCATCACTTTTCCTCCACATTAGCAGGATAGCCGGTAAATGTAAGCAAACATATTTTGATCCCAATCTTTCAGAAAAACTTATAAACCTGCCGCGGCTTCTCTCAGCAAAGCACACATAATAATGTGTTTTGACCTTTAAGTTCATGAGTAGATATGCACTTACTCAAATATATGTTTAGAATGGTCTCTAAATATTATTTTTAACAATAAAATGAAAGGGTGATGCACTTACATGATGCATGCCCACTTGGAAAACTCTTATGGCCTTCCTTTATGACATTTTTATCACCATGGCATACAGCATTTCCCCATTGATCATAAGCCTGACAAGCATATCGTTAACGTGACACCCCATCTACATGAGAAGTGAAATATAAAAGCAGGTTTTGCACTCATACATCCTTTCCATCAGGAAAACAACGCCAAAAGAAGTCGGGCCGGGGTCGACCAACTGCATTTTTAATGGAATCGGTAATGACTGCAGTAATCAGGACAGAAAATAAGAGGCCTGCAGTAGCAAAACAAGAGTTCAATGTTATGTACACTGTTTCAGGCAATTCTAAAAATAGAAATATCCACATAAACAAGTCAGGGCTGGTAGATATTATCACCTAGTATGGCATGATGAAAATCATATACATCTCTCCTTCGAAGGTAAATAATAAGAAAAATCACCATAGGCAAAAGAATGACGTAAATCTAAATAGGAGAAAACAAAAAGCATCTCCGTTAATGTTGTTAGTCACATTATAGATCTACAAATACATGACCTCAATAAATAACAATGGTACAGGAAACCTTACAGGCACAAACCATACAGGCACTGTATTACTTTGCAATGGGTACTTGAGATCTGTCATCATTTCCTTTCCAACAAATCGATAAAATGGATGAATAATATAGAGGATGGCATCTATCGCCACTAGAACCAGAAGCACAAGCCAATCATGTATGTGTGTCCTTGCAACAGTAACTCCATGGGACCTCACAGTATGCGAACCAAGCTGGATGCCCCTCGTCTTGTGTTGTTTATATGTAAACAAACCAGAAGCTACATGTATCAGGTATTTAACTAACTGTGAGCTGCTGGCAAAAAAGTTGGAAGCTTGATGCATAAAGTCTGTCCAATAAAGTATGGCGAGACTACCAACAAGGCAAAATCATCAGGCAGAACAAGCATATTGCTTGTTTTTGTTATTGTTTGCATCAATGTGTGCGTCAATAAGGTAAAAGCATGTTTTCCAGTGACATGGTACCCAAATTATATCATTTTTCAGACAAACCATAAAAAAAAAAAGCATCAAAGCCAGATATATGCTGTGGAAAAAAGAACAAGCAAAGGTCACATGGCAATTCAAAAGCAGTAAGATAATCCAACTTTAGCTTAATGACCTATGTTTTTTTCAAAAAATGTTAACAGCCTGACAATCAAAATCTCTATAGGATTGGACTTTAAGCAAATAGTGCAGGAAATTACTTGCAGAAGAAAACCAAAAGTCACTTCCAGCATTATGACAATCATACAACCTTGTTTAGCAAAAGAGAGAATGATAAACAGAGAACTACAATAGAATTACCAAAAACATGAAAAACAAAATATGAAGAAGAGAAATGCATGTCTTATATGTACTGATACATACATAACAGGATATCCCTACACACATAGAAATTTTCAATGTCTATACAAACCAATAAAAGCCCAGAACCTTGCTAGCAGGTCTTGAAAAGTTCAATGGAGCCATGAGCATAAAGAGTTATCCAAGCTTGCCAAAAAGAAAAAAAAAAAAAAAAAAAAAAAAACCACCAATGACTAAACTGAAACAGTACCTTTTTGTTGCTGTTCGCTAGGAGCGGAAGATCAATCGAATCAACCGATTGACTAGAATTTGCAGTTATCTCAAGGCCCTTGGTTGACATGTCCTAGGTAACCCCAACCAAAAAAAACAGAGAGAAAATGAAGTACCTTATCAACAGATTTTTTGGCTTAAGTGAATTTCCTTAATCGAAACTCATCAAAGATATTCATTTATCCTATCTGCACTCAGAAATACACCATCAAACCTATAATAAAACCCCGGTTGACAAAGCTAATCAAAATCTCACTTGAATCCAAAGCGGCAAACAAATCATGATTTATATATGCTACATGTAAATTTCAAATTGTGAACTTCTGTGGAAGTGACTATAAAAATTCTTATTTCAATAGGTTATATGTCATGCTTCGTATACATGTTTCAGTACAAATGTAAAATCTAAATTAATAAATCATAAAAAATAAATTAACTTTAAAAAAATAAATAAAATTTTAAATTAACTACACATTTTTATATGTTACAAATTATATAATTATATAATAGTACTCCTTTTATTTTAGTCGTAGGATTAAAAGCAATTAAAAGCATGATTGATCCGCGTGATATAAGGCATAATATGATAGATTTTCTGTCTGTTCTGCTTGGTTTCTTTTCATATGGGAGAATCCAATGCAAATCCGACTTCGAAGCCACGCTGTACGGTCACAATTTACCACCGCACTTAAAAAGCCGATGAATTTATGTTCGTTACTTAAAAAAAAAGAGGTGTATTTATAATTGATATTTTTTAATTTTTAAAATCAAAAAAAAATATATTTTAATTAACGGTTATCGGTCAATTTAGATAGAAAATATAAATTGACTTTCATACTATTATATATATATTTAAATTAGACAATTCTAATTTAACTTTACAATCTCTTTAGCCACCTTAAATCTTTTTTTTTTTTCTTTCAATTTCAAAACTAAAACCTAACAAATAAGCTGAGATGATAGGTGGAGAGAAGAAAAAGAAGAAATTAACACTTAAAAAATTTTTGATAAGAACTAAACCAGAAGTAAGTTCTGCAAAAAAAAAAACACTAGCAATTGGACAATTGTAGTCCTTAAGCATGGTGGTTCTGTTAGTGCTTGTGTTGGATCTTTCTTTGCTAATAGCCAAGGTAATCCAACGATCTTCTATCTCAAAGGCTTGTTAAAAGAGGAGAAAAAAAGAAAGAAAAAAAATATTAAACAACATCACATCTGTTCATCACAAAGTCATCTATCCAATGACTGTAGCTTAACCAATTATTTGCAATCTAAAGCCATCTTCTCCTTCCACTTTTCTCTGTCCCTCCATAATCCATTTTACCAAACCTAACAAAACCATGGATCTTTATACAGATGATCAAGAGGAATTTTCTAATTATTTAACTAAATAGTTTTTCTTTATTTTTTGGGAAAAAAGAAAAACCCAAAAAAAAAGAAAATTTTTTGATTTTTTTCCAAATTAAATTTTTTTGGAAAAAAAAAATCAAGTTTGGAACATAAATTGGAAAAAGAAGATGATAAGTTAATGAGCTTAGATTAGATACCAAAAAAGAATTTTTTTTTTTTCAAATCGACTTGTTTTGGGGAAAAAAATTCAAAATTTGGAACAAAAATTGGAGATAGAAGATGACACACGTATTTACTCTTTGTAATAAACTCAAAAAATCTTTGTAAAGAATTTTCTTTCTTTAACTCTGATTTGGGGTTCGAAGATGTTGGTAGGAAAAAGATTTTGCTTTTGGATGAAGACTGATGATTTTTGTGGGTTGGATTTTGATTGTTTGGATTTCGATTAGGGGTCTTTTGATTTGTTGGTGATGGTGGTGGTGGTTCTGCTATTCATGTCTTGATTCCATTGTTGTTTTTTTTTATTTTTGTGTTTGTTTCAGTCTTGTGTGGCTCGATAAGAAGAAGACAAGTAATTTTTTTAATTTTATTTAGGATATTTTATAGTAAGGGCATTTTAGACCCTTTTACTTATTTATAATGACTTTTTTGTAATTAAAAATAATATTTACCGACGATTAATTAATAGAATATATTTCTTGTGATCGCAAATAAAATTTAGTATATTTTTTGTAATTTCTCAAATTAAGAGATGTCAGACACTACCTATTTATCACCTATTTGGTTAGACAATATAAATTTAAGTAATATTATGTTGATATATTTAATAAAATATATAAAAATATATATAATTAATTTAATAACATTTAATGTAATATAGACGTGATCTCTCGGATCATGAAAAAATTCCAAGACACACCAATCTACAGAATTGGGTCTTTTTCTCAGCCTACGATAATGAACACTCTGCAAAAGGCACCCTTTTAAGTTTCAATCCTATTACAGAGCATCTCTCGTGCAAAATATTAAATGGGAACGCGATGTCCAATTTAGCAGCCAGAAGAAGGCCCAAATTTAAACGAACCAAAAAAAAAAAAAGAAAAGACAAGAAAAACGAAAATAAAAAATTAAAAGAAAGAACCACGTTAACCTGAGAGGTGTGACTGAAATTCTTAAAGCAAAAAAAAGAGATCCCAAATTCCACCAAGGCATTGCCCACAAACCTTGCAAAATAGGGGTTCAGTTATAATAGGAGTTGATTCTATCTTCCAGCAAATAACTGGCAATATTGGGCAAGAATAGCATGATAGGAAGCTTCTTATCAGAGAAGCGACGTTAATAATTGCCACAAGAATCTTATCCCCGCACCCCCACTATCAACCCAAAAGAAAATTAAAATTAAAAACTACGAACACACACGAATGAATTGGCAAAAAGTTAATAAGGAAATGAGGACGAAAAAAGACACATGGGTTAGGGTTATCTGGAAACCACCTTAGGATTGTTGTAGTGAAGCTTGGCAATAATAAGTAACCGATTGTATGTTTAGACTGTGAAAAAGTGACGAGAACGAAAATTAAGAAAAAAAAAAATTTAAATAAATAAAAAAATATACAAGAAAAAAGTGAAAAAAAAATTATGAAATAAAAAATTATTAGAAAAATAAGTTGTTAGATAAATAAAAATATGTAAAAAATATATAAAAAAAAAGAGAAAATAATAAAATTTTTTATAAAATAAAAAATTATAAAAAAATAAATTATTTAAATAAAAAAATAATTTTTTTTTTTTCAAATTTAATTTTTGTGTATAGATTCGTAGGAATCCACAAAGCGTGAAGTTTAGAAGGTATGGTGTGGCGGCCGAAGGGCTAAGTCCCAGAAGCCTAGAAGTAGAAGCATTCCTGTTGTGGGCTTCGAATGACAGTTTATACTTGTCATCCGGTCAAGGGCCAAAGCCCAATAAATATCAAGGGAACTCCGTTAATACGCGATGTTGGCACATTCTTGTGCTCCAATTTGAACAATATCTAAAACATCCAATTATATATAGAATATATTTTTTATTTTTTTAAATAAAAGTATATTTTTGTTTGGATTCCAATACATAACTTGAGAAAATCACTCAGAAAAGTATTTGTAATACGATAAATTTAAAATTTCTTATAACCATATTAATAAAATATGTAATAAAAAATTAATATTTTTTAAATTTTATATTTTATTATTATAATTACATAAATTTTAATAATTATTATATTACGAACACTTATAAAAACATATTTATCCGGGACATATACATTGTTCCTTTTGTTTAACATATAAAATCATTTTATTGTTATCACTCACATTGAAATTAGCGTTGCATATTTGTGGAACCTACTATACGTACACTAAAGAATTCAAGATAGATTAGGAAACACGAGATTGTGAAGAATTATGAGTTCTATTTTCTATTAAAAAATTTATTATGTTATGAATTATATAATAAATAATTCTCCTCGTCCAAATACATTTTACATCCTCTCTTCTTTCCACTCACAATTAGAACTTGATCTAAATTCTAATAACCATAACACTCTTGGAGACACGGAATTCGAAATATATTAGTCCAACTTTAACCACAAAAATAGTCGCTCATTAGTTGTCAACGAGAAAAGAAAGTCACGGAATGGTCACTTGTTAGTTGTTGACAGAATGTGATCCCTAACTTTGCTTCTCCCTGACTTGAAAGCGTTGGATTGACCCGCGGATTAGGCATAAAATTTGGTTATATATATACATAAATATTTATTTATAGTTAGTGTCCAAACCTGCGTGTCTGTTCTTGGCTACATAAACAAAGGCACAGGAAATCTTCAACAGCGTCCGTTCCGACACTCTCAGATCTCGTCACCGCCGAAGCCACCACAACAGTCGCCCATGATGGACCCGCCACCGCCTGCTTCTACCGCCGCTTCCAGTAAACTCCGCCTGATGTGCAGCTACGGCGGCCACATAATCCCGCGCCCTAATACAAAATCTCTCTACTACGCAGGCGGCGACACCCGAATCGTCACTATCGCCACCGCCGCGAATGATCTCACAGTCTCTGGTCTCATCTCCCACCTAGCCGCACGCCTCCATCTGAACAACCCATTCGTTCTCAAGTATCAGCTTCCAAGACATGACCTTGACTCCCTTATTTCTCTCGCCACCGACGAAGACCTCCAGATTATGCTCGAAGAGCACCACCGCCTCCTCCCTACGAGCTCCCGCATCCGATTATTTCTCTTTCCGATCAAGCCCAACTCGGATGCTCCGGCGCCTGAGCCTGGCGGCAGCGAGCTGACGCATCCAAAGACGGAGAGTTGGTTCTTTGATGCACTGAAGGGGGCCAAGATTATGCAATGCGAAGGCAATAATGGAATCTGTGGTGGCGGCGGCGGCGGCAGTGGTGGGGAGGTGGGAGGTGGTTATGGCCTTTGTGGGGCAGAGTCAATTTTGCTAGAGACAAGTTCGTCTTTTGGGTCGACTTCCTCTTCGGTTTCTTTGTCAAATTTGCCGGCTAAGAGTCAGTTAGAGGATTCTGGGACTGGTTCTCAAGATAGCAAGGCCAAATTTTCTGCTTCAGATTTATCTGTCAGGTATTGCTTGAGATTCCTCTCTTTTTTGTTTTTGTTTTTTGTTTTTGTTCCCTAGCATTCTTTGTTATTTCATTTTTCTTTACTTAAATTTATTATAATTACATTCAAAGCTTGCTAGTAGGGGTGCAAGGTTAGCTTTGGTGCTGTTGTTTCATTCTAGAATAAAAATACACAATATCACTAAAATTCTTTCACAAAATTTTACGAAAATTTTTAAATTTTAGGGAAATACTAATTTATTAAAAATTTAGTTTTAAAAAACAAAAGTAAAATTACCAAAAAAAAAAAAAACCCTCTTTGTCACTTGAGAAAAAAGCTAATTTGTGAAAAATTGTGAAAAAAGCCTTCGTGCTACAAATCACTGCGCTTCATTCTAAGGATGATTTTGATGTTTATATGTTAGATGGGATTTTTCTAAATTTTTTATATTTACTCAGAAAGCAACTAGGAAATTTGTGAAGAAGTAATAATTTGTGCAATTTGTTGCTACAGTGACAATGGCATGGGAGTTGCAGTTTGTCATCCGCAGCCTGCCACTTGTCAAGATCAAGGCCTGGTTGATCTTGTTTCTACAATGGATCATAAAGTTTCTTCAGATACTTTTGAGTCAGAAAAGAAGTGCCCTGATCCTAGTCCTACAGGGGCTGAGTGGAATAAAATAGTCCAGGTTTCTGAGTTACCATTGTCTTACCAGTTTGATCAGCAACCACAACGACCGTTGATTCACACCGCTGCCCCACAATACATACCACAGAGTCCAGCTGGCATCTTGCCGATTTCTCCTTATTATGTGATGAATTCTCCAGTGGTGCCCCAACAGCAGTTCTATTATCAAGCTAATCAACCATTCCCATTATACTTCATTCCTGTTGGGCAGCCTCACAATTTAACTATGCAGAGCGGTTTGGTTAATACTGCTCCTGTTGTTTCTGATCGGCCTCTGGTGCATCCTACTTCTTCTTTGAGTCCTGCCCAGGTGGTTTACAAGGTCGCATCCACTTCACCCGTGCCTGAATTAGCCTCGCAAGTTTATAGAACAGTCCCAATGGGAACTTCAGTTGTTTATATGCATCATAAAGAAAATTTTGAGCAAGCTGGAGGTCAGGCGGGTGGTATACCTCAAATGAATCCCATGGTTCGGTCCGCGCATGTTGCTGCTGTAGAAACTCCCAAGTTTATTTATGATCTCAGTTATTGCAGAACAGTTCCGATGGCAACTTCAACTGTTAATGTGCGTCATGTAGAAAGTCATGAGCAATCTGGAGGTCAAGCTGGAGTTGTTCCTCAAATGAATCATGTACTTCAGTCCATGCATGTTGCTTCTGTGGAAACTCCCAATGTTGCTGACGATCTCAGTGATGATCCTGCCCGTGTCCAAATATACAAATCTCAACCTCCACCTCCTACTTTGCCTTCTCAGCACCAGACCATGACCAGAGCCTCAACTGTCTTGTTATCCGAGGCTTTAGAACAGTTGCATATGGACAACATTAAGCAACAGTGTAGGGCCTCACAGCCACAATAAGTTTCCTTCAAAGTGAAAAGAACTCTGGACTTTTTTTTGGTGGCTACTGTGAACTTTTCCCACGAGTTTTTCAGTTTTGATACTGTGATGTCTTGTTGAAAACAAATAGTCTGTTTCTAATTTTTGTCATTATTTGCCTCTGTCAGTTGCTTTGTAGTGGATTGTTGTTACAATATAGGTTATAAGTTATGTAAATTTGTTTCAATGCTTGAACTGTTGCATAAGTTGTATTCAGACACCCCAGATGAGAGTCCAGTGAACCTAATTGCGGTTGATTGATTATTATTATATTTGTAATTTGCGGGAGATCAAAATTTGGCGCAGCTATGATTTCCATTACATTATGCAATTTAAAACCTTGCAGTGTGATTTTACTAATGAAGATCTGGTTAACTTATGGCATCTGTGAGTAAGCTTATCTGTTATATCTTGGGAGCAAACTTCAAGCTAAAGGCTCTATGCCTAATACTTTGGCCTGGTGTGTTTTGGAATACGCAATTCTATCTTTCCATTGCATATTTTCATTCATCCGAGTCTGAAAATATTACAATGCAAACTAATTGCTAATAGGTTCTTCAGTCTCTTGATGAAGATTATTTGTAACCCAGTGACTGGACGAAATCAGCCAATGTCAGTAACTACTAGAAGCAGAAAATTTTAGAAACCATTATTGAAGATAAAATCTTTGTACTTGAGCTGATCCAAGCACGGCTGACTGTCACAGACTAATCTAACAGCAATTTCAATCAAGATAAGCTGCTCAAACTAGCAGCAGTTATTCTACATAAAAATGCCTCAGCACTAGACTTAAAAAAGCTAAGAGTACAGGTTTCCAGTGCATGAAGGTAAGGCTGAACAGAACCTGGAAGATGAGCACTTATTAGAAACATCAGATATCACTGTTAGCTTTCAGTGCTTAGTGAATGGAGACTTCCTTTTTCATCTTTTTTCTGCCGAAGTTAAATGCGCCATAGTTACAACAACCGTGAGACTTCTTCATCCTTGTCAATTTTCTTGCTGTAAAACATCTTTGCTAACTTTGGCATTGCATTAACATCTTTCTTCTTCTTCTTCTTCTTCTTAGCAGCGAAGGTTGATCCCGGAGATACTCGTGCTGGAGAGATGACTGAAGTCCGAAGCTTGATGCCTCTGGATGGAGTCAAATTGCTGGTACCTCTTGACGAGTTTCTCCTAAGCTGCTTGTTCTCTCCTCCTGTGCTTCTCTCACGATATTGTTTCCAGTTTCTTAGCTCTCCCTCTGCCCCTCTTTTTGCAGAAAGTGATTTTACAGTCTTATATACCTCTTGCTCTTCCTCGGCCCTCATCTCTCTGGCTTCTCTTCGAGCTGTTTCTATTTTCATCAATATCTCTTTCTCACTAGCCTTCAATGCTTCAATCCATGCCTGAGCTGCTGCAACCTTTTTATCTGCAGTTTCTTCAGCTCTAGCAGCACGTCCGATCAGGTAATCATACTCCAACTTTGAGATGGTAATTGTGGGACCATTTTGTGGAGCTGAAGCTCTAGCTCTCACAGCATTTTCAATAAGCTCTCGCAGATTTTCAAAAACTAGATCTTCCGATAACTTGACTGCTTCAAGCTCTTGCATTGCAGCCTGCAATCTTTCCTCAGTTAGCTCCATTTCAGACTCAGTTTTCTGTATTTCTGTCCTGATGTTATTAGTTTCTTCACAAATAAGCTCCTTCTCTTTTTTTGCCACATCCATTTCAGCCTTTAATTGTTCAAGTGTAAGGGACAGATTGGATACAATTGATTGAGCCTTTTCCTGAGCAGCCGTTGCAGCTTCTAATTTAGATTTTGCTCTGAGCAGCTTTGAATTCAATTTTTGAACAGCAGCATCTGCCTTTTCTTCCGCTTTTGTCAATATGGCCGTTTCTTCTGCGACATGCTTGAGCTCATCCCTTACGATATCCATTGAGGTCATGAACTGAAAACCCTCTTCTCTAATGGAAGCAAGTTCTCTCTTTGCTGCATCTAATTCTCCTGTAATTGACCTTAACAAAGGAGAGCCAACTAATTCCTCATTTCTTCTTCGAAGGCTGCCTCCTTTGTGCTTCAAACTATCAACTCTTTGTACCTTTTTCTCCAGTTCTTTAGCATGCTTTAGTTCATTCTGTAACATATTCACATCATGTAAGGTAATAGCCAATTCAGACTCAGCCTCCTTGATGTTGTCAATCTCCTCCACGGCATCCTCCATTCTCTTTTTAGTCTCATCCATCTTGGATAAGAATTCACCAGCTTTCTTTTCTCTTTCAGCCTTGATTTCTCCATATTCTTTCAAGGCCTCAATCCTTGCCAACTCAACAACCACTTGCTCTTCATTTACCTTCTCAATCTCCTGCCGAAGTGCTTCCAGAGAGCTCAAATTGGACGACAATTTTGAACTCGAGCCTTCCATTTCCCTTTTCTGTTCCAGAACAGAAGCCATATCAAGCTTAAGTTTACTCAGTTCTTCCTTCACACGTTCCAATTCTCTCATCACTGCTACGTACTGGTGACTCTCAACACTCCCAACTGTGAAATTCTTCTCTTCAAACGCAATTGACTTCTCTGGCCTTTCCTTGTTCCTCATCTGCGCATTCACCTTTGAATTTGATACTTTATTTCGTAGAGCAAGATCTTTCACCTGGGCCTCTGTGAGCTCGGATTCTGCTTCAGCCTTGGCCAACTCGGCAGCTCTTCTACTCTCTTTATACATAGCCATGTTTTTCCTTGCCTTGTGAGCCTCTCTGGCTCTTGAATAGGACTTCTAAATGAATCAGAAAATAAAGAAAATTTACAACTATGACTGCAAACTAAAATTTGATGAGCAAAATTGACATGAGAAAATGGGGTCTAATTTCAAATAATTTTCTGTCATAAATATACCTCAGGCAAATCCACTCGGGGCTTCGTTGGTGGTGAAGGACTACCTTCAAGAAATCTGTCTCCATTCATATTGATGGCTGCTTTCACCGTCCCAATTCTTCTCTTGTCATCCAACAGTCCTCTTGTATCCATTTCCAGTTACCTGTCCCGGTGGGCAATCAGAATTCATGAACACTTAGAAGGAAGCATATAAAAACAGAAATCTGGTGAGGAAAGAAAAGGCAACTCTTGTATACAACTAGACAGGATTGTTAACTAACAAGCGAAAGCAATATTCTGGATTGACAGAACCAGACATAGAAGAACTGTGTGGATTCCAAGAGAATCTTGCCTGGGAAATGCTGTTTGCATTGTTAAACTTATTTCTAGTTCATTTTTTGCGATAAAATTGAGTCCTATAGAATGGAGTGTTCACCATCAAGGAGGGACTTTCAAGTGTAACAGGATAGCTGTATCCAAGAAAGTGGAATCTATGCACTGAGAAGATAAAAGGGCAAGAGGAAGAAGGAGTCCTGACGATTGGCTGGCAATGGAAGTATTGCTAATCCATAAACTTTACTACCGAATTGGTAAGTAAACTGTCCCACTATTTATTCCTCCCATAGAGACAATGAATAATAAATTGTTAGATAAAAAATTAAGAAGGGTACGCGAGAAGCACGCCGTTTATTTAATAGTATTTGTCGGTTCGTCTGTTTTTTTAATTCTTCTAAATTTAATACATCTAAATGATTTATATCTGTATCATTACGTGCATACCGCGTGCCTTTTTATGTTGCCAAATAAAACTTTATTCAATTCTAAAACCACAAAACATTGTGGACCCATTTCCGTGAATTCTATGGGTAATAAACTGGATAAACTCAAAACTTTTGAACACTCATATTAGATCATATTTTGTCATGAAATTAATATCTTAGAAGTGTGAAAAACATTGACAAATAATTTTTGCAAACCAGTCTGCAATACCCAATTGGTGGCTTTTGTAGATTATATTGACGTTTGGTTTACCTTTGTCTACACTTTCATTCCTTTTTATATGTTAAAATATAATCAATTCAGCCTACTTCTAATAGAACTTTTTAACTCAATTTCGTTGGTTCAGTTTTATTTCATTATGTCGCTTAACTCTTGGTCTCATATACATGATTGGCTCCTTACTTCCCACAACCAAAAAAAATAAAAAAAACTATGTTTTCATCTATATGAATCTTCGCCGATCGATGAGCGGCAAAAAAAGAAAAAAAGAAAATGATGGGGAAGAAACAAATAGCATGAGGTGTTGACCTACGGAAACCTTTTCTTTTCTTTTGTCATAAAAAAATTGCGAAGGCAAAGGCCAAAAGATTATGAAAAATGACGAAGCAGCACCAAGAGCCTGAGAGAGTTTTTACAAAGCAAAAATCATTCTGTCACAAAAAAAACTTCCAAAATATGGCATTTAGCCTTGTCTGGATTTAATGGTACAGCCAATTGTTTCGCAAACATCACAGGCTGATGATTTTCCGCGTGTTTGCATTCCAATCCGCAAAAACTACAGAACAAAAACCCGTACATTATTTGGACCGCAACCTTTAACAAAACTCCAGTGTGTATGTATTCCTAATTGTACCCCTTTTTGTTGAAGATATTGACTTATTTTCTTTTACGATGACATATACTTCAATTTATTAAATTTTTTTGAATTAAAAATTCTATCGCCTAAAAAAACTTTTCTTTTTATGTATTTGAAAATTAACTTAAAGTACTTGTGTTCAAGAAATCTAAAAGATAAACTTTTTTTTTTATTAGGAGGTCCGTTGAACTGTGAACTATATAATACAAATAACTCTCCCCTCCTATAAACCTTCCACTCCTAACTCAGGATTTAAACTCAAAATTTATCAAATAGAAGTTTTAAACTCTAACAGTTAGGATATCTCTTGAAAGATAAAGATAAACTCTTCCTGTATATCTACAATTACAGGTTAATAACAATCGTTGGGATTTTTGTGTTTTTAAAGAGATCTATCCTGTATCAACAGTAATGACAAAGTATAAAATAATATAAGATAAGATTTGGAGGAGACCAACGGCTCTTGATCGCAAAGAAATTTAGAAATTAGGTTTACAGGAAAATATCCTAATGTGCGCATAAAACAAAAACAAGGTGCAGTGTCAGTTTTGTAGCTACACAACAATAACCTATTGATCAAATTTACAATAAGGCACATTATACAAATAGTACCCTGATTAATGAGTCAAAACCTTATACAAATAAGTGAAATAACCACGATGAACGAGTCAAATTTTGGTGCTTAAGCGTGTCCGGTGTCCTTGCTCTTTACGGTAACGTGCACATATGAAATGGTAGCTACAAGATCAGAAAAGTTTTGGATGCTCTATAAATGGCTTAACAATACAGCTGGGTATGTCTTTAAATATTCTGTAAAGACATTTTGACCTAATCAGAGAAATGGACTACGAGCTAGCACGACCTATTATATTAGAAGTAGATGCCTTTGTTTTCTCTTAACTTCTTCCTTTTCTTTTGTTCTTTTTTTTTTTTTTAATCTTTTAGAAGATTTTTAGTTCGAGAAAAGACGTGAGAAAGCAAAGATTCAAACTTCAATATCTTTTCTTATTTTTTATAAAGTGGCCACTCGGATAGTCTCAAATAGTTGATGCCTTAGTTTCAATGTGCGGTTTCGTGTCTTATATGTTCAGTTTGTTTATATATTGTGTGTCGAATGTATGTTGGATCATAAACTTAGAAATAAATTATGCAGGTTGGGTGAGCTGAGTAGCCCATGACATTTATGGTTTATGCACCATAGAATGCAACCACACAGCAGCGCTGTAGTAAAGTGAAAGTGGGCCTTACACTTAATTAATTCAGTATAAAAATTACAACTAATCATTAATTTATTATAAGCATAATAAAAAAATATGAAATAATAATTATAAAATTAAAACTTAAAAATTAAATGAATATTACTTTAAAATTTAAAATATAAATCTTTCATAATATACACTAAAAATTTGAAAATATATTTTTTTCAAAATAATTATACTAATTCAATAATCTGTTATATTTTGTTGTTACCTACAACAGAATAGTGCGGTGAAATTGTATGGCTCCAAACTTTTCTCGAAGGACATATCATGCTTAAACATGAGATCATATATTCCATAAGTTATAGCAACTGCGATCTTTGCAATAATAAGATTTTTTAAGGTTGAAGTTACTTAGTTACATATGTGTTGCAAACAAAATATAGATAACGAGTAAGCAAAATGAAGAAGATGGTTACCGCCAATTTCACCTGAAGAAAATGGGAAAAAAGGGAAAGTTTCTTCAACGAGAAGTAGAACTGCAAACTGTAAAAACAAAAACAGTGAAACAATGATGGTGATGATAATTAAAAAGTAAATTTTTTTGATATTAATTTGCATTTGGTGTCTCAGACAAGACAAACCTCTGCGCCTCGCCCTTTTTTTTTTCGACCAGTCCCTTCCTTTGTGTTAATTATGCCACGCATTTGCACAACAAGAAGAACCTTTTACTTTTTATTTTTTTTTTGTTAAAAAATAAGTGAAGAGAACTGAATCTTACAGATTCATCGAAAAAAATTATATTACCTTATTATACGAAATAAATTAGATTATTTATACTAAATTTATGAGATAAACTAGATCAACGTAGGAAGTAAATTGATTTATCTACTGAACCTGTAAAAAAAACAAACTTCACATGCTCAATAAATATCAATTCGTGATCTCCTAAACAAAAGCAAGTTAATCTACCACCTTAACTAAGCAAGCGGTGATGGAGGGGAACATTTGTATCCGGCAATATTCTACTTCCGCCGTCTTTGCTCTGGCTGGGAGTGGCATATTTTGTTTAACGGAAGCAAAAGATGGAACATTTGGAATCGCCTTTATATCCTTTGGTTTATTTACACCCCCCCCCCCCCCCCAAAAAAAACACAAAGGTTGTATTATATAACGAATAAATAATAATTTTTTTAGTTATATTTATAATAAATATAATTATATAATAAATATAATAAATTATATTACAAAAATTTTTTTAATAAATTTTTCTCATAATAAAATTCTTTTTATTATTACCTCGTCGTAATTAGTTCTTTTCGTGAAGCACGGTTGGACAAACTTTATGATTTGATCAATTTCACTGACATCGCAACCAATTTTACCGTTGACTTATGTGGAAGTCCTTTTTCTCGTACATAACTACTTATTTAATTATTTATTACTTATCCAATTATTTATTATTGCCCAACAAAGCGGTTATTACAGTTATAAAGTTTTTCTGATTACGTTTTTTTTTTAACAGACGTTAATGGGTTGGATAATTTTGTCTTAATTAATTATTGTCTGTAATATAATAATTATAATATTTTATATAATAATAATTATAAAATATAAAATAAAAAATGATATTTTTTTTATTTTTATTGTACATTTTATAAATATAATTATAAAAAAAATTATTTATTATATTACAAGTAAAATTTTAAATAATTTTATTAGACTATTACGGGACTTTTTTTTTTTTTTTTCTTACGTCCAAACTCCAAAGTCTGAAGTCTTAAGTAGACCCCAAAAAACAAAGAAGGCTGAAGTCTCAGATGATGCAATGGATACCGTGTGATGTTGCAACAAAATTTATATCGTCGAAAACGTACGTCTCCAACATCGCCACCTCACCATCGACAACAAACCGCGGGGCATCGGATCACCGACTCCCGTTACATCTGTATTCCTTGCATTGCAAAGGTCAAAAAAAAAAAAAGAAAAAGAAAAAAAAAAACACTCGAGGCCCTTCTTCTCCGATCCCATGCACAAAGAAATGGAAATGAAAAAATAAAAAAAAGAGAGAGAGAGAGAGAAGAAAATTAAAAAAAGAAAGAAAGGGAAAATGGAGGTGGAGAGGGCGTCGCTGTGCAACTGCGTGGTGAATTTCTTGCTGGAAGAGAAGTACCTGTTGACGGCTTTCGAGTTGCTTCACGAGCTCCTCGACGACGGCCGCGACGACAACGCCATCCGCCTCAAGGAGTTCTTCTCCGATCCCTCCCGTTTCCCTCCCGATCAAATCTCCCGCTTCAACTCTCTTCGAGGTTTTCCTCCTCCCTATCTCCCCTCTGTTTTAGGTCTTTGCTTTTTTGTTCTTTTTTCTTTTTTTTTTTTTGTTTGGTTAATGCGTGCTTTTTGGCTGTGGATTTATCGCATTCTGTGAGATCTGGAGTTCCCCTGTTTGGGAGGTTAGGTTCTAATTAGTTCTTTTTCGAAACTAATAGGGCTTTTGTTTCTTTAGAAATTCAGAAAATTCTTGAATTCTACTTCATTCGACTAAATTTGTTTAACTTAATTTAATTTTGTTTGCAAAATAGTGTAGAAAAGTGAGAAATAATCAATCTGCCTATTAGTTGCTAATTTGGAAGCGCGGATGTGGCATATGATCTGATCTAAATGAAAAATGATGAGGTCATTTTTCTGATGTAGGAGTGAATGAATGTGACTTGACGCAGAAATTCATTGAGGAACAGTAAAATGAATACAGTCGAAAACGCGATCTTTTAAGGCCAATCTTTCTAGGATAGGTGAAGCCTTGTGACATTTTTGCTTATGCTCTATCCTATATTGAAATAGCTAGCCAGTGCCATTCAATAATATATCATGCCTTATTCTACCTAAATAGAAAACTCATGCATTTTGCCGGCAGCTGCTCATAGATTATAGTTTAGTGATGATTTTGTAATATGATGCATGTGTAAAGAACTAATGATCCATCACTGTCTTGGTGCCCCAGGTTTTGAATAGCTAATTAGGTGTTTTCTCCGATCAGATATAAACCTACTTTGCTATGAATAGTCTTCTTTCTTATTTGGTTGTTTCCGGAGTAGCCACAAGCCCAGCTAAGCATTTGCATTACTCTCACACTCTTTTTTTTGGACATGTTGCATATAGCATTGTTGGAAGAACAATCCGTCTCTTCTTTCAGCTAACTATCAACAATGATCACTGTCCCATTTTCTCTTTTATCACTATCCATATTCCAAAGCTTAAATGTTGTATTACTTGTTTCCCTTCGCTTTTCTTAGTGCACATCGTCTCTTGTAGTCATGGTATGTGTACCTTCTTCCTCCCAGTCATAGAATCAACAACTTCCATCAGTTTACCTGTTAAGGTATCAATATTACAAGTCTCAAAACGTATCTTCCTTCCACAACATAACCAAATTTTTTTGTTTTATCCTGAATACAAAATGTAAGTAATGCTCTTTTCTGCCTCTTTTATTCTTGAAAAGCAGTTGCAGACCCTCAAACTTTGCTGGAAGAGAAAGAGGCAATGGAAGAAAAATTAGCACTCACTGAGTACGACCTTCGGTTGGCACAAGAGGACGTTTCAAGATTAAAGAGTGAGTTGGAGAAGAAAACAGATTTTCCACAGACTGAATCAAGTGGTAAATGTTCATTTCTGCTTTTAAGCTGTTGTGCCCTCCCTCCATTACGTTTTAAAATTTTTTTTTGCCTAAAATTGCTGGAAATTGTCTTTGACTAGGTATAATGTGCATTTTGAGGACTTGGTGTGAAACTGTGGCTTAATTAGTTACCTTGTCATTTCTTTTTTTTCTTTTTTTTTCTTTCATATTCTTTCTCTTGGACTCATTTCAGATTCAAAATCAGATGAATCCATAAATCATGTACCAGCAATTGTACGGCAGAAGAAGGATGCCGCTTTTTCTGAGCTAGGCCCTTTGAAGGATAATGAGCGCAGAGATCTTAACTGTGCTGTAAAAGAATATCTACTTATAGCTGGATACCGGCTTACTGCAATGACATTTTATGAGGAAGTATGTAAGGATTTAACACTCTATTGTGTCCTTTAATTTTACTTCTCTCTCTCTCTCTCTCTCTCTCTCTCTCTCTCTTTTTAATTTCCTTTGTCATTTTACTCCTATTTCCAATCGAGAAAGGATCATCCTTTGGCTTGATGAAAATTGCGATGACTTCTTTCTTATAGGGACATGAGCATTCATTTTCCTCCTAGCATTTCCGCTTCTATTTTTTCTTGTTTCCACAAAATAAAGACAGTAATGGTCAGTCATGTCTGGTTGCAGTAACATTCATAGGCTTTCTTTGCTGGTCATAGTGGATAAAATAAACAAGGTAGTTGTCACTGCAGAAACAATTGTTGGCTGTCCTACTATTCGTAGTAGTCAAATTATGATATAAGCCCATAAGAATTTCGAGATGCTTGGGACTTGTGAACTTGTTCTAACTCATAATAAAGACTTGGGTATGTTTGTAAAACTGAAAAAACAAATTTTGAGATTTATTTCAGGCACAATGAGGGTGTTCCTAGGAACTAGCTCTGGTTTATTGAATATTAGTTGGATTTGCCCGCCTGGTCAGTCTCACTTTTCAACGCTAAGTTCTTGATCAAGTCACATGCCACTCATAAATATCTAGTTTACTTTTTAGAAATTATCTTAAGCGGTCCTAAAAAATTCTTTAGGCATAGATTTAAAAGTGAATAAGGGGGAAAACTCTTCAAAAAATTATTAGGTGAAGAGCACAAGTGATTTTCAAATGTTATTTACTGTTGGGAGGCACCTTAAAAAATAGTTGCAAGCATGCATTAACTTTTATGTAGCTTGTAAGAGGAATAGGGTATCCAATCAGGTGGTTGCATGTACCTGTGTGCTTATTTTTGTATAAGGAGTTTAACATTTAGAATTGCCTGAAACTACTTTCACCTCAGGTTACAGATCAGAATTTAGATGTTTGGCAGAACACACCTGCATGCGTGCCAGATGCTTTGCGGCATTATTACTACCAATACCTTTCATCCACATCAGAGGCTGCTGAGGTATTCTAAAGCGTATGTTGGATAGACTGCATTCCATGGAGAAATTGTTGCAAATTTTTTTATATGTGAATATGAAAGCCTCAATATGCTCCACTAGGCATGTTAGCAATAAAGCACCATATTTCTATCTAGCTTTACTTGGGTGCACATGGCTTGCTATGAATTGCATCCTATTGTGCTGTCTCCCAAATTTGACTGCAAATACGGTCCTTATTGGAATCAAATTCAATTTTGCTCCTATGTCAGTCAATAATTCCCAAAGAATAAAAAAAAGGGAAAAAGAAACATTCAAAAAATCTAATTACCTCAACCTTTTAATAGTTCACAGCATCAGCACCTCCCCTTTCCCTGGTGCAAATCATATTCTGTTCTCGATAAGGTTGCCCTCGAATGCAGTTGAAGATTCCAGATGTTACAAAACAATTTATCTTTAACAAATCCAATACTTGTCAAAACAGGCTTTTATGGTGAACTGTATGTGTGACAAATCTTCATATCCTGCAGGAAAAAGTTGCAATGCACCGAAAAAATGAGTCATTATTGAAGGAAAATGAGAAATTGAACAACGAGAGGGAGAAATTGCTGAAAAACAAAGAATTGGCTGATAGCCAAATAAGTGGATTAAATAAATCCTTAGAAGTTCTTCAGAAAGATCTGAAGGACAGGGAGAATCAGGTATGGAAATGTTTCTGCCATGCTTTTTTGAGCTGGTTGGGTTGATATTCACGCAATAGATGTCTTTTTCCACTGTATTCTTTTTGTTAATCTGTAATATTCTCTGTTTTTAGATATTGGAATTGAAGGGATCCTTGGAGCACCAAAGAAAGGAACTGAATGATTGCAGATCTGAAATTACAGCATTAAAAATGCACATTGAAGGATACCGATCTGGGAAGGATGTTATAGCCAGTGACATCGATATTCTTGAGTCCCAATCCTCAGAAAGGCACAAGGAAGAAATAAGATCATTGCAGATGGAAATAGAAAGATTGAAGGCCAAGCACACCGATCCTCCTGAATATCCAAATTCCATTGGTTCTGAGAAAGGCTCCCTGCACATTGAAGAGAAAGTTGTTGAGATGGATGAAGATAGAACTACAATCTCCCAACCAGTTGACAAAGCAGGAGTTTTATGCAGTGAAGATGTTCAACCAGTGGCTACTGATGTTGCTGACGAACCGGCGGAAATATCACAAGATATATTAGAAATTCATACTGACAGAAATATTGGCTCTGAAAACAGTATCGCCAGTCAAAATGCTGAATTACCATTAGAAGATAATGGACTATGTCAAAAATCAGAGAACCTAAGCGGTGAAGCTTCTCCTGAGAATATGGCAAGTTGTTACTCATGCTACATGTCTATCCTGTATTTTCATCATTACCTGGGGTATAGTGGAGTGGATCATTGTTGAATGCATGAACCCTGCAAAACACCATGCCCCCTCACCATTTACCAAACCATTCGCCACCTCCCCTCCCAAAGCGCCCCAAAAGCCAATACTTAGAAAAGGGAAAAAGAAAGAAATTTTTTTTCCCTTTTCCTTATCTATCTATTTCACCTGTTGGGGGAGTTTCAGTTTATAACAGATTTGAATTTGTCTTTTTCAGGGTTTGGAAACAATCCAGATCCTTGCAGATGCCTTGCCCAAGATTGTTCCTTATGTTTTGATCAATCACCGAGAGGTTTTCATTTCAACTTAGTTGTGATTATTTTCCTCTGTGTTCTTCTGGAAAGAAGTTATTAATTTCTTTGCTTTATTGTTCCACAGGAGCTTCTTCCACTAATGATGTGTGCAATCGAGCGTCATCCGGATGGCAACACACGGGATTCCCTGACCCACACATTGTTTAATTTGATCAAACGTCCAGATGAGCAGCAGAGGCAAATCATAATGGATGTAGGGCGTTAACTTGAATTATCATGGATATGTTATACTATCAGAATATTATTGTTACATGGGCATGCAAATCAAATTGGATACTAAATGTTCAGAGCTTTTTTCTTTTCAGGCATGCGTTACACTAGCCAAGAATGTTGGAGAGATGAGAACAGAAACTGAATTGCTTCCTCAATGTTGGGAACAGGTGAGTTTCAGAAATGATTTTTGTGTGGGACCTCCCATCTTGTCTATTACTTTCCAGTTATCTTCCAATTTGTCCTTTCTAAGGACCACCTTCATGTTCCCATAGAGGGGGAAAAAGGACCAGTTTCATGTTTCTAGTTTCATGAATTGCAGATAAACCACATGTATGAAGAACGTAGGCTGCTTGTTGCTCAATCTTGTGGGGAGCTTGCAGAATTTGTCCGGCCTGAGATCCGTGCTTCTTTGATATTGTCTATAGTGCAGCAACTGATAGAAGATTCTGCAACCGTTGTTCGAGAGGCTGCTGCTCATAATCTGGCTTTGTTGCTTCCTCTCTTTCCAAATGCAGAAAAATATTTCAAGGTCAGCTTCACTAAATATGCTTCGAGGCAATCATGGAGAAGAATTCTGATTTGACACGAACTGGCTACAATGTAAGCTCTAGAACAGGTTGATGGCACATGGTCTAGGGAATGGAGCCATTTTCCCTTACCATGATAGGATGACTCAGATGAAAATACAACTAAAAGATGCAATTTAAGTTTATCAAGTTGCTGTCTGTTGTTTATTGACAGGTTGAGGAGTTGATGTTCCAATTGGTTTGTGATCCAGCTGGAGTGGTGGTGGAAACTACAATCAAAGAGCTGCTTCCTGCAGTAATAAATTGGGGAAATAAACTGGATCATATATTAAGAGTCTTACTCTCTCACATCTTGAGCTCTGCTCAGGTATTCTTGGCTGTTGTCATGTTCTTTTTGCCTACAGCCTTCCATGATTGGTTTTGATGTGTTTTTGTCCCTGAATTTTTAGCGTTGTCCACCTCTTTCGGGGGTGGAAGGCTCTGTGGAGTCACATCTACGTGTCTTAGGGGAACGAGAGCGTTGGAATATTGATGCTTTATTAAGAATGCTGGTGGAAATGCTTCCCTTCATTCACCGTATGGCACTTGAGACTTGTCCCTTGTTTTCAGTTTCAGAGTCAAAGGACACAGAGTTCTCCATTTCATGGCTAGAATTTTATGCAAAGTAAGCTCATTACTTTTCCTTTTCCCCTTTCCTCTTCCTTTTTTTTTTTTTTCCAGTGATCTCTCGATTTTAGGTAGAAATAGCTTTTTATACCAATGTGACCGTGAAATCTTTGTTATGATATATTTGGATGTCTCACTAGGGGAAATGTCGAATGGCGAGTATTTGAGTGGATGCATGCTGATTGCTTTCCAGACTTGATCCAGCTGGCCTGCATGTTACCTCAAAAAGAAGATAGTTTAAGAAACAGAATTACGAAGGTAACTTTTGTACTTCACTTTTGTTCTTTTGGGGCTCTTGACTTCTTTGTGTCTGACTGTCTGTCCATTGAAGTCATCAATCTTGCAAAGGTTGCTAACCTAAACATAATTGTTGCAGTTTTTGTTGGCTGTAAGTGAACTGTTTGGCGATTCTTATCTTGTACACATAATGTTGCCCGTGTTTTTGGTAGCAGTTGGGGATAATGCTGATTTAACATTTTTCCCTTCTGCGGTATATCCAAGGATCAAAGGTATGCATCAGAAATTACTGTGAATTTCTTCCACATTACTATGCTTGTTAATTGTTTGGATATTGCAGGTTTGAGACCAAAAGATTCTGTGGCAGCGAGGCTTGCTACTGTGTGTGTTCTGCCACTTCTCCTAGCAGGAGTTTTGGGTGCTCCCAGCAAGCATGGACAGCTAACAGACTACTTGAGAAAGCTGCTAGCTGATGGTTCCCAAAAAGAGAATCAAATAATGAGGCACAATGCTGAGACTATTGATGCTGTCCGGTTTCTTTGGTCTGTTGATTTCCAAATGCCTTTTCATTTGCATTATGAACTTACATTTGACTGACTTAGGTTTCTTTTGTCATGCAGCACTTTCGAAGAGCACCATGCGATGATATTTAATATTCTGTGGGAGATGGTTGTTAGCTCCCACTCAGATATGAAAATCAATGCTGCCAATCTGTTGAAAATCATAGTAAGCCATCATTTTCTTTGTGATCATCATATAAACCTGTCTGTGTTTTTGATGTTTCTGATCTATTCATGTCATAGGTGCCACATGTTGATGCAAAAGCAGTTTCGACTCATATTTTGCCTGCTCTAGTTACCCTTGGCTCCGACCAATATCTTAATGTCAAGTATGCTAGCATAGATGCATTTGGCGCTGTGGCACAACACTTCAAAAATGATATGGTATGGAAATCTTCTCCCCTGTGAGTAATATAGAGATTGAGGAAGTGGCTGTCATAATCTTCGCTCGTCAAAATTTTCTTCTTTCAGATTGTTGACAAGATCCGTGTTCAAATGGATGCTTTTCTTGAAGATGGATCCCATGAAGCTACTATTGCTGTTGTTCGTTCGTTATTGAAAGCAATACCTCATACAACAGATAGACTTAGAGATTATATCCTCTGATTAATGAATGAAGTTCATTTTGTCCTTTTTATCCATTTTACTGCCGTGTGTCAAACTAATGGGATTGTTGCATTTTTTCTCCTTAACTTTTGGTACATATTCTTTCCAAGATTTTCCAGTTCACAACCACTCCACCTCATGCAAGTGATGTGGCACGTCGCCGTGAGAGAGCCAATGCGTTCTGTGAAGCAATTCGTGCCCTGGATGCCACAGGTTTGATAGTCTATATTCTCGTTAGTCCTTATTTCCGACTTTCAACTGCTTGGGCCATTAAATTCTTGTTCAGATGGTACAGGTCACAGTAAAAGGAGGGAAAAAGATTTCTTCATGTGTCGGACAGTAGAAGTAATATAAGCAATGGACTTCCATTATTTCAGTTTAACAGCAAATTGGTTCTGTTAGATTGACAAGACTTTTATCCAGTGTTGTCTGCACTGTTGTAAATCCTTTCAGTGCAATTACAAGATTGAGCTAGTATAAAATTCGTCATTGTTTGATGTGCTGTTTGACCCTCAGGCTTCTCTACATTGATTGCAGATCTTTCTGCAACAAGCATACGGGAATTCTTATTACCTGCTATACAAAACCTGTTGAAAGACTCGGACGCATTGGATCCGGCGCACAAAGAAGCACTTGAGATAATAATGAAGGAAAGGTCAGGTGGAACTTTTGAGGCCATTAGTAAGGTGATGGGTGCTCATCTTGGGCTGGCATCATCAGTCACTAGTTTATTTGGTGAAGGTGGACTGTTGAGCAAGAAGGAAACTGCGGACCCTGTGTCACTGGAGCCCGAGTCCCCAAAACTCACGCCGCCTGCACCAGCAGAAGACACAAGATTCATGCGTATCATGAGGGGTAATTTTTCAGACGTGCTTAGGGGTAAAGCAAAGGGCCCAGATGAAACCCCCTAGAATCATTAAAATTTTCAAAGTGATAGTGGCAGCTTGAAATTAATTTCCATTTTCACATCCATCTTCCGTGCTAGCCGGCGAGTATTTTGCTCCCCTTTATCAGATCTTGCCTCGGAGACTTCACAATGCATAAAAAGTTAATCATCACATCCATTTGTTTTGTGGTATCTCTTTGGCACTCTATTTTTAGAGCCCAAAACATGCGGCCTCTTTGGAATTTTGTTTGCAACAAAATTACGTGATAGAAAAAAGAAAGGAAGAAAACTAGGTATGAAGAACTCACAGCAATGGAATGCAGCATTTGACCGTGACTTCTGGAAGGAAGACGAGGGATTTTGAAACTTATAGTACTGCATATGATGTGCCATGTGCCATGTATTTTATTTAGCATGTGTAAGGCTTGTTGAATCACCTTTGTTGAGCAATGGGATGGGAAACTTGCAATATAAAAATGGCAGGTATATGCTTTTTTGCTATGATGATGAGGTGAGGTTAGTTGACGTTTAGCTGTTGGTTTGAGCAATTTCCGAAGTGCATCTCATCATCTATGTCGGAGCCATTGGTTGACTTCAGCTTAATTATGGAAGGTAGGTTTCAATTTAGCCTAGATTTTCAAAAAGCCATAGATAGTGGATTAGGGAATGAATTTGGATTTATCGCACTGACTGAGATTTGGCCTTCTGGGATGGATTTTTGGCGACGAAATTCTACTATTTCACGCGCATATTATTAAGACTAAATAAGTAGACTTAACTAACCCGTTACAACTTATTATCTAAATTGACGGAAAATAAAATCTGAATTTGAAATCGTTAGGCATGTACTTGGAGAACGCCCAATGCAGCACCATGCTCGTTGCCTTTGACCATGTGGTCCCAATGCAGCACCATGCTCGTTGCCTTTGACCATGTGGTCTGGGCTAAAGGCCATGCGTTTTGATGACCATTTTGTTTAACTCCTATTTAATAAGATTTTGGAAGAAATATTTTATTTATATATAAAAATGGAATCTTATGACACTCGAGAAGGCAACCCCATAAATATAACCCTTTATAACAAATGTAGTGCAACAATTACTGGCCTTTGAATATATCAAAAACTTTTCTGTAAAAAAAAAAAAAAAAGAATATATCAAAAACCTGAGTGCACAAAGTCATAGTTATTAAACTCAGTTCAACCCGACCGATCGGACTGGTGACCCAGTGACCCGGGCACTAGGTCAGTCTAGGTCGCGTAAACAGTAACCGAGTCATTTGAATAATAAAAAATTATTTTTTTACTTTTTACTGTGTAAAAAGTAAAAATAATATTTTAATGATAAACAATAATCAAACAGTAAAAAATTATTATTTTTTCACTTTTTACTGTGTAAACAGTAAAAATAATAATTTTTTTAATGATAAACAGTGTTCAAACAATAAAAGTTATAAATTTTTTATTACTTAAACAATAATATTTATATAATATTTACACACTAAAATTTATTTTTTTTAATTTTTTACTGTGTGAATAATAAAAATAATATTTTTATAATACTAAACAGTATTACATAATATTTTTTTTGTACAATTTAATAATTTTTTACTTTTTATAATCTATTTTTCTGTATGCAATAATTTAACATTATTCATATATCAAATAATATGTTATAATTGACCTTAAAAAATAATTTTTTAAGAATTTTTATCAAAATTTTAATTAGTATAAACTATTTTTTAATTTGTGAAAATATAGTTATTGTGATAAATTATACAAAAAATTTATATATATTATTTGATATATTCAATTTTTTTAAGAATTAATGACTCATTTATTAAACTAATGACTCACTGGTTGAACCAATGGCTCATTAACTCAGTCGTCTAACCGGATTCGTGTCCGAACCAATTTTAATAACTATACACAAAGCATGAGCGGGCCGATTGTAATATCAATATACCCAGAAAAAAAAATCGTAAAATAAATTCAAAAAAAAAGAAGAAGAAAGAAAGGATCTCTCATCTGGATTAATGTTACTCGATGACAGGGAAACAAGTCCTTTGACTATTGCTGGCCATGCATAATAACACTGAAGACCAGCCGATCGCCATGGCAAATTCCACAGCGTTACGGTGATCGACCTAACCTCATTTGAGGTGGGTGGGGCCTACCTTCTTGAACATATTTAACTTTGATAATTCTCCACCTTGGACTATTAATAATAATAGTAAAATACTTAGTGAATTTTTTTTTAATATTTCTTAAACTTAAAATAAGTGATAAGAATAATTAAAAAAATTAAAGATTTAAATTCTTATTTTTTTTTTTTACTGAAATACTGTTAATATTATTTGATTATACGTTAATGTTATTCAATTCTTTAAGTAATATTAAAATATAATTAAAATAATATAAAAAATTGAGTAACTGAATTTTGACGCTGTCAAAGTCTAGTTATAATAATAATAATTATACAAGTTTCCCCCACATGCACGTCTCACCATCCCGCAAACATTCTTCTATAAATTCCTTCAACGGACTCTTTGCCCACGGCACCATTATTCGCACGTATGTTTAACTAGTGTTTGAGAAAAACATTAGAAAACAACAGATTAGCAACATTAATTTCTTCAAAAAAAAAAAAAATGAAGAAGGTGTCCTGTTTTGAAATGTCCGCTGTGCTGGTGATGGTGGTAACTCTGGTTTCAACTGAAGTGCGTTTCTCGCAAGCAGTGACATGTAATCCATTGGAGTTGAGCCCGTGCCTAGGGGCGATCAGATCTCCGTCGACGCAGCCATCTACCCTTTGCTGCACCAAGGTGACGGAGCAGAAGCCTTGCCTCTGCGGGTACCTCAAGGACCCCAAACTCCGCTCCTATGTTTCAACTTCCGGTGCTCAGAGGGTCGCCGATGCATGCAAGGTTCCCTTCCCCAAGTGCTAAACTGGGATTCGATCAATTATCATTTTAATCTACATATGTCGCAGTATACAAATTATAGCCCCCAAAAAAAAAAGAGTTAAAATAAAAATTTTCTATATTTGAATGTACTCTAAAATAAATAATTTATGAGAGGTTATATATATATATATATGTGAGTCTTTGCAGATCAAGGTGTATGAAAGCACCATACGTACTCTTCCACTTCTAAATGTTTATTTTCTTTTTTTTGTTTTTTTTGGTGGGTCATTAGATTCCTACTGGATAGCCTTCTTTTTCTCTTAATTATCCTATGTTATGCGCACTTACATAAACGACACTAAAAACTTCGACCGGCTAAATCTGCTAACACCACCAGCCACCATCAAATTTGACGATTGGGAGATAATAAATTTGTTTCATACAGAAATTGATTTGTCACGATGATAAACTACAATGAGCCATTCTCTTTATTTGTCATTTTCCAGTTGAAAAAAAGATTGGTAAGAAGAGAAATTCTGATGGAAAATAGCCAGACTGGTGAGCAGGACTTATAAAATTAAAAAAAAAAAAATTTTGAAAAATAGCGTATTTTTTGGTGAGAAAGTTTGAAATTAAAAAAAAAATCATTTTTTTTAACATGTGTGCTCCAAATACCAAATGGTAGCTATCCTCCAGATCATTTTCTCTGTGTGGAAAACTGGGCTTTTTACGGTTCCTACCTTCTTTGAGCACTTTATATTTCATGGTCCATCCAGAAGATTTTATGATCTTTGTTAGTGGTGGAAGAGGTATTGCGGCATCAACTGAATGGAGAATAATGTAGAGTCTGGTGAATGGAAGACTCACCACACTTGGTAAACACAGAATGTTGGGTTGGTCGTAGCTCTCCAGCCGCCATGTAATTAAGTGCTGACGTGACGTCATTACTAATTACCATTTTCTTATAAAAAAATGTAGTACAAGAGAATTTGTGTTTGAAAGTTTGTCCGAATACAATCACGGCTTTATTTTTTATAACCACATTTTCATTTTCTACAACAAAAAATTATATCTTATTATTTTTTATATTATAAAAAATAAAGGCGTGATTACACGAATAAAATTTCAAGCTTCAAATATTCTAATACCATAGTGCTCTTTCCCCATGTACAAGATAGGAATTTTATCGTTGTTGATGTTGGTGTTACCAATGTCTCAAGCATAGTCAATAGTCAATACGATGCCATCAAGGCAATGAGAGGTTGGTTACAAGATGGGGATTTTGAGTAACAACAAGTGAAAAATGATATTTGGCAAGTGAAAACAAGTACCGGTAAAAAGTAAAAAAGAGATCTTTGTAACTTCAACTTACAGATAAGTCTGTTGATCAGAAAAAATTTACAGATAAGTCATGTCTGACCATTGACTTTAGGAATGTGGCCACCGCCCATGTTTGAGTGGAGAGTTGGTCCTTCCTCCTTATTCTCTTAGGAAAAAAGTTTATGGTCAAATGATTTTTTTTTATTGTCTTCACACGAAATTTTTTTTATGCAATCAGGAATGTATTTTGTGCAACTAAATCGATAAAAAATAATTCAAAAAATATTATTATTTTTTCGTTGCACATTTTTCTTATATAGTTGCATAAAAAATACTTGTAGTTGCACAAAAAAAAATACATGTGGACGTAATAAGGAAAAGTTGTTTGACCATGTAACGATGCCCATTCTCTTATTACATTGTTGCATGCGCTGGTTTCATCCTATTGTATATATAATTAAACTAGTATATGCTCAACTGTTTGATCTTGTTTTATGTTCTAAGACTCCCACTACAAGGACGAAAAAAAATAAGGGGTGAAACGAAAGGGCAATGAGTGACACATTATTTATTATTTCTTGTTAAAAAGTTTATAATATGTATACAGTTAAGTAAGATGTGCATATATATTTTTAATGATAACTATATGTATATTTTATCATTTTTTATACACATTTTACCTTAACTACATATACATAATATTTTTTTCAAAAAACAATTGACAAAATGCACAAAAACTACTGTTAGTTCTCTTTGTTTATTTTTTTTCAGTCGTTTAAGAACTGGAGACTAGTTGGTTGAAGAGAATGGTAATAGGGCATAAGATTTGAAAATCAAACTTCAAATCAAATCTGCAACCGATATAGTTAGAGCTGTGCCCTCTCTTTGTAATTTTTTCCATGAACTAGAGCCGGCACTTGTAAGAAAATTCCCAATTACCTGACAAGGCGAATAAGGACCAACTCAATGGTTTTTACTGATCAGTCCATTTAAAGCCATGTATGGCTGTAATGGTTGATGGTATCATTGTAACGCCCAAAGGTGGGCCGTTTTCCTAGGCCTTTGTCTGCGTGGCCTTACAAGCAGGCTACTCCCCAAAGACGATGCCAATGGATCAAACAGGATCTTGTAAGGGTTCGCTGGCCCTGACTTGTTAACTTGCAAAGCGTCCTCTTTTTTTTTTTGACAGAGCAAAGCGCCATTTATTCCACTGGCTTAGGCCTCCAGTTTGACCCAAATTAAAAAAAAAAAGCTGCAAATGTCAAAATTTTATAAGAAGTCAAAATCTCGTCCTAAGGAAACATTGAGGTTTGATCTAATCTATAATGTTTATGGATTTTGTCATCTCGGGGCTTAAATTTTTAATTGATAGATGACAAAGAAGGGCTACGAAAATGAAAAAAAAAACGAAAAAAAAAAAACTGAAATCAAGAGATTGCTGTGGAGCACAATGTTAAACGGGCTGATGAACAAACAAAAGTGCAATTCCGTGCAGCCTAAGATCATAATAGATTTTCGAATCATGGGTCAGATATACAAGTCTTGTTCATCATCATTTAAGCTAAATCTCACCCTTTTTCAAAATCCTGTAAATTGAAAAGTTGATAAGTAAACTGAAAAAATTTTAACCAATCGTGAATTTTACGTTCAAAACAATTCGATACAATTTTATATATATTTGTATATGATAATTTAAAATATTCGTTCATCATTTGGAATTTATTCTTTTTAGATAATCACCAACCAATTTCCTTACAATTTAAAACCAAATATTTTACACATACCAAGTTGGCTTTGGGAGAAGAGCAAGCGACACAAGCCCATGGTCAATGCACAATAGTAGAATTTTTGCTATACTTTTGACAAGTGCGACACTATCCAACCGACATGTCCTACGTGGCTAACAATCATTTGAGATCGGAATCCTAGCAACTTTATACTGTTTGCCACCTGCATGCATGCATGCATGCATGCAATGCAATCCTTCTTCTTGTAAACACCCAACTGATTTGCCGACATACCCAGAAAAAGGCTTCCCGAGCTGCCAACTGAATTATGTAGTTTCTCAGATAGGCAGACCTGTTAGGAGTCTGCCATGGTCAACCTTTCGAAATTATTGCTGACCACATTGTTAAGTGAGCTCGCATGTTCTAGGAACCATGCCAAAAGGAGTAATGCAATTTTCTCTTTCTGCAGCCATAAGTGGAGGCAGCGCTGACTACTTGGCCCAAATAATAGTAATCACGCCAAATTGAATATTTTTTTACTAATTGGCTCAGACAACAATTCGAATTCGAAAACTTGGGTCCAAACTCTAGTAAAGTAAAGCTCATAATTAGTAGAACGGTCAGCTAAATATCAGCCTATCATTCTAATTTATTTTCGTTTAGTGCAAGCCTAAGTCTAACCTTCGGAATAGGAAATGAGAATAACTACAATAAGCAAACAGGAGGGTATAAAAAATTTTGCACCATCGGGTACGAATTGAATTCGATACTCACCACAGTATTGTTCTCATTTTTCTATCTATATACCGTGCACAATTACTGTTGTGATTTTCGACGTGGAGCACAATTAGTAATATGAGTGATCTAAATCTGTTTGAAAACTATTTCTTTTTTAATAT
Source organism: Carallia pectinifolia (assembly GCA_037832335.1). Taxonomy (NCBI): domain Eukaryota; kingdom Viridiplantae; phylum Streptophyta; class Magnoliopsida; order Malpighiales; family Rhizophoraceae; genus Carallia; species Carallia pectinifolia. The sequence continues at coordinate 19,768,868 of CM075443.1, forward strand.
TATAGATTTGGAGCTATAAGCTAAGAGAAAAAAACGCCTGAAAGAACCTTATAAGGATCCTTACTGGGGCTTCTAGATAAATAACAACAAAAAAATAAAAGAAAAGGAAAGGTGATCGATTATTAGCAATTTTTTTTCTCTTGTTACCAAGGAGGTTGCAAGGCTAGAAAAGACGAACGTAATCACTAGAATTTAAACATAAGATTAAAAGATTTCAACAGAATATTTCAACTAATTGTATTACAAGTACGAAACTTATTAGCATTTTAAATGTAAGGTTATAAGTAGGCCCACATATATATATATATATATATAAAAATCGGGTTTGAATTTCTCGTTAGGCAGAAGGTTATGGCTGCAATACAAAATTGGAAAAATTCAAGCACCAGAAGAATGATTCCTTTTGTATTCCTAATTCCTAGCCTCACCAGAATGCTCTGGGCATAAGTAGATAAGTGCACCAAACGTTAGCAGTTGTTACTCCACGTCATGTGCCTAATCCACACCTAAAAATAAAAATAATCTTAGCTGGTCCCACGTCACCTCACCACCACCTATCAGAATTCAGATTTGAATTGCCTTATACGTACCTCCCCAACTTCGTTCTTCCCCTTCACGGACAAACATATTGCCTAATGTCACCTTCCAAATTAAAGTTTGAACAAAAGATAAAAGAACATTAGATGATCGAGTCATCAATTGATAGCTAATTTTTGGGTACAAAATTGACCAATTAGAAATAATTCTTTCATAATTATATGAACCACATTATTCGCGATTTATTTGAAAATGGCAATTTTTTTCTCCATATGCGCCTAATTCAGTCAGACAGTTTGTAACTTGTAAGTAATAGAGACCATTTTGCTGCAATATACATGCATTCCAATAATAAATCACGGGAGAGAAGACGTGGTATTTTTGCATTTGGGACTCGGGCTTTAGTCATTATCATTTATTAATTTGGGATTACCTCTTTTTCTATTTTGACAGTCTAGTCTATTTGTTGTACACGAGAGAACCTCTTTTTTTTTTTTTTTTTTTAGGTTAATGGAGGTTTGTTGAAACTCGCATTCGAGACCTTCTATTAGAGAAAATCATTATATGCAAATAAAGAGCAATAAGCCAAATTATTGCTATCGTGTCTTTAACAGTGACATAAGATCGAAATCGTCAACTCTCCATATAAATCAATGAAGTAATGGGGAATTCTAATTTGTGTGGTGTAATAATTTAATTCGTGACACAGAAATTTCTTCAAAATAAAAAATTCTCCGAAGGTATTGAAGTGCCAATGAAATGTCAAACATAATAAACCTACTTTGGAAACGCAGGACCACACCACCGCGGCGCCCGGACAATGTTTATCCTTTTGGGTTAATATATAAAAATATAATTAATTTTAATTATAATAATAAATTTAATATTAATTTTAAAAATAATAAATTTAATATATTATAAAATTTTTTAAATAAAATTGATCTATTTTGATAATATAGTATTAATATATATAATTATTATATAATTGAAATAGACATATTTTTATAAATTTGTTATCAAAACTGATTCATATAAAATTATTACGTATTAAATTTATTATTTTAAATAAAATTAATATTAAATTTATTATTTTTTAAAATTAATATTAAATTTATTATTTTAAACTGTGATATTTTTGTACAATGACTCTTTTGCATTCCACGTGCTATAAATAGCAAACAGAAACAAAAGCAACTTCCAGGCCGGCCACCCCCGCCCCCCGAACGGTTCAACAGAAACTAGATCAACTCAGCCTTGTGCATTGGAAAAATTACTTCCATAGCTTCCCCATCCCATCTTCACTTTCATGGCTTCTTCTGATCTCTCAGTCATCCTTCCTCGCGTTCTCATCGTCTCCAGACGCAGCGTACGCAAAAACAAGTTTGTAGATTTTGTGGGTATGTTTTTTTTTTTATTTTCTTTTCTTTCTCTTTCTCATACTAAACACAATAATTAATTTTCCAATTTTATGTTCCTTCCGATGATGTTCGATTTTTTCAGGTGAATATCATCTTGATCTTATAGTAAGCTATGGTGCGGTACCTGTAATTGTGCCCCGCGTTAGTGGGGTGCACATGTTGCTAGACAGTTTCGAGCCGATCCACGGCGTTCTCCTGTGTGAAGGAGAAGACATTGATCCGTCCTTGTACGAAGCCGAAACGTCCAATCTTTCGCCCGAAGAATTGGAAGAAATCAGTAGGCTGCACGCCAGCGATACGGCGATCGACAGAGAAAAAGATTCGATTGAATTAAGGCTCGCGAAGCTCTGCCTGGAAAGGAACATACCGTACATGGGCATCTGCAGGGGTTCGCAGGTTCTGAATGTGGCATGCGGGGGCACCCTTTATCAGGACATTGAAAAAGAGGTATCCAAGAAGTGCCCGGAGGAATCGCAAAGAGTGAGGCACATTGATTATGATGACTATGATGGGCATAGACACTTGGTTAAAGTAGTCGAAGACACCCCTTTGCACCGATGGTTCCGGGATTCTCTGGAAGAAGATAAAATGGAAATTTCTGTCAATAGTTATCATCATCAAGGCGTTAAGAGGTTGGCCCAGAGATTTGTGCCTATGGCTTTTGCGCCGGATGGCTTGATTGAAGGGTTCTATGATCCAGATGCTTTTAATCCTGAAGAGGGTAAGTTTATCATGGGACTGCAATTTCATCCGGAGCGAATGAGGCAACCTGATAATGATGAATTCGATTATCCTGGATGCCCAAGTGCCTATCGGGTGAGCAAATTTTCAATTATTTCGAGTCTAATTTTGTTTGAATTAAGAAACAAGTGTATGTGTTCTCAGACTAACTAAGAATAACATGCAGGAATTTGTGCAGGCTGTGATTGCTTATCAAAAGAAGCTTAATAGCGCAACCTCTGTGCCAAAGCCTTTGAAGCTAGATAAAGAAATGGAGAACAAAAGAAGAGTTATCCTCAGAAGTTTCTCGCTTGCAAGGAACATGTACACAAGTGGCCAAGGGACGAATCCATCTAAAGAATTAGAACTGCAAGCTGGAGCTGAGTTTTTAGAGGTATACACATTGATAACGTTGATCAACTTATAATTTCAACAGATTTCAAAAATGCCTCTGATATGGTCCCTCTTCATTTCAAGTCCTTAAAACCACCCTTTTAAGGAATTTGGATCTTATGTCTATTAATGATACTATCTGTGCAGTCAAACACAGCTTTGAGCTTGCAACAAGAGAAGAGGCTGAAGCAGATGGGTGCGACCGTGAGGAATGCACGTTCCTACTCTGAGAGATTGAAATTGAACGAGGAAAGAGAAAAATTAGCAAGGAATGTAATGGGAAAGATGTCGATCGAGCAATTGTCTGATCTGCTGTCCTTTTACCGGATGATGGGTGAGATTTGCTCAGAAGTTCTGGAGAGGAAGCTTAGTGGCATGGTCCATGACATTGGTTCCCCATAGTTTCCTAACTTTCCATGCTTTTTGATGTCATGCATGCTTTCCTGTTGATAGGAAAAGTCAGGGAATCACAGGAAACTTGGGGTGGTAACTTTGTCTTGCTGTTGCTTTATTTTCTTGTTCCTTGTCAGCTGATTTGGAGAAAATCAATTGGTTAATTGTTCATTTGTTGTGTCAAAAATCAAAAGAAATGTAAAATCTTAAACTTGATTCATGGATTGTTCATCCAAGTTTTATTTCTTTTTTTGGCTTCTTAAAATGACTGGAAAGATTTTAACACACACACACACACATGCGAGGTCCTGCGGCTGAGTATGAGCATTCTAGCATATGGCGTATTCGATTTCGGATAGCCTGTAAGCAAACCACTTAATTACATAGGTTATCAGAAGTTAGTGCTGCTAGATTAATTATTTATTGGCTTTAATCTCATTAGGCAATTAGCTTGCAATCCAGTTTTGGGGGCTGAAATACATGGAAATGCATTTCCATTCCAATTTATTTTATGTTCTTCAACTCAACTTTCATCCCAAATGTCCTGTCATTACAGCCTGCAAGACGATATAGGTTGCCATTCCAATTTATTTTCCAAATGCTGCTTTAGACCATGCTGAGATCCCAAAAAGCCTATGGAAGATCTAAACTATAAACACACACACACACAAGAACTTGACTTCAACTAAATCTGTGCTCCAGATGTAATTACTGTGGCAAAGTGGCAACTGTAAGCAAATCGGAGCTATTATGCAAATGAGTCAAATCTCAATGAAATATATTCAAAGTCTAGAAGCAGATACATAATGTGGCTTTGACAAATAATTGGATCATAAAGCTCCCTCACTGGCCATTCTGAAATTATGATCTCAATCTCTGAGTTCTGCTCGATGCCCCACAAATCGATTTCAGGTATTGTCACGGGCAACATCTGTAGAGTAAGAAGAAAAAAAATAATAATAAAGCACTGTCCTGGACCTTTGCTTTCACGTGAAAAGTAAAGATAACAGGAACTTTCTTTCTGCAGCTGCAACATGCAGCCCAGCTCATCGTAAACCAATCATTTCAATCCCGTTAAGCAACCCCAGATTAACTAAAAAACTAGTTTTCCATATTCAGCTCAATTGGGAGAATATAACTAAGGTAAATATGCACACAAATATCATTTCACTAAATCCTATTTCTTCATTTCTTTTGATTTAGTTAAACGATAGATTCACAGTGCACGGTTCTCCCGCTCTGGCTCTGGTGCTTGATGCCATAATCCGTTCCACTGTCCTAACTCTTCACTCGCCGGTCCTACCAGAGCAATCATCGCCTTGTTAACTGCCACTTATACAGCCCAATAGAATCTAGCCCAACCCACGTAAGGCACCACTACAAGCATCTAATCTCTGAAGTACAATGACCAAACTTCAAGTCTTCAACCCATGGCCACCTCTGCAAAACCTTTTTTTTTTAAGCATATAGTTGGAGTTTAAAGAGGGAGGGAGACATTGTTTATAAATGAGGTTTAAAGATCAAACTCTAGATCCTACCCCATATTTCAATATTAGTGGCCACGAGATTATGCCTAGTGGTTATATTCTCTTCCAAAATCAATAAGGATCCACCATAGGCAAGGACCTTACATTTTTGTTTGTTCTGTTTATAGCTTTCATAAAGCAAGACAAAAACATTATCTAATATGTAGTCCTTTTAGAACTTGAGCAACTTCAAATCATACAATAGATAATGTAACAAACAAAAAAAAAAAAACCAGAGTTCCACACAAAAAATTTCTAAGAACTTTAAAATAAAACTTTAAAATTTTAAAAGAATTTAAAAATGATATGAGTCATTAAATTAAATTTAAAAATTTTAAAAATTAGATTATTGAATTTTATTAAATAAGATTGTATTACTATTTTAGTATTTGATACTTTTAAAAATGACACTAATAGCCTATTTGGATTGATAGATTTTGAAGAGAAAAAAAAATGAAAAAAAAATTTTAACCCATCAAAGATCATCATTACTTTACTATTTTCTCATATATTTTATTTTTTCATTCATTTCTATCAATCTAAATATCTAAATATAATCATTATTGCATTATTTTCTCATAATTTTTCTTTTCCATTTATTTCCATCAATTTTAAAAACTAATTTTTACTTTTTTTCTCACAAATTACTATTTATTTTCTTTCTCACAACTTTCAAATCATTTTCTTTCACACTATTTTTTTATCAATCATAATATTATTATTACTATATTATATTTTACTATTTTTTCTCTCCTTACTCCTATCGATTCAAACACACAATTAAAGCTTGAATAAGCCGTTTCAATGTCCAAAACTCAATGCTTAATTACATCATCCTTGAATCAGACACACACCCAGTATGATCGGGATAAATATTTTTAAAGTCCTAAACCTTTAAATTTTTTTACGTTTGAGTCCTAAACCTTTTTAACATTTCATTTGAGTCCTAAATCTTTTAATTTTTTACTATATCAGTCCTTTAAATTACGAAAAGTAGTCAATCTATTAATAAGTAAGTTTAATTTAATAAAAATTATTTAAAAAAGTTTAAATACATGAGTTAAATATTTTTTTCATCAACAAAATATACATATTAAATATTTTTTTAATCAACAAATATACGAATTAAATAGGCAACATGTATATTTTTTTATAAAAAAGACATTCAATTCATATATTTAATCTTTTTTAAATAATTTTTTGTAAAGTTAAGATTATTTTTTAATAGATTGATCACTTTTGTTAAACAGAGGGACTAATTTGGTAGAAAATCAAAAAGTTTAGGACTCAAATGAAATGTCAAAAAAGTTTATAACTCAAATATAAAAAAAATTAAAGGTTTAGGACTAAAAAAATCATTATCATGTATAACATTCCATACTTTGTTTGGACTCATTCACCATTTTCCGAATCCCCCGCTGCATGCCACGTGTAACCCATTTCCTATCCAACGTCAACGGTGACAAAAAAAAATAATAACAAAAATTAAAATAACAAAACATAAAACCGAGATGCCCTTCCTATTCCCTCATTTTAAAGCCAAACAAGTCACACAACCCAAGCCAAACACTGACAACGAGAATAAAAAAAACGAAGAATTAAAATTAAAATAAAATGGCCAAATCCAAACACGGCCTTAGATCTCACCCCTTCTAGATAGCGAAATCGAAGGAATCTTCTCCAGTTTCGATGGCGACTCTGCACAAATTCAAGCTCTTAGCCACTCAGTGCACGGTTTCCAGAACACCGACTCAGAGCCCGACGACCAGCCCCGTCATCCACATCCGCCGCCGTAGGAAGACTCTCCGTATGCTTCTCTCCCGCGCCGGTGCCGAACGACGCCGGAGTTTCCCCCGCCGCGACGAAGAGACAGAGCACCACCAGGAGGAGGAAGAGGACCCACCGGAGAAGCGAGTAAGAAGGAAATTGAAGGATTTATTCGTATCGTCTCCGCCATTTGAAGAAAAGGACAATAATCGCGACAAGGATGAGGTAGAGATGTTACCAGTTAGTGGAGGTGTCGGCGGCGGCGGAATCGGTGTTGGCAGTGGAAGCTTCGGAGCACGGCGCGGTGGAGCCGGCGTGCTGAGAGCGGTGTCGACGACGTTTAGATACAGGTTTTTGAAGAGAGCGTGGCGGCCGGTGCTGGTGACGATCCCCGAGTAGTAGCCAATCCTGAAACTGAAAATTTGTACGGATAAATGAAATTAATTTATATAGATTTTCTTTTTCTCAATTTCTTAACCTTTTTTTTTTCTCTCTTTTTTCTTTAAAAAAAAGCGTAAATTATTTAGTTTTATTTTTTTAAGGATATATATTCTGTGGGTTTTTTAGTGATTAATGCGAGTTATTAAAATCTAATTTATTACCTTGAAATGGCCGTTGAATACATGAATGAATTTCAATGGGACGGCGCGTCGTCGGCCGGGCGTAACCTTAGCACCAAGTCTTCATTTACCGCGGTAATGCATTTTACTGTCTTAACCTTTCTATTTTTTCATTAAAGTAAGTATTACTGTCTTAATTTATCCTTTCTTTTTTTTTTTTTGTGTGTGTAAAATTAGAAAAATAAGAGTTATGCTAGATACTATTATGACTTTGTGACTTTGTGGAGAAGCATAAAGTAACTGAATGATTACGGTATTTTTTTTATCAGATATTAGAGTTGTAAATTTAGTCTCACTACTTGATCGTGACAAAATTTAAACTTATAATTTAAAAAAAAATGGCTAAAGTTCTTTAATTGGCTGAATTGCACACAAACGGTGATTTAATCTTTCTATTTAGCTGTTTGACTGACGCAAGGCAATTTTTGAAATAAAAAGAATTTATTTATATTTGGTCTTGGGTGGAGGTACTAATTTTCTTGGAAAAAATCTGATTTATGCTTGTAACTAATTTTCATTATGCCAAGGAAGCGGTGGCTTCAAAGAAAAGGCCAAGAAAATTCCTTTGTTTTCACTTTCCCGTATGGTATGCAAATGAGTGATTAGCTGAAATATTTTCGCAGTTATTGTTTCTATGGGTAGGGCAGGAACATTTCAACGTGCCATAGATCAAGAGGGCAAGTTGAAGACAAGGGTATGAGAGAATAATTTTTAATATAAAGTCTGTCCCTATCGCAGCTTGCATGTGTTAGTGCTCAGGGAAATGCCCCATGATGTTGTTCAGTGTTTTATGGACGGATGCCACCTTGTGTACTTTCACATCTTCACAATTATTGCAATATATAAATTTTTTGGGCACATTTCCGCTATTATTGGGGTTACTTAACAGTTTACACAGACCCATTCTGCTGTGTGAATGAATGATGATGTGCTAACACTAGTCCCTGTTTTTTTAGTCCCCTCTAGGTTCTAAGCTTTTTGTAATGATAACCGTATCCCTATTTTAGGCTCAAATTTATCAAACATCATTAAGTAGGTACTTGAAATAGAGTTAATCACTTCATCCACCAAAAAAAAAAAAAAAAAATGCAAACCAATTAAACCAGAGAATTTATCCCACTTCATCTTCGATTTAAATTTATGTATACAATGAGTTCACATATATAGTTTTCTATTCTTAACTTGATAATAAGAAGGTGTAGCTTATTCGAATTATTATTATTATTATTGAAACAAAAATTTACTTTTCGGAGTATATGAAAGAAAAAGTTAAGCATTTGGGAGATTTTATTCGATTAACGTGTTAAAATATAATCAGTCTCTATTTTTTTATAACTACATAAATATTTTTTAAAATAGTAAAATGAAGCAGATAAAACTCTTTTATTTCATATTTTATCTATACGATTGCAAACAAATAAAACTTATTGCACTTTAACGCGTCAATCAAATAAAAACGAGACAAAAATCTTCCCCATGCTCTGGTGGGACATGGCCTGATTGCTTGAATTCAAAAGCGTGTATCTTCTCTTTGTTAACAGCTCCATGTGATTTTAAGGGCACCTAACCTCGGAAGGGCAGCACTGAGGAAGTCCATAGTAAGTAGTAACATAGGTTTGGTCAGGGGGATGACACTAAGTATATCTGTGCTTTCTCTTAATGAAGTTGTTTTGTGGCCATCGTTTGTTTCTCATGGATGCAAAGGTTGTTGGGCGGCTATCTTGGGACTGGTACTGAAACATTCCAATAATTCCACTTCTAAATATGCTGAATTTGCGGCAAAACAACGGTAATCTTTTCCAGTTTCATTAGTAGCCCAGTAGACCTTTGACTTAAGCTATTTAATTTAAAATATCATTTTTTTAATTCAGGGTCTCTCAATATATATAAAATTAAAATCTCATATAATATTTCTCCCAAAATCCTAGCACGCCAAATTAGTCAATTAGCTAATGAAAATTCCAGAATAATTGAACAAACTTCTAAATATGCTGAATTTGCGGCAAAACAACGGTAATCTTTTCCAGTTTCATTAGTAGCCCAGTAGACTTTTGACTTAAGTTATTTAATTTAAAATATCATTTTTTTTAATTCAGGGTCTCTCAATATATATAAAATTAAAATCTCATATAATATTTCTCCCAAAATCCTAGCACGCCAAAATATTCAATTAGCTAATGAAAGTTCCAGAATAATTGAACAACCAACAACACTCAGTAATATGTAAATGCAGTTCGTGAATTTGAATAAACAGCACTGAACAGATTTTTTTTTTTCATTGAAATTAATATTCACATTTTGTGGGAATTTGATAGTCTCCCAATTAAGAAACTGTGCTCTTATTAAAAAACAAAGTCCGGTTTTAATTCTTTTTATTTTTTTTTGTTACAGTCAAATGCCCACGACATTGTTTACATTCGCAAAGATGAATCCGGTGTATCTGTCCCGTCTTGTGAAAGAACACCTTTAGGCCAACCTCATGAAAAAGGAATAATTTTTGTTTCTAAGTGGTTTTTTTTTTGGTGTACAATGAGTATGAAGAGAGTTAGACTTTATATCGGATAGAGAACATTACATTCGTCACACTCACTTATAATTAGATGTATTTCTATTACACTTATGTGGAGACCAAAATTTAAGACACTGGAATATTGAAACATAAATATAAAAAATACCACCTGCTCACAAGTCAGTAACTATAACGAAGCCCAACCTCCTGCACGCGGACCACTTGAGTCCACTAGCGTGTTATCGAGCACAATGTTACAAAAATAGTCAAAACTGTTACGTAGGCTCGTGTATGAAATACCGAAGGAGGTTCGTTGTACCAATGGAGGTTCGTTGTACATGTCTCCGTTTGTGCACTACAATGGTGAAGCCTAACGGGTTGCATTAATTATCCTCATTTTCCGGTGCGATCATGATTTGCTGCTAAAATTGCATCCCTATCTTAAGCACTCCGAAAGCCCAATTTGTTATGGTAGCTAGCATTGCGGCCCATCGCAAGAAAGTGAAAAGTTTATACGGTGATGGGCCACACAGGTTAATAGGGATTCAGACCAATTAAAAAGGATCCTCTCGGCTCATTTAAAGAAACTCAAGCTAACCTGACCCATCAAGGCTTGTGTTGTACAAGCACTGGGCTGATTGAGGATCTTTTTTAAAATTCGAATTTCAAATTTAGCAATTATCCTTTTTTATTACTTTGTATTATCGTTGAGTTGTCAGATTCGATGAATAAAAAATTGTTATATACCAATAAAAGAGTTTGTTTGTTATTATGTTAAATGTCATTAATTCGAATTTCTGTTGAAAATTTTTATTGACGTGGAGTTGAAAGATATATCCTCAAAACTTATAATGCGCAATCTTCTTTAATAGAATTAAAGAACACTCTTGCCCATCTCATTCGCGAAAAAAAAGGTTCACACTTCCAAAATATAGCTACGACCGCAATTGTAGCAACGTTCAAAAACTTGCGTCACTGATGGAGGAAAAATATGAATGGTAAGATTTAACCAAAATTTCGGGATTATTTTACCTTAATGGAAAAAGAGTTTTTTGAAAATAAAAAATTTATTACACAAATTAATTTTTAATAATAATAATAAAATAATCATACAATTTATTTAATAATTTTTCTTAAAAAAATAATTTCTAGCAACTTATGTTTTTTCTTTTAAATTTTAATTATTGAAGCTTATTACTTTATTGTTTTCGTTAATATTTTTGAAAGAAAATGCTATCCACAAACATGCCACGTGAATGGGGATCTGCATGTCATGTCTCGCCCCATACCCAGTAACCCACGCGCCGAGCAGCACATATTAACGCGTGGGCTTTATATCAGATTTGGACACCTGGATCCTTCATCTTGTTTCCCACTTTAGGATATACTTCTGACTATCAAAAACAAAAAAAAAAACCTGCTTCAGAATATACCATTGTTATCAAACCCGGACCGGACCGGCCGGTTCAACCGGTCGGACCGGTAACCGGTCAGAAGTCCGGTCCGGGTTATAACCCAAATTCTCTGCGGACCGGACCGGTCAAAACCCGGTCAACGGACCGGTTCAACCGGTCGGACCGGTGAACCGGTCCCGGGTTGACCGGGTTGGTTATTTTAATAATTAAGAAAAAATTTCACACAACTTTGTATAATTTAGTTTTCGAACCCTTGACCTCCAACATGAAAGATAAGTCTCATACCACTGAACCAACTTATAACTTGTTGTTATCTTTTTTTTTTTTTACTTATTATTTTCTCAAATGTCTCATATAATACACATATTATTTTATATTTCTTATAAATTAACACTTACTATTTTCTTTTTTTTGTTAAAATAATTATTAATTTTTTTAAATTATTAATTCTATCCTATAATAAATTCTAAATCATATATTTTAAATTTATAAATGTAAGTATTCTAATACATACATATGTATTATAATATTACATTTTACATATAGATTTTGATGTATAATATATATAAATATTTTTTTATATATTTAATATTAAATACCGATTTTAATACCAGTTCGACCGGTTGAACCGAATTTTTTATTTAATAATCATATATAAGTATTATTTTATTAAATTATTTTTATAAATATATATATTAATAAATACCGGTTCAAATACCGGTTCGACCGGTTGAACCGGTTGAACCTTAACCCACTAATGTTTCCGGTTCGATAACCGGTCCGGTTCTGACAACCTTGGAATATACTTCTGCTTTCTCTGCTCTCCCCCCCCCCCCCCCCAAATGCACTACCTCTAACACCACCCAAATACCTCCACGTACACTCTTATCGATTCCACCCATTTGCAAGTTGTCAAAATCTTTAATGACATTTTTTTTTATCACACAATTTGTAATATATAAAATAATTTATAATTAATTTAATAATTTATTTTTAAAAAATTTAATATATTTTCATAATTTAACAATATAAGTATTTATTTATTTATTTGATAAAATAATTCTTTGTTCATTAATTTTGTATTTACCATCATATATTTATATAATTTTTCTTTTTCTTTAAAATAAAAAGAGGCCGACTACATAGCTATATTTTAAAAAAAATGTAATAAGTATACACTAATTTAATTTTTTATTTATTTCTTATTTTTTAAAATTTAATATATTTTTTATAATTTAATAATATAAATTATTACATATTTACTGTATTTTTTTTTATGACTAATTAATGTTTTTTTTTATAAAAAAAAACTAATAAAAACAAGGAAAAACAAAAAAGCTTCGCCGCTGTCTTTTCAAGTAGGCCCCACCGCAGCAGAACGCACACCCGACTACAACTCCACCAGTTTGTCCCTGAGCTGTGAGAAGCGCGATTGATAACACTTTTTTGACAAAAATTATAATTTTAACTATTATTTTTATACGTTTTAAAAATTTTATTAACAACATTTTTTATTTCAAATTCCATCCTCAAAGATTTTTTCATTAATTTTTTTGTTCTTTTCGGTTAGTTGACCGTTAAGTGTAAATTGTAATAGTTCAATCGACAATACATTTGATACTTTTATATAATTGAAAGAGAGAGATTAAAAAAAATCACAGGAAATAAATTGTTAACTGTAAAATAATAACATGTTACTGAAATAAGTTACAAGTAGGATGATATATCATTAATTAGATTGCCATGTATCACATTTAACGGCCAATTAACGAAAAAGAGTCAAAAAAATTGACGGAAAAAACGTTGAAAGTAAAATTTAAAACAAAAAATTATATGGGTAAAATTTTTTAAATGTGTAAAAGTGATAGGTAAAATTATAGTTTTTAGCTACCTTTTTGTGAGGATATTAATATTTTTAGTTATAAGCTTTTAAGGTTTTTTACGTTTGAGTTCTAAACCTTTTTGACATTTCATTTGAGTGCTAAATATTTTGATTTTCTACCAAATCAGTCCCTCTATTTACCAAAAGTGATCAATCTATTAAAAAATGATTTTAACTTTACAAAAAATTATTTAAAAAAAATTAAATATATGAATTGAATGTCTTTTTTATCAAAAATATATATGTTACCTATTTAATTCTTATATTTGTTGATTAAAAAAATATTTAATATGCATATTTTATTGATGAAAAAAATATGTAATTCATATATCTAATCTTTTTTAAATAATTTTTATTAAGTTAATTCATTTATTAATCGATTGACTACTTTTTGTAACTTAAAGAACTGATATAATATAAAATCAAAATATTTAAAATTTAAATGAAATGTCAAAAAAATTTAACACTCAAATATAAATAAAAAAAACATAAACATTAAAAATTAAAAATATTAATATCTTATTTTTTTTTTACATAAATTGACGGTAAACAACTAAACCATGGTGGGGATGCCACCTAATTATAGAAACTGGACAAATTCGGTACAAGAGCAACAATACTCTTTATTTAATTAAGCTAATAATGAACTACTCGAGGTGGTGGATTAATAATATGTCGACATATTTTCACATTATAAATTTTAGATTGAATTTTTGCGTCTTTATTTTCTTTATCTGACTCATGCTAAGATTTCTTTAAGTATAAATAATAATACGCAGCGTTGAGTTTATGTTCGTTCGTCGGGACTCCAGCAGTAGAATCACTCTCAGTCTCATTAATATTTGGAAAGTGGGTTAGTCCCTTTAAAATTGTTGAACGAGACTCAATACTTTGATATCGATTTAAAGATCCTATAACTGAAACGCCAGTAAAATTTTTTTTTATAGATAAAAAAATTAAGTTAATAATTAAGAACTTATTTTAAATTATAAAATTATAAATTTAAATCTTTATTATAATATTTAGAATGATTAATCCTACATGGGACCTTGCAAAGTTAATGATTGATTGTTGGTTTTTGTCAGAAGATTTTTATTTGATTAATGTGTGAAAACATAATGAATTTTTATTATGTTATAATTACATTAAAATGTTTTAAAATAATAAAATAAAACGATAAGATTTTATTATTTCACATTTTACCTATATAATTACAAAAAAAAAAAAAAGAAACTTGTTGCACTTTGATGCAATAATCAAGTAAAAACGAGACAAAAATCTTCCCCATACCCTGGTGGGAAATGGCCTGATTGCTTGAATTCAGAAGCGTGTATCTTCTCTTTGTTAACAGCCCCCTGTAATTTTAAGGGCACCTAACCTTGGAAGGGCAGCACTGAGGAAGTCCATGGTAAGTAGTAACATGGGTTTGGTCAGAGGGATGACACTAAGTATATCTGTGCTTTCTCTCAATAAAGTTGTTTTGTGGCCATCTTTTGCTTCTCATGGATGCAAAGGCTGTTGGGCGGCGATCTTGGGACTGGTACTGCAACATTCCAATAATTCCACTTCTAAATACGCTGAATTTGCGGCAAAACAACAGTAATCTTTTTCAGTTTCATTGATAGCCAGTAGACTTTTGATTTAAGCTATCTAATTTAAAATATCACTTTTTTTTTTTTAATTCAGGGTCTCTCAATATATATAAAATTAAGATCTCATATAATATGTCTCCCAAAATCCTAGCACGCCAAAATATTCAATTAGCTAATGAAAGTTCCAGAATAATTGAACAACCAACAACACTCAGTAATATGTAAATGCAGTTCATGATAAACAGCACTGACCAGATTTTTTTTTTGTTGAAATTAAAATTCCCATTTTGTGAGAATTTGATAGTCTCCCAATCAGGAAACTGTGCTCTTATTAAAGAACAGAGTCCTGTTTTTTTTTTTTTTTTTTGTTACAATCAAATGCCTTCGACATTGTTTACATCCGCAAAAATGAATCCAGTGTATCTGTCCTGTTTGTCTTGTGAAAGAATACCTTCAGGCCAACCACATAGAAAAGGAATAGTTTTTGTTTTTAAGTATTTTTTTTTTTTTGTGTACAATAAATATGAAAAAAGTTAGACTTTATATCGGATAAAAAGCATTACATCCGTCACACTCACTTGTAATTAAAAGTATTTCTATTACACTTACGTGGAGACCAAAATTTAAAACACTGGAATATAGAAACATAAATATAAAATATACCACCTACTCACAACTCAGTAACTATAACGAAGCCCAACCTCAGGCACGTGGACCTCTCGAGTCCATTAGCGTGTTATCGAGCACAATGTTACAAAAATAGTCAAAACTGTTACGTAGGCTCGTGTAAGAAATACCAATGGAGGTTCGTTGTACATGTCTCCGTTTGTGCACTACAATGATGAAGCCCAACGGGTTGCATTAATTATCCTCATTTTCCGGTGCGATCATGATTTGCTGCTAAAATTGCATCCCTATCTTAAGCACTCCGAAAGCCCAATTTGTTATAGTAGCTAGCATTGCGGCCCATCGCAAGAAAGTGAAAAGTTTATACGGTGATGGGCCACACAGGTTAATAGTGATTCAGACCAATTAAAAAGGATCCTCTCGGCTCATTTAAAGAAACTCAAGCTAACCTGACCCATCAAGGCTTGTGTTGTACAAGCACTGGGCTGATTGAGGATCTTTTTTAAAATTCGAATTTCAAATTTAGCATTTATCCTTTTTTATTACTTTGTATTATCGTTGAGTTGTCAGATTCGATGAATAAAAAATTTTTATATACCAATAAAAGAGTTTGTTTGTTATTATGTTAAATGTCATTAGTTTAAATTTCTGTTGAGCATTTTTATTGACGTGAAGTTGAAAAATATAACCTCAAAAATTATAATGCGCAATCTTCTTTAATAGAATTAAAGTACCACTCTTGCCCATCTCATTCGCGAAAAAAAAAGTTCACACTTCCAAAATATAGCTACGACTGCAATTGTAGCAACGTTCAAAAACTTGCGTCACTGATGGAGCAAAAATATGAATTGTAGGATTTAACCAAAATTTCGGGATTATTTTACCTTTATGAAAAAAGAGTTTTTGGAAAATAAAAAATTTATTACATAAATTAATTTTTAATAAAAAAATCATACAATTCATTTAACAATTTTTAATAATTTTTCTTAAAAAAATAATTTCTAGCAACTTATATTTTTTCTTTTAAATTTCAATTATTGGCGTTTATTACTTTATTATTTTCGTTAATATTTTTGAAAGAAAATGCTATCCACAACATGCCACGTGAATGGGGATTTGTATGCCATGTCTCGCCCCATACACACTAACCCACGCGCCGAGCAGCACATATTAACGCGTGGGCTTTATATCAGATTTGGACACCTGGATCCTTCATCTGGTTTCCCACTTTAGGATATACTTCTGATTATCAAAAACAAGAAAACTGCTTCAGAATATACTTCTGCTTTCTCTGCCCCTGCCTCTAACACCACCCAAATACCTCCACGTACATGCTTATCGATTCCACCCATTTGCAAGTCGTCAAAATCTTTAATGACGTGTTTTTTTTATCACACAATTTATAATAAATAAAATAATTTATAATTAATTTAATAATTTATTTTTAAAAAATTTAATATTTTTTTGTAATTTAATGATATAATTTTTTATTTATTTTTCAATAAAATAATTTTTTGTTTATTAATTTTGTATTTACTATAGTATATTTACATAATTTTTCTTTTTCTTTTAATTGAAAAAAAAGTTGATTATATGGTTCTATTTAAGAAAAAGTATAGTAAGTATGGAGCGATCTAAATTATTTGTCTATTTTTTAATTTTTTAAAATTTAATATATTTTTTATAATTTAATAATATAAATTACTACGTATTTATTATATTGTTCTTTAAGTTTTTTTTAAAAATAATAACTAATAAAAACAAGGAAAAACAAAAAAGCTTCGCCGCTGTCTTTTCAAGTAGGCCCCACCGCAGCAGAACACCCGCCCGACTACAACTCCACCACTTTGTCCCAGAGCTGTGAGAAGCGCGATTGATAGAATTTTTTTTGACAAAAATTATAATTTTACTCATTATTTTTATACATTTTAAAAATTTTATTCAGAATATTTTTTTATTTTAAATTTTATTTTCAATATTTTTTTCTCTTTTTTTTTTTGTCTTTTTTAATTATTTGACCGTTAAATATAATATATGACCGTCCAATCAACGATACATACGATGCTTTTATATAATTGAAAAAAAGAGATTAAAAAAAATGTCACAAAAAAATAGATTGTCGACTGTAGAATAATAATATGTTATTGAAATGAGTTATAAGTAGCATGATATATTATTAATTAGATTGTCGCGTATCACATTTAACGGTCAATTAACGAAAAAATATAAAAAAGATTGACGAAGAAAACATTGAGAGTAAAATTTAAAATAAAAAATTATTATAAATAAAATTTTTAAAACATGTAAAAATAAAAAATTATAATTTTTGCGAAACTTTTTTTCTCTGCATAAATTGATGGTAAACATCTAAACCATGGTAGGGATGCCATCTAATTATAGCAACTGGACAAATTCGGTACAAGAGCAACAATACTCTTTATTTAATTAAGCTAATAATGACCCTTGAAAGAAAATGCTATCCACAACATGCCACGTGAATGGGGATTTGTATGTCATGTCTCGCCCCCTACCCACTAATCCACGAGCCGAGCAGCACATAATTGAGAGCGTGATCGCTAACGCGTGGGCTTTATATCAGATTTGGACACCTGGATCCTTCTTCTGGTTTCCAACTTTAGGATAAACTTCTAAATTATCCAAAAAAAAAAACCGCTTCAGAATATACTTCTGCTCTCTCCGGTCCTGCCCCCCACAAATGCACTAACGTCTAACACCACCCAAATACCTCCACGTACATGCACATCGATTCCACCCATTTGCAAGTTGTCAAAATCTTTATGCTATATTTAGCGTGTGATATAAAATTAAAAGAGAAAGAAAATTATATTTATTATTATTTATTTTTTTTATTTTTTTATTTTTTTATATTATTTTTAATAATTTTATTTTTTTTATATTTTTTCTCTTATAAATTATTATTTACTTTTTCTTTTACTATACTTTTTTTCTTTCACTTTTTTTTACTACTCTAAATAATTTTATTTTTTCTCTACTTTTTCTCTCACAAATTACTATTCACTTTTTCTTTCATTTGCTTTCTTTCTCTCAATTTTCTCTATCACTCTAAATAACTTTATTTTCTCTTCACTTTCTTTTTTTTTTCTTATCCTTTCGCTTCTTTTCTCCTCTTTTTCTCGCATTCTAAACACACTCTTAATGACGGTTTTTTTATCACATAATTTATAATACATAAAAAAAATTTACAGCTAGTTTAATAATTTATTATTTAAAATTTTAATATATTTTTTATAATTTAATAATGTATTTTTTTTATTAATTTTATATTTACCATCATATATTTACATAGATCTTTTTTTCTTTTAAATGAAAAAAAGAGGTTGACTATATGACTATATTCAGGATAAAGTATACTAGATATGCAGTGATTTAGACTATTTATCTATTTTTTTATTTTTTAAAATTTAATTTTTTTTTTATAATTTAATAATATTGATTACTGTATATTTATCACGTTCATTATTAAAGATGGTTAAATAGTATTTTAAAAAAAAAGATAGCTAATAAAAACAAGAAAAACAAAAAAGCTTCGCTGGCGTCTTTTCAAGTAGGCCCCACCGCAGCAGAACACACACCCGACTACAACTCCACCACTTTGTCCCAGAGCTGCGAGAAGCGCGATTGATAATACTTTTTTCTTTGCATAAATTGATGGTAAACAACTAAACCATGGTGGGGATGCCATCTAATTATAGCAACCGGACAAATTCGGTACAAGAGCAACAATACTTGTTTATTTAATTAAGCTAATAATGAAACATTCGAGATAATATATTAATAATAAGTCGATATGTTTTTATATTGTGAATTTTGAGTTTAAACCTTTGCGTTTATTCTTTCTTTATCTCACTCATGCTGCGACTCTTTAGGTATAAGTAATAATGTGCAGCGTTGAGTTCAGATTCATTCGTCTGCACTCCAGCAATGAAATCACTCTTAATTTCATTACTGTTCGGGAAGTGAATCGGATTCTTTAACGTTGTTGAACGAGACTCAAATAAATGAAAATTACTCTGATTTTGACGTAAATATCTGATAACTGACACGTTAATATAATTTTTTTTTATAAATAAAAAAATTAAGCTAACAATTAAGAACTTATTTTGAATTATAAAATTATAAATTTAAATTTTTATTAAAATATTTAGAATGATTAATCGTACATGAGACCTTGCAAAGTTAATGATTGATTATTGACTTTTGTCAAACTCGTGATATGTGTTAGTATATAATGTGTTACTCGCTTTACAATATATTTTGATACGATTTTGTTAATAAAATTATAAAATATTACTAATATTTTTTTTAAAAAAAAACAACAACCAAATCAATAATTTATCATCAATTTTACTCCAATTCGTACAGGTAAGTATTTATCTATTTACCAGTTTGGACACGCGTGACTGGCAATATTGTTAGTCATTATTGCAATCGCGGTCCAAGTTTGATCGGACAAAAGGCAACATATTCCATGGTTGGATGCTAACGTGCCATGAAAGGACCATTTTTTTTCTAATTAAATAGGGACCTTTTTAATGAAATTTATTACAGAAACACATTTGAATAAGTGAATAAAAAATATATAATTGATATAATAATATATAATAATTTATTTATTTTTTAAATTTAATATATTTTTTATAATTTAATAATTTAAATCTATATATATATTAATTGTATATTCTCTTAAATAATTTTATTTATCTTTTTCTTTAATTAGATAAGGACTTGTTTTTTTTGACCTCTTTAATTTGACTAGATGTTTTGGACGCTTTTAACTTTTGCGGGCATGTTCACAAAATTCTCCGGCGTGAACGCTCAAATCTCTTTGGTCATTTTTTTCAATCGACGATGTCGGTACTGATTGTCTTAGTGAGTTGAAAGACAATATTTTTTCAGTGTCCATTCAACTTTTAAATTTACATAATAATAAAATAATTATATAATTTATTTAATAATATTTAATAATTTATTTATTTTTTTAAAAAAATTATTATTTAATAATATAAATTACTTTAATCTTATCTTAATTCTACGTAGAGTCTATTTTTATTAACATAACAAATTTCAAACATAACAATTTTACTTTATTTAAACTTTAGAATTTACAAAATTTCATGTGTATATCCTAAATAATATTATTAAAAATGTAATGCTTTTATTCTCTTCATATCGTCGATCTTACCTTGTTTATATATCGCTGACTTAAATACGAGAATATTAACGTTAAATCTCACCCAACATTCGATAGCCTCTTCTCTATCTTCTAGATCACAATCTAGGTCTAACACTTATTTCTCTCGTAAGGTTGGCCTGCCTCCATCATCCTAGTTTCAGGTTCGATCACATAGTATCTACTAGATGGCCGCCTATAACAGGGGAAAAAAAGTATTATCTATGTTACAATTGTTAATATGTAGGTTGAACACGAGATTGAAGTTTGTTTTTTTGGGTCTTAAACTGTCATAGACAAGCTTATGTTGCTTGGTTTCAGTCAGATTCTTTATGACCGATTAATCTAACATTGACAACATTTGCAAAATTATAAATAAAATTAGATTTGAGCTTGGTTAGGCATTTAAAATTAGAAATAACGATTAACTGCTACTTTAAATTAAACGACCTATTATCGTTATTGTTCAATTACTCGAACAAGGTAACTGGTAGAAGGGGGACCACAAGGTCATTTCCCTTTTAATTTTGTCTCAGTGTGTCATATATCAAATTTAAATTTGTTGTATATTAATATTAATCTTTATACATATAATACATATTGTATATTATTTTTAAATTAATTACATACAATATTAAAAATTTTCTGTTTTTATTCTATTAAACACCAAACTTATTACCTATACATACAAATCCTTTTTTTCAAAAACAAAATTAAAAAAAATTCATGAGACCCACCACTCTCTGAACCCCTTCCCCAGATCATTTCTCTTATCGTTAGGAGATAGCTTTAATTAAACGAAGTGTTCTTAATATCTTGTGGAGAGAGAGAAAAGCACGCATATGCAGTTGAAACGACACGAAAGTATGACGTTTTTCGTGTAGTCGCCTTCGAAACGACAAGCAAGTCCCATGAACAATCCCACTCATTCTCACTGATGGTCAAAGCCCCGCAAAAAAAAAAATAAATAAATAAATAAAAAACGGTTACAAACAGCTTCCAATCGACCAGAACACAACACGAAATGACAAATGAATAAAATAAAATATTATTTAAATAAAATTAAAATTAAATTATAAAAATGTTTACACACATACAAATCAAATCAAATCCAATGTTGGTTTATACTTTATATACTTTCACTTTCAATTAAAACCAAAAAAAAAAAAAATTTTGACGCGCCTGACTCTCTTCCTCCCACTCCACGCGCCACCCTTTTGCAAAACACGCGCCACCTCACTTCTTGCCTTTTTCCTTTTTCCTTTTAGCTCTTCGACTTTTTCCTTTCTATCTTCCTTTCTCCCCCGCTCTCTCTTTTCGTTTCCAACTTTTCAGTCTCTTTTCTCGCAAATCACCGCCGCTGCCATCTGCTCTCTCTGTCTATCTCTCTGTGTCTGTGGCTCTCATGGGTGTGTTTTAAAGATCTGAGCTTTTGGAGAGTATCTATGACACCACAGTTTTTGATGATTTCAGTATGGGCGGAGTCACCTCATCCATAGCTGCAAAGTTCGCTTTTTTCCCGCCAAATCCGCCGTCCTATACAGTAGTTGCCGACGACTCGTCCCCCGGCTGCGGCGGCAGCAAGCTCTACATCCCGGAGGTGCCCAGGAAGGACGAGGTGGACGTTTTAAAGCTCCGGACTCGCCGCGGCAACGAAATAGTGGCACTGCACATACGCCACCCGAGAGCCTCAGCTACTTTGCTTTATTCACATGGAAATGCAGCCGATTTGGGCCAGATGTTTGAGCTCTTCGTCGAGTTGAGCAACCGCCTTCGCATTAATCTTATGGGGTATTGATTTCTTACTGCTAATTGCATTCATTGAGAGAATTTGGTATGCAGAACTTCAAAAGGAGGTTGCTTTTGTTTTCTGGTCTGTGTTTTAGTGTTTGTTCTGAGGCTACTAGTTTTTTGATCTACTTACGAAATTGATCTGTCCTCAAAAATTGATCTTTCAGCTGGGGAAGCACTGAGAACTTGTTTGTTTGTTAAGGCAAGGAACCGTCCTCAAAATTGAACTCTTACTGTTTGCATCAGGGAGCTCTCCTCTGAGTAGAATTGGAAAGTTAGGCGAAGAAATAAGGTGCTGGTAGGACAAAATTGTGCATAGATTTTATAGAATTGTGCATAATAGAACGGAATGGTGAGAAAAAGTTCATTTAGTCTACCCCAATTAAATTTGGAATTAAGGCTTTGCTGCTGTTGCTAGAATGGCTAATTGAATGTTGCCATTCCGAGGATAGTATGTAAGCAAGTCTATTGTTTGATCGTTAAGACTGGATTGGATAGTCTTTTTAAATTATGGTTAAGCAAAGTAATAAATGTTTGGATTTTGTTCAAAAGACTTCGTTCTTCTCATTTAACTTCTTTTCTTTTCTACACAAAATTTAGCACTTTCCCTGGCACATTTGAGGAAACGTTGTCGCTTCGTTGCATCAATTTTAATTTTTCAATAACATTCTTCTTTTGGTACGTTGGAATAGCACGTGGCAATCGGAGAATTCAAGTTGGCATAATTGTCTCATTTGGGGCTGTTAGCTTAGGTATTTGACGCCAATATCAGGGACACCTTATTAGTTTTCATTCTGAGTTTGATACATGTATCCTTGGATGGATAGCATAGCAGGATTTTCTTCATTTTTTGGCGACAGATGGAATCCAATGGGATGGTTTATTGCATTTTCTATTGTATCAAGTAAAGAATAGAAAAAATAATGTTTTGCTAACTGGCTGCAAATGTTAACGGAAAGACTTCCTTTTCCTAGCTGATGCTACAAGTATGTCCTCTTCTTTAATTTTTCAGATTGCAGAAGCATTGATAAGCCCAGCATTGTTTGATTACAAAACTCATTGTGACAAAAACATGCAATTATTTGTATATTATTTCATGTTACTTGTGTGGAGTGAATTTTGTCTACTGCAGCTTGAGTTTTTGTGTTTTTTTGCCTTAGTCATCATATAGGTCATCCGACATGATCCCATTTGTTCCATGATAAATGCTTGCATTGTATCTAAAATGTGTGCAAGGAAGTTAAAAAAACATTTGCATATTCTTGTTTACGTCTCTCTCTCTCCGCTCTCCATCTCTCCTCTTTGTTTGTTTTGTTATATGTTTGCTTGTTCATGGACTAGTTTCTAATCATGAATGAGTGGTTCTTTGTAGGTATGATTACTCTGGCTATGGGCAATCAAGTGGGAAGGTTAGACGCCAAATTTATATTCTTTGCTTGCCAATGATGGAAATACAGTTTCATATGAGCTCATCTTATCATTTTTGATTTCACATGCCTGATATGCTAGATATTCTCATTACAGGGTTGCTCTAATATCTGTAGGTTTAACCTTGCATAACATGTTTCTCACCAAAAAAAAAAAAAACTTGCATAACATGATTGGTATGATCATCCCCTTCTTTTGGGATAAGTTAATTCAAAAGTGCCTATATTTCTGTCTTTTATGTCTTTTGGATTTCTATAGTTTCAGCATCTTGTATAAACCAAGAGTTTTAGTTCCTCACTTCCTCCCGGTTTTTCTTTGACTTACTAATGTATTTCATCTCTTCAAAATTGATTGACAAATAATGGAGGTACCGAGGTACCCAGTTTCATAAAGGTATATTACTGCCAATCTTGGGCCTCTAAACTTTATCAAATGAATTATGGTGGATTTTCTTAATATAATTTGAGAGAAATGCATGAGCTTTTGATTGCTAACTGTACCTTCAAGAATATATATTTATTTTTTGAAAAATTTCATTTTAGTTTACAATTCATACAATGTTGGAAAAAGCCTGTCTAATTTTGACCTCACCAGTACATTCAATATCTCTTGGAATTTTTTTTTTAAAATAGAACTACAAAATCTGATTATCTGTTTCATTCTAGTATAGTTGATCATTCTTAGTTGGTCAGCTTTGTGCTGGTGAAATTATCTGACACTCCCATTTGCCTGGTGATGACCTTTTTCTGAGGCAGCCAACTGAATGTAATACGTATGCGGACATAGACGCAGCATATAAATGCCTCAGAGAGCAGTATGGGGTTAGAGATGATCAATTAATACTCTATGGGCAGTCTGTCGGTAGTGGACCCACTGTTGATCTTGCTTCACGTCTACCAGACATAAGAGGCGTGGTTCTGCATAGCCCAATTCTGTCGGGAATGAGAGTATTGTACCCTGTCAAGAAGACTTATTGGTTTGACATTTACAAGGTAATTTTTTGGCTTTGCTTCTATAAGATAGGCTCGTCTGTTACAAGGTAATTTTAAGCTTCATGGTGCTTATTCCTTTTTGCCCTTACAGAACATTGACAAAATTGGTATGGTGAACTGCCCGGTTCTTGTAATTCATGTAAGTATTATTTCCTTTTTCTTCATTTTTACTCTCATTTTGGACTATTCTGCCATTGTTTTTTCCTTTCACTCTGTTCCTCCCGTTTTTCCTCTGGTGGGCACAGTTTTATGCCTGTTGGCAACCCAGTTGGAGGATGTAGACCTCATTGAACTTTTTCATTTGTGGATTTACGCCTTAGCAAAACAAACTTAAAAAAAAAAAAAAAAAAAAAAAAATACAAACGACAAACAAATTAATTGCTGCATATCCATTGGAGAATGGGCATTTTAAGAAGACTTTCTATGGTTTGACATCCATAGCTTTGAGACTATGAATTGATGGGGTTCTGGCTGGATGCCAAGAACTGGCCTGCAGACCTACACTGTGTCAGCAAACTTTGCAATTATACTTATGTGTCATTTGATTGCGATCCGATGCAAGACAACAAATGAAAGCTAGATCATGATGTGGACAACCAGTATAATGTCATACCGCCCATATTTATATGTTTTTTCTTTTTGTTATTATAAACGTTCTGCTTTGTGCAAATGCGATCTGATTCCTTGCTCATTCTGTCTTCCTCAGATTCTTGTAGACAGATCATATGCAACTATAATCACTTGATGCAATTTTATGCAAATTGTAGTGAGTGTCACTAAGGCAAAATTATCGTATGAGGAGCGGAACTTTCATTAATATTTACTTGCAATCTGCAGGGAACGGCAGATGAAGTTGTAGATTGTTCCCATGGGAAACAGCTTTGGGAACTTTGCAAGGTGAAGTATGACCCGCTATGGATAAGCGGAGGCAGTCATTGTAATCTCGAGCTTTATCCAGAATTCATCAAACATCTGAAGAAGTTTGTGTTGACCATAGGCAAATCAAGATCGGCTGCCAACGGTTCTAAGAAAACATCGGAGGAGTCCGAAAGTCAGAGCAAACAATCTGATGGTGGAACTTCAGATACTTTTGAATTGGTTGCTGACCTTCCTGAAATCTCTAGAAATAGTTTAGATAGCAGACTTGAGAAGTCTAAGAAGCCAAATAAGCCCGAAAAATCTCGGATGAGCACTGATCGAGTGGACAGATTTAGGAGAAGAAAAGGCTTGGTCTGGTGATCAAACCAGAAGATCTTCCTTAATAAAAGCGCGCCGCGCCCTTTTGTCAGGCTCAAGAGGGTAACATATTTTTCTTCATTCTCATTGTAATCTGTGATGCGTCTGCTGGAATTAATTAAAAGATCGAGTGCAGTTTTTGACATAAATGGTCAATTTGTATGTGTGGAATACAAGTCAAATTAAGCAAAATCTTGTGTTTTGACTGGTGTAAAAAAGTCAACTGATTTGAACATGATAGATAGAAAAACATTGAAACTGTTTGGGTTTGATGTTATTAGCGGAATCAAAATCTTTTATCGACCACTCTGTGTCAGACGGTTGGTAGTCGAATAATCACCAACAGTTTTAAGAACATAAAACATTGTGTGCGATGTGCGCGCCTCTCAATTTGTGGTGCCGTGGAGATGCCAAGATCAATGATATGGGATTATTGATGGACTAGGGGAATCTTTATTCACTGAAATATTCGGAGCCGAAGCTGCGTATGGTCTCTTATGGTGGCGGAAGTTCAACCCTCACACCGTCTTATTTACTCTCCCGTGGTTAGCTCAAAATCACATTCTAACTGTATTTTATAAATCTTTCTTCATATGTAAAAACAAAAAATGTGATAAACTAAACAAGTGTGTTGTCTTATTTAATTAGATTAAGACATATAGATTGGGACCTCTATATAATAATTTTATTACTATTAAAGTCACGGTGATATAAGTGAGACGAAATATTATAAGTAAGACGAAATATTAGGCAAAATGAGTGTATGACATTTTTTTTTTCTTGTAAAAGAGAAAAAAACAGTGCTAACATTTTCCCAACACCATTGTTTCTCAATTGCAAAGGTCAAAGAAATAGTAGAAAATAAGAAAGCGAAAGCTGTCAACAAATGAAAAGTAAGATAATTAAGATTTCCCGATTGACCCGCCACATTGACTTGGCCAACCAAAGAAAAATTGCTAAAGAAAGGACCAATTATTTTTATCTAAAAACTTGGGAGCCTGTTACACTGTTAGATATCTTAACGTAACCGTATTACTATTTTTATGTTATTTTAATGCCAATTAGGCGTGAGACTAAGCAGCGGAGTTTCTATGTATAAGGAAGCAAAAGAAGCATCAAAGAAGAGAAGAGAGAATCAAACCAACATGTATCTTCTGCAGCTCTTCTCCAAGTTTTTACATTTTTTTCACGCTCTTGTGTTATTCCTTGCAAGCAGCCAGTTGTTGGCTACTTCGCTTGCTGCTCCTGAAACAACCTATGCGCACTGCGATCAAACCTTTTCTTGCGGTCCACTTAAAAATATCACTTACCCTTTCTCTGGTGGTCAGCGTCCAGCCTACTGTGGCTTGCCGCTTTTCCAGCTCCGATGTCTCAACGATTCCATCACTGAGCTAACCATAACAATGGAAACAATTGATCAGTCCGTTGTCAACTTCAACAGCTATCCCAGTTT
Organism: Carallia pectinifolia; assembly: GCA_037832335.1. NCBI lineage: Eukaryota > Viridiplantae > Streptophyta > Magnoliopsida > Malpighiales > Rhizophoraceae > Carallia > Carallia pectinifolia. Next base: position 19,796,379 of record CM075443.1, read on the forward strand.
GGTTCGACCGATGAGTTTCCGGGTCCTCGATGTGGACCAAACCAACAAATGGATAAAGCTAACTCTATCTGATCTCTACTATGCCAGATGCCCCAATAAATCTGCTTACATCCAACTAAGAGGCCCCTTTGCCGTTGGAGACCTTGGAGAGCTGACCCTTTTCCACGAATGCTTCTCCCCAGATGCCTTCCGCAATGACACATTCACTTGCAGCATTAACGGAATCTCCAGCAAGGCCTATTTCTTCACAGGCGGCCGATCACTCGGCATTGATCCTTTCTGTAATGTAACTGTCCGGATGCCGATTCCTCGAAGTTCTGAGAAAACGCTTGCACGAAACCAGTCGTATCTAGCAGAGATATTAAGGGAAGGGTTTTCTGTGAAGTACGATGATGAATATGGGTACGCCAGTTTTGATTGTCAAATTTGTGCACGTTCTGGTGGGCAGTGTGGTTTTAGCCCGAATTTGGAATATCCCATTTGTATCTGCAACGGCCAACATGCTTGCGGCAACCAGGTATTCCTTCTCAGATCATTCACCAATAAAAAATGACAATTACAGCGTCTATATCCCACAACTAGTTGAATTGATAGAACAGTCTCGTGTCATTTATCCTGTCAAAGAGTTCCCATAACATTGTCTATTACAATGTACATCTGATTCAAGTTTTCTATTCTAACATTTTCTCAGTGCTCTAGATGTGATGCAGGAGTTCGATTCAGTTTAGTGTGGAAAGTTATGACAGGTAACACCCATCACAAATTGGAATAACAGGTTTCTTTTAGCTTTTCTTATTTTTTGTCTATTAAAAGTCTTATTGAGGCCAAAACTATATTATAAAATAGAACAACTCTTCTAATTCTTATGAATCTTATATCCCATTCTCAGGATTAGAACATCAAAGAAATTTTATGTTCTTAACTACTATCCTTTGAGGGATCACAACAAAGCGACTTTATCAACTTAGTACATAGGGGCAGAGCTTCTGGGGTTATATGTAACATACTTTACATCTACACATATGTTCCTACAGCAATTGCAGGAGCGGTTGCTGTCGCTTTTGTCATAGCTTGCATTAGTTTTCGAAGGTTGAAGCATAATCGGGGGTTATCAAAGGAAAAGGAGCATAATCAGAAAGTTGAATCATTTCTTAAGAATCACGGATCACTGGGTCCAAAGAGATACAAGTATTCAGAAGTTAAGAAAATAACCAACAATTTCAAAGACAAACTAGGCCAAGGTGGGTACGGCAGCGTCTACAAAGGAAATTTACCTGACGGTCGTCTTGTTGCTGTGAAGATTCTAACTGAATCTAAAGGAGATGGAGAGGAATTTATTAATGAAGTTGCTAGCATTAGCAGGACTTCTCATGTTAACATTGTTGCTCTGATGGGATTCTGTTATGAAAAGACCAGAAGAGCTCTTGTTTACGAGTTTCTGCCCAATGGATCACTGGATAAGCATATCTACGATAATGGAGCAGCAGAGGCAAATCCCCAGTTAGAATGGACAACTCTGCAGCAAATATCCGCAGGAGTTGCTCGAGGACTTGAATACCTGCATCAAGGATGTAACACAAGAATTTTGCATTTTGATATAAAACCTCATAACATCCTTCTGGATGAAGACTTCTGCCCAAAGATCGCGGACTTTGGACTTGCTAAACTTTGTCAAAGGAAAGTGAGTCATGTATCGGTGCTCGGTACACGGGGAACTGTTGGATATATTGCTCCAGAAGTTTTTTCCAGGAACTTTGGACCAGTCTCTCACAAGTCAGATGTCTATAGTTTTGGAATGTTGGTTCTTGAAATGGTTGGCAGAAGAAAACGTTTCAAAGCTGATCCAGTCAGCTCCCACAGCAGTGAAATGTATTTCCCAGATTGGATATACAAGCAAATTGAACCAGAAAGAAGTTCAAGGATTTGGGATGAGATGGAAACAGAGGAACAGGAAACACTAAGGAAGTTGACTTTAGTAAGCTTGTGGTGCATTCAGACCATCCCATCGGATAGACCATCAATGACAAAGGTAGTGGAGATGCTGGAAGGAAGTCTTCAGTCCTTGCAAATTCCACCAAAGCCTGTCTTGTCTTCTCCAATATCAAACGAGAAGCTCGCCACAGCATCTATAATCTCGACTGAACTTCTCTCTTCTACATCATAATTCTACCCAACAACTAGGTCTCATTTATCCTCCCAACATAAAAACAAGTGCAGCTAAAATGTTAAGGCAATGTAGTTTTGACAATAACCTGAGTGGCGGAGTAGAACTGAAGTTCTTACCGAACGTTGTATTGTATTGTCAAGAGTCGCCAGAGGCGCAACGGGCAACTGGCAGATATACTATTTAGAGTGTTCCTTTCAGTAGCCTCGAAGAGTATCAGTAAAAATGCATGGTGCTTCAATAATTATTTCTTGCTGATAATAGTTGCTTCCATCCTACAAGTAGGAATGGTAATATTAGATGCTTTACGATTCGAATAGGTACAAGACTGGTCGACAATAGTTCGGGTCCTGCCATTTGTGATGCACAATACAAGGTGAAAGGGCCTTGAGCAGTATACCTCAAATATCATATCGATTCTCCCAAGCATTCTATTCCATGATCGGGACTTAATTATCCATGCAGAAAACAACAAGAATTACCTTCATCCCATAAGATTGAAGATCTTTCATTTTCTGGGTGGTGGAGTCATGGAAGACAAGTCGCTTGACTGTTCTCACAAACAACTCACCATGATTCCCGAATGCAAAAGGCCACGCTGCCAGGGATAAAGGCCTAATTTTTTCCTAATTAGTCTAAGACTCTGTCAAGCCATGTGTATCTGCAACCCCCAACAAGCTTGCATAAACCAGGCATCCCTTATCAGATCATTCACCAATAAAAAAAGACGTACTTTATTCTAATTGATTTATGTTAAAAATCTACATCCCACAACTAGTTGTGTCGATAGAACAGGTCTATTGTCATTGTAAATTTTTGTCCTGTCAAAGTGTTCCTATAACCTTGTCTACCACATCTTGTCGCAACGTGCCTTCGACCGCTCTGAAATTTCTTTTTCTTTAGTCGTTGTGGTGATTTTATGAATTTGAGGGATCTTCGATATCAAGTTGTATTCAAAATTAATGGCTGTAAGACTCTCTCATTTCCAACCAATAATTTCGTTTAGAGTCTCTATCAATATTTTTAAGTACTATTAAACACCATTTTGTTAGCTTATGTGGCTCTCTTATTCCATAAGTTATTATGACTCGACCAATTAATTAAAAATTTAAACTCGATAGTACAGTTACGTATAAAAAAAATGTAAAGTACAAGACCCTTATAACGCCTATAATTGGTATTTTCTATGATTACAAGTAGCTTATAATTTTTTTATTGTCATTTTTATATACAAGTGAAATTTGTATATTAATTATACGTCTGTTTATTTATTTGTATTATTTAAGGTGTCATTTAAGTACTCTTCTCATTTTAGGATACTTCGAGAAATATATTGAATAATCATCACCTAACATTTATTAATTTAAAATACGGTGCATAACTTGTTTCTCACGTTTTATGGTTGAATATATTTTTTATTACATTTTTAAACTAATTTTGACTCGTTCAAATATATAGTGATCGTTGACGTTTTTAAATTAAAAAAAATAAATAAATAATATATTTTGTGAATTTTTGATTACTTATAAAAAAAATAAAAATAGCAAATAAATCAATAAACACAAAATAATAATTAGAGAAAAAAATATTTTAATATATTTAGAATGCATTTTTTTTTTTTTTGTTGACAATGGAATGCATTTTAATCCCTCACAATTTTGACTGACACACAACATGGGTTCCACCACTTTTCATTTTCCACCAATCCTCGTTTTATCCTTTTTTTTCTTTTTTTTGCGAAGAAAAAAACACAAAAGACAAATCTTGTCGGCTGTCTCTGACCACAAAAGCCACCGTACATTAGACGCAACGCCATCCTTTTTGCACCTAACGCCATCGTCGTCTATTGCTTTTTTTTTTTTTAAAAAAATTTAATATTTATATTTTAATAACCATATTTAATATGTACATCATAACAAATTTATTTATTTTTATAATAAAATATAATATAAAAAATTAACACATAATTTTTTATTATTTTTTATCACAAAAATCATAAATATTATTATAAAATTAATCAAATTTATTATAAAAAATATTATTTATATATATATATATACACACACAAATAAAATTTCAAGAATCATTCTTTGGCGGGCTCGCTCTCTGACTCTTCTCTGGTTTGACATTTTATCTATCTTTTTTTAGTATAAACCAAGAACGCCTAAACCAAATCTACAAAAGCAAATCCTTCTTCCTAAAATAGGTTGTCGTTCCCCTCTCCTTTGGTTATCTTTGGTTTCCTTCAACACGCAAAGGTCTTGGATGTCAGATTGCTTGAGGAATTAAGGCATTATTCTTATCTATTTATTTCTTGGCTCTACTCTGTGTTTGTTTTTGCTCAAGCCATTTTTTTAAATTCTTGGTTTTTTTGTTTGATTTTTATGAAGCCTACATGCGGGTTTAAACTGATATCCTAAGACTTCTTGCTTGATTTGTGGTTTGATTTGTGATTGATTTTGTGTTTATTGTTTTTAATTTCTCTTTGCTTTTTTCTTTTTTCAACACAAAATCAAATAAAAACAAACATGGATCCGGACAAGACATAGTGCCTACTCATCTGATTCAAGTTTTCTATTCTAACATTTTCTCAGCGCTCTCGATGTGATGCAGGAGTTCGACTCAATTTAATGTAGAAAGTTATGGCAGGTAACACCCATGACACGTTAGAGTAACATGTTTCTTATTAATTTTTCTTGTTTTTTTCTTTTTTGTCTCTTATTGAGGCATAAACTAAATTATAAAATAAAAAATTCTTTTTATTCTCATAAATTTTATATCTTATTCTTAAGATTAGAACATCGAAGATAAAAATTTTACGTTGTTAATTATTATTCTTTGAGGGATCACAACAAAGCGACTTTATCAACATAGTACATGGGGGGTAGGGAGGGGGGAGTTTCTTGGGTTATATGTGGCATAATTTACATCTACAACATGTGTTCCTACAGGAATTGGAGAAGCGGTTGCCGTCGCTGTTGTCATATACATTAGTTTGCGAAGGTCGAAGCATAACCGGGGGTTATCGAAGGAAAAAGAGCATAAACAGAAGGTTGAAGCATTTCTTAAGAATCAAGTATCACTAGCTCCAAAGAGATACAGGTACTCAGAAGTTAAGAAAATGACCAACAATTTCAAAGACAAACTAGGCCAAGGTGGGTACGGCAGCGTCTACAAAGGACAATTACCAGACGGTCGTCTTGTTGCTGTGAAGGTTCTAACTAAATCTAAAGGGGACGGAGAGGAGTTCATTAATGAAGTTTCCAGCATTAGCAGGACCTCTCATGTTAACATTGTCACTCTGATGGGATTCTGTTATGAAAAGACCAGAAGAGCTCTTGTTTACGAGTTGCTACCCAATGGATCACTCGATAAGTACATCTACGATTATGGAACTGCAGAGGCAAATCCCCAGCTAGAGTGGAGAACTCTGCAGCAAATAGCCATAGGAGTCGCTCGAGGACTTGAATACCTGCATCAAGGATGTAACACGAGAATTTTGCATTTTGATATAAAACCTCATAACATCCTCCTAGACGAAGACTTTTGCCCAAAGATAGCGGACTTTGGACTTGCAAAACTTTCTGAAAGAAAAGTGAGTCATGTATCGATACTCGGTACACGGGGAACCATTGGATATATCGCTCCAGAAGTTTTTTCCAGAAACTTTGGACCAGTCTCTCACAAGTCTGATGTATATAGTTTTGGAATGTTGGTTCTTGAAATGGTTGGCAGAAGAAAACGTTTCGAAGCTGATCCAGTCGGCTCCCACAGCAGTGAAATGTATTTCCCAGATTTGATATACAAGCAAATTGAACCAGAACGAAATTCAAGGATTTGGGGTGAGGAGGAAACAGAGGAACAGGAGACACTAAGGAAGTTGATTTTAGTGAGCTTGTGGTGCATTCAGACCATCCCATCGGATAGACCATCAATGACAAAGGTCGTGGAGATGCTGGAAGGATGTCTTCAGTCCTTGCAAATTCCACCAAAGCCCGTCTTCTCGTCAACAATATCAAACCAGAATCTCACCACGGCATCCACAATCTCAACTGAACTTCCCCCTTCATCATAGGCCTCATTTAATCTTCCCAACATAAAAACAAGTGTAGTTCCTAAAATGTTTTTTTTTTTTTAGGAAATAATTCCTAAAATGTTCAGACAATGTAGTCTTGACAGCATACATATGGTTTTTTTGAGGAGTATAGTATAAATTTATATTTGAATAATTATTTTTGTGATTGTCTATATATATAAATTAATATTTCAAAAAATGTTTAATTAAGATCAATATTGTTAAAAAAATTTATTTAAAAATCAGTAATTTTTATTTCCTGTAATCTATCGTTAACTACTTTTGTGATTCCGATTTAGGGTCCTACATGGCAAAAAATAATAAATCTCAGTCAGCTATTCTTACCACGTGGCACACTTTCTCTTCTACGTGGACAATCTTTGTTTCTCTCTACTTTCCTATGTTTCTCTCCTCTTTTAGATCGCTCATTTTCATGTTCTTTGTTTCTTTCTCGCTCTCTCGCTCAAGAGACCCGCCAACGAGCTTGTCGGAAAGTCCTTGGACGCAATCGCCGTCGTTTTGAGCAAAGGAGAGGTGGCGCGTGATGTGACTGCGGAAGCAGCCTTGAGGTAGGCTTCTTTGACAAAATCCGGCGGCAAGGCGGTGTCTTGCTCACACCATTTTTTATTCTCTCTGTTTGTTTTTTCTTTTTTTTTTCCCGGTGTTTGTTGAAGTGGGAAATTTTGGGAGTTGAGATGGGCCTTAACAGAGGAGGTGTGTTTGTTTCTTGAAAAAAAAGCGAACGAGGTATTGACCCACCCGAATTAAATAAAATAAATCTCTAAAATTAAAATAATAGTAATAATAAATATGTAAAAATAATATTAATTTTATTTAAAATAATAAAATTAATATTAATTTTAAAAAATAATAAATTTAATATTAATTTTATCTAAAACAACAAATTTTATGTTCAATGATTTTATAAAAATAAAATTTATTAATTTTAATAATAGATTTATAAATATATCTATTTTAATAATATAATAATTAAATAAATTAATATCATATTATTAAAATAAATAAATTTTATTTAAAAAATTTTATAATGTGATAAATTTATTATTTTTAATAAAATTTGTATTAAATTATTTATTTTTTAAAATTAATATTAAATTTATTATTTTAAATAAAATTAACGATATTTTTATATATTAATTTTAATAATAAAATTTTAAAATTTGTCAAAATAGTACGGTGACAGTTGTAATGGACACGGCAGCGGTGATGTACAAGGCAACGGTGATGAACGCACAGTAAAAAAAACAACTTTTGTTTTTGGGTACATCGAAGAATAAATTCCGTCCTATTACCGTATAAGGATGACATAATCTTCAATAAAAGAAAATCAAGAAAAATTTCATCATCTGTTTATTGTGAGAAACTCAGCTATTTTAAAAAAAAAATAAAAAATAAAATTACCACAGAGACATTTTGAACCAGTCTGAGTTAAGCCGGTTCAAGTCCGGAAAATTGCAGGCGCGCGCAGTTCACAGCGACTGCGCATTATAGCGTGCAACCCCCAAGTTCTGTATGTCCGAACCAACCAAAGAAGAAGAAGAAGAAGAAGAAGAAGCACTCCTTTCCTTGCAAGCAAATTCCAATCTGTATTCCATAGATTTTTTCAAGGCTGACCCAAACATAAACTTATCCCTAATTACACGAGCAGCAGCGGAGCAGAACAAAAGTTCTTACCAAACGTTGTATTGTATTGTCAAGAGACACCTCATTTGCCTGCTCAGGAAATGGGGGGGTAAAGGGACAACCGCGGAGCTGTAAAAAGTTTCGACCGCTGCCAACTGGAGGGTGGTGGATATGGCAAAAGGCCATGCCGCCTGGGATAAAGGCCCAGTTTTTTTCCTAATTAGTCTAAGAATCTGTCAAGCCAAGTGTGAGCAAAACCCATACGGCATCGAACCCCTTCCAACCTTCTTGCCTGAAGCAGCACGATCATTCAACGTGGAAGCGCAGTCAGGAACCAAGGTTGTCAGAATCAGACCGGTTATTGAACCGGAAACATTAGTGGATCAAGGTTCAATCAGTTCAACCGGTGGTTGAACTGATATTTAATAATATATATATTTATAAATGTAATTAAAAGAATAATATTTATAAATAATGATTAAATATTCATTTTTTTAGTTTTAAGGATTAAATTGAAAAAATTGATTAAGTTTTGTATTAAATTGAAATTTTAAGTATAGTTAAAGGTCAAATTATAATTTAAGTAAACAATGGGAGTCAAATTATAATTTATAAATTTTTAGTTCAATTCTAAACCTGTCCGACCGGTCCGGTTTTTGACCGGTTTTTACCAATTTTGACCAGTCCGGTCAGTCCTCCCTTTTTATGCCTAAATCGGACCGGACTTAGGACCAGTCACCGGTCCAACCGGTTGAACTGGCCGGTCCAGTCCGGTCCGGTTTTGATTACACTGCCAGGAACAGAATATACTATATACAAAATCGAGGTAAGCACAAGGCACATGTAGTGCAGAAAACATCAATGCTCGTATCAAAAGACAGCACGACCTTGCCCTCGTCATCACTTGTCCGAAAAGAAATAAAACCTTCTGCGCACACCCCGTTTTCGAAGGAGGGCAGTGCATGTCTTTGTGGAGAAAGAATCTCTCCGAGAATTGGAACTAAGAGTGTAAACTGCACCAAACCAGTTACGATCATCAATGTCAACGAACTGAACAATGAGCGTGATGACCTGATAATTATTTGCTTTCAGGTTGTACTGGAATCATTTAAATGCATGAAGAGGTTCTGAACAATGCAGTCGAGGGGTTGGGATCACCTTCTGTTCTCCAGCGACTTAGATTCCACAAGATGTTGTCTTTCTTCTTTTTTCTAAAACAGCATATGCCACAACAACAACATTGTAGATCTTCAACAAACATGCCGTTGTAAATGGCACATCAGGCTCTTCATAGGAGAGTGATGAATAAACCAGACCCTTGCGATTCATTTGAGAGTGACAAATAAACCAAACCCTTGCAGACATCATCCCAGCCTTCAAAAGAGGGAACGCTACATAATGCATCTGATCTACAAATGTCCTTGTATATTTTCCCGAGATTCTTGAAGTTCTGCCTGCAAAATTCAACAGGACAACAATCCAATATTAAACAATGAGGCTGTTCTAAACTTGGCATGCCAAAGGTAAGAGGGTTGTAATGCTAATACTATCGGCTTGGGGTGATCAATAAGAACAAGGAAGCAAGCAGCTTCCCTGAAACTTTTTTTTTTTTTTTTTTTGAAAAAAAAATTACCTTTCTGGGTTCTCCATCGTTGGCAATTGAAGCACCCTTAAAACTATTTTGACTGATGCAACTCGCAAGAGATGAAAAATGAAAATACTTATCAAAAGGAAGTTCTGTGTATCAATCATACCAATTTCGATTTGATCTCTGAGATTGCGGACTGTCTCTTGCATGCAAAAAACTTCAGTGACTGAAAGCTCGTCACCAACAGACACCCAAAGTCAGAGACACGGGGAGAGAGAGAGAGAGAGAGAGAGGTTTTGTCAGCCTTGGACAAATACAGTAATCATATAATGAGACAGATTGATACACATTCCTGAAAAGATAAAGAAAAATATTAGAGTATGATTAAAAGTTGCACTTACCCCTATTCTTTGCATATGGAAAGATCTATGCAGCGCTTCCCTTTTAGTTAAAAGATTTGCTGCAACAAGCTTTGAAGGACGTCTGTAGTTCTTCCCACGGTATATTATTATTGCATGACCTTCTTTTAGCTTGTCCACCGATACAAGCACTCCACCACTTTCAGCTTCAAGGAACTTTGCAGTGTACATAACCTGTGCAATCTTTCTCTGCATTGTAATGACCTTTACCACTTCTCTGTGCTTCCAATGCTGATGAAGACCTTCAATAACACCATCAAAAACCCCACGCCTACCTGAAGCCATCAATTAACCATGAATGTGTGACTACCAGCACACTAATCATTCCATCAAACAAATTTTCATGGTATGTTTCTAGGAGTGGAGGGAAGAGAGAGAAACAGGGAAAGGAACCAAGAGATAACGGCTACTTCCCATACACATTTCATTTCTAGATAAAAACTTCATAGTTCAAATTTGGACACTTAAACGTTCATTTGGACACTGGAACAAAATGAGCAGGAAAAGAAAAGGTTGACAGGAGATCAGAGCACTTAGCTATTCCATACCCAGTACTAAGCTACTGTGCATCTTCAGTCCTATTTTCCGGAGGCATTCTCTCTCCTCTTCTGTCAACATTTCCTGGTCTGCGTCCTGCTCAGCAGGTGTCCACACGGCATTCAACTTTGATAACTCTCTCGTCGCCTTCTCTATCTTTCCCTGAAGCTGCAAAGTCACGGTCAATACTCGAACAAACACCTTAACATAGATGATAAAAGGTGATCAAACAAATCTTACGATTAATAGTCTGCATTCTTGAGTTCTCAGTTCTCTTTCTAATTTTTCCTGTTCGGCTTCCAATTGAAGTTCAGACTCCCTGTTTCCTTTTGTCAACTTCCCAAATTTGACCTGGACATCCTGGAACTCATGTAAAGTTCCAACTTTGCTTGAGTTCACCAACGGTTCTTCAGTCATATAGAAAGTTTCCGTAGCTTTCAATCGAGCATGTTCTTCATTGAGTTGGCATCTCCAAAGCTCATTTTCTCTGTCCACTATCAAATTTGCAACTTGGCAAGGAAGAAAGTCTTTGCCTCTATAAAGTATTATGAAGAATTTATTTCGAAGTAAAAGAACTCCTCCCGTGAGATGCTGCATTCACAACATAAATGTCAGAGAAAGCCACATATCTCAGTAACACATTAGCAAGCGTGACAACCAGATGCAGCAATCAACGACAGCATTCACAGCATAAGCCAGATACCTAGGCAAACTTGCCCTACTAGGAGCAGTGGAAGCCATCTGTTTGACATTCCCAACACTGGACATTTATTTTAGGGCAAACGGAGTTGACCATGTTGACCCAAGGGGGAAATAGATAATGCACACTGATTGGCATTCAATGAAAACCATCAGGGGAAGCCCACCGGGCCAAGCATGAAAAATATCTCTTCATTAAGGGGATTCTTTTAATTGAAAACTTGCCTTGAGCTCATATGCCATTTGCTCATTATTAGTATTGGGAATTCCCCACTTCACAGCAATCTTAGCTATAGGACTCTTCTCCCACAATTTTATAATGGCAGCAGCTAAGCCTTGAAGCTTTCTGTTCCTCCCTTCACAAAAAGAAAGGGAAGTTTATATTAGAATGCCTTGCATATCAAAAGCTTCCGAAACAAGTATCAGCCTCTATGCACAGAAAATCATGACCAAAGGAATACTAGTTGTCATATTATCTCAGTATTTCTTAATGAAAGGATAGCCCATCAAAAGGATAGTCTATCTCTTCTTGCCTCAATCAGTTTATTTAGGCAGATATGCATATAATAAATACTTGTGCGTGCATATATATGCACGTATGTATGTGCCACTAAGTGCTTCTAGAACAACAACGACATAAAAAGCTCAAACTTGGTAAAAGGATACCAAGAACAAAATGAGTAGGCAAAGCATAAGCAATCCTCCTCCAGTACGTCAATTCATCATCTTTTAGCTTTGCCCTAATACTTGGAAGACAATGCCTTGATGGAGGCATAAACCCAGGAACAACTTCCGGAAGCAAATCAGCATCTACTGGCAATGGCTTCCGCATCCACCAGTCAACAAAACGAGGTCCTAAGCCATCCAATAGTCTGTTAGTTTCTCTCTCAAAGAGAGACCCATTAATTGGTAGGATATTCACATCTTCTTCCATGAATTTGGCCGTCTGTACAGACTCTAACTCTATATCCTTCATGGTGATATTTTCATCCACAGTACTCGCGTCGCAATTTTCCAACAACTGATAATTATGTCCTCTGTAAACAACATGAGCATCTTTCCTAGTCCAAACAACCAAGCCTCCAGTCTTCAACTGAATATAAAAGAAAGCCATGAGAAAATTTAGCAAATAACTTCATACAGATAATAGAAAGTAACGGAACATGGAAATAAGAATTCCTGCAATGCAAGCACGAAGAAAAGTTCAAGAAGTGTAGTTGCATATTCCATAAGGAGCCTGAAATCCTCTTGACTAACGGCAGAAACCAAAGAATTGTCAATAAAACAAAAGAAAGCTGTGACTAAGCAAACAAATCAGACATACCTCAACAATTTCTCTTGCTCTATCCATATTTCGGCACAAAGGGCGATCAAATTTAATCATGGCAAGCTCACTTGATTTCCAGGCCAATCTTATCTCATCAACGACACGCTCAGTCACACCTGCTTTCTTGACTTTGACCCAATTCCTCATCCTTGCAGCCTCAGCTCTCAATCTCCCAAGCAACTCCTGATCAAGACTCAATTCCGCCTCAGTAACCACCTTCTCCTTCTTCATTTTCCAATACACAACCTTCTGTTCCCTCACCCACGGGAGCTTCTTGCTAAAACCAACATCCTTGTCTTCTCCAAGCCCTTCCAAGCTCTCGCCCACCTCAACATCCCCAGAACTTTCCTGTGAAAAAGCTGTGATCTTTTTCAGTCTTCCAATTCTCCTGACAATCTTTTCCGACACCTTCTTCCCTCTCGCCCCTCTTTCTTTCCCAGTCAGTGCCTTGTCATATTTTTCTTGATTGGCATTCTTTGAGGGTCTCTTGTTTCTGGGTTCTGAAGGGTTGAGCAGTTCATGGGGTCGCAAAAGGAGAGGGCTTTTCATCCATGGAGCCGTGGGGGCTTTGATGGGGGCATTGGAATGTGAATTGGGGTCCGATGAGAGTGTCAGTTTGGGGGCCTTGTTTGTGGACAGAGCAGAATTTTGGGCAGGAGCATTGTTTAAGGTACTTTTGTTGGGTGTTGTTGTTGTTGCTGTTTGTGGTGAGTTCAAGGAGGCTGAAATTGGAGTGTGAGACAGGAATTGTTGGAAGAAGAGAGAAGCCATGGCCGTCGAGTAGCATCTGATTATTATTCGATTTCTTTACTTTGATTTAGGGTTAATATAAAAACAATATTATTAATTTTATGTAAAATAATAAATTTATTATTAATTTTAAAAATAATAATTTATCTCTATTTAAATTTTTTAATAAATTTAACATGTAATAATTTTATATAAATAAAATTTATCAATTTTGATAATAAATTTATAAAAATATAATAATCATATACATTTGTAACACATAATCAAAATATATAAATTTTATTCAAAAAATATCACAGCATATTAGATATATTACAAAAAAATTAAAAAAATATAAATATTACTTTTTAAAAATTAATGTTAAATTTATTATTTTAAATAAAAATAATAATATTTTTATATATGAACTTTTTATTTTATTTTTGGCTGAGATGATACATGGAGGCAGGATTATACTTTTTTTTTATACAGAGCAGAAAAAAAAAAAGAAACCTAAAGTCCAATAAGCATTACAGCATTACGATAAATTGGCCTAAGTTTAAGAAAATTGAAAAAAATTACAGCGTTACGATTACCTTTTATCAAGTGATTAATTTTCAGAAGGAGTCAGGAATGATCTCAACCTGCAGGAAGCTCTCAACTTAATAAGAAAATCAACGCAAGAATTTTTTTCTCCGGAAACACATGCTGCATTCTAAATGTTTAATATGCTGTGGAGGCAGAATTATCAAGACAATAATAATTAATTAAAATGAGGAGTTTTTTTTTTATAAAAATAAATAGCTTTTAATGATTACTAAAAAATATTTAAAAATAATATATGAAAATATAATTTTGTCCCTTCATTTTTTTTCATCGTCTATTAAAAAATTTTACCAAATAATTTTCATATGAAAATGATGGACATTCGCCCGTAAAAAAATAAATTATCTATTTAAATAGACAAAATTGTTAGTTCCAAAATCAGAAAAAATATAAATTTGGTCTCTCTGACTGTTGATTATTTTTGATTTGGTCTAAGCTAATCAAATCCTTCCTTAAAAAATAAAGAGAAGAAAACTAATTAGATCCAAATATCCAACCATCAAGTGGGCCAAATTTCCAAAACCCCAAAATACAAATAAGGAAGTGTCCAATAGTTAAAATTTTTTAAGTTTTAATTAAAGAAGAAATAACATGATAATAATAATAAAAAAAGAACTTAGTCAGGACCCTTAATGAAAAGGAAATGTAAACTTATAATATGCGTAATTAAATTAATAGTTATTAATTTAAAAAAAAATATTAATATATTTTTTATATTTTAATTTAAAATTTATGTATTAATTTTATGCATAGTATTCTGTGTCCAGGTTTTTCCAATCGGTTAACGCATTAGTAATGCAAGCCTTGCGCCTTATCGTTCAGATATTTTCTTGCCAGTTGCCTAAATATCAAACATCAATCTTCAATCAAACAAGAACGAAACTCAAATTTCGGCTCTGTCTCTCTCCCTGAACTGCTTTATCCATCTGTTGAAGTACCCAAAAAGCAAAAAAGGTCAGTTCTTGTGCTGTTATAATTTATGCCAGTTCATGTTTCACATATGGGTGCTTCATGTTTTGCTTTGTCCTTTCGAGCTTTACCAGTTACCTTTGGTTCGATATGTATTTCATCGTCACCTCTGTGTTTACTGATATGGGTTTCCATTTTTTTTTTTGTTGTTGTTTTACTTCAGCATTTTCTTTCCCTTTTCTATTTCTAGGAAGCCAAAGAAGCCTTTGCACGTTTGTGTTCAATCTGTTATCATTGTTAAAGAAAATTGCAGTGTTTGCTTCTTTCGAATTTCGTTATTGCAAACCCAGTATTGATTCCAATTAAAATTTCCTTCAATTTCCCCTTTGGTTGTCGTGAAAATGTTGACAATTACAATATGGTATCCAATGCAAACTTTGGAATGGAAAATTGAAATGAATGGTGTTTAATGCAACACAAAGATTCAAAATTTGTGTTCTCGTTTTCCCTTGTTCCCTTCTATCTGTTGTTAGCTAGTTACCAATGTTTTTTTTGCTTTGACCACTAAATAAAGTGTTTATCTTCGTCCGTAGGTCAATGTTGCATGCATTCTCTGCTCCAAGAACTTGCATTTCCTGTCCAAAAGCTGTCCACTTTAACCAAAGGCATTTTGTTTCTACAAGGATTTTCATCCGTGCATCATTGCCAGAGAACAGCAATGGAGTTAAAGTGGACTACACTCCTTGGCTTATTGTGGGATTGGGTAACCCTGGAAATAAGTACCATGGCACTAGGCACAATGTAAATAAATGAAAATTTGAATCCATGGGCTTTGATCGCCTCTTGTCCACGATCATTGATTTTGCTAGACTTATCTGTATCAGGTTGGGTTTGAAATGATTGATAAAATTGCTCGAGCAGAAGGTGTTTTGTTCAACACAATACAGTCTAAGGCACTCATTGGAATAGGTTGTTAAGTTGAATCCACTTTGCTGTTTCTATTTTAATTTTGTGCTTCTTCTTTATGAATGTGCATGATTATTTATTCTGAGTTTTGTCTAATCAGTACAGGTTGCATTGGAGAGGTGCCAATTCTGTTGGCCAAACCTCAGGCATATATGAACTTTAGTGGAGAATCGGTTAGTTCCTCCTCTTCTTTCTCAGAGTAATTTGACTTTGGCTAGACCATTATATGAAAGATGTAAGAGAACTGGCAAGTGTTTGGGCTTAATAAGAAAGAGATGAGAGAACTGATGGGTTTAAGGCTACAGAATTTTTGATTATCTGAGTTTAGCTCCCTTCCTTTCTTTGGTGTGTTTTGGGAGCTGGGGGCAGGATGTGAAATGCAGGTATGGAGAGTTGATTTTAGTTGATTGATCCTAAGAAGGCAAAGTTCTGAATAGGAAATTGTGGCATAACTCTCTCAAAAGTTTGACAACTTCTTGTATTGGTTGAATTGAGGGTTACATTAAAAGTTCCATTCAAACTAAAACTTGATGTGCTTTTAAACATGTGACGATTGATCATCCTTTTTTTCTTCCCTTCCTACACGTGGTTGTGTCTCCAGATAATCAGTATGTTTCCTCATTTCCTCATTCTTTTTGTTTGTTTGTTAAGTAGTTTTGCCTTCTCATTGATTTTGTTGCTCATTTATGTGCATCTTACTTTTGCCCGTCATAAGATAATTGATTTTATGCCTGACATTTCTCATACATTCAACGTTTTCAAGGTTGGACCACTTGCTGCCCATTATCAAGTACCTCTTCGTCATATTTTATTGGTATGCTTTTGTATCTGAATATATTTTTGTATATATTTTTGTATGTTGCTGCAGTCTATAAGAAGTTTGACTGCTGTAAATAATTAATGATCAGAATATGCTGATTTTGAGACGTGAACATATAGGTATATGATGAGATGAGCTTACCAAATGGGGTCTTGAGGCTTCAGCCAAAAGGCGGACATGGTCATCATAATGGGTATGTTTTGATACCTTAATCAGATTTTTTTAATTGTCAAGCTTTCTACTGGCCCGCCCTAAGTTTATAAATGACTTTTTATTCTTGGAGCATCTTCATATTTTCTATCATGATAGCATCTTGGAAATGGTACATCTACCGATGAGAATTTGCTGCTTCTGTTAGATTTCTCAATCTCCTGTAAAAGGTGTCTGTGCCTCTTTTCCTGATTGAATTAAGGTCAATATTAGAGGTCAAATTAATAAATGGATCATGTCATTTGATTCCTCAATGTCTAGTTGCTCCTTGCTAGGAAGCCTATGTCCATGGGACCAAAATTTTCCATTCAGTTTTAGGAAATATTATGCATCCAGAGCCATACCAAAATGTCATGTTTCTCTACAATAACAAATTCTTTGTAGCTCTTATTTTTACATGTCACTGGGTGGTTTAAGATAACACCTTTATGAAGATAAAATGATGATAAACCAATTTTGTTGTGAATGTCAGGTGGAGTGCTCTATGCTGCTTGGTCTCGTAAAGATTGTATTTTTCACTCCTCACCTCGTTGGATAATTAATAAAGTTTGGACTAGGCTTTGAGCAATAATTCCTTCTCGTTATGACTTTTATTTTGGGTATATTTTCTGTGTGTAATTGTACTCCATTGTTCCTGTGAAGATAAGAACTGTTGTGAGCTTCTATTAAACAAGTTTTATCATGCCAGAATATGACAACAACAAAATACCAAATGCATGCAACACTATCTTCTCCTTACTATCTATTAATTATACTCTGCAGTTACTTGTAATGCTGGATCTTTTTTTACATCAATCTCTGAAATTCTGACTACCTTATATAGAACTTTGTGGAACACTCTGGAAATCGTGTGACTGTCTCTATTCTGGTTAATGGTCAATGAGAAATAACTTGAAATCTGAATTTGCCTTCTCTTTTTGCAGAGTGAAAAGTGTGATGCATCATTTGGATGGATGCCGTGAATTTCCTCGGTTGTGTATTGGTCAGTTGCCTGTTGTGTCTCCTCTACTCTTCTTAAAATGAAGTTGTAACCTACTTGAAATGTCATATTAAACATTATGGTGCAAACTAACAATGTTAACTTTTGCAGGCATTGGAAATCCACCAGGCACCATGGACATGAAAGCTTTTCTTTTACAGAAGTTTAGTTCTACAGAGCGAGAACAAGTATGTGCAGAATTTGGTTGCTTTCTGACAACTTGGACTCTGTATAGTGGAAATACTGTGCTTATTGACTCATTTCATCTGATTTCTGTTTCATCAGCCACATGTTTTGTGTCTAATTGCTAAATAGTAGTGAAAAAATGAAAAAAAGAAACTCAGACATAATCTCTCTATGATTTACACTCAGACGTAATATCTCTATACTTTGAATTTAATCTCATCTTTCTTGTCTTTGACCAATGCTCCTTTTTAATTGTTTCTGCCTTTTTTGGCTCATTGTGAATGGTCCAATCTAGTTAGTGAGGCATGCTATGCTATGCTCTGAAAATTAAGCCGATTTATCCCATCCGTTATGGTGTTATGGTGTGAAGAGCTGGTAAGGTGACCTGCTAAAATTCTTCCCTATCATCTTGTTTTCATTGCTAGAGCATTTCATGGCTGCATTCATTTCTTCTCGCCCAATTGCTCATTAGTTGAGGGGTGACTCATGCACACAAATAGAAATATCCTGTGCTTTATGTTGCTGTGAGACAGTATTTGGAGCTTTTGCATGTATGGCTGCTACCTTCTGAGTCTTGGTTGCTGCGGAACAGATTGATGCAGCACTGGAACAAGGAGTTGAAGCTGTGAGAAACCTCGTGTCCCATGGATTTAACTACAGCATTAAGAGGTTTAACCTGGGGCAAAAGTACAAGTATCACAGGGTTTGAAGCTGATGCAAAAGGGGTTCGTAGCGAAAAGGGAAAGTCACAAAGCTTCGGGGAATCAGGAGATAAATGAAAGTTCCTATTAAGCGGTCTTCTGTAACCTTTCTTGCAGTAACTTTCATACAGTTGCAGGGTTCTCGCATCATTTCTGTGTCTTGTAACATTTTCTTTCACATGTACTTTATTGGACAGCAAGCCCCCTTGAGCTCCCGGAAGACATGAGAAATTTAGTTTTGCCGAATCATGGTTAGTTTTGAAGTCCTAAAATCATCTGCATTAAAAAATTACTTTTTGTTTCTTGCCAAAAAAATGGTGGATGCGTAACATGACTGTTTACATATGTTTGGCTTATGTAACAAGACAGATACGAATGTGGATAACTTGCTAAAAAATTTGATAACATCCTGTTGCACTTTCAAAATGGCGATGATACGTATTTAGTAATTTTTAGTGAATATTTTGATTTTTTTTTTCAAAAAAAATGAACTTTTTAACATGGATGGTGGCAAATTCGACAATTCTAATATCTTGATTCTCTATTTACTGGTATCAAACAAGTTATGAAAATGAAACAATTAATTGATTATCAAAGAAAGGGTAACATTTTTTATCAGCACGCTCGGTACAAATAGAAGAGATTTGTTGTTATTTAATTAAAAGTCTTAAGTTCGAGTCTTCGGAATGCAACTGTATTAAATACATGTTGATGGATTTTTATCGCTTATGTGATCTTGTTTGAGTCGATTTAAATTAATCAATTTTTAGGTTGAATACCGAATAGTTCTAGAATAAGAAAAAAAAAGTTGACCCTCTAATTATCTTGTTCTTATCAATGGCTGGAAGAGTTACACATATTGTTGCTTCTGCTTCTGACATTACCGTCTTCATGGCATAGCTGTAAAAGGGATACGGCCATACGGGGTCGGCAGTGGCTCTTGTTCAAAACAAATTAGAAGATCAGCCGTTTGACATTTTGTTTTCTTTCCATCAATCTTCTCCTAATCCAATGAGGAGTAGGAACGAATAGAGCAGCCGGCACATGTAAAGCCATGAATTGGCCGTCTTCAAAGTGACACCCTTTGGTGCTATGTAAGACAAGAATGACAATTTGTGTCGCATCCATCCTTAGGCTTAGAGCATATAATATGGCTGAACACGAAATATTACAAACGGAGAAGAGTCACTGTATAATTTAGCGATTGAGTTGTATTACTAAATAATTTTTGTTTATAACAAAAAAATCAAAGAAAAATACGTTCAGTTTTATTATGAATAATAATTATTTGATTTTATAAATTAATTAATAATTATACTGTAATTTTTTTTATCTCTAATTTTCTGTGCTCCTGTATTTATTTCCTATCAAATATCAACCACATGATGGAAATCATAAAAATTTCCAATCAAAATTATCAGGAGATCCCACCCCATATCAGGCGCTAGACCATGGATTATAGAATCCAACGTGATTCAAAATATTTTTTCTGCTTGTTAAAGGGACCCACCTCAACAATAACGTTGGAGTTTTGGAAAGACACAAAAAGGTTTAAACTTTTTAGGGGGCTTTTATTTTCTGGACTCCTCTCTGTCTCCCCTTTCTATTAGACCGTTGCAAAAATCAAATCTTTTCAAGGAAAAATATCAACAAAAAAACAGGCAAATTCTTCTCATTGAAGAAAACTACAAAAGTAATTAAAGGAACAGAGCCATTGCTCAAGTTCCATCATTTATGGCAGAGATAAGGGGCCATCTGGATCAATATCATCACCAAAACCCCACTCCCCAATCTCTCATCCATGCTCTTGATCCCATCTCTCTCATTCTTTCTCAAAACTCCTCGAACTCTGACCAACCAGTCCCTCTAAGGCTCACGACTGAGAGCTATATCATGGAGAGAGGACCCAGATACGGAGCATATGCAGAGTTGAGAGAATCCAGGCTTAGAATGAAGAGCTTAAGGCAACAAGAAAGTGAAGAAAGTGTTTTCAAGCAAACCCCACCAAAAAAGCAGGTCAAATTCCAGGCCAATTTGGCTCCTTTAAGAAAAGGGTCCTCTGTTCTGGCACAATCTGTTCCTGATTTCTCTGCTACTCTGAGAAAAGAGAACAGAAAGCCTCAGCTGCCGCCCCGGGAACTGACGCCTCCATCGAAGCACTGGTCTAAGGTGAATGGGATATTGTCGAATTCGAGAGGAAGCAAGTCGGCAAATGCGGGAGAGAAGAAGAATGGCAAGGGTGGTGGAATTATGGCAAGAAAGAGCTATGCAAGTGTTGAGGAATTGAAGGGTTTGTCAATGGCTGCAGCCAGTGCTATCAACTGTGAAAACAGGGGAGGCAGAGGGGACAGAGGCTTTGGCAAGACTGTTTTGGGGTACAGGCAGTTTTGATCTGTACTCATTCAAGATTTATTGCTCTCTATTGCTTTATTCATTTTTTTTGTTCTTTTTACATTGATTTGATTCTGTGAGGAATTGTTTTTTGCACCACCAACACTAATACTGCTTCTACCACTTTATTTTATGTTTTTTCCTTTTCTTTCTTTTGAATGGAAAAAAACTCTCTTGTTTGCTTAGCGGAGAGAATTGTTATGAATGAATATTGATGTTCTTTTAATTGGATGCAAAGATCCGGATGTAATAGTGTTTCAGATGACATTATAGTATAATGGACATATTTCGTTTTGTGTTTGGTAATTCGTTTAACGTTACGAATTATTTCCAGTTCAATTTTTGTTGCTGGGTTTTCCCCCTTTTTTTCTCTTTCTTTCCCCATTTTTTAAGAACTCCACTTTGGTCCGCAGACGATCAAATCATTATGCTTGTGAATTGCTAACTAAAACAAGGATTGGCCTGAAAAAAGAACATAAATTTGGCATTAAAACTTTCTTGTTGTGTATAAATTGTAGCCTTTTTGTTTTTTTGAATGAAGGCAACTTCATTTCATTCAAAATAAACTTAGACTTTTAGTTCCCAAAAGTAACTTGGAAATAGACAACTTAATATGGAAATATGACGATAGTTAGATATCCATCTAAGGTGGAAATACCATAAATCAGCCAAAACATGGCTACGCAGGCAGCTGCAATCCAAGGACAAGCGTAAGTATTATGGATCGGTCTGCAAGAATTCGATCTCCGGTAGCAATCCGGGCCAAGACTCCAATGCCACCTGTAAAATGGCGGTTTCCTGCCGTTGAACAAGGTTATAATCTATCAGAAATCATTAATGTTGTTATGTTCTTAATTTGTAAAACAAAAGACTTCAGTATTTGTCGCCAAATTTCCGAATTACTGGTTTGTCCCAGTTGTAGTATATGGTTTGGCATCAGTGCCAGTACAAGTTTTCAAACATGCAATGTAGTATGTGGATTATTGTATCCAGTTCTACAAATTTCATTTATTTGTTTGACAGCACAAGCATGCTGAAAGTCAGCTATTCGCTTGAAAATTTCAGTTATTTGTTCCATTGCTCGCCAAAAGAGAGCTCGGAGCTTGCGAAACGGGAGCTCGTATGCTCACAGGGCGCGGGCTTGAGAACTCGGACAACCAAGGAGAGCAAGCTCGGATGGAGGGCTGTAGCAGAACAACAACACAATGAGGCTTTTGACACCACTTCTTATTAAAAACCTCAAAACTTGGATATTTGGTCTTTTTGCCACTTCGTACGTTGCTTTGCTACTGTACATGTGGGATTTCTTTTCTCTGGCAAGTCATATTTACTTTCCAACAAAAATAAAACATTATGATGTACTTTCAGATTTTCATGCTATCGTTCCTCAGCAAGGTGTTGCTGGAGGTCCAATGGCTGAATATGTCCAGCAGGTGGATTACCAGCAGATCTTCAGTCTGTGCAAATCCAGTGGAATGTGACAAAACAAGTAACTTTGGTCAGTGTCCCTCTGCACGGATATTGGACCAGTCCGCTCGTTATGGTACGAGCAAGCATGTAACTTTTCACCAGAGTGCATGCATGCGCCTTGCCCCGCCCAATAGAACTAGACATGAGTGGCAGGACTGCGCTTGCTAGTGGACAATGTAATCAGTTCAAACTTTTGCGAAAAGCATTGTGTAGTGTACTAATAACCAGGCACAGAAATAGGGATAAGAGGGCGAAAAAAAAAACTATAAAAACATAGTAAAAGTTTTGGTAGCGCTGATAATATTCTCAAAAGGAAATGCGTGCATCCTGCTTTTTAACAATGTGAGCTAGATTTTAGATTACTGGTGCATACATATGATTTAATACAAATCATACAATTTTTGCCGTGAGAAAGGATCATGAACAAATCCCTGCAAAGTCGTTTGGTAAAATTAAACATACGTCTTATCTAGACATATTTTAAATAATTGTGAGAGTAACTGGCGGCCCTTTCTCTACAGATTCATTGTAATTGCCCAACTTGCTATGCGATGCGATGCACGGAGCACAAACTTCTATAATGGACCTATCGTGTGTCACCCTATTGTCTTATTTTATTAACCAAAGAGAGGATCATAAACATGATCTGGACGAGAACCTCAAGGAAGATAATTTGCTTCAACTAGGGCATTATCTGTTGTTTTTTTTTTTTTTTTTTGAGTTACGAGACCATTATAATAAATTTTTTTTTATAAAACTAAAATCTGCATATAGATGAATATTATCTACAAATATAAAATATAAATGTCAAATAATGTGTCAATTTTTTTTTTCTTTGAATTCTTTTTTTAAAAAAGAAAAAAAATTATTGTTGTGAATCGGATACCAACGCAAGTACCCCGATCTTTCCCATGTTCGAAAGGAATGAATTCTGTAAGCTAAGCTAAGTTCCAAATTTTACTTCTTTGGCTCAACTTATTTTTCTTTTTTCCTTCAATTTTCCTCTCTCTTTACCCTTTTTCATACTTCCCAAACAAAGGCTAAATTTCTGCCAATTCTGCTTGCGACGATGACTATATTCTGGCATTGCCACTTGCTGCACATTTGGCGCAGAATAGCTCCGAGAAAACGGCAGAAAGGGACATAAACTTCCTCCATCCCCGGAAAAGCTGGAGCCGCCAGTGCTCCTTTTCACACTCCGAAAGGATACCAATTTTCGCCTCCCTTTAATCCTGTCAACAACACTTCGATTCTTCTTTAATTCCTTTGAGCGCCCATTCCTTTTATCGTCAGGAAAATCATCATCCTGAAGAAATGCACTTAGAGGCTTAAGCCTCGGAGAAGCTGAAGCTTTGTTAAAGTCATCATCTTTAAGAAGTGCAGAAGGAGGAGGTTCTAACCTCGGGGGAGGCTCGTCGAAGTTATCAAATTTAAGAAATGCTGAAAGAGGAAGCTTTAGTCTCGGCTTCGGCAAAAAAGCATTTTTTCGCTTGATTTCAACAGGATGGATTTTCCCACTTACAGAGTGGCGCTTGTACGGTGACAAAGATTGTTGATTAATGCTGCTTTCATCACCGTCTACTTCCTTGAAATGATTGTTGGGTTTTTTCAATCTTTCAAGTGGGAAATCTTTAATGGACTGTCTAGTAAGATAAGAAGCATCAAAGGATGCTGCCTGCCGACGTAGTACATGATTAGAGGAAGAAGCAGTTTTTTTTATTCCAATTGGAAGGATCTTTCCATTGAGAAAAAGGTCGCCTGCCGATGTAAATCCATCCAGGAAAACGGTGTGGCAGAAGGAGAAATCAGGATCCGTCGTGGAACCGAAATTCGTAAAACTTGATTGGACAGGATATTGTTTTGCAACTGGAACAATGTTCGGTTGGGTAAGATAATGAGAAAGTGAGATTTCAGGACTTTCACTAAAACTATCAAAGGACAGCTCCCTGGCCATTCAACCTTTTCACACAAGTGCCCGAACATGCAAGCGAAGAAGATCAGAAATGAAAGTTCTGCAGAAACTTCTCTAACGACATAAAGTCAGTAGAATCTATGATGGGATGCACTCAAATGAACCAACCAAGTGCTGTGCTCCATTGGGCGAGGGATTGAAACACATATTGCAAGATGGTTTTGCTGCTCTCGAATCAAAGATTACATTTGTATCATTGTGACGTTCGGCGATGGATCCCACATTGATAGTTTCCTGTTTTGGTAGGACAAAGAAATGGGACAGTGCTGAATTATTCAACCGATAATGACTCATTGCAGCACCTCTTTATTTCTTCACTTTTGTTTGGTTTTAACAGTAAATAAACAGCACAAAAGACAATCTAAATGGTTTCAACTGAGGATGATGCATGTTTGGAGCTAAAAGATGTAATGCATGTTTTGATGCTGAGTTTTTGAATGGGTTTGGTTAAGAGATTAATGTTTAGAACTGATAAAATATTATGCAATTCGAAACACACGATTTATGACCAAGTTGAAGGGATAGTGCCTCACATTCTTGTTAAAAACTATTGTAACTTGGAGATTCAAAAAAAATGTGGAGTACTAAGCACATTGAATCATAAGTTTAACCCCCGTCAATGAATCATAAGGCGTCTCATACTTAAGATTTCTTACCTAAACCCGTAATGCATTACCAATTCCGCTGCACCACTTGATCGCTTCTTTCTTTTTTTTTTTTTTTGTGTTTTTGGGTCAAAGGTCATAAACCCAATCTAACTGGTGGTAGCCTTCAAGTCGTCTAGATATGGCCGGCCTAAAACATGAGGTACATGCCAACGATCGGGCCAGTTGTTATATGCCAGATGCTCATTTACTAATTGTGAATAAAATATTAGTGGGCCTGCACAATTACTTTGTTCCACTCGTCTACACAATGGGTACATTTACTCATATAGTTTATGGGCCTGCACATAGGATGGCCTGCATTTGTGGGTCTGCATAGCCCTCTCTTAAATATTGACCATTGTTATTGTTAACTTAGGAGCCCACATTTTGCAGGCATCCTTGCTGGGTCCATGGATCCATCCCAAAAACCAGTAACCGATTGAGTGAAAGTATAAGCCACAAATCCAAGGTTTTCTTCATAACTGGGTGAAGTATCAATTAGTTGTGTGCGTGCGTGAGTGTCTTTTCGTCTATTATGAGTTCCTTGGGCTTTAAAATATATTATCTTTTTATTCTCATAAACTTTAGATCCTCTTCCTAAAATTGAACTCGAGAATTTGAAGATAATTTTGTTTTATGATTATACTTCATTTGTATTCACCACCACCACTAAAAGGCCTCAACAAACCACAATAGCTCTGAGGTTATGTACTTATGATGGTTGTGTTGGGGTCCATACTGTTGCTCAAAGCATTGGGGCTTTGTGGCCATTTGTTGACAAGGGAAAACATAAGGCTGTTCATGTCTGCAAAACGGGACAAAGATTAAGTACTTGAAAAAGAGAAGCGAATTATTGTTTAAAAAATTATTTTGAGTTTGATACAAACATACAATGCAACATGAGCAAACCAGAAAGCGAAAGAAAGCTACAGAAAGCAGAAAGTTCTGCCATTATCTGCTAAGGTACATGTCTATTTTCTGGTGTCCCACACCATGTGGAATGCTAAGCAACCCTTCCCAACCCACCCACACAAAATAAGAAATATAAACAAATTCCCCACTGTCTTGTCATTGTTATTGGAATTGATGAAATTGAAACCAGAGAAGCTCACTGATGTTTCTTCATCTGGCAACAATCAAGCGGCAGTATTTCAGCCTACCTTAGAATAGTTCAAATATAGATGGGTTTTATTTTAAAAAATTGTAGCGTAGTTCAAAGACAAATGGGTTTTATTTTAAAAGAATATGGATAATTTCAAACATAATTCATAATTAACTGAAAAGAGTTCATGATGACTAGAAAAGATTTACGTAGTTGGTTTGATTAAATTTAAAATTGAAATTTTGTTGTTGTTACTGCCATGTAACCTCAATCCCAATTAGGTGTACAAATACGGGAATTAACACTATTGAGATTTATCACGAAATCACTGATGACAACTATTTGTCCTAGAAAGTAAGAGGATCCAAATAAAGATACAGAAACATAAAAATCATATTTGCTTCAAAGCAAACATCGAAAGTTACAATACAAAAGTAATTTTATCCTCGGATCAAAGACTCAAAGATATTTACACCATGCTTGAGCAAACCCCAAAGGCCAATTACGGCAGAAGCGGAAAGCGACGACCATGAAAGGTCCAGAGGGCATGCATGTGCCCTTGAATTATATCATCCAAACTTGGTCCCTCCAATGTCGACCAAAAAAATCGGACCTCACTGTTTCTTTGCACTCCAGGCGCCTCTTTTTTTTGGATTATAAGGAAGACATGGGAAAACAGAATTTTTATAACTCAGAACATAGAACTAACAAATTCTAACAAAAATCGATATCCCAATAATTGTAGTAAAACCATTATTTCACTATTATTTTAAGTTATTAAGAATCCGTTGGACTGTAAGTCCTTTTCTAGATTAAAACTTAATATATTTAAGATAGAACCTTGATCTCATACTGATTTCTTATATGAACGTGACTAATTAGAATAAGTGAAGCACCTGATTAATCCAGGAAAAATGACAAGGGAACTTAGGCCGAAACGAATTTCAGACATTATACCTAATTAACACAAACATAGTCGGTCACTTCTTCTTGTTCTTGTCCTTGGCATTGGAGAGGATTGAACTTAAACCGAACAGATTCGCTGAAGTAACGTTCAAAACAGGATTGACACGAATGCCATTGCCATACTTCTTCTTCAATAACGGAGGCTTTTGAGAACTCATGGAAGCCGTTGTTGGTGATGAAGTCTTTACGGAAGATTGTTTGTGCTGCTTCTGATTGACGCCATTGCTGTCCTTTGACAATGGCGCTCTCTTGACGCCTGCAGCAGGCGTAGACCCAGTAGAGTTGCATCGTGACAAGAGCGGCAAAGGACAAAAACTCCTCCCGTAGCCGCTCCCACAATTCAAGCTGCTGCTCCTCTTGAACCCCCAAAATGATCTTGAACCGCTCTGCTGCTTCTCTTCTGCTTCGTCATCATCGCATCCGCTCTTCGTTTGTTTTTTCAACAGCTCTTTCTTTGACCCATCGCTGCTCGAGCTATCATTGCGTAGAGAAAACGGCGGGAGCAGCAGCGTTGAGGATCGACATTCTTTTGACTTGGTGGGTGCGGGTTTTTTCTTGATTTCCGCCGGAAGAATCTTTCCTTCGGAGAAAAGCTCGTCGGCCGACGTCGACGATTCTCGGTCGAAACTCTGGCGGACCCAGAAGTCGAAATCTATGCTGCTGCCGGAGGAGTTTGATCGAAGAGGATGGCGTGGCTCCACGGGGACAATGTCCGATTGGCAAAGATCATAAGAAAATGAAATTCTTGGACTAACGCTCGAACTGTCCGAACAAAGTTCTATTGCCATGTCTTGAATTGAACCCTTTTCTTCAAGAAAGCCAGAAAACCTTTCCATATAAAGAATGGAATATAGTAACAGAAAGGCAGCCTGTAGGCCTTAGGATTGGAAGTTTGGAACCCAAAAATGACTCTTAAAGACAAGTCAAAACTGTTTAATGTGAGAAATTGACTAATTCTGTAATAAAGAAATTGTTCTTGGGTTTTTTTTTTTTGGGTGGGTGTCTGTTGTAATGGAAGACGTGCAGGGAACATTTGGCACTGAAAACCAGCCGGCCTCTGTTGAGTAAATTATTTATTATTATTATTATTTTGTCAATTGGTTCTCGAGATTTAGAGGGGGAGTTCTTTGAAAAAGGACTTGAGCACCAATCAGATTGTAGGTTACTGGTAATTGGTAAATTGAATAAATTATAAGACAAAAATATAGTCCAGTGTTACTATTTTCATAGAATTGGTTGGTGAGCATGTTTCCTTTTGCCGTGGGAATATGAACGGGAAAAGAAGACACGAAAGATATTAGAAAAATTTTTTTATAACTAACTAATTTATTTATATAATAAAATATTTAATTTTTATAATAAAAAATAAATAAAAAAATATTTTTAAATTTTATTATAATAATTTATCGTTTCATTACACAAATAAATTGATTAAATACATAAATAATTTTTTTTTGTCTTTTTTTGTTTTCTTTTTGCCTGCTCACCTAAATTTTTCGAATAAATAATTGCCAACCAATCATGTACTTAGGCCATTTATTAGATTCTATTGATTTAACTCTCAAGAAAAATGTGGGTAGAAAGCGGCATTTAAGCGAAAAGTCACATCGTAAAAATACAATTATGACCATTGAACTGCACACTTGTAATTTTATTTTTGTCCAACCAAAAACTTTAATTTTTTTTTAAAAGATTTGCCTTACTTCCGCGTGTATAGTAGAGCCCCTTTCGTATAAAAAGAAAGAGGGAAAAAAAAATTGAGCTAGTAAAGAAAAAGAATGGTGTTCTTGCCTTAATAGTTAAAAGTTTTAAAAGGAAGATGCGCAAGATTTACAAGATTGACAAAAGAAGAAAAAAAAAACAAGAAAAAAACTTTATGACTTTATAAAATAATTTAAAACTAATAACAATATAATATTAAACAGTTAAATTTATGAAATAAAGTAAAATTGATAAATTATTATATATCATTTGATAAGACGGCGTCGTTACTTATTACTAATTAAGTGTAATCATATTATTCTTAAAAAATTATCATTATTCAAGATTTCATAATAATTCTCAAACAAAATTAAAAAAAAAAAAAAAAAAAGAAGGAAAACAAGAGAGAGTAAAGAATGCAACATGCGGAAGAAGGAGGGAAAACAAATGGGATCTTGAATCCTGTGGCACGCTTACGCACGCCGACTCGGGGAATGGCGTTGATCGTTGGAGTCAAAATTGCGGCCAACGGAATTCAAATGCTAGGTGGTCATTAAACACAAAAATGTCACATTCTTGGACTCGATTGGGTTGCCGGAATTGGTAATCTGCCACCCCCTCTGTTCGTCACGCTACCAAAAAAAAAACCTCTAATTATTTAGAAAAATATTTAGATATTTAAAAAAAAAAAGGGTTGACGGAGACACGAAATGAATAAATTTTCATCCATATGAACTGATATCTGATATGATGCTTTGTTTGAAGTTAATATGTTAACTAAAAAGTTATATATATATTGGGTGTATTCAACACCATAAATACATATTTAATATTTAATTGGGTAGTTGAAATTTGAGAATTTGATTAATGCTTGGGGAAAAGGATTAACTTCCATTTGTATAAAATTTTAGTGTATAAAAAGCAAAGGGACCATTAACTTTCCAGCCGATAAATAAAGAAAGAGGAAAAAAAGATAATCGCAATAATCTCATTTCATGTTCGGCCCGACAAAAAGTTGTAAAGAACGCATTACTTATCTCCTTGCGTCAAAAAAGGGATGCATTACTTATCCGGAAAAAAAAAAATGGAAATTAAGCTTCGAAAAAGGCAGAACAAAGGCAGAGGGAAAGAAGCTGGTAGTGCGGGAGGTTCAGTGCCTCACAATCAGGCCACGAGGCCCTTATCCCGACTGATTCCATATGGATAAGGAATTACACTTCCAGGTGGAAGGAGAATTTTGGTGTAATAAAAATATTATTCTATTTTAATTCGGCGGTTCGAATCTTAGAAACGTTTTTTTTATAAAAATAAAGAGAAAATTACGTATATCAGCCTCTCTTATATTGGGTTGCCCTTAATTAGACTTGTACATGCTCAAAGCATCTTACGAAGTGAGCATTTCACCGACTACAGTTGAATGGAAATTGGTCTTTGGACCAACATGCATTGAGAGAAACCCATTTGTGACTCTGCTCATTTGCATTAAGACCAGTCGTGGGATGATTTGTTCTTAAATTGATCAATTAAGGTTAGCGTTATGGCAAGCTAGCGTTTTGTACATGATACAAATGTCCAACGGTAACCCTTTTTCCTTCCGCCGTCCAACATGCATGGCTGTCCCTAACCCTTCTCAGTTATATATGCAACTGCATGGTTGATTGAACTATTCTTTTTTCTTCCATTAATGACATTGGGCACATTTCAAATATTTCAGTTACATTAAGGAGGCCCCGCGCTCATCTACTCGTAATGATAGATTTGTCAAATTTAGGTTATTTGTTGGTACCATCAAGCATGATTCTTGTACACAAAGGGAAAAAATGACTGACATTTGCGCTTCTTCACCTTTCCTTTTTATAATCTCACCCTCTTCCTTTGCGATTTTTTTTTTTTTCATCTAAAACCTAAGAACAACAAAAAATAAAAGCCCGGCATGCCAGGCATCGGTGGGCTAATTAATTCCTTGCTTTAAGTGTCTAAAGAATGTCCGAAATAGCACAGGTCAATTGATTCTTAAACTACATAACTTCAGTAGGAAAAAGGAAAGTACACCGATGAATGTATATATCGCTGCCTTATTAAAAGCTAACAAGCTGCAAAAGTTCTTACTTCATCGTCATTGCAGTAAGCCAAAACGCACAATACTTACAATGGATCAATCCGATCAGTTTAGTTTTCAAAGTTCCCAGTGGAAAAAGCATTCCAATTCTTGGGGAGAAAAGATACACTGCGATTAAACAACGATGCATTGAGGCTCAGAAAATCTGTGTCACACACTACCAATATAAACAAATAGTAGCCCTCGCTTACACCATAATCTTACACTCCAACGGTCACAATAAAACCCAACAATAGTCGTGCAAAGTGGTTTTCCAGTGCATCTTTGGCCCATGGGGAAGGTGCATGACACAGTCGAATTTGACAAAAAATGACCGAGCAATTATCTAGAAATTGAGAACATCTCGTATTTAGATCAACCATATCAGGTAACAGTCCTCTACAGTTTACAATTTGGCCATAAACCTGGAGGATCAATATGTTAAGGTATAATGGCTTGCCCTACTTAAACTTGGCATCACATAAACAAAACTGGTTAACCATCTTCCCAAAAAGGCCATGCGGTATTAATGGGTTTAAGGCTTCATGACTATCTTAAGCCATCTGCAAGCAGAACAAACCTTGAGAAACTACGTTTAAAATTTATCAGTTTCTGATGTTGATAATTTATCATGACCACAACATCCAGACTAGATATCCAAATCATCATCTGGGTCCTCATCAGAATCTGGCATCTCATCATCTGAATCCCTAAAATATATTATCTTTCCTTCTCCAGAGTCCTCATTTCTTTGTAAAGTCTCAGTCAATGCAAATGCTTCCTCGTGTTTGTTCTCTGTTAGAGACCTTCGACCATCATAAATTTGTATGGGTTTACCATTTCCTAAAGCATGAACAAGCAAAGTTTTTAGTATGCAACAGTGAAGAAGGTGTTAGCAATTTCCAAGTGAAAGCTCACATTCATTAACAAAAAGAAGTAGTCAAATATTGGTTTTTTTTTATCCACATTGCCACACCTTGATGCTCAAAAGGAAGTATAACGTTGGCCCTCTCCATTCGCTCCTTCTCTGAGAGCTGTAGATTAAATTGTACCTGTCAAAAGAAGCACTAACGTTACTGTAATGAATACAGCATACATGAACCAAGTCAATAGTTGTTGCCTCTACATTGTTTGTACTACATAAATATCTTTTGAGTTTATTAACAATCTGGGTTTAATGAGTGAATTCCATTAATTATCTTCATCCAGTAAATTTAAAAAAAGAGATAGGTGAAGAAGAGCGATACTCATGCATCAAGTGCATTCGAAAGCGCTACTTACCTTAGGCAAAAGGCCTTGATTGATAATTCCGTCTTCAGATGAAACAGATGTAAATTTGATGCCCGATGTTTCAATATGAAACGCTTCAGACTGCAAGCAGGCAAAAAATGGTCATAGCAATTTTCCACCTCAAAACAGGGTAAAAAATAAAAATACGCATAGAGCACAAAACAGAGAAATACCATTATGCGAACACGGCCATTTCGGCGCTTGAATCGAACATTGAACTTTCCTTTATCAAAATTATCTTCCAACAAAGGTAAGTTCTCTAGATCTGCTCTCTGTCCATTAGCAGATTGGTTTTGTGGCTCTACACTGGCCACCATAGAGGATATATACTCCAGAGCAGAAGAGAGCTTGACCTCATGAAGATCTGAGTGCAACAGCCAAAAGATACTTGATACTTGTTCTGCAATCATTGAAAGACGATGAAAATGTAGTGTCAGTATATTTATATCCAAAAATCTTGACTAAAGATCAAAGATGAAAAGACAAAAGAAAACTAAAAAGATCCAAATTACGTAGTCTAAAAAACTAAAATTGCCATGCACATTTTCTGCCAGGAAAATGGCAGCAAAAATAGAGACAGCAGGAGAAAAGCAGAAAATACAAATACCATGGCTACGAAGGTTGCTGAAAAGGCCTGCAACTTTCGAGATAGATGCATGTCTCAACATTTCACTTGCCTGGTTGAATAATTGAGAAATTGTTAGAACCAGATGAGCAGAACATAAAAACAAAAATGATAGAAACACTTAATCAAATCGGTTTATAAACATTGACAATTGCATGTTCTGAACAAAATTTTCCATGGTTATATTGATATTACACTTACAACAGCATGAAGCATCACACCTATTAACTTTATTAGATCATTATCTCTAACTTTGGAATTTCAAATAGCAACAAATGAGATAGTTTCAACCTGCAAAATCATAAAAATTCAGGAACATATCAAAATGTTTGACAAAGATTTTATCTTCTACATAGCAGCACATTAATATGATTTACCAACTAGATGTTTGAAGCTCCGTAACAATGAAAAGTCATTCTAAAAAGATAGTAAATCCAATCAGAATTTCTTTTCCATACATTAGTTGGTACCACGAGAATTACTATGATATGTAAGTATGTTTTCTTTTTCACTGTGTTAATTGGTACCATAGAACCAACAGACCATATTTCATAATGCCTTCTAAAATATTTCTCTTTTCCCTGCTTCTATCAAATGAGGTAAAAATCACTGTAGAAGAACAATTCAGCATATGATCAAACATTTCGACTTTTTCTGTCATAACTAGGAAGAATGAAGGAAAATATCTCTAAATTCTGAAGTAGGACATTATCAGACATAAAGGTTTCAACAATGCTACACTTTCTCAGGTTCAGTTTATCCTACAAGATAACTTGTTACGTGCTTGAGACTTGAATAGAAATTTACACACATAATTTCCAAATCAGGCAAGATTACTTGCACAGGGGCATCCATATGTGCATCCCAATCTACTGACCGCATGGCAACTCCAGTGCCTTTCAGGAAATTTCCTAGCGTTATGCCAAAAATCACTAGAATTCAAGAAAGAATAGACACCTACAACATATTTGGTCATGTTGATACAAGACAATAACACAATACAAAAAGTTGGCATAATGTCCAAAACAACATTTGCCGGACTACTCATCATAAAACACCACTAGCCTCAATGAACTTCCGCTTCTTATTTCATGCCAAGACAACAACAGCTAAAACTTCAATCAGACTTGTCAATAATGACATAAGACCTAGGCTGCACTTGCACATTATAAAACCAATAGCACTAGCCAATTTCATTAGATATTCACAATCAAAGATTTGCAAAAATTACCGAGTCTATGCCTACGGAGAATCGAACTTTGCCTTGTCCAACTAATCCTGCGACCGCGAATAAGCTTCCACAAATTAAAAGAACAGCTTGAACAATGACAGAAATTTCACTCAAAACGCTAAACTGAGCAATCAAATTGCACAAACAAACTACCTTTCCCTAATTCAATAATCGAAGTGTACAACTTGTCCATATCCCTCACATTCGTACAAACAGTTGAAAATTTGTAAGTAATTTTCTCCTCCGTGTTTGCAGACATCGCAAGCTGATGTTTCCAACCGAGAGGATCCGTGCAGCAGTCCAAAATATGAATCCTATAGAACAACAATTTTATTATGTGTGTTTCAAAATTTTTTTTCACTCTCCTTTCCTTCACTTTCTCGGGAAACAAACAGAAAATAATGGAAAAAGAAGAACTATGTTGTTTTACCATTTTTGCGAGGAAGCAACGTCGACGTCAAAGCCTCTTGTCCTCAACGACTCCACGTAAAACGACGGGCACTTCGAGAACGAAACGACGACCACACCACTGCGTAACAAAGTTTAGATGAGAAAATCCGACGTCGTTTTCTTCTTGTTTTTTTTTTAAATCTTTTTGTGGCAGTGGGAAGAAAGAGATGGAGTTGGACTGACCGCGACTGGGACTTTCCGGCGATAATGGAGGACGAGATGTAGGAGAGCACGTGACTGAACACGTGATGTCCGTGAGGCGAAGATGAGGTGTCTTTGATGGTTAGGGCCGGCGCGTGCTCGCCTTCTAGGGCTCCGTCGCGGAGCGTCCTGCAAATTGATTCCGCCATTGTTATAGGGGAAGGTCCGACTTCAGAACGAAAAAACGAATTTGAGATTATTTAGTTTTTTCAAACGGTGTCGTATTGCAAATCGTAACGATTTGCTTTTTATTTTTATATTTCCCTTCCATTGGGCCGTGGGCCTCATCTAAAGATCTCAATTGGATTGGGTTCTGCAATTTGAAATCCTGATCGTTATGGCCCAAACGTTAGAGGATTAGTTTGGATGATGGGTTATAAACTCGAATCTTTATCATTCGGTATAATTAAATATACGTCCGACCTTATGAAAGAGGCTGATAACGCTTAATAGATATCGTCAAGTTTGTTCTTTTATAAATTTAGCATAAAAGTCGAACTCATTGTGTAGTAGGAGTATGGAGTGTTAACTCTTATTTTCTATTTTATAAAAAAAAATAACAATTTCATCTCTAGCAAAAAAAAAAAAATCCTATGGACAAGAAAATAAAAAATTTTCACTGATTTTCTAGAAAGAGGAGAGATATCTGTTGCTTAATTCATATTTAATATATTTTTTAGTTTGATTGGAGTGCAAAAGAGTTTTTAATAATCAATTAAGTTTAAATATTTGGTACCACGCGAGTTGTTAGTTTAATAGTAAGTCGGCGTATTTCTATACTCAACATCTCATATTCGAGTTCCAGCGTTGTATGTCTTCCCCTTACTAACGTAAGAGGTGGCTACTAAGGTGGTGAAAGTTTGTGTGCCACTTTAGAATTAGACTCACCTACCTAACCACCAATGGCAGAGCTTCATTGACTCTACTGGTACTCATGTGATGGGTTTGACTCTTTTAAGAATTGTTAAATGAGCTGTTCAAATGAAAGTTTCTCAAACTCGGTTTAGAGATTCAATAAACGATATGTTTGTCATTAGAAGTTTTTTGTTGTTAAAAAAAAAGTTTAAATATTTGGTAAGGGGTACCTGATTATATTCGATGAAAAATAAAAAGAAAACCAGTTGATTATGAATTTATGATGAGTATTCAAAGGACGGTGGAAGTCAAAACCATTTTTATTGATTAACGTCCAAGACTTCTTTAAAAGCGATATAGCAGCATAAATTCTTTGAGGGAGAGAGTGACAATTGACTGTTTGATTAACCTCAAGGGACCTGGATGGGTGGCCGTCCTCATCATCGGATGGTGACGCCTCGTCCAAATTCAGGCATTCAGGTGATGGCGATCCGGGCTTTGGGTTGGCCCAATAAGTAACAACGTTTACATCCAAGCATATGCAAAATAAATCGTGCTGAGTGCTGTCGGAAGTTGTAGTTTAGTAATAAAAAAACCGAACATAGTAAGGTTAAATGTCTTAAATTTTAATATTTGTCAGGGTAATTGGGGTAGTAAATTTACACTAATCGTAGTATCGAATTGCCGGTCTAACTTGGACAGGGCTCTAAAATTGCAGAAATTGCTGCAGCGCTCGTATATTCGGGAAATTTCCTCAATTTGGCAATCAAGTGATCAGTATTGTCGGAAGTTGAACTTGTACCCTTCTGGTAGGAAGTTGAGCATGAGCCCATGGCTTGAATTTGTACCTCCCTCCCTTGACGGATCGGAAGTGGAAAACAGGATTTTGGAAGATAGGAATAAAGGGAATATAAAGAGAATAACACTACTTAATTAAGTAATAACAAGTATTAACATGATACATACAATTATGAAATCAAATAAGGTAGAGTATGTAAGAGAAATATAGTTAATTTAAAGATTATTTTATTTTTTTATTTGTTTAAATGAATGAGTTTGTTATAATTCAATTATTCAAATATTATGTATTAATTTTATAATAATAATAATAATTATTATTATTATTATTATTATTATGTGTTTATATAATTTTTTTAAATTTTTTTTTATTAATTTAATTTTAAAGAAAAAGTGTAGACAGATCAGATTTCAGACCCCACCTAAGTCCTAACTTCCCTACTTTCTCGAATCTCTATCTTTAATTCTTTATTCTCAAGTCTTTCTTCTCTCTCTCTCTGTATCTTGGTTTTATCTGTCCTTCGTTCTCAATTTGTTTCCCTCTCTCTTTTTCACCCTTTCAAACTCTGCAAAAACCAGTTACAAAGAAGCCAACTTTTTCATGGCAACCATATACCCATCTATAAATTCTCATTCTTTGTTACAACTCTTGCATCTCTAAGTCCTTTTGGTGGGAACTTATTGCCATGGGCACTGAATTCAAGCACCCAAGAGTCCAGAAACTAAAATGTTCGGTGCAAAACTACGATTGGGGCAATAGAGGGGCAGAATCCAGGGTTGCAAGGCTGCACGCTTTGAATTCTGGGTCTAGCATTGAGGATGACAAACCTTATGCAGAATTTTGGATCGGAACCCACGAGTCTGGGCCATCTTTTCTGGTGGAAAGCCGGGTGGACAATGGGGTTGTTATTGGGTCTCGGGGTGTCAGTTTGAAAGAGTGGATTGCTAAGAACCCCAATGTGCTTGGCCATAAGGTTCTGGATAAGTGGGGTTGTGATCTCCCTTTCTTGTTCAAGGTATGATTTTTCTTCTCTCCATTTGATTTTGTATATGGTTGTGCGTATTTGAGACAGAGAGAGAGAGAGAGTGACCTTCCACCGTTGATCCGAGTGGAAGGAGCTCAATTCCTTTTAAATAATGTCTCAAGTTTGAGTCTTGTGAATGGAGAAAAGGAGATTGGGAGAGCTCCCTTCCGCAAGGAGTCCATGAGAAGCTTGAATTGGATTAGTCGGGCAATGTGTTTTTCGGATACCGAGGTCTAACACAAAAAAAAAAAAAAAAAAAAAAAAGATAGAGAGAGCGTGTTTTGAGTTGAATCTTTTTTGCCCCCAATTTAACGTAATCTATGCATGTTTGTGTTAGGAGTTGTCTTTAATTAGAGTTAATGTTTGTGTTTGCTCACATGTATAAATGCTGTTACTTGAAGAGTACCCTGTGGTGATTGACTTTGTGTAACTTTTGTTCTCCACGGGAATGCAAATGTAATATTTGATTATATATTCAATGAGTTATGTTGATTATTTTTCTTCAAATTTGTGTTGACATTAATAGTTTGATATTTGATTCTTCTTTTGGAGTCGCATGTGATGTTCCATTGCCATATCTGATAGGTTCTTTCTGTGGCTAAAGCATTGTCGATTCAGGCGCACCCAGACAAGGAGTTAGCTAAACAGCTGCACAAGGAGCGACCTGACATTTATAAGGATTGCAATCATAAGCCTGAGATGGCTTTGGCAATAACAGATTTTGAGGCCCTTTGCGGATTTATCACTCTTAAGGTGATTTACTGATCTTCATTGTGATTAAGTACTTGGAAAATTCTTTTAGTTGGATTTTGGTCAGTATTTGGTATTTGTTTATGATCATGAATCATACCTGAGATTATTTTCAAGGGCTGTGAAACTATAGGAAGACGAGCAAATGGATTCCCTTGAATTGTTGGCTATAGTTTTAGGTGAGAAACTGAGAGTTTCATTGGGTTGGAAGAGAGTTTACAATTGTTTGCTATAGGTATTCATGGCACCATTGAGTGCAGACCCATGTAATTCTCCATTCAATAAAAAGCTGCTCCCATGCGAGGCTTCTCTGGGAAAACGACCCACATGAAGAAAGTTAGCTGACAGGTGAAATTGCTGTGACTAGCCTCCAAGGAACATATATTTGTGAAGTAAAATGTGCAGGAGAAAAGGGCTTAAATGCTTGTACTTGTCTATAGTTCTCCTTCAATTAATTAGAATTGTTAGAAATTCATAACTACCATATAGAAGGCACAATTTTCTTCCCTTTGATCTCAACATTGTTTTTTTGGCATGTGACGGTACCTTTTTTTTTTATTGGCATTTCAAATTCCCATTTGCTTGCCTGTAACTAATTGCTGTATTTTTCCAGGAGCTTAAAGGTGTGCTAAGTAATGTACCTGAGATTGTAGAACTGGTTGGTACCGCAGATGTGAACCAAGTATTAAACATGAAGGAGCAAGATGAGAAAAGGAAAGTAAAATCAGTTCTGAGATCGGTTTTTACTCGGCTCATGTCAGCTAACAAAGAGATGGTTACCACAGTTGTATCTAAACTCAAAAGTCGATTGCAAATGGAAAGCCAGGTCAGTTTGAATTGCTTTTTTTAAGTTGCTGTAGCATGATCTGAACATAATAACTGATCTGTGCGATGAAGTAGGCTGTCTAGGCCCTCTTTTCCTATTTCCCTCCAATAAAACTGCTGCACATAATCACAAATCTTTATATTTTAAGGTCTTCACTGCACATTACAATGGCTATAGGACTACCTTCCTTGAACGCATCTGATGTGAAAATGTCTTGGTCTTGTACTTCAAAGTTTTATTTGTCTTTGAAGTAAGTTGCTGAAAAGAATTATCCATATTGGTGATTAATTGATACCCTTTGATTTATTGGCTAGATGAAGAACTAGGTTATCATTATCTTCCTCGCTCCTTTTTTTTATATTTCCTTGATTTCATTACCTTAACAAGTTTATATTCAATCAGGTGAGACAATTGACAGATAAGGAACAATTGGTCTTGCAATTAGAAAAGCAATATCCAGCTGATGTTGGTGTAATATCAGCATTTTTTTTCAATCATGTGAAGCTCCATCCTGGTGAAGCATTGTGTCTTGGGGCAAATGAACCCCATGCATATATACTTGGTGAATGCATTGAATGCATGGCAACATCAGATAATGTTGTGCGGGCTGGCCTTACCCCCAAGCATCGAGATGTTCAAACCCTTTCTTCCATGCTCACATACAAACAAGTAAAGAATTCTTTGTTTTGCCTAACTTTTAAAGTGTCTTTATCTGAAATTTGTTTGTGTACATTGTGTCCATGAATTTATTAGTTTTTCCTATTATTAACCCAATAATCTTTTGAAGCACGGTTCACCGATTATCCTCACTACTAGTGTGCAATGCTCTGGAAACATATACCTCTCAAAATTTTGCCAATATGAAGGATAATGATAAATGTTATTCTTAATTTCCCTTATAAATTGATGGTTGATGCATCAGGAATTGGCTTTATTATTAGCATCAGTTAGGTGACATTCCTTCTCTCGACCAAGGATTTTATTTGTAGAGGCAGCTACATCATTTCAGTAAATCTTTGACGTTAAACAACCCGTGAACATTTTGAATAGATCAAAAGATGCTACTATACGCTGCTGTTTAGCCTTGCTATTATGAAAGGACCGCTGACTTTTCTTCCAGAGTGGCAGAGCCGAGTGGTTGTAATTGTGATGGAATTTATGCTGCAAATCTTTGTTTATGCATGAGCCTTTGCCTGATGGAACTGAGACCAATCCATTTATTTCATTTCTTCCTTTGTTCTTCAATGACCTACCGTGGGATTAATCACTCATGGTAATACGCTGTGATGTGTCCTTACATGCATAGTGTCCTTATCTGCTCTTTGATCCCTTCTCTATATGGGGTAAGTAATGGGGGGTGAATAGGGGATACTTTATTTTCCCTTGAAATAAAGTCGCTTTTTCTTGTCCTTCTGGGAGACATTGCTGCTTACTATTGTTTTTCACCGCAATAACAATGTATTGAATGCCTTTAGGGATGAGGATGCCAAGCTTAAATTTTTCTTGTATTGATTTTTTCTTGTTAGGTTAAACTGATTCATAAAACACTAATGCTGATATTGGTTCCTATCCAGGGCTTCCCTGAAATCTTGAAAGGATCTCCTGTAGGTCAGTATGTAATAAGATATTCTCCAACATTTGAGGAATTCGAGGTTGATCGTTGTGTCCTGCCTGGAGGAGCATCAACAGTGTTCGAAAGAGTTCCAGGGCCTTCCGTGTTTTTAGTAACGTCAGGGGAAGGTACAATGCATACGGAATCATCTAAAGATGTAATCAGTGAAGGTGATGTCCTCTTTGCACCTGCCGATACTAGAATCAAGATAACAACATTGTCGGGGTTGCATTTGTATAGGGCTGGAGTGAACAGCCGTCCTCCAAAGACTCTGAATTGCCTGATACAGTAGCTTTCACGTTTTAGACGACCTATAAGAATATGATGTGCGACCTTGGATGTAAATGGAATGAGGTATATAGTAAGAGTTACGATGGCCAGGATCTTGCCGTTTTGGGAGCCATTGTTTTTGCTTTACATGATTGCATTTAAGCGTTCTTATGAGCTGAATGCCTCATCTCTTATTTTTATATTTATTTTGGAGAAACTTTCTTGCCTTGCTATTATGGAGTTCATCACACGCCAAAAATCTCGGTTATATTAAAAACACAAAACGTGGTAATTAAATCATGGCAAACAGACAAGCTACATGTTCACTAAATCATGGAAAACAGAAGAGGTAAAAAGCAAAGCATTGAAATAAATTATAAGCTAGCCCTAGTGGTGATCAACTTACCCCAGGTGGGAATTAAAATTAGGGCATTGCATTGTAAAAGGTCTGCTGACTTGAGCTACGCAAGTAATTATAAACGTCATGCAACTCTTTGAAAGACAGATGTTCTAGCAATTTGCGTGGTATGTTAACATTTGTTACTTTTTGATGTTTTTTTCGTCTTTATGGAGAATTTTTCATCACCAGAAGATGCATTGAACTTTTAAATTAGGTAAATCTTTCTACAAATTTGTTTTCACAAGATTACAGGAAAATAACTTAATCAGTACAGAGATTAAATGGATTCAATTCGATAAAGAATGTGTTCCACTAGCAATTTCCGAAATTCAAATAAGCATACGAGCACCTTTGAGTAAGGATCAGGTTGTCCAACTGCAAACAATCCATGGTTTGAACACGCATTGAAATGGATATCTTGTAGAAAGTTTCCGCCATCCCATGAAAAAAGAAGTCCGACAAAGTGTATGGATCAAAATTTTCGATGATTATCCTATCAGCTGGGATCATTAATCGAGAATAAAAATGAGAGCCCAAAAAATTTTTGTGAACTCTTCAAGCCTCCGTCATTGGATATTCAAAAACTACATCTTTCCCGGTAAGCTTCCGATAAACCCCAGAAAATGTCTCCAACTTGTATTCAGTGCTGTTGCGCTCCTTGGGATCCAAGAAAATCTGATAAGAATATCACAAAATTAGAATTTAACTGCAGCGAACATGGCTGTAGAGGAAATAGTTACCGCTATGATTTGTTATCACATTATATCAAGTCTTGAGAGTACCTTGACAATTTTGGATCCATCAACTCTGTATCGAACATGTTTCCCAAGAATCCCGGCAGGATAGACCACGTCCTCAAGCATGGCATCATACACAGCTGTTAAGGTAGGTACGGGTGCAAGGTCGCTGAACAGCAGAGCCCTTCTTTGGTGGACGCAAGATCCTTCGGGTAGCAATCATGACAACATCCTGGAAAACAATATAGGGAACCACCATTGATTCATTCAACTGAACCTATGTTCAATTCATGCCTAAACATAACAGCAGGCACAGAGACGTCAGCAATAGACATTGTATTGACACATGAAATGTATATTATATAAGATGAGATACAGACATTGTCTGGCGAGCTGAAACAAATATTCTTTAAACATGAAAGTAAAACAACATCCAATCATACGTTGTGCTTCAAATGTTGTGCAATGTAATTAATTATCAACAGAAACAAAAAATCAATCTAACTTTTTATGAAAAACTAAAGCTGAACTTTTTATTGGAAAATAACACCGTAGACCGTAGTCATTAACACTTCATTTCTTCAAAGGAATAAGAAAACAAGTGAACAGTAAAACAACAATGACCTTGCCACTGAACTTTTTCTCCAGCTCCCTAACAAGGCGAGAATGAATCTTCTGGAAAGCCTTCCTCAATCTGTAAGGCACATAAACGACAACAGCCTTGCTATTCCCAGAAATATCCATTTGACTGCACAATCACAAGGTTCCATTCAGTATATGTGCTGAACTCAGGTAACAATATCAAGCTCAAAAAGAGAATGGGCAAGTAATCCAAGAACAAATACAAAGTCCGTACATGGCAGCATTTATGAAGAGATCTTTTAGATCACTTTTCAGGTCCTGGTTGGTATTCTCCAAATCAAATAATGCCTGTAGAGAAGAAAAGGTGGAGAAAAGGTTGGAATTTAGCATATTAAACTGCTATAGACCATGAACGAAAAAAAAAATAGACATAAATATAAAGAACTAACCTGCGCAACTGTCTCTTCAAATTCAGTAGGCTCAGCATCCTTGTCTTTTTGGATCTTCTTTTTTGTTGTAAA
The DNA here is from genome assembly GCA_037832335.1 of Carallia pectinifolia. Classification (NCBI taxonomy): domain Eukaryota; kingdom Viridiplantae; phylum Streptophyta; class Magnoliopsida; order Malpighiales; family Rhizophoraceae; genus Carallia; species Carallia pectinifolia. The sequence continues at coordinate 19,839,458 of CM075443.1, forward strand.
CATCTTGACAAAATCTAGCTTTAAAAATTGAAATGTTAGAGCTATGTGTGAACAGGAATTGCATGTTCGAGCACATCAGCTACATACAAAATACATGGATATAGCAACTAAATTTCAGAGACCAAAAATCATTATCTGGATATCATCCCACACACTAAAAAAAAAAATTAATTGAATCTAATGCCATATAGAGCATCCATAAACATGCTTGCCTTTATACACCACAGCAAAGAGCGAAAGATGAAGCAAATGAGTAATAAATTCCATAAATTTCTATGCTGAAAGATTAATTGCTTCAGGTTAAAGGGTTTTTGATCAACAAATTGAAGCCTACTGACCTGATTACAACTACTAGATATCCGTGCTATGCTTCCTTCAAAAATAACAAACACGATACACCCAATAGCAAAAATTCAACAAGAACGTTTTCCCACATACGACAAATCCTCATATAACCCCACTCAGTCCTCCCTCCCTTAACTCGATTTGGTAGAAAGTCAAACGATGGATTTGCAAAGCCATCAATTGTAAGTGTTCCAAACAAAACCAAACAAGCTATTCAATCTATAGGCTACTGCATCGTTAGCCTAATATAAATTAAAGGCCAAAACATAAAAACGAAAAACCAACTGCACAAAGACGTCAACGATACAATAAGGTGCCGAAGAATTCATTCAAAAAAAGGGCACCGGAGAGTCCATATTAAAAATAATAAAAAGAAAACTGGAGACAACCCAGGTCGCAAAACTGTAAAATAAAACGACCCATTTCACTTAGCACCCAAAGCATGAACTCTAGGCGAGGTTTCATAAAGCACAAAAAGGTACACAAAGCAGGATCGATCCCAGATAAACACGCACAAACGAGCGAAACCGGAACAAACCCAGTTGATATAATCGCAAAAAAAAAAGACCCACTAGGTTTTTAGAGGCTTACCAAGCAGCAGCAGAGCGAAAATGTCTGCTTGCTGCTGACGCGAGAAGACAGAGAGAAGAAAAGGAGGGTGGCCGGAGGGAAGGGTTTAACGGTTAGCGGAAGATGGGTTTATAGGTTTTTTTTCTTTTTCTTTTTTCGGAGTTTTTTTTTTATTTAAAACTGTTCAGTGTGTAATTTTAAATAAAATCTCAATAAATAATAAAAAAATTTTAATAAATATTTAATATAATTATATTTATATTTATTAAATTTAATACTTCTGATTAAGGGGCAGTAAAGACTTTGGGTGTCTTCTAAAATTCGTATAAGCTGTAAATGGATTGTGTTTGGGCTCGGGTCAAATAATGTGGACCTGGCAAGATCTGAACCCACAATTTAGCCCAAACCTAGCCCATGCTGACCTCTTAGTCACCAGATCTTTCCACAAGGGGTTGGTTTGCGTTGGAACAATGGTCATGGCCGTCCCAAATCTCAATCTTTCGTCTCAAAAATTTCCAAATTGATGTAGCGAGAAGCCATACTTTTAACAAGAGAATGCTAATGTTTAGCCGTTTAGGCCCGCGCTAGTGATGCATGGCCCCTTATGCACAAAGAGCATTTTTTTTTTTTTTCACCCCTTCGTTAAGTACGTTATTCCTTCTGAAAATGGGCATTCATATATATGAACATTCTCTAATCCGACTCTTTTTTTCTATTTCCTTGCGCGACACAGCATCCTTCCAAAATTTATCTGCTGTACTGAACTCATTTCTCTAAGGGGGAAAGATTAGAGGATTGAAAAAAGGTAAAAAGATAAAGAGAAGAAGTAGAATGTGGGTCAAATTTCTTTTGAAATTTTAAAATTTTTCGTCAGAAAAAAAAAACGCATAATGTGCAGTAAGAATATCAAAAGTACGATAAGTATAATAGTAACGAGTTACCAAAAAATGAATTTCATCTTTGTTACTAATTATATTATTCTTCTTACACATACGCATGTTTTTAAGTGAAAAATATAAAATTTTAAACAAAAAAAAAATCTCATTTCTATGTTGGGATTCTTTTTCTAATGAGACAAAACCAAACCCCCTGCCATCGGGATTAAGAAATTTGCAAGGAATTGACTCCTTATTGCTTGTTTAGACTCTAAACATTTGATCTACACAACTAAGCCAACTTTGGGATTGAAGTTTGGCATTAACATTATGGGATATCATCTTTGTTTCCTAGAGGTACTTCTTCCTGGCACAAGAAAGAGATATGGCAATCAAACTTCGTGAGACCAACATTCTTTCTTAGTGGACAAAATGGTACTTGTTGAATGCGCTGGCCTCACAAGGAATAACAACGGATTCAATTAGGCTTGTTGATCTATGACTGGTCACATCTTCAGTACAATACACGTTTACAAACCTTAAACCATTATTCTTGGTAAGATTTTTTTCTACTCTTTGATCCATTATTCTGTTTACTGGAATGACATCATTAGAGGCAAATTAATAAGACTCGCAGAAGCAGATCACTTGTTGACAAATGAGAGCTGCGAGATACTTAATTAGTATACAGTAGCAAACTATGAGTAGAAAAATGTTTCTGCTCTTCATCTGCGGTATAAACATTGTCGGAAATGTTTACTCTTATTTCTATCCTAAGGCCCGCCTAATTATTACGTATAATATCATTAACTTACTCATAATTTCACACCATATAAATTTATTTTATTATTTTTTATTTTAAGTAAATCTCATTTATTATATAATATAAGGTCACGAGTGAGACTAAAAAAATTAGGTTAAATTATTAATCCCCGTATCCATGCTTGTTAATAAAGATGTTTGCCATTTTACTCAAATTTTGACACCTGTTATCTAAATTTTGAAAAAAATGGGGGAAACATCACACTTTATCTGATATATATATTCCAAAGCTCGAGTCCCAATCCAAAAGCATATGCTTGTCCCTCACTGGTGGACAAATGTGCTGTATCCTTCACATGGACCAACCAAATAACCACAATTTTGATAATGAAGTCCCACTCAAAATTCCCATGTCGTGTTAATGTTCACTTTAACTGTAAACAAAAAATAAATAAATAAAAGAAACTAACATGAAATCTTATAAATATCCACATTTTGACCAAAGAACTGTTAATACAAACTGCTGACCAAAATGGTACTCCATCTTGGTCCCCTATAAATTGCACTGCATACTCCCTTGCACCTGCTCCAAAAGTTGATGATCAAAAGAATAGAAAGAACAAAATAAGGTCTTTGGCAAGATCTACAGCTTGAAAAATTTATGGCTGAATTTGCAGAATACGTTCAGAGACTGAAGCTTCATCATCCCGGGAACGCGGAAATGTTGAAGCAGCATCCAGAGCAGAATCCTGACGTGTGGGAGGGTCTAATTGCTGCTGACTTCTCTGTCCTAGACACTATCTTGGCCCACCAACAACCCGAACTTCCGGCAAGCTATGGTCAGAATCTTTTGAATGATTTCCATCCTGATACCTTGAATGCAGAACCAATTGTTCATACTGTCACTTCAAATCAAAATGTTCTACCTGGAAGCAAGAAAAGAAAAGAAGTGGACCAAACAAGTAGCACCTTCAAGAACATCTCTTCTATACCCTCCACGGCCAATTCTAGGAAAAAGGATGTTAGCTATCCTTCCCTGTCTCTGAACTTCATTTTTGTCTTCTAATTCCATTTTCAACTTTGAGCTTTGTGTAACTTTGAATTTATAGATTTATTGGTACATGATCTCGATGTTTTTTTAGAGCATAGGAAAATCCAGGAAAGAGACAGAGAAGGAGAAAGAAGTGCACAAAGCAGAACAAGTCATTCATGTCAGAGCAAAAAGAGGCCACGCAACTGATAGTCACAGTATAGCTGAAAGGGTAAATTTTGTACGGATTTAGCAATAAGCCTGGACGGTTAATCGTCGGTTCAGCATCAAAATTTCTTTCCCATATGTTATTTTATTTTACGGAGTGAATAATTTGGCTTAGATGTTATTATTTTTGCACGTATTAGGTAAGAAGAGAGAAGATAAATAGCAAGTTGAGATGTTTACAAGACCTTGTCCCTGGATGCCATAAGGTAGATCCTCTGGCAGGAATTCTTCAGTTCCTTTGCACATATTATGTTTATCGTACACATTTGTGATTGTATAAATGCAAATTATGCATCAATTGTCTTTGAATTTTGCAGTCCATGGGCATGGCGCTTATGTTAGAAGAGATAATTAACTATGTCCATTCATTGCAGAATCAGGTTGAGGTAAGCACAAAAATCCAACAAGCTTTTTTTTAAGCACTGGCCTCCAATGTTCACATAATTAACAATTTTCTTCAAAATTCATTTTCCGAATTTCAGTTCCTCTCTATGCAGCTTGGAGCTGCAGCTTGTTCTTCTGATCAGAACTTGGAAACAGCATCTTTCAGGAAGGCACAGGTATTTCCATAGGAAATGCACAATGTCACAAGCTTTGGCGACCATGCCATTAGCAGTTCTATTTTCAAACTAGTTTTCAATGCATTTCTGCCTGTACTCGGTGTAAACTAAATGATACCTGAAAAACATACAATATATGTTTGTACATTTAAAATGAAGGGAACCGAAATTTAATGCTGCAGGGGACAAATTCATCTGAGGCACAGGAGATGCACAGGCTGCTGAGAGAACAATGCGGAGACTTCAGTTGCTTTCACTCTGCATGGCCCATTTGACTCTAATTTTGGCCATTACATTTTGTTACAAAAGCACATGAATATGCTTCCAGGCTTCTTGAGGGCAATCAAACTTGTCCCTGATTAATAGTACAGTATGGAAATGATATTGGCATTTTCTACACCAAAAGTGTCCAAAAACATAGTACGAGAAAACTTTTCTATACTGTCAAATTTAATGGCCGATGTGATTTCTACTTTTATGTTTTTTTTTCCTTGTACTTTTGTTTATTTGACTATCTTATGTAATTTGTGGTTGTTGCATCCTATGAATTGATGTTGCTGTGTCGGCAAGAGCGGTTGTATGAATCTATTTATGTGTTTATGACAAGTATTTTTCAATATTTTATCAGATAAAATTTGGTTTTTTCAGCCACTTTGTGCTCCATTGTACTCTTTTAAATGGACATCTGCATGTGATTCATGGTTTCTGGTATGGACCTGCATTGCAGCAATTACTATCCTACAAAATGCATCCCATGCATGAAAAAAACTTAGTCCAGATCTTACTAACTATTTTTCTATACCAAAACCAGTTTTATTATTATTTGTTTTTTAAAAAAAAGGTAAGAATTAAACAAAGATTACTCTGTGATGAACTCAATGCTCCTTTAAACAGTCAAAAAGTCCAAGCAGCTGCAAGCCTATCAGAAACAGATTTTACATGGATTGGCTCTTTCTTTCATTGGCTTCTGGTGTTTGTCCTTCTTTAAGTCAATAGGTTTCCCTTGCACTCAAAAAACTAATCATAGACCAAATGCAAGTGATAGAATGCTTGAACAATAGCTCAAATGTCAATTTTCAGGGTGGAACATCAACATTAAATAATTGCATACTGCCCAACCACTCAGCCTGAATAACATTAAACATTGTAAAAGTTGAGAACGTCTGTCCGTCGACCGGAAAATTACTTGACCGTTATGGGCCTTTCCTGCATTACTGAGATGCTTCTATCAACTGAAGGCCGCTGTTTGCGTTACAGAGACAAACACCCTTACAAAAGGAATCCCGCAGAAGACTTAAATGTGACACCCAACAAATAACGTTAAATGAACGCAAACAATGTGAGGATTATAAACATATAGGACCTACAAAGGTATACAAATGGATTAAAAATAAAATCTGACGGATGTTGGCAAATCGTGTAATTGAATGATTGAAATGGATAAAATGAGCAAATAGTACTACTGCTAATGGTCATCCACAGGGGAAAACAATTCCAGGTGCATTGCATGGAGAAATATTAGTTGAGGACAGCTTTGAATGGGCCATGTCATGCTCACTAGAAGATGGAGCAACATGGGGTATGGAAATTTCTTAAATGAAAGAGACCTACACATATCTTTAAAGCTTCTATTAAATCTAAACCCACCCCACTTCTCTTTGACTATTTTTTCACAGATTTTCATTTGGCTTTATGTTGGTGCATGCACATGAAACAGACAATTGGCAGTCACAACATTATGCTGCCCACAGCAAAAAAAAAAGAAAAAGGAAGAAGAAGAAAAATCTTTTGTTGTGCTTGATGATTATTTCTGTCACTAAAGAGGTTTTCTTATTTAAACAATTGAATTGGTGTTGATCGGCAAATTAGGAATGAAAATTAGTCAGTGCATGAGATTACTCATAATTTTATAGCAATTGACTCATTCAGTAAGGAGATTTAACTTTTCTCCTAGCACCCAATTTTCCATTATGGAGACCAAGACTTCTAAGTCGATGCCCGTTGTTAATTTCAGGTGATTTCAGATTGAAAGAGACTAGGTGACATCATAAATTCCCTTTGTCACCTGTATTTTGGAGACATTATAGATACCGTATAGGAGGCCTAACTATCAATCACGTAGTTATGAATGGTTCAATAACGCTTGTCGAGTATCATAAAGTTTATTGCCTTCTAAATTCAATGTAAATTGATTAATCTATCTCGAATAAAATGTTCAAACAAATCTCCTTAATAAATTTGTAAGATATTACTTCTGATTGTCCATTTTGAGTATAGGAGGCCTGGCTAATACCTATGCATTATTGTAATGACTAATTGTGCTCCCAGTAGGAAGGGCGATAATAATTATCAACTAAGCAAACAATGTGGGGCAGATACATAAAATTTTAACAAGAAAAAGTGCTGCTGAAGTGACCCTCGAGACCCGTTTGTGCATTAAATGTGTGTGTTTACACTCTACATGATTAACACAAGGATCAAGCTTCACTGGTCTTCACGACTCACGTTGATGTGTCTGTTGTTTGTCTGATCTTATTTTCTCTGAAATTTCAAAAATAATCAGCGTGCTTATGAGCAATAGTATCCAGTCTTACAAATGCCTCCAGCTTCTGATCCATAACAGTTAATTCAATTTAATTTTTCTATTAATTGACTCTAACAAAGATTTAAATTTAAATCGAGACTATCTACACCAAAATACCACACCTCAGTAGTTCAGTACCAATTAACGGCAGTTAAGTAAAATTATCAACCAGCGCATTTCAGATTCCAAAGCTGTAAGTCAAAAATTATATGCTCAAACCCAATAAAGATAATTACAATGGAGGTTGAACATTTACTCAATTGATTGAAGAGTTGTCTCTCAAAGGATTTAAATACCACTAAATCTCATTTTTCCCTTTCCAAATGTTCAATAGGATTTCTTATAAATTAAAAAAAAAAAAATATATCTACAATGGTCGTTTGCATTTTATGCACAGAAAACAAAAAATAAACGCACAAAAAAAACAGAATGGTCTTTTGCATTTTGAAACTCAAGTCCATTGGACCACTGTCTCGACGTTGCTTATTGAGCCTATTGGTCCAACCACAAGAACTGGGGTTGTCGTTGACTAGGCAACTTAGCGCCAAATAGGCTGTCAGGCTGTACTGGTGAGTTTGTGACTATTCTTTGAAGACTTAAAAAAAAAAAATCAAATTTATGATGTGTACATTGTATAATAAAATTTTTTTTTGTCTAAATCCTAAAAGATTAAGAATTTTGTTTTATTTTTGTCAATTAATTTAAACATTTAATCGAAGCTCTCGTTCTCGACCCAACAACATTCATAAAATTTACTAAAAAATTATTTCTTCTTTTCTCCTAAAAAATACATAATTATATTATAATATTCTTTTGGTACAAATAATTGTATTATTTTAGACTACTTATATATATATATATATATATAAAATAAAATTTTATTTATTTTCATATAATACAAAATATTATTTTTTTAAAAAAATTACAACAGTCCGACCATGGACCGATCATCGAATCGACGATCCAAAAAACCGGACGCTTCGCCGGGGGCAGTCCGAACTCCGAACTCTTCCTTCCTCTCCTCACATCACATTCCGGAGGGAGATTCAACATTGCTTTGTTTGACACGGGAAGTTAAATAATTAAGAATCCAATTTTCTAATTTAATTAAATTATTTTGTTTATTTATTTTTTTTCAGCTTCTGTAATTATTTTTTTTATTTAAAATTATCTATTATTTAGTCTAATAAATTAATTAATCTAAATTAACTCGAACAAAATTTTAAAAGACCGAGAAAAATTTTGTAATAAATATTTAATTAATTTCCGCAATTTTGCGTTACTGTGAGCTTAAACCGAAACAGCGAAGAGTTTAATCTGTTGTGATTCCAATTCATTAATTAAAAAAAAAAAATTGAAGGAAAGCTCAAAATGATGTCTCCAAAACAAATGAGCGAAGAACGAGGATCTCCCCCTCATCTCAGGTACGCTCTCATGCCCTAACCCTAACTTTCTGTTTGTTTCCCGAGGAAAAAAAAATCAAGATTCGAACACGAGAAAACGAAAGATAAAAGATATAATTTTCATATGCTTTGAAATAATGCAATGCAGTGAAGTGAAGTGGAGTTCCATTGAGCATCTGTTCTGGTTGTACCTTAAAGTTTTTTTTTTTTTTTTCCTTCTCTATTGTTCTTTTGAATAAGGCAAAATGGAACCCTATGTCTGATGAAGATCTTGTTTGTTTTGTGATTTAGGCACACTCCTTTGCAGATACTTCATTTTCTTGGAAACTTCTTGCAGATATGGTCTGTTTATTCGATGTATCGGTGCTTATACGAGACTGGAGCTTCAGTGGTACTTTTTGTCTTCAGTTTTCTGGTTCCATCGTCTGGTTTGTTTTTAGTTTTACAGAAGCCTTGGAAGGGGAGGCCGTTGTCTGACCAACAGGTTGGTTACAAATGTTGTCGTCTCCTTTTGGTTGAATAATATAATGTGCATATGGAAGTAAGTTGAAATTTGGCGTTTAATTTGTTGTTCAGATAGTGCCGTCCATCATAAATGGTGCAATAACAGCTTTATACTTTATCTTGTGGGGAAAAGGCCTCAAGTCATGTGGACCTGTTAGGTATGTTTGTATGATTATACGAAATCAAATTTCTGGTGTTGCGTTTCGTGTGCATGGTCAATGGGAAAATGGCTTCGAGTCATGTGGACCTATTTTCTTTATCTTGATTATGCCCTAGGCCCTTTTTCATTGCAGCTTTATTGGACTCAGTTGTTCATTCTGATACAAGGGCAATTTTAATGGAGTATTCTGGTGCTGTTCTTGAAGGGTTGTCTGCAGCATTGTTTGGTCGGAGCAGCCATATCTCGAAGAAGGTACCTTTTTGTCTTCCTAACAACATTAGGTTAGGTTCCTATGTCTTTCGTGCTGTCCATGTAATTGAGTTCAGACTCATTTTTATTGATGCCTTCAATAGGCATCCAAATTTTATGTGATAGAATATCTAGCGTTGTTGGTTGACACAGATTCTTGAACAGTTATTTTACAGCCAAGTGAATGGATGCTTAGAAGTCGGTAGGTTTTTCCAACACCAGAGTTGTTACTTGAACGAGTTTTACTGCTAAGCGTCTAAGCTAGTATATCAAGTCTTACTATCAAGAATGATTTATAGGGTAATAGTAAATTTCTTACTTATTAAGTGTGTTCTTTTTTATCATGTGCCAGGTAGGTGGGCTCATTGCAATGTTGGCATCTTTCTACTTCTTATCTCAAGGCTGGGCAATGGCTATGCATTCACCATTTTATATCCTTGTATAACGGGCGTATAAGGTTTTTCCTTGTTTCCCCCTAGAGTTTCCGTGATCTGGTGCCATCAACCCCCCCCCCCCCCCCCCCCCCCCAAAAAAAGAAAAAAATAGCGGATCCTTTTTTTTCACAGTGTCAGTTCTCCAAATCCACCCAAAGTTTATTGTTAACTTAATATGAAACCACCATTCAAAGAGGGCCACAGTTCTGAGGATCAGACACAAGTGGCTCTGGGAATGAAAGAAATGATAGTTCCAATCCTTGCTGGAATATTATTGGCTTTAAGACGGGTGATTGCCCGGCGTGTTTCACTAAAGGTGTTCATATCTATGTATTGATAATGCAGGCTTTCCCTGTTGATCAATCATTTCAGTCAGCTAGTGCTCTGCTTTTGGTCATTTTGTGAAGGTTCAGTGGCTAATATGACAATTCTTTGTTGTCAGAATCAACTTAAAAGGAGACTTAATGCCATAACCATCACCTCTGCAGCATGTTTTCTGTTTCCTGTGGCCATGTGGGACTTAATTATGGTAAGTTGTAACCTTTAAACCTTATAATCCCAAGTCTACTTTGACCAGATGGAAAATGATTGGAATGATTCTTCTAGTGTCCAATCCTGGATTTGATAGAAAACTGGTTGTTTTTGTGTTTATTGGTTGGAATGCTTCAGGGATCAACTTCTGCTAGCAGCACGCAACTGCCTCTTCAGATTGGGCCTTTGTTAGAACTATATTGTTTTTGAGTTATCTTGATATTCTATGTTGACAGTATTGCAGGAGAGAGGTACTCGTTTTGTTTTTAAAAGTTCTCAAGAGCCCCTCTATCCTTTGGTTTAATAATGGCTTTCAATTTAATAGTGTTTATGGATTTATTGGTGTATAATTGGTTACTGCTAAGCAATGTGCGTCCCTGATTGTGGTATCTCACAACTCACATGCATGCTTTCTCACTGCCACCATCTAATGACGTCCTTTAAGGGTGAGTGCATGATTAAACGCTATCCTTCGATTTTTTTTTTTCCTCCTAAAGTCTTGTTCTCGATGATTGATGTTCTAATTTAGTTTCACAAACCAGTAAGCCACTGACCAACTTAACAAAACCAGTTCATTATGAGACCTTGTTAAACAAACATTGAATTTTTCTGTTTCCCAACACTTTTGGCCCTTCTTCTAGTTCTAGGTAAGCATAGTCTAATGGAATGTAATGGGATGTTGCATTGAAACATGAGAGTGAAATATTCCAAACAATTTTCTCATAATCTGAGAACTTCTTGATATGTTTCTTCCATGTGTTTACTGCAACCTTTTACACAATTTTCCATTTTAACCGTGATGCACAAAGGGAGAGTTCATAATCATGTCTTGCATCATTTATAACCACTGTGTATTCTACGTTTAAGTGCTTTTATGGCATGGGATATTTATTTGGCTTTGTGACTAATGAGTACATTTCTGTCTGCTTGTACTTGTAGACTCCACATAGTCTTCTCTTCTCCAAGGCACTTAATGGTAGCTGCAGGATGCATCATTATTATGGAGGTCACGTACAAAATGGATTTCTTTCTACCGAGATTCATTATTTGCTCCTTAATTTTGGGTTTTGGTATGTCCACAGGCTCTTCCTGCCCTTCAATGAAATGTTACCTGGGATTCCTAGCTAAAGTAATGGGAAAAAAGTTTGAAAAGAAAAATACTGTTAATAGAAACCAAATGCTCATTAAACCCAGAAAGACAATAATTTCTTTGGGTTAGGCTTGTGATGAACTCTTTGAACTGGAAAATGTCACTATTTGTACATCAATGTGGGATTTAAGAGGTTATCGCATGATCTTCAGTAATCACACTTAAAACTTCTGAAAAGCTAAGCAAAATAAATAAATAAATAAAAGCATAAATTAATAAATAAAAGAGTGGATAATTTATATAGTTGATTGTGATTTGTGAATCAGCCGAATAAAACTCAGACAGTGAGACCTTCATATTGTGGCTGCTATAAGGTTGAAGCTTTTTTTCCCCAAAACAGGAAAGGTAATGAAAAAAGCTATTTGACATGAAATATTAATTTAGCTCATATATATATATATATATATATATAGATTCATTGGCATAAAACATTACTGCAGTGAAGTAGTGCTACTCACATATGGAGGGGAAGAGAATGGATGTAATGTCTTTGTGGTTATTTGCACTTATTAATAACTGATTTGTTTTTCCTCTCCGCTCGCTGTCCTTTTCACACTTCTGCCTGACACTTTGTACGATACCCATGTAGTAGGGATTTGCGAGGCAGCTTCTTTGGAACGAAGTAAGAAGGGCTCTTTTGAGCTTTCAGACCCATCAAATGGGACGCTGGAAGAAGAAATTCAGATGTTCACAATTCCAACTTGAAGTATACTAACATTCATCTGGTATAGTTGTCATGCGTAGGCAATACCAGCTGCCATCTCTCTGGAGAGTGAAAGCTATCACTGAAAATCGGGAGAAGATGGGCTAAACTCTATATTTAAAATCTCCCACAAGCCTCCTAACCAAGGGCTGATTGCCTTTTGTATTTGTTCAGAAAGTGTACATAGATAATGTAAATGCACTTCAAGGATGAATTCTTGAACGGACTGTCACCTCGGGAACGAAACTTCTCGATGCCATTTGATTCTCTCTCTCTCTCTCGGGCAGGAATAGTTATACACACACACACACACACTATTTGCATAATACATTGTACGAGGTTGAGCAAGCCCACCAGGCAACGATGGAATTGTACGAGAGCACAAAAAATCTTGGTCGAACAGAAATATATTCACAAACGCAGAATTTCTTCTGAAATCGTTTCAAAATGACAATTACATCTCATCAATCCGATAAATATGTTTGATTTCTCATAAGAAAAAGAGTTAAATGCCAATAGGGAGGCCGGGGTTCAACCCCTGCCTCCTCCGCTAATTCCCCTTCTCCAATTGGGTGGTTACACCCTCCTTGTAGACCAAAAAAAAAAAAAAAAAGAGTTAAATGCCATGTTTGCTACTTCCAGCCTTTCTGGTTAGTGCTTTAGTAATGAAATGAGTAGCAATTCCAATGGGGCAAAAAAGCAGGCAAAGAGAAACTGAATGCCGAGTCTCAATTTCATTCTCAAGGCCATCATGAAATACCTGCCTGCAAATAATCATGAAGACAGATCTTCTAGTAAGTGCAAGAGGAAGAGAGAGAGAGAGAGAGAGAGAGAGAGAGATGGGTGAGTGGTGAGGGAGGAAGGTGGGGAGACCTTGCAGCAAAGAGATCTACGGCTAACAAGTGAATCCATGCGGAAGCTAATGTCATCTCACTACTGAACATCTTTACCATACCAGACAGCTGCACCATTAAGCAGTTAAAGGTCAATATTTTCGTTTGCTACTATATGATCACAATAAATAGACATCAGTTCACAATAATGAGTGATCCCAATCATCAATTATGTTCTATCACGTACGAACCTCTGGTAACCAGTATTTACTGGCAAACATAAGCCTTAGTGTGTCTGGCGTCCATGAGAGGAATAGTAGATATGCATACAAAAGCCCAAGCATGACATAGGGAATGCTACTTTCCATAGACTTCTTAGTCTGCACTTGCGTACACTCAGACTTATTTAGTTCCATAGCTTAACAGTTAGATAAAGTCAAGCATTAACAGATTTCCAAATAAACAAAAACTAGGTAAAATTTCATGGCAATACAGGCTTAAGCAAGTCCGGACAAATAAATTGGACACATCAACTTCGCAATATAAATTGTGACCTTTATTCTACATAAAGCATACAATAAGAGTATTCTTGCACATTGGACAATTCTCATAAGTTTACATAGAATAATAAACTGAACACCGTGAAATCAAAGTTCATAAGGAAAGAATAATCATAATGCAGGCATAGTTATACTTTGAATTATTTGCCTAATCTGCAAAATTTGTGAAGCAGTTGAATTATGTGGACTATGCAGTGAGAATTAAGAGCCAAACAAGATTGAGACAACAAGATGGATACTTGAAAACGGAACATATAGCATACCAGTTGAGATTTGGGAGCTAGAACCATGAGGGTGTAAAACGGTAAAACGGCTGCAGTTCCCAAAGTAAATACACTGCTTGCTATTTGTGAAGTTGTCATCCCTGTTGTATGTATGAACAATGTAATAAAATTTAGCTTGTGGATTTATAGAGCATTTCACAAACTGAATTCTGAAAGAATGAGCATTCAGTGGCAGAAAGTAATGCATTTATATGCCACCTATTTTCTCTAATCACGTGAAACATTTTTCTACCACGCCATATACCAAGCGTATGACAAAGGATAAAATAACTATCTTGTGCCTAGCCAAAATTCCAAATTCATATCCGTGAACCATTTTCCCGAGTCTTTGAAATTTTGCAATTCTCGAGAACAAGTGCAGGAAGTATACATTCTTAGCTAGAGAGAGTGATGCAATATGAGATATGGGATCCCCTATGTAGATGCACAAAGTGACCACATAACACTTAAAGTAATGTCAATCATCAACTGGGCATCTGTATGGACAGATGCTATCGAATGCAGTGCCTGGTAGAGGGTGAGTCACTTATGGCATATGATTAACTGATTGATCTGGCATCTTAAAAAAGAAGGCAAAAGCTATTCCAAACTATTGACTCTTGAAGACAAAGAAGTTTCTTACAGTAAGTTCAGCCAAAAACGCACCTCAACAGTCCTAGGCACACAAATATCTTAGGCAAAATGCAACCAAAAGTGCTACAAATCGTACAACTAGGTGGTGAGATCTTCAAGAATGTGATATATAGGTAAACACAACAAACTGACTGAAGAATGAATAACAAAAAGTGCTCCAATAATTATATGAAACACCAACAGTAAAAGATTAACAGATAATACTATCGACTGAAAAAAATTACATGATGCATATACTCCAGTGCCTTTTTGACAGACAAAGAATCTTGCCAGTTTTGGTCGAATGCTAATTCTTGAACCTCTGAGAAAAGTCCAGTCACTTTGTATTTTTGCTCCCATTCTTTCTATGTGGCAGCCAAAAAGGTTACTGTTACTGCTTTTGAGTGAAACACAGAATTTTTCATCCTTCCCAACAATATGCCTTTGTGTTAGAGTCTGCCTCGGATAGTGAATCTATAAGAATAGAAAGTTACAGTTTAAGAAAATAATTTGAGCTACTGATGATAGTTATTCATTTATTTGGACCGTTCTAAGGGTAAGCTCAACCCTGTGTCGAATTTAGCATAGAGAAGAACATCTACAGAATAAGACGATGCCAAAAATCTCATACAAAATAGAAGATAGTAGGAATGTGTATAGCAGATAATGACTGTGTAACAATATTACAATATTGCATATGAGCACTTGTTTTTTTTTCTGGTTTTTGGGGCCGCCCGGGGGGGGGGGGGGCGCGCGGTGAAGAGAATCCAAAATGAACTACTGTAGAAAGTACAATACTGTTTCATATTAAGTATGTCCAAGTACAATAACATTTCATATTATGCATGTCCAGGGACAGAAAATGAAAGTGAAAACATAAATCTTAATTGGAATGGGGAGAACAAAGAAAAAAAATGCCATAGGATTCAACATAGGTTCATATATATCGACATTCAGACACTATATACAGCTCTTCTGCCTGACAATACAATTAGACAATTACTTTAAAGTTGGTCGAAATGACCCAAACTCAATTTAGTCCATGCATATTTCAGGCAGCCAAGAACATTTGGACAATAATATCAATGCTATAGATTTGTGCATCTACAACAGTGCCGCAAATTATGTGGGAATCCAAAAGAATCAGTCCCTGGAAAACAGCAGAGCTAGTTTCTTCCCACCCTAGGTCAATTGGATACGGCATGACCCCCAATTTCCTTGCAAAGCCTTTACTCTGTATTGCCTGCTCTACTTGCCAACTATAGGTACTCAACCGAATTATCCTGTTACAATGAACCCTCTTTTCTTCTCCTAACATATTTTTACTAGAAACTGAATAAATAGGTAACACAACAGAGAGTTTGATATGTGATAGGTTCCTTAGCCATGTCATGACAATCTTTGAGTAGCAAAATAATAACAAGAACTGAAAGTTTGTTTCTTTGGGCATTCTGATTACAATCTTAGTTCCTACATACGTCAATGTCTGGAAATAAATTGGGGAAAACAGCTATCCGAGATCTGCAAAAACTCATACAAATGTATATTCAAAACTTCTATGTTTTTTCAAAGTTCCCCTGTCCATCCGGAGAACCCTAAGCCAACAACCAAATGAACAGGGAGGGAAGGAAGTAGGAAATATAAGGAATTCCCATTGGAAAACACTGAATGACTTCACCACCATAACAATCATATAACCAGATTTACTCACCCATGAGTAAGAAACAGCAAATTCAAGCGCATCCAGATGTGAAAACAAATTATAGTACACTAACAACCCAGTTAGATAGGTAAATCAATTACAATTAGAGAGTAAAAACCGGACTGGGGAGGGAAAAAAAAAAAACTGAGCTTGAGATAAGAGCACAAAAACTATACCTTGAGGGAGACTTGAGAATGGCAAAAGCAGGAAGAGTAAGCCATATCTTGTGCAAAACGAAGATACCCAACAAGAAAAAATGATTCTTCATCCGGTTTATAAGCACTAAAGCTCAAAGGAAAAGATGGTGAATTAGGTACTTCCCACTATGGCTGAACTAGTGAACTGGATACAGACAGGCTGCTTAGCCAGCAAAGGAAACAAGAAAGAGATTGAATGGCAACGTATGCGCACTCAAAGTAGACTACGTTATGTTAAAAATAATCATGTCTGTTTTTTTTTTCATATAATTTATCAATTTTTTAATTTAATATATTTTTTTAAATTTAGTAATTTATATTATTATATGTTTATCGTGTATTTTATCGATAAATCTCTGAGATTTTCTGTTATGATTGAGTGTGTGCGTGGGCACGAGTCTACACCTGCGATGAATATAGTACTAAACTAATTGTATTTAATTACCTCGCCTGCTAAGGTTAGTTAATTCCTATACGCATAACGTATAACATCGCAAGAAGAAGATATAACTGTTTGCTTTGCAGGCTAATATTTGATACCTATAATGTTGTATTTCTTGCCATAATTAATGTTTATAACCAATTCTGATAACTTAAACTTATCATGGATTAGCAGCGGATTAAGAAATTTTTGTCCGAGGCCAAAAAGAAATATAAAAAATATATATATATATATATAAAGCAAAAAAAAAGGTGGACACAAAGTTCATAGGACAAAGCTTTAATTTTAAGGAGAATAATAAGTTAAAATTGAGATAAGTTACATCTAAATATATCTAAACTTTTTTTAACGGGGGGGGGGGGGGGGGCGGGAAGCAGATTAAACCCTAATAAGAATTTAGTAAAGGTGAAGCAATTAAAAAGTCCAAAAAAAAAAGTCCAAAAAAAAAAAATTTGGTTATGCACCACGGTTGTCAGAACCGAACCAGTTATCGAATTAAAAATATTAGTGAATTAAAATTCAACCGATTGAACTGGTATTTGAACATATATATATATATATATATATAAAAGTAATTAAAAAATAATAATTATAAATAGTAATTAAATATTAATTTTTTTAAATTTAAGTATGAAATTAAAATCTTTAATCTGATTTAAGATTAAATTGAACTTTTTAATTAAATTTAATATTGAAATTATAATTTAAAATTTAGAATTAAATTATAATTTATAGATTTTATAATTTCATTGAACCGGTTCAACTAGTTTAGTTTTCACCGATTTTCACCGGTCCTTGATAGATTTTGACCGGTTTTTATCGGTCCGAGTCACCGCTCAAAATTTTCTTAAATCGACTCGGACTCCCGATCAGTCACTAGATCAATCGGTCCGATAAGTTGATTCAGTCCAATTTTTACAACTATAATATGCACAAAGGGGGTTAATCAGTTAATGGCCCACTTGCACTGAATTGTTTTTGTTGCCTTATGCCGTATGCGGGGCTTTGGAGTGACCCGGGATTTGTGGTTGCTGATGGATGCCCACCAAAACACAGGCCCCTTTTTGGGGAAAGATTAGGCGACCAATTTGTTCACGACACGAAAAATAGCTGTTACCTGTCGAGTGGGCAACGTTAGCTTAGAGTAATAAGGCCAATTTAATGGACTGATCAAGAAGATGTGACTCTGGAGAAATGCTCGATGACATATCAACGAGTTGCTCAAAATTGGGGTATACAGGCATGAAGAACCTCTTCTACAAGACCAAATCCTGTGTAATCCATGGCGAAGACGCCATAACTAGAAGTTGCCAGCGCTGAGTCTTGGCATTTTCTTTCCAACCTTGGGTGGTGTCAAGAGCCTTTTGCTTGGGAATGCTTTCAGCACACTCATTGCATATAAAAGCCACAGCCTAACTTTAATGTTTTCCACTCCTAACAGTTGAAATCTTTACCGTAAGGGTAATTCGTCCGTGTCTTCGAGAGACATACATGCATATGTGCCCACATGGGCATGAGTAACCAATATGATTCGATTTGTCCACGAGGAGACATCGAAGTGACACAAGGTATTTCCCGTATTCTCTTCTTTTGTATAAATATTTTTTGATACTTTATATTAGTCTTGTATATGAATCCGATAATTATTAATATAACGATTTCTTTTTTTGGTCGAAAAAGAGTGACTCAAGGAAGTAATAGAATCCAGACGAAGCACTCAATTTATAGGTATAATATATTTCATAATAAAAGAAAGGAAAACAGTTAGTTAAATTTTTTTTAGAAATAATTAAAATAAAATAAAATAAAAGTAATATAATTTAATGGTTGAAAAAAATAAATAAATAAATAACGAAAAAATTATAATATCACTTTAATAGCTTTTAAAGCACGCGAAGTTGTTAAAGAAAACCAACTTTCCATGGCCCAAACGCACGCAGAGAAACACCGTTGATTTGCGTAAAACAAAGACTGACATTGCAGAGAAATCATGCACAATAAACGTGAAACACGTTGCGAATCTGACCAGTTTCCGGTGTCTTTCTGGCGCGCAAGTGGATGGACTGGGCAAATCCGTGGCTAATGATGCGGGAAACGTGGATCTCGGATGGCGATGATGACCGGAGGCGGTGCTTGGAGCTTTGAATGGACGGCCGGCGGTTTAACTGTCGGATTTTTATACATCTGGTGCTACTCCGGCTGTTTTGAGGCGCGTGACGCCGGGAAAAGGATAGATCGCCGTCCGTGGTTTAGAAAACGAATTTCGGCGAGTAAAACAGTAACTCGTGGCGGAAGCGGCGGTCCCGGCGGGGAGGTGGCGGCTCCGGCGAAGATTTTTCCCGTTTTCTTGTCCTTTCTCGCCGGATCAGATTTCCTGCCCTATGAACAAGTTCCCGCTTTGTTAGCGGCAGCGTGTGGCGACACGGACGAACAACACCGTTTTCCCCCAACGGAAGTGAGTTAATTTAGACCGTTGAATTTAAAATCAAATTAAGAGACGATCAATTTTTGAGTTTCCTGACTTATGTTATAGAGTGGCTAATACAAAGCGGAGAAAGCATGCAGTTAATATGCGTTCTTTCTCGAGGTGAGGTTATTAACTCGGATAACAGTGACAATACACTAATAAAATATAAGTCTCGACTTTCTTAATTATTTTTGTCCTTCAAATTAATTGATTTAGATCTAAGTTTAAAACAGTGTAATCAAAATTGGACCGGATCGATCGGTTCAATCGGTTGGACGGATGATCGGTCCTAAATTCGGTCCGGTCCGATTTAGGCATAAAAAGGGAGGGCTGACAGGACCGGTCAAAATCAGTCAAAAATCAAACCGGTCGGACCAATTTAGAATTGAACTAAAAATTTATAAATTATAATTTGACCCTATTATTTACTTAAATTATAATGTGACCTTTAATTTTACTTAAAATTTCAATTTAGTCCAAAACTTAATCAAATTTTTTAATTTAATCCTTAAAACTAAAAAAATGAATATTTAATCATTATTTATAAATATTATTCTTTTAATTACATTTATAAATATATATATTATTAAATACCGGTTCAACCACCGACTTGACCGGTTGAACCTTGACTCACTAATGTTTCCGATTCAATAACCGGTTCGGTTCTGACAATTTTGGTTTAAAATATCTCAAAAAAAAAAAAAAAAATCCCCTCAAATCATCTAGGTTTAAAATATCTTTTAAAAAAAAAAAAAAAGCGTTCTTTCCCACGATGATTGCATTCGCTGTCATTGTTATAACTTCCCCGTCTATGAGGAAACTAGAAATTCAAATCTTCAGTTGCATGTACAATGGAGCAATAGTAGCAGGAGTTGAACTAACGGATTATTAGTGAAAAATATACAACTATTTGAATCCAGGAGTTCAATACTATATCTTTCAGGAATATTAATGACCATGGAACAAACAATGGCTTGGGCGTATCACCATCGAGGGATTAATGCATGTTTTAATACAGAACAGCGGAATGGCAGCCTCATTGTTACGCCCTTTTTTATTTTTTATTTGATTAAGCACGGCAGAATGTAAGGACCTATGAGCAACCATTAGTTTCTCTGCTGTGCTCATCAAGCCACGAAATGATATCGTTGATAACCTGAATTATTATGTCATCCGATTCACCTTCGAGAAGAGCGTGATAAGCATCGTTGTACAGTTTAAGTGTCTTGTCTGAACTGCTCGATTTCGCATACAAGGCTTTACTCACCGATGGATCAGTTACAATATCGGCGTCTCCGTGCAGAATCAGAAGTGGCAAAGACACCTGCAGTCACGAATGTGAGTTGGGTAATCAACTGAAAATGCTCCCCATGAAAAAGATGTTTGACATCCAATATAAAAAATTCATAGCAGTTTCTCCATTGGCCTCATCATCAATTGTCTCTCATTAATATACTCCGAGTTACACGATTTCCCTGAAAACAGTATCTTAAACCAGAATCTTGATCTACTTCAAAGAAAGACCAAGTGGAAAATTTACTGATGATTCATTGGAGTTAACAAACGAAATCTTGTACTGAAAAATCTCCGTTTAGAAAAATATAACACTCTCAAACAGCTGGATATTTCCAATAATTCATGATTTCCACACAAGAAAACTGACCCTTTAGAGAAAACTGACCATATCACAAACATGTGCTGGAAAAAGAAAGTAAAGATCTGATGAACAGGCTCAGGATAAGAGGTGGCCGTTGGAGGAAATAAAAAACAACAATGAAATAGAGTCAGAAAAGCAGGAATGGAAATGGGACATGCGGCACTTCAGTTTGTTCGAGTATCATATGAAATTATACTAGGGAAATGAAAAATGGAGTACCTCTTGCAGTCGATTTTCTATCTCTTGTGTGACTTTGAGCATTTCCAAAGCAGTCCTCAAGCGTGGCTTATCCTTGTAAGCAATAACATTGTAGGCTGCCTGCATTTCAAAAAAGTAGAATTTCAGAGTGAATAGCTAATTAAAACAGGAAAAGTGGAATAACTTTTCAATCAAAGAGCAGCAATCTAAACAGAGGAGACGAAGGATTGCGAACAAAATTCCTGGTTATGCAATAAAAAAAAGAGTCCTACATTGGGTCTTCAACTTAAGCCTGCAACGCAGGGCAGACAATAATCATGATTGCAAGTGTATTCTTATTTAAATGAAAAATGGACAGACCAGCTCTCTTTTCTTCACATCCCTAAAAGCTGCCTCAGCCAAATCCTTTTGAGGAACTAATTTTTGCTTTGGAAGAATATTCGCTAAACCAATTAAGAATTGCTTCAGTGCCCATGGTGGAACCATGTCATCTGCAATCTGCAAGAGGTAATTTAGTCAATATAACACAGAACCAACAACAAATAGCAGGTTAACAACGAATTTTTAAGATACCCACTTTGCACATTGGTGCAACAAGAACAGCACCATTCCAGGCATTCCGCTGTTTTAAGTGCACCTTCAGAGCTACAGCTCCACCCATTGACTCTCCAAACAGGAAGCTTGGAAGAGTAGAAAACTCAGGGTCCTCTGCTATCCAAATGAAACAGAGATGGACAATAAGAGCAAACCTCAATTTGGCACGATGCTGTTTCAATGCCAAACTAAAATTATGGCAGATTATTTACAAATAATTGCTTGCATGCGCACCATATTGCTTTTTTTTTTTTAATGTTTTGATTAGAGACAACAAATATATTATAAATTGGTAATTACAACTGCTAGGAGGTTGTCTGTTGAAACCAAGATTTTGTAAATGACGGGACTTTTCTGCAAACACTTGAAACAGCTAACAGACCTTTGACTTTGGAGAAATGCTCGACTACAGCATCAACGAGTCCATCAAAACTGGGAATATAGGCATGAAGGCCTTCTGAAAGACCAAATCCTGGGTAATCCATGGCGAAGACGCCATATCCAGAAGTTGCTAGCTTCCTCGCAATTCCTGCAAAAATCCAAGTACTTATGTTTGGTCATAAAGACATTCCCAAAGAGCACAAACACCACATTTAACAACAGCCACGTGCCTTCAAAGAAAAAGGTACAAGTGTCTCCATAACCATGACAAAAACACACCACTGCTTTTGGGGTACGAGCCTCTGGGAGCCAACGTTTTGTGAAAATTCCCAACCCTTTGGAGTTCACCTCATACGACTGTACCAAAAATTACATAATAGTCTCCAATGGCAATAAAATGGAATAGCAACCCGCAAAATTAACAGCACATTCAATGTTAGCAAGTACTGAAATCAGAACAGGAAGCCATGCAGAATCCTTTGGTTGATTTTACGAAAGTAGACTCAAATGCTATAACTTTAGCTTAGAATCACCTCAAAGAAACTTCCTTTCAAGCTCTCCATGCTACTAATTGAGGCCCCGTGGCGATCAATCAACACACTAATTATTAACTGATGCACTAATAGGAAGCAATAGACTAGCATAACAAAACAATCTACCCCCCCCAAAGTAAAAAAGACAACTCACCCATTTCGCTCGAAAAAGGCAATGGAGTTCAAAATAATCGAGGATCATCACTCCCAAAAGAGAAAAATCTCGACAGGAAAAAAAAAAAAAAAAAGGCATTTTAGCACTATACAAAGAGGAAACAAAAAATGGGCTCTTCGCTTTTTTTTTTTTTTTTTTTCACCCTTTTTATACTGAGGCGGTGTTAAGAACCTGTTGCTAGGAATGCTTTCTGTGCACATAGTGCATATAAAGGCCACAACCTAATTTAATGTCTTCCACACCTAACAGTTGCAATATTTACTACAATGGTTCGGGTTTCTGTTTTCGGATTCATTCTCACGTCGAATATTTATTGCCCACATGGGTATGGGTAATTAACATTCAATATGCAGTTATGCACATAAAACTCAAATGTAAATGCTGCCAACATTCAATATACATAGGCATATTCTAAGTACAGCATGAAATTTAAGCGAAGCTGCCCCCATGTATGACAAAATACAATAATAAACCGTCAGCTTGTCAAGTCCAACCTCATTTATTCCTATCTTCAAAGCCCAAACGCACCCGACAAAACTCCATTAATATGCATAAAATAAATACTGAAGTTGATGAGAAATCATGCAAAATAAACATAGACGAGTTTAAAAAAAGTCAAAGATCCAAGCTTTATAAAGACATTTACCTCCTTGATTTTCAACCCGTCGCACGTTGTCTGCAACGCGAGAAGGCACAACAAAAAAAAAAAGAAAAAACAGCAAAATCAGCAATCTTTTACTTCCCTACATCCGCTGAAATCCCACTTTGTTTCAAAACTAAGTAAAAGCAGAAAAAAAAAAAAGCATAAGTTTACCAAAAGGAGAAATATATTTTTTATTAAAAAAAAAAGAACCTTAAACAATATATGGTCGATCCCGAACTGGATATCTTTAAACGCATCGCGAGCTCGTCGTCTGGCCGGAGCCTGGTCCAGATTGGCATCGAGAATCTTTCTCAACTCCTTGTCGATGCCGGGAAACCTCTCCAGGCGCGGAATCGGTGCTTCCCCCATTTTCCTGCACTTTCCCTCTACCCAAACAATACTTGGTAACAACCCAATCCCAACCCCGCAAATAACCCAGAAAACAAAAAAAGTAAAGATACTAGAAATTAAATTTGCAGTTAATTAACAAAGAAATATTTTTTAACTTATAAGGAAAGTGAGTCGAAAGTGAGTCGACCATGTACATAACCACGGGGTAGAATTTTCCAAGTTTCAGAGCCATCTGGATTCTGGACTACGTATATTTTTTTATTTTCTTTATTCGTAGAAGGAATCAAATCTGACTTTCCTTTTTATTCTTTTTTTTTTTTTTTTTGTTCTAGATGCTTTTATACAAAAAGGAAAATCTTTTGATTTCATATTTTCAAAATATGAAGGAATGAATTCATAAAAATAAATTAGTAATAAACTCACGTAATACATTAATTTAATCATATTTTTTTAAAAAAATTATTTTTACTTTATTTTATTTAAAAAAATAAAAAGGATTCTAAATTTTGAGTTTTATTTTTTAAAAAATTGTTTTAAATTTTTTTAAGAAAATACAAAAAACTTTTCTTCCTTTTTAGAAAAATAAATTTAAAAGTAGTGTTTTTTTGAAAGAAAAATTATAGGTAAGTTTGAGAATTTTTTTTAATCTTTTTTTCTCTAAAAAAGAAGATTGGTGAAATATAGCTTTTTTTTAACTATTTTATTTTATTATAAAATTTATAGTTATGGAGATTTGATTATAATTAAAGTAGGAATATATAAATCAATGAAATTCTTATTTGATTATAATTAGATTTATATTAATTATAAATTTTAATTTTAATTGTAATAGAATTTTTTATAATTATATAATACTTTAATATTTTTTTAATTTACATATTTATGAAAAATCGTCACATATAAGAGAGAAAAAAAGATTGAGATTTTCTCTCAATTTCGACCGTATATACTTATTATATATAGATAATATCAAATACAGTTGTTTAGGACTGTGTTATTAATTGTTACATGTAATCATATAATTTTATTTTTATTTATAATTTTAAATCAGAATAATAATACGATTGATTCGCTTTTGGTTTTGTTTTTTGGTCTATTTACACAATAGCGACGTGTTACATATTATGCTATCAGTTATCACATATATATTAAATAAATTAAAATATTATTTTTTATGTCAGTTTGTCGTTGTTGGTGTTGTTGTTGTTCTTGTTACGCTATTGTCCATTGAAGTTTTGAATGATTCTGTTCGAAAAACGTGGGTGCTCAGAACACGCCGCTGACTAACAAGTCCGAGTGCAACTGTACGAGGCCCGACGGCTCTTTTGTTGGTTGAATAGTTAGCGTGAATGCAGCCGGCGCGTGGTTTTCGCCGACGACCTGAACGTCAAGTCGACCAACAAATACGTGGCATGGCTGTTTAACGCTGAAAAATAACAGACGCAAAGAAGACCAAGAAATAATGATTTGCCTTTTAACATGACAGATAGATGATAAAATATCGAAAGCCAACCAGGCAGCACGTTCAGTTTTTTCTTTTTTTTTTTTTGAAATCAGTTTTATATTTTAACATTCACTACCAAAAACCCAAAAAAAAAAAAAAGCTTTTGAATCTTATTAAATAAAAATTCATCCAAAAAAAATAATGAAGAAAGCATATCCTTAAGAATAAATTAATAAGGAAGCCATTTGAGAACTAAACTTAATAGTTAATGCAGCGTTCTTTGACTCCAGCAAGCGAAGGTATTGCTCAGTTCCAAATGTCCGATCAATGTGATAAATCATTATAGTCCCCACAATAATTACCTAAATAAAGAGAACAATTATACGTATTCCGAAACAATTTCATTCTCCTTGAATTTCCAAGTCAAATCTGGCGAGCTAAATGAATTTTTTCCCTCGTCAAAATAAGAAAACAAAAATAATGTCTATAATTACGTTAGAGAGTATCACAATTTTATGTTCATAAAACATAAAATGACTAAAAAACTTCTGTATTCTTCTAATTAGATAATTAGTCATATTCAACTTTATTACTTGACTACGACAAAATTCAAATTCATAATTTTTCACATAAATTTAAATATTTTAATTAATTAGACTACACAAATAAATTTTAATTGATGACGAAGCTCCGCCCACTGAAGCACAAAAAGCAACTTTTTTTTTTTTTTTTTTTTGACCAAAAGCAAGTTTTCAATGTCTGCTTTTGGGCCTTCAAACTGTACAGATTACAAAGTTGAAGCATTCTAATTAAACCTTGGGCATCCATCCAACAGAAAACTCAGGCCCAATTAAAATTAAACAAAAAATGATAAAAAAAAAAAGAAAAAGACAAAACAAGAATATTATACGGTTCTTTAGAACGGTGACTGTACTCGCTAGTTGCTGCCACGTTTGTTCTTGTTTGACTTGTGCTTCAATTGTTTGATTGACTTATCCATCGCTGTAAATAAGACTTTGTCTTCTGCATAATTGAAAGGCAGTCAAAGGCTAGCGTGTACCTTCCTTGTGCACGCAAAAATCTGTTCAACTTAACAAGTAAAGACTAATTGAATTATTCTAAACGACTTAATTTTAATAAGTTAAAGAAGTTATTTAGTTAAATAATATTAAAATAATTATATAATTTATTTAATAATTTATTTTTTATTAATTTTAATCATTTAGTAATTTATATTGCTTAAATTTCTATTTTAATCATATTTAAAAAATCAGACTAAATATTTTTTCATAGACAATGTAAACTAAAAATTAAAAAATGATTTAACTAAATATTGCAGTAGTTATCACCATCTACACTTTTTTTAGGTTACCAGAATTTAAACTCTGGAAAAAAAAAATTCAATTACTTAATCACCAAATCATATTTTGAGTGACTGATAATATATATATATATATATATATATATATATATAGGATACAAAATTTTATTTCATATTTTTAATATAATTAATTATAATAACTTTTTAAAATCTATTGATTATATATTTAAATTTTAATGACTTTATTTTATTTATAGCTACAATTTCTCTTATAAAAAAAATTAAGACACTTCTGCAAAAACATATCCCACAGCACTCGGAAAAACTAGTAAATTAATCCAAGATAATTCGCAGCCGGCTGGATTTGACAATTCACAGGAAACACCAAGATCAATTAGAGTCATCAAACGATCAACGTTGCCGTTGGAACGTGGGGCACGTGCTCAACTTTAAATAGCCAAAAGTCGAATTTTACTTTTTGGTAGCGAGAGCAAGACGCGCATATATTTTGAGAATCTAAAAAGTAAAAAGTCAAAGTAATCAACGTCTATGATGCTCACACGACTACGAAGTGGGGCCCCTAGGTTCCTTGCGTTTTACACAATTCTCCACCTTTCACGCTTCGCTGATCGTGGGCGTGCAAGCAAGCACATGCCTTCTCTCTCTCTCTCTCTCCCTCTCTCTCTCTCTTTCTCTCTCTCTATTATTTAACACAAATAATAAATAATAATTAGTAGTTAGCTTTTTTTTTTTTTAATGATTAGTAGTTAGCCTTATTAATTATTAAAAAAAAACGAGTTTAAAGACATCACAGATTATACACATAAAACTCCGATCTATAATATAAAGACGAGGAGAGAGACGGAAAACTTGATCTTCGGACTTTGCTGCAACACAAAGCTACGGTGATCACATAGCCTAAGTAGTTAGGTCCACAGTCATATGACACTTAGAAAATGATCATTTCCATTTTTCATTTGGTAACGTGTGTTTCATGGACTGGTCAAAGTCGTAGAATATTTTAAGAATCCGGCCAATGAGGAAAAGGATTTAAAAAAATAATATGTCCCAGAAAATTTTAAAAAAAAAAAAAAAGGAAACGGTGGAGTATGGGAGCCAGCTTGAATGGGATTAGATCCAGTGGGGCAGTGGGGTAATCAATTCCCACGTCCCTTTTATTTGACGAATAACCAATTCCAATATTCTTGATGTGATTGGTTTCTGGTCAAAGGGCAAGTCGAATCAACCCTGATTTTTCATTTAACAATACTAAATTTAATTACTAAAAAATTTAAATAATGGCTGCGGACAACGAAAATGCCAGGAAACTGCAAGCATTGTAACCATTGTTTGTTTTTGTGCTGTAAATTGGGATCACGCGATGATATAATGAGATAATTTTCAATTTCATGCATTATTCGGAAAAAAAAAAAAGGAATTTCTTGTCGTAAACACTGGTGCAAATGAACATTATCAGAGAGAGTACATAATTAACTAGATATACCCTTTTGTTTGTTGTCAAAAAAAAAAAAGATATACCCCCTTTTTTTTATCTCCATTTTATTATTATTTAATCATTAAGTTTTTTTTTTAAATGTCAACCACGAGATTATTTAACTATCAGATTTATCGATTAAAGTGAAAGGAATCATTATTGTTATAATATAATTATTTTTATAGTATAAATCTACCATTCAAACACATTAATAAAGTGAAATAAAACTTTATTGCAGCTAACAATAATAATTATCAAATTTAAAATTTAATATCATATATAAATCATTACATTGATAAAAGTCACCCCTAACCCCTAACTGGATTGTCAGGAAAAAATTCAAGCGCAAATTTCAAACCTAATTACATGAGTAAAAACATTCCCAATTACCACGAAACTCTCACTTTGAGATAGAAGTCATAAAACCTGTTCAATAAATAAAAGCAAAAACGGCTGCGTTCTTGACCGTTCATTAATTACCACACTACCACCACCAAAATTTCCAAAGCTCTTTTCTATAAATACGTCTCCGCCCGCGCCTCCCGTCGACCCCGTCGTGGCACCACCTCCATCTACCGCTTTCTTCTCCAACGGAGGTCTCCGTCAGGTCCTCTCTCTCTCTCTCTCTCTCTTTCTGTCTCTCTCTGTATATCTATATATGTGTTCGTAATTTATATGCGTAAATCTGTGGTTATCAGTGATGAAATTAAAAAGTTGTCGATAAACAGATCTGGCTTTGACTGACTGTTTCAACAGGCCAATTTTGGATCAGATCTAATGGGTCTTAGTTGGCTTTCCTCTTTTTTTGATCTTTGGGTTGTGTTATCTGGATTGATTTGCTCCGAGGTTTTATGGGGTCGATCGCCTTATCAACTATTGGCCTTTGATTTTTGCTTTTGGGGTTTTGACTTTGGTTAGTTTGGTTTGGTTTGGTTTTTTTTTTTTATTTGACTGCAGTAGCGTATGGAATTGAGGAAAGTTCTGGGATTTCCTTTTGTTTTTCTTTTTATAGGTGCGTGGTTCAGATCTGTCTGTGTAGTTGATTGAAAGATGTGATCTTTGTTGATTGGTTGCTGGGAAAGTGGATCAGAGTGAAAGGGAAAAGGGATTTGAATTGGATTTGAAACTAAAGTTTTAATCTTTTTCTTTTGTAAGGAAATATATTTTGGCAATTATGACAATAAGGTCAATAAACCGTGTTTACTCCATGTGGGGATGGCTTACAATACTAAGTTCTGGATTCATCAAGCATGAACTACTCTGTGTGTTCAAATGATTATTTCAACTGAAAAATCTGTTCTTTTTATTTGTTTTCCTACTCAGCCCCTGATGAAAATTTGTTTATTGGCTTGATATATTATTTGTTTGCGGTTCGCTCTTGCTTATTTTTATTTTTGTTTTTTTATGAATGTCAACAGGCGTTCTTCTGAAGACTTGTCTTACAAAGTGCAAGATGGATCACTTTAATCTTCAGCGGAATGCCATCTCCTCCTATGAGGAGACCCGAGGTTTGGTCTCAATTTCTAACCCCATAGGTCCCGTAGTTTGCCCTAAACCTCGGCGAGTTGGAATCCCGGCTAACAATCTGATCTGGCCTTTAAGGTGGCAGATGAGGTATGTCTATGGTATAATTTGGTCTTTTTCATGACTTCATGACTTCTTGTGAATTTTGCTACTCTAGAGTGTTCTAATGTATGTGAGGTCCTTTCATTCACAGCCATCAAACTGAGATGTGTGATTCCAAAGCCGGGGCAGATCTTCTCGATATTATCCTCAAGAAGGTACTTTTTTTGTGGTTTTCTCTTCATGTTTCCTTTGGTTGATAATATATGTTGTGATTTATGCAGGTGACAACTGAATTATGGTTACTTCTGGTGCTATTTTTGCTAGTATTTGAGATGGGTTAAATTTGTAGAGTTGTTTCTGCAACTAAAATAATTTGGCTTTTTTCTTTTTTGAAAAAAAAATAATCTGGCTTTAATAAGTCTTATTATATGTTTTTTGTTTTCTTTGAAGTGATTTTGTGATTATATTCTTTTTTTTGTAACATTCTATCTACTTTGTCATTCAGAATTTCTCCCATGGATTGTTTGTAGGTGGTCTTTTACCTTTTAAGTAATTTGTGCAGCTTTGAGCCTCTCACTGATAAAATCTTTCCTGCTAAACAGGAATGTCATGGGCCAGAACACCAGAGCCAGGTGGCCTCCTCACCACCTTTTTTCTGCGGTTCTCCTCCTATCAGGGCTGCTAACCCATTAATCCAAGATGCACATTTTGGAGATGAAACACCACTGTCAATTCCATCTCCTTCTGGTTTGTCATCTCCATCGTCATCAGCACGCAAAGGAGGGTGTGCTAGAATGAAGCTTGGGCTTAAACCTGCTGCAGTTAGAGTAGAAGGATTTGATTGCCTCAATAGGGATCGCCAAAATGCAAGCATCCCTGCTGTGGCCTAATATTCATTTCAAGTAAGTGTACATAGAAGAAGTGATTGCAAGCGAAGTCATAATACAGCAGACTTAGCAAGATGAGGGAATTTTGAACATATTTTGAGATTCAAAGTTGGTATCAGTAGCGTGTATATAGTGTTGCTTTTGCTGGTGATCATTGCTAATGTCTCGGTAAGTAGTTTGATTGAACGAAGAAATGGGGCAAACCTTATTCTTAAGTGAAGTTTTGAATATGTTTGAGAGCATAGCTCTTTTGTAATTATGTAATATATGGGTGAAGATAAGGTGGGCTAGTAGTTTCGGAGAGTCTTTGTATTATGCTTGGTGATCACCATGAAAATTTCTGTATAGAGCCGGTTGGTGATTGAATTTTGATCATTTAGTCTGTAAAGTATTCTCTTCTCGTAATTGTTAATAATTTGCGTCTGTTTCCGCATTACAAATCATTTTTCAATTGGAGAATTAAATTTGATTGTAGCAGGAAGTAATGCCTTGTAATACACAGTGGCAAAGGCTGAAGGATTTGCAATGCGGAACAGAGCATCTAAAAAAAAAAAAAAGTGAAATCGTGCTTTAACACGAGCACGGGTACAGAGCAAAAAATTTGGGTGTTCGAACTCGATCAAAACGAGGGGATAATTTATTGAAATTTTAATTATATTATTTACAAAAAAAAACTAAGTAATAAGATATAATGTTTCTTTCATTGTAACAATTGTTTTAAAAAAGTGTTCTCTTATTTTGTTAAGGAAACAATTTGGACACGATAAATTCAGGTTATGTGCCTTTTTCCTTCACACAATCGTCGCAGATTTACACAATGTTTGATATTATATGGATAATTTTTTATTTTGATATAAAAGCAATTTTATAGCAATATAATAAAAAAAATTAATGTTTTTATATAAAACATAATCGATTTAATGCGAAATAGAGGTCAAACTTAAAAAAAAATAAAAATAAAAATAAAGTGTGTGAATGAGGCATTCCCGCGTTGTGACAGCCTCTGATCATATGGCTCTACCCAAAAGAGGGCCCAACTCTTCACGCAGGCAAGCCCCGGCTTATTTTGTTTTCTGCTCTTTCGTTGGCATATTATACAGAAAACGAAAGAAAATCTTGTAGAGAAAAGGGATTTTCTTGTTTTTTTTTTTTTTTTTTACAAGGAGCCCTATTAAGCAGATAAGGGAAGGAGGAAATGAAATTAATGAGAGTTAAATTCCTCACCTCGTAGTTGAAGGACACTCTCCTCAACTACTGGAGCAAATACTCAACCTTAATTTTATTGTTTTTTTGGTCGAAGAGAAGGGATTTTACAGAATACCAAGCAACAAAATTGAAGCGGGCTAGTCCCTCACAACACGATGAGCCGTGACTCGCAAACCGAACGCCTTGAATTGTATAACCAGAACTATTTCTGGGTTTCGGACCTTGCCCAACCCAAATCGCCTCATAAGTGTTCTGCTTGGAGTTCAATACAATAAACGATTATACCACTTTTAGGTATAGTCGAGTTAGTTAAAGCGGACAGATTTTAAGTGAGAGATCTCGAGTTTGAGTACCGCCAATCGTAATGTAACGTTTAGGCTAAAGTCATTGGGTGCGGTTAATTCTAGGCCTCTATCAGTGTGAGTTCTACTGTAATTATCTAGACCGTTCGTACTACTGAGGGGAGGTCCAATACTTCTTAGCAGAACTGTCGTGACACTACTCTCGCTTTCCTATTTTTTTGAAATAAAAGAAAAAAAACAAAGGATTGTCCACAAGAATGAGTGAATGGTTAAGAATTCGACTTTTGATATATTCAATCTCGAGTTCGAATCTTGTTGATTGCTATCAAAGATCTTAATAGTCTGTAGGTGCTTCCAAATAATGTAATAGGAACACTCTGTCCTGCCTCAAAATTTTGCATGACAAAAAAAAAAAAAAATAACAGTTAATGTCACATAATTTTATGATGCATAATTTTCCTGTTTCCTTTTCAGCCATCCTAAAATTCTATTAAGATTATAAATGATCGCAACACACAAATATGTTTGATTATATTATTATATTAAAATAAAATCAAATATATTAGTTTGAGTCATTATATACTTAACTACATTTCATTTAGTGACACAAAAATAAAAACATCACAATATCTCGATGCTCATCATAACGTAAATATGTACACAAACATGGTACGTAGATTAATTTTTCAATTATGTTTCAATATAAAAATCACGAGTGAAAAAAAAACGCAACTCATTAATATCGAAGTCCTCTTAGTTATGCAGGAAAATCTATTTCGAAAACTGAAAATTTTAAGTGAACATCTCACGATGGGTTTTTTTTTTTTTTTCTTTTTCTTTTTAATGCTTTCTCGGACTTGTAGTAGTTTGGTAGACAAAGAAACCTTTGTTTTCCCATAGAATATCTAAGTAAGATTTTTTTTTTTATTTGGTCAATCAAAGTTAGATTTATAAAACACGCATTTTCTGTTTTTAGAAACCATAGTAAATTATTAATGAAGCCCATGGCATTCTCAAAGCAATTTTTAGTTGAATAACGTGCTTTTTTCTTTCTTTCTTTTTTTGGGTAATTTAGTATAATCCCATCTACAATTTACAGTATGTGAAACAAGAACATATGCTAAACCCAAAATTCTTGACCCCACGAGTGTAAAATCTCATGAACGTAATAGATAAAAAAAAAAAAATTGATACTACATAAATAAATGAGTTTTACATTAATATTTACAATATCATTATAAATCTTTTGTATGTTGTGCAATATGTTATTTATATAATATAAAATAATTTATATATTATAAAATTATTTTTTGTCTTTAACATTCGATTTCCTCTTAAAAATGCGGATGAGCCACCTCTCCGCATGCCTTATGTGCATGGCCACGTGTCCGCGCAGGCCACACCCAACAACTGCACGCACGCAAACGCACACTTGCATATAAAAAAAATATTTCATCATTTTATTGTTATTTTATTTCTAATTAAATGGTGTTAATTAATATTACACTTCTATCTATTGAATTTTCTCCTTCTTTTATCTTGTTTTGGCATCATCTCTTCATTAATGTTTTATTGGGAAAACAGAAAACGCGGCAGCACTAATACGGAAAGCAAAATTTTTTTTCCATTTTTTGATACCAACATTTAAGTCTAAAATCCAAATGAGATTTTCTCATTTGACTAATTGTGTATTGAAATAGTTTTATATTAGTTAACATTAAATTTAGTCAAATTAGTTTAATGTTAAAAATACAGCATTATGCGGACTTGCTTAGGATTGATCTCCCATCGGTTTCACTTTTCTTTTATGATGAGTTTATGATCTTTCTCACTACGAACAAAAAAAAATTGATGTTAAGCGTATATTGAACCACAAAAATTTGATTCTCACTCAAATGAAATATAAAATATGACCGAATGCATATATGTGGCATAAAATTGCATGTTTGGTACACTTCATCATTTTAAATTACATAAATCTATTTTAATTTTGCCCTTTCCCTTCCTCTTCTTAAAAATTTTTAATTTGACTTATATTTTTTTATAAATATAATTCACTAATTATTTTACACTATATAATAAATGAGGTCTACTTAACATAAAAAAATAAAATAAATTTATGCGATATAAAATCATGAATGCATTATACAAACAAAATAAGTGAATAAAAATAAGAAGTACCCTATTTTTTTTCTTTTTTTTTTTTTCGCTCCGATGTGATATTGAGTTAATCTCACACAACTTTTTAAGTAAGTCAAATTAAAAATAAAGAGTTCCACTACATAGATACAAAATGATAATACGTGTCCACTATTTAAATTTAAATCGTTAACTGTATCGAATCTACTATTCAGACAATGGTTAAGATTTAAATAGTAAACTCGTGTCATCATTTTATATCTAAATTTTGTATCTACATATTTTTTTTCAAAAATAAAATCCCCTGAAATCATACGTAACTTATATTAAAATGGAAAATGTACATATACACAGAATAAAGCATAAGTGAGACAGACACATAATAGTTGACCGATTGTTTTGTGTAATCAGACGATTACTCTTTACAATAAAAAAATATATTTAATTTTTATTACAAACATTACTCGTCTAGTTGTATAAAACAATTAATTGATAGTTATGCGTCTATCCTGCGTCTACTTTTTCCTCTATCCACTTCATGGGACTCATACTAGAAAAAAGGCAAGTATATCAAACACCCTAAATAATTTGGCCTTATATATACATAAACATACACAACAGAAACACACATCAACTAGCACACTTTCTCTTCATTTTCCATCACATAATATCTGTCTCTATACTCTTTATGTGCATCTTCTGGGATGGAGGATGAAAAAGTAGTTCTGCAAGTCGTTGTTGAGAATCCTGAAATAGACCCTGTAACTGGAATCATCATTAATCTTGAACAGCCTGAGATGGAGACTGAAAAAGTAACAGCTCCAGTTGTTGTTGAGAATCTTGAGATCATTAACACAACTGAACTTGAAAATTTGGCTAAACCTAATATTAACGCTGAAGGGAACACTGTTTCGGATCCAGAGATAATTGATATGATGAAGAAATTGGAGGAAGAGCCTCCTGAGTGGCAGGGGGAGTGGCCACTGTGGTGGAGTAGTGAGGAGCAATGGGTATGGTTGCGTGAGACAATGTTCACCATTGATGGTTTTCGTCCTTACTGGGATTTCATGGATGGTGCTTTTGGTTACATAGCTGAAGATGATGAGGCACCTTGGATGTATGATATTTGGAACCTGAGAGGCCAGAATTGAGTAAGTATTTCCCTGTCGTGATATAGGAAAGTGTTTTGCATGCGAGTGTACTTTATGTGTGTGTGTGTGTGTGTGTTTTGCTATTAGAGTTTAATTAGTTTCAATTCTGAGAAATTGAAATGATTAAACTAGTGAACAATAACATCTATTAATAATGGTTAATAAAAAATTTTTGAAAAATATTAATAGATCCATATTGCAATAATTACCTATATATGTTATGGTTCAAATCCTAACACTAATAAACTAAAAGAAAAATAATTAACTATTTATACATTCTTATACTTAAATTACATATCAAACATTCAACAATATGAATTTACTAAAACATACAATAAGAAAAAGAATCCACAATCCAATTTTTGGGTAGGGCAATATTTGTACTTTAGTTTTATATTCAAATTTAAGTTAGAGAACCAATTACAGATAAATTCCAATCAAAATTAATTAAGCCGCCATGAAACTTTTTTTTTTTTTTTGGTTTATGATATGATGTCTAATAGAATCTGCGTCTTCCCATAAATTATAGGGCCGGATTTTATTTGAACATGAGATTCCTAATTTGAAAGCTCCATTTAATGTGAAAAGATACAATATTACTTGTAAATTTTCATAATATGTATTTAGATCATCTATGACATAGTGGAGTTAGAAGGCATGGAAATTGTTTTTCCTTTCTGAGTCCCAGGTGGTAGGTAGAATTCAATTAACTTATTTGTCGCCCAATGGAATAGAAACTGAAATTTTGGTTAGATTATTATAGAAATTAAATGAATAACATTACACGACTTTAAATAAATAATAACAAAAAGCAACGCAATCTTTCTGATGATATCTAATAATTTATCTATTTTTTCTTTTTATAAATATAAACATTTAACGACTTATATCACTTTATTACTCTTTTAAAGTTATGTAGGTAAAACCAACAAATTTTATTTTTAAATTAAATATAGTCTAATGTACTTGTTCTTATAAGGAAAGTTTATATTTGGGAAAAAGGTGGTGGTAAAGAAGGCAGTCTATAATTGAGAATCCAATGTATTTTCCATATAATGATATAGATGTTACTCTTATAATCACTAAGATTTACATTGCAAATGTTAATACCACACATGTCTTGAAGTATCTCGACCATAACCATGAATTAAATTACATGACATGGATATGTCATTAATCCTTTATTACATGCTTTATGAATTTTCTACTGTTGAACTAATTTGTTGTTGACTTGGATTCAATTACTCACTTTTTTTTTTTTTTTTTGGTTTTATGTGGTTATATCCAAATAAGTCACATAAACATCCACTTATTAAACTGTCAAATTTATGATCGCATGGTATAAACAAATCTCTTAACTATCAAAATCACGATGATCGATCGATCGATGGTAATAAAACTTCAATTACTCACTTTTTTTTTGTTGATTTATGTGATTATATCCAAATAAGTCACCTAAACATCCACTTATGAAACTGCCAAATTTATCATCGCATGGTTCAAACAAATCTCTTAACCATCAAAATCATGATGATCGATCGATCAGTGATAATAAACTTGATTAAGATTTTAAATTTGTTAACATCTCATAAATAAATTATCTTAACGCTACAATATGTTAGGTACAATAATTTCAAATTTTCATGATATAAACTTATGCGTGATTAAAAACGACTCAAGAAAAACGAAAAACTTATGCATGATTAAAAAACTTGCACATAAATTATATATCAGAAAAGCATGCATATAGATGAGTGACAAATGCTCTTCCTTGAGTGGTTAGTGGACCTTATTTTCATGAGAAGTTGCGAAAATTTGATCGGCTCACAAGACCTTTATTACACCATATGAAGATTTAGTTTTATTAAAATTTAATATATAATTCATTTTTCAGCCATACTTGAAGTTTAAATTTTTGAATTAAAATTTTTTTAATGTGATATCAAAAGTTTATGATAAACTGTTCTTGTGTTCAAAAACACACTCCGTTTACATTTAATTATGAATTTCTATAAATATTGTGAGTCTATTTTTTATTTATACTTTCAGTCCAACAGATTTCTAGATGAGATAGTTTGTTAGCTTAACTTTTTGGATTGAATAATTTTTCAACAAATTGAAGTAACCTAGACAGGAGTTTTCACCTATATGGTGATTGATATAGATTTACAAAGAATAAGAAATTTGATTCTTCTATAGACAAAAAAAATAATTAAAATTCTTCTTCAATGGCTAATATTTTTCAATGTTATCCTTAAAGTTAAAAGGAAAAAAGAGAGAGAAATTGAAATCATTCAATGTAATTGGAACCACTAAAAAAGGGGAAAAAAAGGGAGAACTAATCCAACTATAAATGAGAAAATTCAAAGTTTTACAATGTCTAAGAAAAGTTAAGAAATAAATGCCTATATCTATGTTATTTTAAGCAAAATATATGAACTCTTACGTTGGTTTGCAGTGTAAAAAATTTTAGAAGTAAACATGATGTCTCTATTTTAAGGAGGTGCTTGCTCCTTCCTCTCAAGACAAATGGGCATTGAGCCACACTTGATACCTCAAGCCAAACACAAGATAATTTTATCAAAATCCAAAAAGAAATATAAATAATAATAATAATAGTAATAAATAAAGAGTTTTTCTGATGCCTAAGTGATAAGTACAATTTAAACAAATGGGCGTCCACAAAAAAAACATAGTTTTGGAGCTAATAGGCCGGTGGCTTGTAGGCAACGAAACTAATGCATTGTTCAAAAAAAAAAACCTAATGCACTCTACTTTGCGTCTTCGCGCACGTTATCGAATCCAATGATTCTTATAAAGTAATTGGGGTATTTCTTCTCAAAAACTTGCTGTTCTTTTTTGTTTTGTTTATGGAGTTTATGTATCACTACTCTTTGCCTTCAATATATTTAAAAATAAATCTTGCGTTATTTAAATAAAATTACAATAAAAAGGTAAGTAAAAAAATATAAGACAAAAGTGGCCAACAAAAAAGAAGAGGCCAAAAAAAAAAAATAAAAAAACATCCGACGGAGCTGAATGGCTCGGTATCTGTAATTTGGTGAAGAAAACAAAGAAATGGTTTTTCGGGCTCGTCTGGGTGGGCTGCGGACCCTGTTAATATAGCGTCAGAATTTGTTTAATTGTTGGGGCCACCATTGGATGTAATCATCGTGGTCCTTTGTTGTTTTTAATCTGAATGGTCCAATTTCTGGTCCAATTTCTGCGTATGTTCGCACGTTTGAGAGCGGGGGCCCAATAGTTAATGACTTTGCGTACGACAAGCTGGCTGGGTTTCAAGTGAACAATATAAATGGAAATAAGTACATTACCATAAGCTGCCATCCACCACTTAAGGTGGTAACTTATTAGTATCTTAGTGTATTTTTTTTTTACAATGATTTATGTTCAAGTCTCTATGTTGTCGCATGTTCTAAATAAATGGGATGACAAAAGAGTTATTTTGAATTTAATAATCGATTTACCCACAATTGATTTTTTTTTCGGTTAAAATAAAAAATGCTGCGATCCAAACACGGCCACTCCACTTTCGCAATTGTTGTCCCTCAAATATTGTGCAGCGGATGGGGCATGAAAGGAAGGGCAAGCATGTGCAGGGGTGTGTTGAGAGACTTCCAAGACCGTTGGCAAGGGGGTTTTGCACGCAATATTGGGTCCCGTACAATCCTTGCTGCCGAATTATGGGGTTTGTACCATGTGCTAGATCTAGCATGGAAAAGTTCGGCTGGAATCAGATTCATTAGTGGCAGTGGCAGGACTTTATCAGGAGATTCATCCCACCCACCCACAAATTAATCTTTTCCTTGCTTGTACGGCTTTGCTTAAGAGGGATTGGTAAATAAAGATCACCCCCGTCCTGCGAAAAAGGAACCAAGTAGCTGATTGGCTGGCGAGCCTAGCAGGAACTTTGGACTAGGGGCTCCATCTTTTAGCTGAATCACCGAAGGGTATTTTGCAATTTTTGCAGTAGGACATCACAGGGGTACAATGGCCCGTGGTTTACTGCGATATTTTTGTTCTATCTCTGACGTTAAGTTTACTTGTATGACCAAAAAAAAGAAATTATGCAATGCGTGTTCAAGTCTACCCCTCATTGGGTTTAAACGTACGGTTTCTTGTATGACACAATTATCTTTAATAGGAACGTGGGTATGGGTGTCTGTATCGCCAAGTTGGTCTCTCAATTTCCAAATGAGCTTAACTAGAAGGAACCACGTAGTTTGAATATGCATATAATCACATCATTATGTATTTACTGCGTTGCTTTTAATGCATTGTTATTAAATTCATGCGTTTCTAAATTGGGAGACCATGCCCTCTTTTCCCTTTCTCAGTTTCTTCTTCTTCTTCTTCTTTTTTGCCAAATAAGTGAGAAAGCGAGGCTGGTGCTCAATCAGTACGCCAAGGAGCATAAGACTTATTTTCAGTAATACGAACGTTTAAGAAAGTTACAGTAAATCTCGTATTGAGGAAACTGAAATTCAACCACACCCAAATACTTTAGCTTAACC
This sequence comes from Carallia pectinifolia, assembly GCA_037832335.1. Lineage (NCBI taxonomy): Eukaryota > Viridiplantae > Streptophyta > Magnoliopsida > Malpighiales > Rhizophoraceae > Carallia > Carallia pectinifolia. The sequence goes on from CM075443.1 coordinate 19,879,218, forward strand.
AACATTATTTTTTACTGTACTCAAATTTAAGATGTCTCTCTCTTAATCTAAACAACTAACTCAACTGTAGTCAAAAATGATCTTTTCCCAAGTTCTTGTTTATGTGATGTGGGAAATGAATCCTTAATTTGCTCGGGGCCTCTGGCGCACGAAAACCCAGAAAGCCGTTCGATATCATGCGTAGCGAATGGCGATTGAAATTCTCACCGACAATCCGTGGAAAAGTGGTTGCCACGCGCTACCTTCATATTTTGCATGGCATTTTGGACATTATTGTACTTTCGCCTGTCTCTCGGTTTCTCCAAAATTCAAAACTTTTTTCTATCATTATTGTCTTGTGTAATGGTACTATTTAATGTAATTATTTTTTTAAGTTAAATTATTAGACAAGAGAATTATATTTAAATAATAATAAAATTTAATTTAATGATACTTGATAATTTATTTGTTTAATTTAATAAATTTAACTATTTAATGTTAGATATGATTTTATTATTATTTTGAACTAAATTTTGTGGCATAATTTTTTTTAAAAAAATACTAGATAGGACCACTTAAGAGTAATATGATAATAACAAAAAAATAGATCAATCAAAATCTTATTTAATCTAAAAAATAAGTTAAACCGAACATAAAAAAAAATTTATTTTACTGTCTTGTTGCAATTATGTTGCTCTTATAAGTTGCATAGTATTTTGCCATTTGATTTACAATTTTTTTTCTTTTTTTCTTTTCTTGACTTTTGAGAGGACTTCTTATGTTAGTTGAGTTTTTTTCTTTTGAGAGGACTTCTTATGTTAGTTGAGTTTTTTTTTTTTTTTTTATATATAGAGACTTTATTCTGATTTCTGTACATTTACTTCCCCATTTTGTGTGCAATTGGCTGTTGGGCGGCAGTAGACACTCGACAAGGGTTGAACTTTGAAGCATAAGATCGAAAAAAAACTCAATTTAAATCAGATTACGAAAAATGACGCTGAAGGTTCGTGAAGATGAAATGCCAAATTATTATGATTTTTTTTTTTTTAAGCTAAGAGATGCCTAATAGCTCGACATGGAAGGACAACAATTTAACAAATCCAATGACTTGCTAGCTGTGATGTTAAAAATGAGAAAGTATAGGTAGTTTTTTTTTTTAAAAGAAAAGAATATTATTCCCTAATTGCGTTAGAAATATTGTAAAGTGAATACATTGTTATATTGAACTTTGAGAAAACACACTTACAATGTTCAGAAAGAGGCACTAATCATTCATAAACTTTAAGGCTAGACAAATTTTTAATCTTATTGAAAAATTTGACGAGAATTCAAATCTATTTTATAGTATGAACAAAATCCTCTAATTATTAAATCAACAACTGTTTGATTGATCATTGCTGCTACCAGTCCTTGAACCTTTAACCCAAATAATCATATACCAGATAAACAAGTGTTTGACTTGGTAGCTTATAGAACGAGACAAATTAAAGAAAACTACAGTATGCCGCACTGGAGAAGGTGGCCGGTGGCAGTCCTTTCTTCCAAATTCCATGCAACGCAAGTCATTTCAATTGTTAGACTTAGCAACAATATTAATTAATATTACGCATAATCAAATTTGTCATCAATAATTCAGCCGTGTAATTAACAGTTCGGATGCCATATTATATAATATGGGGTCCATTTATTATTTGTAATTTATTTTTATTTGTTTTAGTTTTAAAACACATTCTCCCTTAACTCCAATTTCAAGCATACTAGGAATTTTATCTTCAATTTTTCCTCAGATCCCATGTAGATGGAAAAAATTAAAGACGTGGTGTGAGAAGGAGATGTTGTCTCCCACATGAGACCCACACAAATATGCATATTATTAAGTAAAATACGTAAATAATTAAAATAAGACGTGCATACAATCATTAAAAAAAAAAAAATTCTCTTAAACGACCGCAATCCCAAACCCAAGATGAAAATGAACCGTCCAACACGTGGTCTAGTAACTCCTTCCACGTGGTCACCACGCTCTAATTCTGTTCTGATCGTTTTTTTTTCCTCCCCATTCTTAATTTCTGCAGTATTTGGATAAAATTCTTGAGGGAGAGAAAAGTGAGGAAAATGAAAGTGGAGGAGAGTATCATTAGAGGAAAAAAATATTTTCTATCATCTCTTGTATTTGAAAAGAGGTGATGGGAGGGAGAAAAGTTATAAATTCTTTTGTTTGGAAAATGATGAAAAATGTGGGAGAGAAATATAAAATATGTTGAAATAACAATTTTATCTTTCATAATAAATTCTATTAACATATTTTGTTTAGATAAAATTATAATTTTTAAATTATTTAAGGGTAATTGAGTCATTTGATAAATTTAATAGGAGAACTAACAACTTTCCTCTCATTTTTTAGAGGATTGATTTTGGTGGGGTAGGGAGAATTAGGGGAATTAGAAACTTTCCTCTCCCCCACTTTTCAAACATTTCTTAAACACAACAATTTACTTTAATTCTTTTACTTCCCTCTCCTTCCCTCCACTTTCCCCCCTCCCAAACACAGTGTTAGTGTGCAAGGAATAAAGAAATGCAACAGGACAATCTTGTCCTAATAAATCCAACCAGTTCCAAACGAAGTTCATGTACAAGATATCACCTGGCAACATGACATCATTTTGGAATCCAGGAGCCTCAATTACAAAATAGCAAATTGCTTAAACTTGGGAAAATCCTAGTATTTGGAGGACATATGATTAATTCTTATTATATTCTTTTAGGCATTTTCTTCATTTTGTCTCGTCTCGTCCAAACTGTTCGTCATCACTAACATCCTTCATTTATTTATTTATTCTTTTGGTGACAGTGGAGGGCAAAACCCAAAAAGAAAGCTAACTAGTTACAACTTTAATAAGGAAATAAATTCCAATTATGTTTTCTGAAAGAATACTCAGTAACCCAGCAGGAGGATCTTGGATGATTATGAGTCCCCGCCATTGACCCAGTGCACAAGAAATAAACCAATTTACTACTCTATTACTTTCGCGGTGCGCATAAACAAAATAAATGTCCCAATTTTTATGCAAAAACTGTTGGCAGCTTTGAATTAACGGGCCCTGCGGATGTGTGGGGGCTACCTCCTGCATATCACTAACACCCTTTATGACGGATTGGAAACTCGGCTACTATGTCCATGTTTGCCAAGGACGCTGGTCAGGAAATATCGTTTTGCGTGTAATTATACATCAAATATAATGTATATTTGATAGAATGAGAACCCTTTTTTTTTTTAAATTTTTGAATGAACCATTTTTTTTTGGGTACATGGATGAATCAATCTTTGTTAATTGCCATTTAAAAAAAAAAAGAAGAGTAAAATGATGTAGACACATTTAATGTTAAAAATACACAATTAATTTATCGATATTTAATAATTTATTTTTTATTTTATTTTTTAAATTATATATATGTTTTACGATTTAAAATTTTAAATGATAATGTATTACCGTATTTTTATAGTTACGTGTCCAACGAAATTTTCTTCTTAAAAAAAATTCAAGAAAAGTAGCAATTGTAACGCTACCAAACACAATAAATTTTGTACTGTGTGACCCTTTAATAAGTGCGTAGCCGCATGATTTTGTCTTTAAAAGGCATCCCTTACGACAGTTGTAGATCTACGTCTCATTTATGTGGGTATTGTGCATAATACTCATCTGTAGTCTAAGTCTAAATGAATTTGGGTAACATGTGAAACTTATAATTCGTTTAGATTGTAAAAAATTAGTTAAAAAGAAAGTTGTGAAAAGATAAAATAGTTTAAATAGATGAAAAATATGAAGAAAAAAATAATAAGAGAGATAATCAAAAAGAAAATTACAAGAGAAAAAGTTATTAAAAAAATAATTATTTAAATAAATAATAAATAAATAAATAAATGATGAAAAAAATGAATAATAATTTTCTTTCCTCTACAATTCTTTCTATTCTAATTCTCTCAATCCAAACACTACATTAAGGCTTTGTTATATATTTTAATAAGATATATATTTAATGAGATATATATTTTTTTTGATTTTAATTATCTACTAATACATATTATTTACACAATATATTTTTTAAAATTTAAAAGAAAATTAAATGCCAAAGAAATGACTAATGAGTCAACAAACTAATTTAACTCCGGAAGTTAAATCGAATCTAATCCTCCATCATTGTCATGTGAGAACTCCGAAACCGTTGGCCAACGAGTCCTCTAGTGCGCCCACAGTCCCAAAACCCGAAAAAGCAAAATCCGGAAACCAGTTAGCGGTTTTATTGAGAGAGGTTTTAGAACGCCCAGAAGCTCCCGAAAACCAGGAGGTTTTCCAAACTTTGTTTTGTTTTGTTTTTTTTTTTTTATAATTAATTTATTTGTTTAAAAGGTCTTGGCCCAATATGTGGAGATTCGGCTGCCATTTAACACCAAAACGTGCCGGCCACGCGCTCCATTCTTCTCTTCTGTACCAGTTTGCATGGGGAGTTCTGTCCTTTTCTGGCACTGTCCAACACATCTGCGGTCCGTACCTTTTCAAATCACCATTTTGCCCCTTGTTTGTATTTTGCAACAACAAAATTAAACGAAATAAAAATATTTTGGACGAAAAAAAACCTGCGAATATCAAGATGAAAAATATTTAGTGTGATTTTTAATTTGGATCAAAGTATAATTAAAATGAAAAGTGTGATTGGATAATTGAAATTAAAAAAAAATAAATTATTAAATATAATTAAATAAATTATGTTATTATTTTAATACTATTTAATTAAAGTTAAGTTGTATAATTGAACTATCTGTTTAAATATACTAACATTTTTCTAAATATTACGTTATTAAGCATTTTGGCTGGCATTTGTATTTGATTTGTGTCATATCTATAATTCGCTTATAAAGTAAGACATAAAGTAATACTTTGCAAAGTAAATATATTTGTTTTTGCATCCTGTCCACTAATAATTATGTTAAAGTCATCTTAAGCTTTAAGTTTATCCTTCTATTTAAAATCTGGGTATCTTTTTGGAGCACTTTAGTTAGTCATGTAATTAAATTACTGAGTGGAAACAAATGATTTAGATGATTATCTTGCAATAGGCTTTGCTTTTTCTATGAGTATTAAGTGCAGAAGAGCACGATTGGTGTATTGATCCATTCTATACATAGAGATCATAGATTTTCTTGAAAAATAAAATTAATTTGTTAAGCTCACACTTGAGTTGAAATTGATTGCTTTTGTTTGTTTTATCGGCCCATTGCCTATTAACAAATTATCTAATTATTCACCATTTTGATCGAAAACAGTGTTTAAGCATACAAGACTCGCAATGGATGCAATAAATTATCTCTTATCACTTATGTTAAAACTGAATTGCATTTAGCACTATCGCAAAGTGCACGCGTACTGATTCATTATGAATAAAAGTTGTACCACCTCTACCTTTGATATGGATAACATAAGTTGGTTCTTCTAACTGTGTATAGAAGTGATATCCATTTAGAATAACGAATAAAAGAAAGAGGAAAATTAATTTATTGATAAAAAAATGGAGGAAAAGAATTTGAAATTTAAACAAAATAGAATAGAAATTTAATGATCATAAAAAAGCGAAAAAGAATACTTACATCTCTTGCTAAATTGGAATACTTACATCTCTTACTAAATTGGAGTTCCATTTCTTTTTTTTTTTGTAAAGGATTGTCACAACCACATAAAAAATAGGTAAGGAGTTAACGGGCTTCGAACAAACACTCACTAAAGTAAAAAAGAATACTTACCATCCATTACTAAATTCGTGTTCTCGTTTTACTTTTTTTTTTAACATTAAAAAATAGTCACAACTACATCAAAAAAGAAGTAAAGAGTTGGTAGATTTTTTATTTTGAACCACAAAAAAAAATTTATTGGATATATCAGTTATCAGATTTTTATGTCAAAATTGGAATAATTCTCGTTTGTTAACGTTTCATTCAACGATCTCAAAAGGGTCGATCTACCTCCAAAGTACTAGTAGAGTTGAAAGTAACTCCGTCATAGGAATCGAGCGTGACTCCAGAGTTTAGACGAGAGAATATATTTTTGATGTTGTGTATCACTATTTACATTGAATGAGATCCCTAATATGAGACAGTTAGGGGAACACATATGCGAGAGTTCGAATTAAAAACTCACAATATAAAAATACATCAATTTACCATTAAATTATTATTTTAAATAATTAACAACATTTTTTTTAAGAAATTATTTCAAATAAATAAAAAGTACCACTCAAATAAGCCCCACGCTTAATTCCGCATCTATTTTGACGTGTTCACGCAAGCCATACATTTTACCCACTAAGGGCAACGTCAGGACTACTATTCCTTGCACACGCCAGAAAGAGAGAGTGGTGAAGGTCATGAGGTCATTTTGCGTGCCAAACAATGTGATACTCCGGTTTTGGAAATCAATGGTTTAACCCAAAAATGGTATATAATAATTTTTTCTCTTATTATCAATTAATTAATAAATTATAATTCCACAACCCAACTTTGCCTTTTCCTTCCTCGTAATGTAGAAACCAAACCAGGGTTTTTGGACATACAATACGAGCAAGTTGCGTCCCCCAATTCCTCGAAAAGGAAAATAGAAAAAAAAAAACAGTATAACCAATTTATTAAATTATTTAATTAAATAATTATTTTTTATAATAAAAAATATTATTATAAAAATAATTATTTAATTACACGATCTAAACAATTAATTAAATTATAACTCATTTTAATCGATTTTTTTTGGTTCCATCCCTGAAAAACCAAAAACCCCAGCTGCCTCTTGGCTTTTTAAGCTTCCATCATAGGTTACATATTTCTCTTGTACACTGCTCCCTCCTCCTTTTTTCCTCTCACCGTGCACAAGAAACTAAAGTTTCTCGCTCTAACAACCCCTTTTTCACTTCTGGATCTCTTTCTTTTCTTTCTTGTCCACAACAAAACCAATTTGTGAGGCAAAATGCGGATGAGTTGCAACGGATGCAGAGTTCTGCGCAAGGGCTGCAGCGAGAATTGCAGCATCAGGCCTTGTTTGCATTGGATCAAGAGCTCTGAGTCACAAGCCAACGCCACTGTCTTCCTTGCTAAGTTCTATGGCCGCGCCGGCCTCCTCAACCTCATCAACGCCGGCCCTGAGCACCTCCGTCCTGGTAATCAATCACTTCCACTTACCTTCCATTCATTTTACGCTTCAAACTCCCCTTGCATGTAAATTAACCTTGCAACTAGCTAGAAATTTGGCAAAAAATTTCTCCTGCAAGAGTCCGACAGAAGCTCAAACTAGATTAGTCTAAATCAACGTGGTTTCTTGTGGTTTCTGGATACTGGGTCTAGCCAAAAAAAAAGCAAAGAAAGATTGTTTCTTTTCCCGATTGTGTGTGACCCTTTTCAGTTCTGGTGCCAAGAATTCGGGAATGACGATTGTTTTCTGTTTTTTTTTTTTCTTTTTTGGGTTGCCTTTTACAGCCATTTTTAGGTCGTTGCTTTATGAGGCTTGTGGAAGAATGGTGAACCCGATTTATGGGTCGGTTGGGTTATTGTGGTCCGGGAGCTGGCAGCTCTGCCAAGCCGCTGTGGAAGCCGTGCTAAAGGGCGCCCCGATCACTCCAATCAATTCGGAAGCGGCGGCCGACGGCCAGGGACCACCGTTGAAGGCTTATGACATACGACACGTCTCCAAGGATGAGAATTCGGCCGCATCCATTAAACCCACCCGAGGGAAGACGCGGAGCCGGGCCAGGCGGGTTGTGAAGCCAAAGCTCAGCAAACCCGGTACTGGGATTGGCTCGGTTATTGAGTTGGCTCGGACGACGAGTCACGAGTCATCGGTGAGTCACCAATCAGAGCTGGCAGTGGTGGGTGGTGAGAGCAAAGAAACTGAAAGCATGGTGTGTGAGGAAACAGCTGAGACCACGCTGCTGTTCCCATCCGAAACAAAGCCCGAACCAGAGCCGGAGCTGGCCACGAAATCCAACCCAGTAGTCCATGCCGCCAGTAATACCGAGATGCTTGGTATTGGACTGGAGCTAACTCTGGGGCTCCAGCAGGCATCATGTGCTAGTCACGTGGTTCCCGTCAAGAAGAGGAGAATCGAAGCATGTGGATCTTCTGATGTTGACGTGTGTAGAATGGAGCTGGGACTTGACTGCTTGGCTTGAGCTAGAAGGTCGAGAAAATGCAGGAGACAAAAAATTAAGTTATTGTTTTGGCGGCTCTAGGCCTTTGTCCAGAAGAAGAGACGTTATCCTTTTGGTCTTTGATCCTTTGGCCTTCTTATTAGCTTTTTTTATTTTTCTGTTCTTGTTGTTAATTAGGTGCCCTTTATGGTGAAGATGTATAGAAGGTGTACAAATCTGGTTTTTGCATGAACACAAATTGATCTGTAGAAGCATCTGTATATTTTTCTTTCTTTGTTGGGTTCTTTTTAACACTGTTGTCAGGGCAATGCATGCTTCTCTTTTGTGCAAAGTGAAAATGGATGTGCCAACTGTACAAGTGGGTTCAGTGTTTATTCCTTGCACGTTCGGCTATGCATGTTAAAATTGCAATAAAATTAAATAAGTTATTGAATAATTAAAATTTAAATAAAAATAAATAAATTAATAAATATTATTAAATAAATTATGTAATTATTTTATTATATTTTGTGATTATTTGATGTTAAGGTGATTAAATTCTTTTTTAAAACATAAAGATAGCAATGGTTCCGACAAATAGTTTTTGTTTGATGTGTTGTTTGATGCAGCCGAAGTCCTTGTTGTCTTTTCATTTCTCGTACTTAGGAAAAGGAAAAGGTAAAGGAAAAGGGCTAATTCATTGATCTCAGCAGGTGGAGAAAGCCCTCACGATAATTTAAAAAAATTGTATCTTAATAATTATTTAATGTGTCTTTTATACTCATAATTTAAGTTTAAGTTTTGGTATTTATATTTGAAAGTAATATCTTTCTTTAATTGGTAATTTGACTGTGTATACACAATTTAGTTTTATACTCGACAATCGTTGTAATTAGTTTAGAGGAGAATTGCTTAGGCCCAACAGTATTTAGATGAGATCCTTCTTATATGTTGAATTGAATGAGACACAAATATGATGATACTCTAATCTCGATCAGTATAGTCGATAATCGAAATACTTGTAATATATTTTTTTTATGTTGTAAAAAAAAAAAAAAAGAGAGAGAGAGAGAAAGGCCAAAGAAAAGGGTATCTTGGGAAGTCGTGGAGCCTGTCAATGTGCCCAGAGTTGCTCTGCCACGTACGTTCGCATGCATTGGCATCTGACTGGGGTACTTTTGCGTTGCTCTATGTACATGAGAATCGTGGGGACACATGACTTGCACAATCTTGGACGTGATATATATTTCGGGTTTGGCTTGCTTGATTTTGCACTCGCGTAAGTGATCAAATTTATCAAGTTCTGCAACTTGTTGTATGACAGGGCTTTGATTCGGACCCATTTGCTTGTTTTGATTGTATTCTCAGTTGCAATGTGAAAGCGTCATGTTTAATCACTTGAAATTGCCATCGGATAAACTTTTCACAAGTTCTGCGCCTTGTTTTGTTGTTGCAATACAGATAGTTAATGTCAAAGTTGTTTTGCTTCAGTTGCTTGTTCCTGTTCTTGCACAACCTTTGTTTACGGCAACTTGATTGCCGTAAACAAAGCCTGGTTAATTAATAAAATGGGGAACATATATAACTACTCCATCAAACTCTACCAACCGTAGAGAATGCTACATGAGATGTTACAGCTTTTTTTTTTCCTGAAATTCCAGATCTCGAACCAAGAACTCGTGATCTAAAGACATCATCTAGTTATCAATTATCATTGCAGCCTGAGCTAGTGGTCTTATTTTACCGAAAAAAAAGGACCCGCCTCTGTATTAAGTGTCAGATACCCAAATTTTGATTAAAACTATGTAGATTAGAGTAACTAGCTAGGAGATTAAAGCTGGCGAAATTTTTAGGCTAACATAAGCTTAGGATTTGGAAACTTGCTGCCATTTTTTCTCACTTTTTCTTTTGTGAGTATAACTCACTTATAATTTTAAATAACATAAATTTATCTTATTAATTTTTTCTTATTTGAAGTGAATCCTATTAAAGTTTTTAGTTTTTGCTCATATTTAAAGTTGAATTGATTTTTTTACTCATATTTGATGTGAATCAAATTAGAAATTTTTAAAACATTGTATTGAGTTAGCTAATTGAAAGCTGAGACTGGGACTAAGCACCACATTAACTTGTGCTCAGTAAATTGCATTTATTTCCTAATGTGGAGAAGATTAAGTCATTAATGGTTGATATGCGTAGTCAACTCTGATTGTGTGTTTGGTTTGGGAGAATTTGATGAGAAAAGAAAAAGGTTGAAAAATTTTAGTAAAAAAATATTATCATACTATTTTTCTACGAATTTTCTTTTCTCACAATTTTTTCATCAATTCGAGTAACAAACTTTTACTTTTTCTCTCATAAATTACTATTTATTTTCTTTCTTATTATTTTCTTTCTCACAATTTTCTAACAATCCAAACACAGCATGAAAGTCATTTTTCGGAGGTTAAAAATTTAATTTTCTTCTCCCCGTTATATGTCACTTACAACTAGTTAATCTATAGTAGCTTGAATAATGTTGATGTGAAATTGAGACGCTTCAGAGACTTGAGCCTAGCTTGTACAGTAATTCACTAAATTTGACTCGGAAGAAAAATTAAAGAACTCTCTGAGCCTCACACCGAAAGCAGTAAGTTGGTGGGCCTAGAACTACAAGCCTTGACCGGCTCTACTGGGCTCCAATATGCCCGTCCTCTTGAAACTTATAGATCGGACCTCAATAATTCAAGCGGGCTCAGTATCACCCGAATGAAATAGGCCTGGCCCGTGGGAGCTGAAACCGAATAAGAAAGGGAAAAGTCCACAGCATTTTTATGGATTTGTTGTTAACTGGGGTCACGTATTATTAATTCAATAACTAATTCAGGTTATCAACTTTTAATCAGAGAAAACAGGTGTTAGAACAAACAAGTGCTATCGTAAAAATATGTCACTGTTTAATTAGAGATTTCGAGTTTAAATCCTTGATAATATAGTCGCATTAAATACTTGCTGGGAGACCTTTGTCACCCTTTGACGTCTTACTCAGGTCGGTTCAGATTAGTCAGCCCATTGGGTTGGATATTAAACGGTCTCAGACAAAAAAAAAAAGAAAAAAAAATAAATATTAAAAGAATTTTGTCACTCTAGTGAATCTTTTTTAAGTTAAATCAGATTAATTAAGTCTCATGTAGTTTCCAAATATCGAAATGTAAGAATAAAAAAAAAACTTTTAATCAAGCATCAATGATTTAAAGGAGTTACAAAAGATACACACTCGTGTAATTGTGTATGAAAGAAAGAAAAATGAGAGGGGAAGAGAAAAATAAGGAAAAAGTGAACATATTCGTATTTCTCCTCAACGAACATAATTGCATTTGAAAAGTATGTGAAAAATTAAAGACTATAATTTTTGAATCTTTGTGACCTATTTAATTCATTACCAGTCATGAATTTTAGTACAAAAATAAAATTATAATTATGCCATTAACCACAATATTTAATAATAAAATATTATTAATTTTTTTTAATAAAAAAAGTTCATTATTCATAATTATCAAATTCATACATTGATAATTGCACTTGTTAACGTGGCAAGATCTGTCATCTCAGTCAATTTTTTTTATAGAAAAGACCTTTTATTCGAATATTATTAGAGTATGTGTGAACGTGCAGGAATTAATAACTCTTTTTTAGCGGAAGGTGTATTAGTGACCTTAAATTAAATGTTAGAATTATTAATTGATGATTAAACCGACAAAAATCACAAAGACGGCGAAGCAAATCCGAAAAATCAAGACCAAATAAACTGCCCTAAACTTCTAAAAAAGAAAAAAAATAATAATAATGAAAATAAAAAAAACAATGTCCCATAAGCGCGATGATTCCAGCAAACCCCTTCTCCCGCTCCACGGCCAGCGCCGCCGCCATTGAGCGGCAACAACTCCGTCGATTTTAACGCTGTTGCGCGTCAACAATTATTTTCACTGCAACTCTGGCTCTCTCTCTGATTCTCGAGGTACGCGTTCAATCTCTAAAACCCTAATTTTTTTTTCGAGCCGTTTGGTTCCAATTTATGAGTTTAATTGATCATTTTCGTGTATCTCAATATTATTTTTACCTCGTGTTATCTTAAATCGTGAAACCTCTTGAGATTTTGATTTTCCATTTTTCTTCTGTCTCTGTTGTTTCCGTACATCAAATGTCGCGGGCGCTGTTTACTTCTTTTTGCAGTGACAAAGAAAGGAAAAAAAAAAAAAATCCCTTTCTTTGTTTTCCTTGTCTTTTTTCCTTTCTCATTGGTAATGTGGCATTGAAGTTGCTCTTAATGGGATTGTCAGTTGGCGAATTTTATTAAATTAAACTTGGATCTTGAATTTCATGTTTTGTAGTTTTAGCTGGTTGTAGAGCAATAGGGATTGCAAGAAAGTAGTTATTTTGTAAGTTGTTGGTCACGCGTCTTATGCGTCTAGTTTTCTGATAAGATAATCTTGGAAACCTTTTCCTGCAGGTTAAATCTTACACAATTTTGATGGTAGTGTAATATTATTATGGATGGGAACAAGCGAAAATTCTTTAAGAAACATCAAAGCAGTCAATTTAAGAGAAAAGGGGTTGCCAAGAAAGGAAGATGGAATAATTCTGGCAGTGAACAGTCTCCAGGAAGTCCTCCTAGTGTTGACACTGTTTACAGGATACTCTGCCCCTCAAGAAAAATTGGGGGTGTTATTGGAAAGGGTGGCGGGATAGTTAAAGCGCTGAGGGAAGAGACCCATGCAAAGATTACAGTTGCTGATTCTGTACCTGGTTCAGATGAAAGAGTAATTATCATATATAGTTCTCCTGAAAAAAGTTCGAGGAAACAAGATAATGATGAGGATTTGGTTGTAGAGAATGAAGAGGAGCGCATGGAACCTCATTGTGCTGCACAAGATGCTCTTTTGAAAGTTCATGAAAGGATCGTTGAGGAAGATCTTTTTGGTGGCATGGCACCTGATGATGATAATGAGAACAATGTTGTCACTGCAAGACTTTTAGTTCCAGACAATATGGTAGGATGCCTTCTGGGTAAACGTGGGGATGTTATCCAAAGATTGCGGAGTGAGACAGGTGCAAGCATTCGTGTCCTTCCTGCCGATCACCTTCCTAGCTGTGCAATGAGCACTGATGAGTTAGTCCAGGTCCTCTAGCCCTCTTTACTCGTTTTAGTTTATGAGGTAGAGACATCCATAATGTGTGCCCATGTCCATATATTATTTTAAGCTTTTCCGCTTCTCCCTTTGGTGTTGTTTCATTGGTGTTACACAAAGTATATTTGCCTGCTAGGATATGTGTAGAGAAGTGGATTATAGGTTGCCAATTCTGCAATGGCTAAATTATTCATTTACTTGATAAATAAACCTAAGTTGGAGGTATGACATCGGAAATTGTTTGGTGTTGAGAGTTGTTTTGGATTGATATTGGTCCATTTTTTGGATAATAGGTTTGATATTGGTTTTCATTTTCACTATATAACCATTTCATATGTTAGATAACTTTGAATCATTTTAACTGGTTACAATGGATACTGATTGAAAGTAGTAAAAGAATTAATCTTTTAAGTGACTTACTGTTGGAGGCATGTTGATGACATTTTATTGCTGTATGAGCTCTTCCACGCTTTCAAGTGTTATTATGGCCAACTGAGGAGCTTAGCAAATTGTTAAGTTACAGTGTTCATGGCTTGCATTCTCTTGAAAATTTCACACTGATGTTTTAAAGGTTGTCCTAGATTGGTTCTAGGAGTGAGGGATGCTCGTTGAAGCATTGTGGGCTTCTGGGTATATGGTGATCATTTGAAGCCATTATATCCCTGGCTTTCTGTTCTTAAAAATTTTCTAGGGTGTGGATTATAGTTATATGGTGTAGTATGACCCACAAGTTCAGATATGCTTTTTCCTGGTTTTATCAATGTCCCTACGTTTTCATGACCTCTGCGGCAGGATGGGATTAAGTTTGCACACCTCTTGGTTATAAGAAATTAACCATTTCTTTTTGCCTATTGCTTGAAGACGCCAATTGTTGAGATGCTGAGATTAAGGACTTTCCAAAAGCATTTACCTTGCAAGTCGTTATGAAATGGCATTCCCAGATCATGTGGGTGAAATGCCTTGAGCAGAACATAGTTTGATTTAGTGAGTATTTATTTCAATTTAATCTGTTTAGTGTAGCTGACACAACGCTTAGGGGGACATTTTGAATATTGCATAGCTTTTTCAAGGCCTTAGGTGCTGACATTTCTCACTTGCTAAGCAGTGGTACAATTTTTGCTTGAGTTCCACCTTGTGAATCAGCATGGTGGAATGCTGGTGTTTGCTTTTCATATCAATAGGATCATGAGTATCATAGAGGTAGACTCCATTGATGTACTGGTGAAGACTGAGAGAAGCAGCTATCTATGGTTCCTACGTTTCAGTATTAAATCATCAATTATCCACTATCTCTTTCTCTTGCTAAGACAGGTCTTCCTCAGATATTAGCATTATTGCATGCAGCTGACACACCTCTGAAGTGTCACAACTACTATCTTAACTCAGCTGATGTGATCCATAAGCAGTTGAATGTACTTGGTATTGCAAGGAAGTTTCTAGGCTCAAGTTTGAGTTGACGAGTTGATGCTTAAATATTAATGCTCCTGGAAGATTCAAGCATGGCTTGATTATATCCTGGTTCATGGAGGATGCAATGGATAAGTCTTGGCATGAGAAGAGGTGGGTTGCTCGTTGAATTGTTACATTGAGGGGCAGAAGAGCTCATCTAGTCCTTGCAGTGGGAATATATTGTTTTCTTCTCATATCTTTTCGTTCACTCTTTAATTGGTGGGTTGGAATTTCCATGCTAGTCTTGGAATAAGCTACCAGGTGTCACCATTGTTGACTTCAGGTCTCAAACATTATGGTGATTTGGGTGTATTTTTCTTCTTATATTTTCCCATGCTACCAACTTAAGTGCTTTGGTTGACTGTATTATCTGTTTGACCACCAGCCCCATTACCTGAGTGTTACTGTGTTTCCCTTAAGAAGGGAAGGTTCCACTTTCAGTTCCAAACCATCTTGGGAAACATTTTGTCATGGTGCAGGACCTGATTAGAAAATAAAGTTTTAGTAGATTTCTTGTTTTTGTCAATTTTCCATGTGGTACTGGGCTGCCATTTCATGACATTCACTTCTGAATGTCTATCTGCCGGTTAGTTTCTCTGTCTGTGTGGTGGTGTGCATGTGCGTAAAGGTGGGAGCACATCCAATTGTGTGGAAGCAAATTTTCTATTTAACGAGGTTTGACCCAGTAGTGACTATGTGTTAATGCTGAACTTGCCATTCATACCTCAAGTAGCATCTATGGAGGACCGGTAATACTGAAAATGTATATAATTGTATATTAAGGCGTTAGTTTCATTGCATAACCTGGCCTTGGGGGTCTCGTGTTTTTCGGTTTTAGACAATAATTTCTCCTTTAGATGGTTGATTTTAGAAAGGCTTGTACCTTCCACAACCAACATCAAGTTGTGAGATCCGCTCATTCACATTGTCTAAGTGGGACATTGTAGAGATAGATTCAAGAAGTGGGAAGCCTGCGATGGCAAAATTTATTTACGATCTAGCTCACAAGAAAGACCATGGATAGATATTCTTGTCAGCTTGACTCTGCAATTATGCAAACCCAGTTGAGTTGACTAAATGTTTTGAAGATTGCAGAGTCTTGAATTTTTTAACATTTGTGGTTCACCTGCATCTTTGTTTCACCTACATTGTTGTTTGTTCATGTTGGAGACATTCAACTGATGCAGAAACCTTGGACAGTAGAATCTGTTTGCATCTTGCTAACAAGTTTATGCATTCTCTCATGATTTGACTCTCCAATTGTGAAATTCTGGTTGATTAATTGTTTTGATGATTGCGTTTACTTGCAAACACATTGTATAATTGGTAGTTATATATTTAATGCTATGACATTGTTATCTGCAATAAGCCCATTTCTGCAGGGCATCCCCCCTCCCCTTCTCTTCCTTGAATGTTGTTTAATCATCTCTTGTTACTCTTTGCCATCGTTCTTGAATGTTGGAAGAAGAGGAATTCTCTAGTGTTTCCCAACAAATGTTAATTATTTAAGGTATGTTTCAGATTTCTGGAAAACCAGATGTGGCAAAGAGGGCTCTCTATCAAGTCTCCACTTTGTTGCATCAGAATCCGAGAAAGGACAAACATCTAAATGTTTTTGTGCCATATGGTGGCCAAGGTCTGCATCCTCCTCGTGGTCCCATGACAAATATGCTTCCTCCAGAAAATCATATGTGGGCTCATCACAACTCTGCTTCCCGTAGCATGCCTCCAATGCCATGGGTTGGGGGTTATGGCAATCAGCCTTCAGAATTTGGGCGAGGTGGCTTTGATGGCGTTCCTCCTGGACATGATGGGGAACCTCCAGCTGAGTTTTCTATGAAAATTTTGTGCTCCACTGACAAAATTGGTGGTGTAATTGGTAAGGGAGGCTCAAACATAAGAGTAGTTCAGCAGGAGACAGGAACTAGTATTCAAGTTGAGGATACTTCAGCTGAGTCAGATGAACGGGCAATTCGTGTCTCTGCTTTTGAGGTCTTTTTTTGAACTTTTCTTATAAAGTATGGAGCTGCTTTTGTTAAATTTAACTACCCTGTGTAACAACTTTCTGTTGGTGCCAAAAGGCTTGTATACTTTCAGTGCACTAACTCAGATTATTGAACCTATGTCAATTTAGACCCTGTGGAATCCAAGATCACAAACCATCGATGCAATCCTTCAGCTTCAGAATAAAACTAGTGAATTTTCTGAGAAAGGTATGATCATCACTAGACTTCTCATTCCATCAAGTAAGGTTGGCTGCATCCTCGGACAAGGAGGTCAAGTTATTAATGAAATGAGAAGGAGAACCCAAGCAGATATTCGTGTTTTCTCCAAGGATGATAAACCCAAATGTGCATCCCAGGATGAAGAGCTTGTACAGGTGATGTGATTAAATGAAGCATGTTTGTAGTTGATACTCATCAATAATTTGTGATTTGTTTGTAGGGTGATGGTATGATCCTTTTAAGTTTTTAGCCTGCCTATGTTTTTAAGTGGTGATCTTTTCTTTTTCAGATATCTGGAAATTTTGGTGTTGC
Organism: Carallia pectinifolia; assembly: GCA_037832335.1. Classification (NCBI taxonomy): domain Eukaryota; kingdom Viridiplantae; phylum Streptophyta; class Magnoliopsida; order Malpighiales; family Rhizophoraceae; genus Carallia; species Carallia pectinifolia. The sequence continues at coordinate 19,896,517 of CM075443.1, forward strand.
TAAAGATGCCTTGGCAGAGATAGCATCAAGACTCAGGGTGAGAATTCTGCGAGATGCAAATGCAGGAGTGGAACCTGCGCATGCAGGACCTGTTCATGGATTCAAACCCGAAAGACCCAGCAGAGGGCCCTTGCCATCTGGAATGACTGGAGGAAGCATCTCCAGTAGATATGAGCCTCTCATGGTAATTTTCTTCTGTTTTGCCTCATATGACTATGCATTCTTTTTGTGTATGAACAAGAGGTTGTTTTTTTGCTGGGCATTTACCTGGTCAGCGTCTGGCTCCCATGTTGTGTTGTTTCTGAGGTCTCTCCTGGTGCCGCATGAGATTATGCAAAGAGAACCAAGGAAAAGGAAAGCTTGCTTCTAAAATTTACATCATAGGAAAAAGAACTAGCCAATGGCAGAGTGTTTCCAGCTTTATAAGTATTTGAGTTTGCACTTGACCAGTGGAGTTAATATCCATTAGACAGTTGATCCGAGTCCTTGGTTTTACGGCACTATCCTTTCAACTGGACACCATTTCCAAAGCCATTTTCCGAGTGGCACTCCTACTACTATACCCTTCCTTCTCTTCCTCATGCATTCGATAATTTTATGTTATTACGAAATTATGGAATACATGTTTGCAAAGCTAGTGGTTCAGTGGTTGATACAGGTTGATAGGTTGTCCACGTACCTATTATTGTATCGATGTAGTCTGCACGGGAGCTGCTACTCAATTGTGGGGCAGTGTTGTAGATCATATTTAGTTGATTTTTTATATGGGCATTCTTTGATGATCTTTACATAATACAACTTACTTCTAGTTTGTGGCACCTCAGATGCATAAGTAGCATTCTTGAGGGAAGGAAGTTATTTGTATTCTTCTTAGTATACATATTGTTGTAGATCATTAGTTGATTTTGAATATGGGCATTCTTTGACGATCTTTCCATAAATCAAGTTACTTCTAGTTTGTGGCATCTTAGATGCATAAGTAGCATTCTTGAGGGAAAGAAGTTATTTGTATTGTTGTTAGTATATATATTGCAGTGATAATTTCTCTTTATGATTTTCTGAAGGGTGGCGGACATGAGTATGAGCCGCGGAGTTATCCGGCTCCAGCATCTGCAACAGGGTACTGCAGCTCTTCTCATCTTATATGATAGCAATTTAATGTTTGAGTGATGTGACTAAGTTCTTTCTTGATTTCTTCAAATTCCAGATACCCAAATGCTAACAGTTCATGGGAGGGTAATAATTTAAACAATGGAATGAATTATGCGGCAGGAACCGGAGGAAGCAACATTTCAAGCATTGGTGAGGTATGATCTTGGCTTGTGCTTGCAGTCTGATAGAAAGATAGAAAATTGGCTATATCTTGGAACCCTTCGTCTTCTTCTTCTTCTTCATATACAATCCACTATTACTTTGCTTTGCTTTATCATTTTATCCACCCTGCCAGTTATCTACATGGTTATATCTTTTTTCTTGTGATTCAATTGGATCATATTTTTCTTGTTACACCATAGTTGGTGGACAAGAAAAACAAATGGGAGTCGTTGATATTCGGGCATGGCCATAAACTACCCTGTTTATTTAACATCCCAAGATCTGAAGTTTCCTGCAGTTCCCATAATTTACTTTGTTGCTTGAAGAGGATAGTTGAGTAAGTAGCATAGTGTGAAGCGACTGGTTCTTACTTTGTCTACTTAAATGAAAACATCATCATTGGACTCCTGGACCATTCTACACTAGACCAACAACTAGTAATGAGCCATTACTCTTGTTTGACCCCTTTGATGCTTTTTACTTTTATGGGTGCCATACTGGAGCATTGTCAGCATCAGTATTGTGTTGTGGAATATTGTACTGGGAAAAGATTTTTGTGACACGTCTGTTGAATTTGTAGAGTGCGGGTACTAGGGTGCAGCTTCAAGAATCTTATTCTGGTGGCTCTGAAAATGTGGCTGACATTCGCGGAAGTTCTGAGCATTTGACTGCAACGCATGGTAATCTTCAAGCCTGGTCGTCTGCTGGACAGAACATGAATGCTCACCAAGTTTTCTACCAAAATAACATGGCTGCTCAGCAAGGCTCGTACCAAAATATTAGTGCTCAGCAGAACAACTACCAAAACATTAATATGCAGCAAAGTTCTTATCAAAATGTGAATTTGCAGCAAAGCCCTTACCAAAATTTGAATGCACAGCAAAGCCCTTATTCAGTGAATGCTCAGCAGAGTGCCTACGCAAATGTCAGTGATCCACAAGGTGCCTACGGTGCCTACCATAACGTCAATGCGCAGCAAGGCACTTACCAGTACTGACTCTGATTTGGACACGTTTGTACCATTAGCTCATAACAAAGCTCTTTGTTTTTAACCTTTTGATCAGCATCCCACCAATAGGATAGCATTCTTAGCACTTATTTGAACAATTGTGATCCTTGGGATTCGAAGCGCAAGTGAATGAACAAGTTCGGCCATGCTATGCTGCACAGTGTAAACATGTCAGAGTAGAGGAATACATGAGATAATGTTTAATTGAACCCTCTGCTAAACTTGCCAAAATTCCGAGCATTGTTGTTAACTAAAGAACCCTTAGTATCTGCTTCAGGCGGATGTTGGTGTAATTCCTAATCTGTCGTTTCTAGCTTGCATGTTAATGTTCAATTTCAGATCATGAAAACGAGTCATGATGAAAGATATTGTCCCTTTTTGTTTTTCTTATCTGTTATAGACGCAAAGAGAAAATGTGCCTCCTCCTGTGATTGTGCCTTTTTCCCATGTGCATTTACTTCAGTGCGTCTTCCAAATTTCCACTCTGCATTTATTTGTTAGAGCCTAGGTTGCACCGACACGGACACGTAGGACACGGATACGGCGACACGTCAATTTTAAAAAAATTAGGACACGGACACGGCATAGACACGTATGTATATATATATATATATATATATATATATTATTTAAAAAAAATATAAATTATAACTTAAAATATAACATATATAAATTTAATTTTTATTAAAATAAATCTTATAAAATATATTTTTTAAGTATATTTAAAATCTCACAATACATATTAAATAATAAATATTAATAAAAAACGATAACTTTAAAAAAAATTTAAATCTTTCCTAATTCCTACTCTCCTTCATTTAAATTTTAAAAAAAAAAAAAAAACTCATCCCTTTTCATTTTTTTACTTTTCTTTTTGTTAGCCGTGTCCGCGTGTCCTCAGCGTGTCCGAATCGTGTCCGATTTTTTTTTTTTCAAATTTTTTTTGGCGGACACTTTTTGGCGTGTCGGACACGTGTCCGTGCCGTGTCCGAGGCGTGTCCGTGTCCGAGAAGTGTCCGACACGGACACTTCCTTAAAATAGGAGTGTCCGTGCATCCTTGGTTAGAGCATGATTGTGTGAGTGTAAATTAAGAAGACACAGGAATAAGATTGTGAGATAGAGGTCTCAATTAAAAACCAATCTGTGTAAAATACAATGATAAGGTTGTCCTATATTTGAACTTTTCTCAAATTCCAACACTGTGCACTGCATTTGTTTTTTTTTTTTTTTGGGCTTTTAACAAGAAGTGCACCTTTAGATTGTCCACTTGTAGAAGAAATTGTGGTGTTCCCCGTTGATAACTTCTTGTTCTGCCCAATCATCCAACAAATCTAGTAAACACTAATCATTGTCTGCATAAGGATTTGGAGTATTGTGGGTAGAGTCAATGCAAAGATGGATAGAACCATCAGGGGATTTCATTTCTGTGGTAGATCTTGACATTTTGAACGTCCACACGAACTCTTGCATCACAACAGGAAGAATCACCATTTCCAGTAATTTGATTGATGATTACTTGGATACACTCAATGCCCGTCTCTCAGCCATGCAACGCAATTTTGCCCGCATAAAATTGATCAAAAAGATTCGCGCAAAGACAATGGCTCCACAGCAAACCTCAAATAAAGCTCAAGTGGTCCTGGTACTTTTGTTTATTAGTTTTTATGCAAGAAAAAAGGTGATCCAAAGTCTTCTTTGAATGATGTTAGGACTTGGGAGCAATTAGATTTGACATCGCTCCTCGGAGCTAGAAAAAATGATAGATGGGCTTGTTTTTCTTTTTTTTTTTCTTAGTAAATTCATTAAACCGTGAATTATATAATAAATTGACGTAGTTCTCTTTATTTGTATAAATTTTATATCTTTTCGTCAAGATTACAGCTTAAAATCTCGAAAATAAAGATCTAAATTTTTTTAATTTTTAGAGTGTTCTCGAAAGACATAATAAATATATGTTTTTTTTTTTTTCTTTCAGAAAAGCTATCATGAATCACTCGCAGTGGTTGAAAACTGTAGCTATTAACCCTGTTTGTAAAGATAAGCTGTCATGGAGGCAGGATGCAATTTGGCCAACTAGAACAAACCAGACAGCACCGATCGCCCTCTGCTACAGTAATCCTATTACGAAACTTTCTCTCCTTGTAACATGAGATGCATACACCGTTGTCGTCTCCCGGGCAAACAATATGGCACCAAAAACGGAGTCCTATGATGGTTCTGCTTGACTCATCGATTATGCCTTATGCGGTTAAGTCCCTTTCATTTTGGATTCCAAGGATCATTTTCCTTGTGTAGCGGCTAGCGTGTTTTGACTTTCTGATGACAAGACAAAAAAAAAAAAAAAAAGCTGATTAGTACTCTTATTTTTAGTCAAATATCAAATAATTCAGCCATCTCAAAAACCTTTTTTTTGAAAAATTTTCAGTTGTAATATTGCAAATTTGCAAAGTATTGTTTCGGATCGTTCCCAACAGTTTAAACTTGCCGTATAATATTCTTGCTGAGTGTGATTAGCATATGTTTAAAAAATTTGCTGTAGCAAAAAAAAATGTTGGGTATGGTAACGGTAAAGATACCCATCTCGTATAGCTTGTTTGGCTGTAAAGGAAAAGAAAGAGAAAAGAAAATAGGGCAAAAATTAAGGTCAACAAATATTATTATTATTATTATATTATTTTTTTATAATTTTTATTTTTTATTCATTCAAATGACTAATTTTTATTTTTTTTTCATAAATTACTATTTATTTTCTTTTTCATAATTTTTTAATTATTTTCTTTCTCATAATTTTTTATTAATTATATTATCATTATTATTATATAATTTCCTATTTATTTTCTTTTTAATCATCAATCCAAATAAATATCCGAACAAATATCTTCTATAGTCTATCAAGTTAAAAAGTGCTCTTTGCTGCGGCGCCGCTGAAAAGGATATATGATAACAAATTGACATGGGCTTTAAATTTGGTGCATGGAAAGTGGGCCAAAACATATGTCTACGTAGAGATAACCATTTATGTCAAAATTTTATACTCATAAACCTTTAGATATTTTTTGTTTGACTTTTATTATATGATCATATAAAAAATTATTTAGATAATATTTATATGATATTAATTAATATTGTTTGTACAATTTTCATGAAAGAATGTGAATAAAAAAATAATAATATTTTTTATTTCATATTTTATCATTATAATTACACAAAATATAATAATTATTACAATCTAAATTTTATCTGAATAAATTTTTGTACGGTCAAAAACATTTTTCCTTTTCTTTTATAGTTTGTGGGCACTGAAGATCCAACTCTAGACCTGAAACGAATAATTCAAGTGATTTTACTAGTAAATTTTGCTATTAGTGGACAAATCGTCTAGATGTCGGCAAAACTTGAATATCCAATCTTTTATCAATAGAATGTCAAATGGAAACTGTGCTCATTGCTCCAAGAGGTCACCATATCCTCACATATGTATATACCTCTGTCATATGGTATCGTAAACAACCCAAAGATCAATGATGGAGTTTTAGAAAATCTTTCCTTCATTTTCTTTTCTCTTCTCTTTTCCTCTCTCATATTAATTGCTTATCAGCAACAACAATGTTATTCTTCCACATCCAACTGATATATACAAAGACTAGCTACGCATGATATATAGATTCACATAAATGTCCATGCCTCATTGGAGAAATGGGTCATTCAGGTGGCTATTCTTCAAATTCTGTTCACGGATTATGGACGGTTATTATTATATATGTACTGTATATTTCACTCTTTTTGTGAAAAAACAACAAGAATTTTTCTATTAACAACAGAAATAGATTACGCACTTTTTGTATGTTTCAGTAAATGTGTTCAATAGTCTTACTTTTTTTTTTTTTTGTAATGAAACAATTGGATGTGACACAAAATTATGATGTAAAACTCAAAGTTCATGTGGCATTTGGCCATTATTGTCCTTTTAATTTTTTTTTAATAAATAAAGCAATTGCCATTTGTTGCACTTCAGTACGTATAGTGGCAAAAGAAATTAAGGAAAAAAAAAAAACCAACAAAAGCTAGAACATGTATGATTAATTGTAGCTTATTACAAATAATTTCTATAAGCTTTTGTTCGGCACTAAGATCATATAATATCTTATTCATGTCGAGACTAATAATCCATACCAAATTGATCTCAAAGCTGACAATTTTACAGGCCAAATTTTTTTTTCAATTGGGTTTGACACTTATGGGTGTACCAATAAAATTTTCTAGAAGCTGGAAACTTAATGGTGTACTAACACACTGTTTTTCACGCTCATATCATCGCTTACTTTCCTTTAGAAAAAAAAAAAATTTAAGCTAATTCAAAGATAATCTGAACCCTTTCAAAATAAAATCTCGCTGACTTAAATAGATTGGTTGGTGAAGATATTGGCTTGATCTTCTCTTGCATCAGTCAAATTTGATCTTAATTAAGCATTTGGATTTTAAACATCCTCGTTGACATTTTTTAATATTCATCGAAGATCATATATCACATTTGGAATTGTTTCAACCGTCCTTTCAAATGCACCTTGAAAATAGGAACTCTTTTATTCTTAATAAGACCTAATATTTGAGAAGCCAGGGATGACAAAAGGAAATTCTTAATTTATTATTAAATCACAAGTTTGGGTTATTAGGGGCAACCCAAGAACAAATGACATATTAAACTCTAATACATCTCTTTATGGAGTGTTAATTTATATAATTGAACATCAAGAATGAAACCGCCATAGTTTCAACTCATTACCTATAAGTTGTAAAAGATTTTATTAGATAGATCAAATAAATTAAGATACTATAAAATGATAGGGAAAAAAAAGTATATTGTCTACCTAACAATCATTTTTGGGTCCATTGGAAGATCCTCCACACTGTAAGTTATACATAATTCTTTCTTTCTTTCTTTCTTTCTTTTTTTTACATATTTTACATCTCCTCTACGGGTTTGAAAGCCAACTTTTTTCATCTTAATAGCCTGAGAATCTATTTAACGATTCATTTTTTCTCTGCGTTTTTTTTTTTTTTTTGGTTGCAACAATAGTGCCTTAGCACCAAAGCTTTACACGGTGCACAACTAGTAGGTTATAATGAAAACCCCACTAATTAGTATCTTTGGAGCGGATGGTACTAAAGTATATCATAATTAACAACGATATCTACTTCCATATTAAGAGTGAAAGCGTGATTTGCCATCCAATTCTGCTAATGATTATTTCCAAATCATCAACTTCAAAATGTGGTCAGGAGATATCTAATTGTAACCACACAATTGATGATTTACTTGAATAGCTAAGAGGGAGGGCAAGCTTTCCTAGCTTGAAATGAGAATCCCTTTGGAGTTTTGATTAGTCCATCGCATCAACTATCAATATCTTTCTCCGTGACGAAAAAAATGTACCTTTCAGGACATCACTTATACATCGATTTTTATTTGGAAGATACTATCTAGTAATATTTAAATAATAATAAAGTGATATGTATTGTTAGATAATTGAAATTTAAAAAAAAAATAATTAAGTTATTAGATACTACTCAATAAATTGTGTAATTGCTTTATTATTTTATAAAATTAAATTGTATAGTAAAGCCTATTTATTTTTATTTTTAAAAGTCATGAAACGAAAAGTAGAAAAAATAAATTGTTAAGGTAAACTATTTTTATGAGGACGAATTACAATCATATTATTTTCCAAATTTAAATATCTACAATAATTTGTCGAATTACTTTTAAGGGAGCGTCCAATACTAGCAAAATATAGACAAGATTCATTAGTAATAAAATGTTTTTGAAGGTTGAAAATTCTGAATACAAATCCTAATCGAAGGCAATTAATAAAAAAAAAATACATCAGATAGGTAGAATATAATGCTCTTTAAAGAGTGAAGTAAAATGATTATCAACAAATGTGCCTGACAATTTTCATCCTTAACAATCAAATCAGCATAAACAATTCACGAATTCACTGATCCTAAGCCCGTCACACCGTTGACCATAAATTAATCGATGCTTTCACTGTCAGACACAAACATTGATTAGCTCCATAAAAAGCTAATTTATGGACGCACTTATCCTAGATGCTAAAGTTACCCGATTGCTATTGGTTAGTTTCCATTGATAAATCAAACTTACCAAATTGTCTACGCAAAGCTCGAGTTGATCATTAGGGTATTGCTATTTTATATAATGCCATTTCCGCACGAGTTATCTCTTTAAAGTGTGATATGATGGCTTGCCACTTGGAGCATGTAATTACCGAAGGACAACTATATAAATTTAAGGGTATTTGTTATTTTTTAATAATTTTTTTAATTTTTTTCATATAAATATAATTTACTTATAATTTTATATCATATAAATTTATTTTAATATTTTTTAAAATTTTAAATAAATTTTATTTATTATATAATATAAAATTATGAGTGAATTATATAATAAAAAAAAATTAAATTAAAATCCTCTCTATCCCTGAATATATGAATGACAATCTTGATCACACTTTTTAACAATAAAGACAGTCTTAAGGAAATCTAGCAATTTTAAACTGTGAGGCACTCATGTTACTTGAGTAGCTATAGAGAATGTGGTGGGGGGAGGCCGATGTGGCTGATGTGATAGTAATGGTGGGGGCACCTGCATATATATATATATATATATATATATTAATGCAACTGTTTTTAACATATTAATCGTTAGTTTGGGGAAGAGAGCTTCTTTATCTCTGACCCCTTTATATATGCTCTTATAGGAAGGCACCCAACAACTGGCTATTTCGTCCGTCCCACCACATTCTAGAGAGAGAGATGCATAGCATTAGCATAACTAATAAAGCATGAACTAACCGCTTTTTAGCCACTTAAACCCACTCGTGGAGTGAGGGAGAAAATTAAGAGAGGCACAACTAATCATTATCATAGTCTTATCATCACTTTCAAACGGGAGTGCTTAAAAGTATACAAACATGGCTTAAATTAATTATTAGATTTGTTTTTAACTTCTTGAATATGATCCACACCTCATTCCCTAAATAAGCCAGCAAAATGTGAACTATAGGCGCCGGCGGCGCCGCCCCTCTCTCTCCGTTTACTTATTTCAGTCTCTTCTTTCTTTTACGAATGTAAATTAGAAAAGTTAAATCCCACTACTTAAGAATTTATATTTCTACTTTCAAGACTTATAAAAAAAAAAAATATTATCATATTACATAATTTACTGTTCATAAAAAAATCAACTCAAATTTATCAATTTTGGTTGGAATTTATGTAAGTTTAGAAAGATTTAATATACATACGATGTTAATTTTAGACTGAAACAACATTCCTTCACTTTTTTATAAAAAAAAAAAAAACCCCATGATACATTTTTTTCCATTAAAAAAAAATGGGTGGTGGCTAGCCCATGGGGACTTGGTAAAGATCATTTTCTATTCTTACTCCTTTCGTTCTGCTACCAGATAATCGTCCAAATGTCCTTTTAGTGGCTGTCTTAATTTTCCATATTTCCCAAACACATGCCGCCTTTGGAATCGTCACATTTTTCATACTACGAGTTTACTTGTCAACCGTGTGACCATGCCGTAATTAATCCGGCCCAGTGGAGGAAGTTTTCTAATGGTCAAGAAAGTAGATTTACTTCAAATAAACCCGACCTAGGGATATGGGTAAATCTTTGTTTTCGGAAATTTCAAAAGGAAAGTGATATTTATCACGAAACAAACATCACAAAACTACACGAGAAAGCAATTAATAATGTTCCTATGGCTTTGGCACTGACAGTTGCCCTTTTTTTAAAAAAAAAATTAAAATTTAAGTAGTATTTAATGTTAATTTAAATATACTTAATTCTGACTTAAATTTATATTTTTTTTTATTTTTTTTACCTAAATTAAAGCTAAAATAGTACTTAATGCTACCATAAATATACTTTAGTGATGCCTTAAATTTTTTTAAAACATAAAAAAATTAAAAATTATTTTTTCATGTTACTCATAAAATTTCCTGAAGATAAATTTCATAGAAATTTCATGATATATAACACTTTCCATCTCAAAACTACCTTCCAAAAACCACCAACATGTACTTCCGTCTCTTAAAACAAAAGTATTAATTTTCTCTTTAAATGAACAAAATTTTTGATTTTTTACACGTATGGGCAATGAGATTATACATGGTAATGGTACTTATGACCCATCAAGAATTGCATCATTTGACACGTTCTTTTTATCTCGCCCTTTTCCCACATCCTGCATTAGTAGTTCTGCTCCGATTTATTTACTTTGTTTGGCTGTGTCAGTCTGTCTCCTTTCTCTGGAAGAGATTCAATAAAATTTTCGGTTGGTTTAGCTACAGTTAATAAAAACCAGTTTGGCCTCGTCGATCAGTTGGCAGAAAATCTAGGGAATGGACATTGGAACTAGAGTCAAATTCGGTGACAAGTCCCAGTCCGAGTAAACCCAGATGGGTCTTTAACAAATTTATTGATTTTGACCATTTCCGTAGTCGCCAAAATTTGAACCAAGGTTTAAGGATTAACTTTTTAACACATTATGCAATAGTATATAACATCTCATTGAATAATCTAATAGTTAGAATTTAAGACTTAGATTAAAGAGACTTTAGATTTTAATTTTTGAAAAAGAAGAATAAAATTATGAGAATGAGGCTCATCACTCAATAAATTTTCTAATAAACTAAAAAAAAAGTAATTAAACCAATTATATAATCGTTATTTGAATTATATAATCGTTATCTTTGGTTGTTTTTCTCAAAAAAATGATAAAAAATATCGTGAGACCCACATGTATACTATGCATAAACCAACGCTAACATGATTGATAATATAAGTAATACACGACATAAAATTTCCGGTCCATAGTGCACTAGCCAATAACTGAGACAAGGAAAACAATTATCAATGGAAGTTGAAGCAAAATAATTAGAAAAAAAAATTGAGTAGTGGGATGAGCAATTCTGCTTTCAAGTCTGATATTTGGGAGAGGTGCTTTGGAAATGAGAATCCTGACCATCCTTTGTAAAATACAAACTGGTTATTATTTTCTATTTCAGTGCTGTGTTGAAAGCTGCTAACACTTTGTTAATCATTATAACTGGGGAAAAGGTGGAGGAATCAAACTTTCATTATGAGCATCAAAGATAAAGAAGAGACCCCATTTTTATTTTTACCTTTTTTTTTTTTTTTCTGGTAGAAAGAGGAAACCCTTTTTGCCTGCCCACAAATTTGCATGCTTTGTTCTACAATTAATTAGCCTTTTGAGCACCTCATCAAACTTATCTACAACATCACTCAACTTTTCATTATTCTCATTGTTTAGATGCTAGTTTTGGTTCCTTAAGCATGCCTGTGGGCCATGAATTTTAAATTTATACATAGTACCTTTGTCTTGCAAAAAGTAGAGTGTTTTGTATAGCAAAAAAAAGCCAATTTATGGTCTTCCTTGGTCTTCCTTCTTTGATCAATTTTTATCACTTTGTTGAAGTCATTTCATGTTTATCTCTTGACCATTATATAATGACAGTTTTTTTTATCTAAAAACTCAATCTCATACTCCCTCATATAGAACCAATAAACTGTCACATCCAAAACTTTTCATGGATCAATTCAAGGGCTGCAAACGAACTTGAACCCCATACTTAGGCTTTATTGTAAGGACAATCACCGGAGCATGGCGGTAGCTATCTGAAATTGTGAAGCTGAACCGGGAAATCAACATGGCCAGTATGATTTTGGCTTCCATCATTGCAAAAGATTGGCCTACACAATTTCGCGGACCGGCAGCAAAAGGGATGAAGTGCCTGCCGGGGGCAAATGACTTAGACACGAACCGATCGGGATTGAATTCATTCGCATCTTTGCCCCATAGTTCCTCGCTATGGTGGATTGCAAGCACAGGAATCCATATCGAAAGTCCTTTCGGAATGTGAAGATCACCTAGCTTGATGTCTTCAAAGGCCATTCTAGGAAGTACTGTGGCTGGTGGGTACAGCCTTAAAGATTCAAGTATAACCATGTTTAGCTGCAAAATCATAAAAAAGGAGACAGTTGCTAAGTTGGTCATTGTTTATGAAGAATAGCATTTAGAGAGATAAGGACTTGTGGTAGGAAATACAGGTAACTTTTGGTTGATAAACCTTTTCATCATTACACTAGATATATATAGACATATTTTTTTTGGCCAGCAGTGCATTTGTGTGAGCAGTGCAAAAAACCCTTTTGACTTCTCTTGATCACTAGGCAGACAGCTAGGTTGGTCAATGATCAATCATTGGGATTCCTTGGCTTTTTTGTAATACAAACATTTGAGCATTTGGCAGAGAACAAAACAGTGAAGCGGACCCGTCATGAACTTAGGCCTTGCTAGACCCTAGGCTCATCTAAGCAGGCAGCAGCAATCATCATCTTAATCATCAACTCCAACAATCTAAATTGTAAGATTACTGTATAGTTTACTGCATCATCTTAAGAGCACTTCTTTTTTTATGATATGTTATATTGGACCTTCCTTTGTTTGTTACTCAAGGCTGATGGAATCAAGTGTAAGTGTAAAAGAAGAAAGAAGCAAAAAGGGAAAAAATTCCTTCATTGAAAGTTTAAGGTGGGAAAGAGCAACATATAAAGTCTAACGACTTGTAATTTAATGCCTTAAAATTTTAGGTAAGAAGTGGAGTCACAGTTCAATTTGTTGTTTACTCCTATTTTTTAGAAATTGCTCTCTACTATTGGACCTGAGTTTAATTGCCCTCTACTATTGAACCCGAGCCTGCGTGTATCCACGTCCGCAAATTTCCAACAAAGGCCTATGTAATGTAGATTTTATAGTTCACAATATGCAGAATTTAATTGAATCTATATCCTGAGATCACATTTCTATTGATCACACTCTTGAATTGCTGAAAGTAATAATGTCAGAAACCCTTTATAAATGTGAGGGAAAAGCATATGACTTGTTGACTTACCAGAGTGAGTTTGGAGAGATGATCAACTGAAGGAGTTTCACTATTGCAGACATCCTTCACCTCAGCTCTAACTTTTTCTTGCCAAGAAGGGTTGCTAGCCAGAAGCATGACAGTCCATGTAAGTAATAGAGCAGTTGTTTCATGGCCAGCAAAGAAGAATGTCTTGCATTCATCCATGATTAGCTGCAGGTTCAAACTGAACCCACTTCCTCTCTTGTTTTGCATCTCATTTAGAAGCATGCCCAGCAGATCATCCCCATAGGAGCTGCTCCTGCCAATCTCCACACAATCCTTTCTGCTCTGTATGATCTCTAGTAGCAGCCTCTCCACTTCCATCTTCAATGACTTTATTTCTCTATTGTATTTACTGGGAAAGAACCTGTTTAAAAAAAATTGTTATTATAAAGAAGTATAGAAATATGTGGATCTGCTAATGGAACCTGCAGCTGGAGGTGGAAATGGCAGAAGTCAATATGCAGGAACATGGACTAACTTGAAAGGGACTACTAACCAGAATGTTTTTTAAAAAAAAAAATCATCTACAAAAAGATGGAATCTTTCTTTAAAGCAACAACCATTTTTTAAATAAAAGGAAACTTCCATTTTTTCGGACTTCGAATCAAGACGACAGGGGCAACAAAAATAAAAAAAAGAAAAGAAAATTCCTGATGTATATATATGAGCACTAACCGGCTTCCAGGAAACCACAGCCGCCGGCTTGCTTGTGCACAAAGGCCCTGTAGATTTGTAAGGAGATGGAATATTTGATTGCCCTTCTCATAGCTAGTATCGAACTCTGTCCTTGAAATTATTTCAGCTGTAAGTCTAGTCATGTAATCACCAATTTCAAACTCGGTTCTGCCTGATTCCACTGCACTTTGCAGTGATTCCAGCATCTTCTTCGTGCACTCCACCATATGCCCCGCGTAGCTCTTTTTTTCAGAAAGAAAACGAATCCAACTTTTTACAGGCATTTCAACTCTCAAAGGTAAACCAACAAATAAAGCAAAAAAAAAAAGAGTAAAATTATATAACCATATAACCATCCTGTTAGATTACCCGGTTGATTGAAGTTTAGAGTCTCTAACCTCTAGGTTTGATGTTCGAACTCTACACTTAACACTCACCCTCCCCTTTCCTTACTGCTCGACTACCAGTTCCGATAGACCAACAAATATATAGACCAATAAACCATTCTATGCAATAATATGCTCACCTTTAATCTGTCTCCCATGAAGGCAGGGGCAACAATATGGCGTTGATGGTACCAATTATCGCCGTTGGCCATTAACAAGCCGCGGCCAATGAAATGTTTTGATCCTTGTTGCTGCTGCCAAGATTTTCCGGCTTTAGTACTATACTTGGTTAGAAGTTCTTTGATCAGTTCAGTCTCTGTCAAGCACATCCTTGGCTCAATCCCATTCCAATATATGAATCTTTTCCCTAAACAAGAAGCAACACCCAAGATTGTTTTAGTAAAATTTTATGGGGACAACTTGTTACTTTGTTTGAATTATCATATGCAAACGATGTACCATATTGTCTGGACCAGACAACATAATGTGGAAGGAGGCGACTGACGATGTCGTGATGGATGTGATCCATGTCCTTGGAGGTTGATTGAGAGACTAAAGAGGCCATGTCTAAGATGTTGCCGCTAAGGGGCCGAGGTTTGGGGCCATGCACTCCTTGCTTCTCCATGATTTTCTTGATGCGTAGTGGAGTTAGATAGTAGCATGAGATGGTGTCATATGCAATTCTGAATAACAAAGAGAGAAATAAGACAACTAGAATTGCCAACAACACCATGGCTGTGGTTGTTGAGTGACCATTCAAATGGTAAAACCACTTTGTTAACAAACACACAGATAGAAAGAGATTAAGAAAGAGAGAGGGTTTTGTTTGGTGGGCTTCTTTTTTTCTATACTTTTGTGGGTATTTGGGAAGAAGTAATGAAGAGTGACGGAGCTGTCTATGGTTTATATGGATGCTAAGCAGGTGCATTAATTTATAGTGATCTAGGCATCACGGCGGAAGAACCCTTTTTGTTTTTTTAGAGTTCAAATACACAAATACGAAAAATTATAAGAAAGAGTTACAGGGTAATAAACTAATTAATTTGTATAAGAAAATAATTCTTGTTTGTAATAAAAAAAGCTTATAAAATATATTTTTATTTTTTTATAAATATTAATTATTTAATTATATAAATAAATTAATTAATTACACTGTAATTCTTCTCTATTTATAATTTTTTATGTTCGTGTATCTTTTTCTGTTTTTTAAATGCACGGGCTCCATCCCTTCCAACTTTGTTCCCAATATTTTATGAACGAAACATATTACTTTTTTTTGAAAAAAAAAACATATTACTTGCGAAATAGAGTGGGGCTAAATGAAAATTTTTTTAACTAATTTGTTGTGTGCCAGAGTGTCCATTTGAACCTTGTAGTTTTATGGTCCTTAAAACAAGAAGTAGAAGTTATAATTAACAATTATAATTATATATTTTATAGGTTCATATTATTTTTTGTGTCTTTGTTATCTGATATATTTTTTTTAATTTTTCATGCAGTTAGAATTATGGGGTCTGTGAAACCCGCTAGTCTAACAACAGTGTACAAACATGTTGGCATGCCAATTTTGGTAAAAAGGAATTTCTTGTATGAGTTCTCAATAATTTCTTTTGTTGACGGGTGTTATAAAGTTTAATAAGATAAATGGAAATACATATATATATATATATATATATATATATATATATATATAACCCTTTTTTCAAATGAAGGAGCGTTCAAAAATATACGAAGTTTTTTAGTAGTGTACTTTTTTTTTTTGGCTTTTTCGATCTACTAAAAAAAAATATATAAGTTTCGACAACTGGCCTTAAAATTTTGAAAGTGGATTGAAAATTCTTTACAGCTATGAGCAGAAGACGTGTTCAAAGGCTTAGGTAACCTTCATACAAAATAAAAATTTTTAAAAAAATTTGTTGAGTTGACCTGCACTGGTTTTTGGGAAAATGCAAATCAAATGTATGGGGCAGCTACATCATAAAGGCCAACCACAGTGTTTCGTCCATCGCAATAATAGAACATTAGATTCCGCCAAGTAAATTTAGATAAGTTAGCTAATTTTCAAACTTTTTTATTTTTAAAAAATGAACACATCTCAATCTTTCATTCCAAATTCAAAAGTATAATTAGTCCAATATGTTAATTAAAGTACAAAAGCCCAAACCTTGACAATCTTGGTTGTGCTAATTATTTCATTAGACACAAAGTAGATTTTCATGCACATACAGTATCTCTAATTTTTCAAGTAATAAAAAAGAAGTATCAGTTTCTTACATGACATACATTTTCTTCCAAAGAAAAAATTATCTATTTTTGTAGATATCAACTTGTTTCATTTCGGTTATAAAATGGAATACAGAGTGGTATCCTTTGGCATTACGTTTCCAGGGCAAGTATGATGTTTTTTTTTTTTTTTTCCTTCTCTCTTAGATTAAAGTGAATCTCTGTTTTTCAAATGGATACTTAAACCCCAAATTAATTGCAACCCCTATTGAATCTCCCAGCCGTCTGTTTCAACCAATGAGAGTTTTGTATGTCCATCAAAACCCATAAATCTGCCAGGTTTTGTTCCCAATTTGTTATTCCCTATTCGACTGTCTCCGTGGAATAGGATCCTACCCCATCTTTGTATGTCCCCTCCAATTTAAATGAGTTTGGCTAAGGATTTCTATCATATTGTCGCTGGACAGCTAATTTCACGAGGGGAAGATTACATGATACGTACTGTGTAGCACATAAAAGATACGCAGTTAATTTAATTATTTATTTGTTAATTTTTTTTAAATTTAATATATTTTTCATTATCCAGATTTTACGTGTTAATTTTATATACATTTTTTTCTATATTATATAATTTTTTCATTTCACAATCAAATCAGTGGACAACTAATTTTATACTTTTAAAAATCAAATTGATCTAGTGATTGGATTAGTGAATTGGCGATTCAAAATCTAAATCAGTTTGATTTTTTAATCTGATTGAACAAATAAGTGATCGGAGCAAACTGTTTGACTCGCTCGACCTGGACAGTAGGACCCATCCAATCCAACCAATGAGCATGTCAGTTCAATTCTAAAAATTTCGTTCCTTTTTTTTTTCAAAAAAATTGTATATAATTATATTGTTTTATTAAGAATACGTAAAGATATATACTTAACTACTATTTTAATAACATTGTATTTATTTTTATATAATATAAAAATATTAACTATTTTAAAAATGAATTGACCCATTTATCCGAACGTCGACTATTAATCCGATGAACCGAATCTCAAACCAAATCAAAGTCTAGTCCAGATTTATAAACAATGACTAATTTCACAATTAACACATTCTAATTAAAAATATATAGATATACTTGTTTGCATTCCTTAATAATTGAATTACCTAACCACGTATATACGTGCGATTAACGATACATTTGTTGCTTTAACTATTGCTCTATTGAAGGAACCAGGCTTATAATTTGGGTCATTTGGTTTGAGAAAACAAGTGGATGCATTTGAAATTATGTATTTTAAGTCAACTAGAGAGCCTTGATATTTTAATACAATAATAGTTTCTTTAAACGCTCATTTACTGCAGAGATTGTGTTTACCAGCAGACAAAAACCCCTTCCTTCTCTCTTTTGCTATATCTTATCCTTGTTCTTTCCATTATAATATTGTCAAGTAGCCCTTCTTCGTTGTTGGTTTGCTCATATGCATGCGTGAATCCTTTCTATATATTGCCAAGAAAGAATCAACTAAAATATTAAATGGTACGCTGCAGAATTCCTCTTTGACAATTGAAAAAAATGTTAGTCTTCTTCATTCTATGCTTGTTATTTTTACTTTTTTCTTAATATAATTTATTTATAGTCTTACATAATAAATTTATTTTTAGTTAAAGTAAAATTTACTTATTGTGCAAAATAAGATAATGAATAAGTTATATTCATTAAAAAAAATTAATCAAATTAAAAATCTCTTCTTCATGAACACACTGAGAAGGAAAGAGGTGGAGTTAGAAAAGAAAATTTTCTCTTTTAGTGTTTTTACTTAGTTAAATTAGATTTGTCCACATCACTTAAAAATTTATTGGTGTAACTCAGTTGTGCTACTAAGAAGCCGAACATAATATTTTTCTTTAGTGATCCGTCACAAGAGATATTATTGCGTGATCAATTTTCTTATGTAGCACTTGCTTTAGCATATTCGCTTTGTCCAGTCACACATCAAAAACTTGTTGAAAATAAGGTATTAAGTCAAACATTAATTAAGTTGTGGTATGTTAAATCCAACTTCAATTTTCTCTGTCGATATGGACATTTTTTCCCATTATTTTTTTTTTTTTGATGACATATGGGAAAAGAAAACGAAAAACCACCACTAAGTAGTTTTTTCTTTGAGGGAGGGGCTGGATAGGCAACTATTTCCCCTGATCCATTCAAGTGGTATTTTGGTATTATGCTAAACTTTGGTGTTTCGCCGCAACGAGTTGACAATAGTTTTAATGGGAAAGACACAAACTGACTTGTGAGATTCACTTGGTCAGAACGTAAAACGAAAAACATAGGACTTACATCATGATCAACCTACATTTGGCTGTCGGTTTTCTTTGACATTCATGTTCAAACTTAAGGACGCACCAAATTAATTTAAACATATTCTTATTTTTTTTTATTTTGGACGAACATATTCTTATTTTTGGATAGCTAAAGTTTACATCTAGCTAACAACCACGCAATTCAAAAATCAGGCACGGAATCCAACCGAAAGCTATGCAACGCCGACCAATTATATCAGACTTCCAGGGAACTATAATCTAGACCACTAGAGATTACAATGATAAAGGTACAGTAGGAATCAGTTTTTTTCCCCCCAAGAGTCTATAGTCGTATCGTCTTTGGATATGGTCCATGCGGAGCAAAAATTTTCATGGTAGTGACTAGTTGGTCGGTGGGTAAGACTCACCCATACTTGTATTTAAACAAGCCTAACGTAACTGTCCTGAAATGATATTTCCACTATGTGAATAGAACATAATGGGAAAAAAAAAAATTGTATATGTCCACTTATTGTTGTGATCTAGTAGTAATGAAATCGTTTGCTACCGTGCCATAAATCATAAGCTCAAATTTCCGTCAAAGTGTTCGGTAGGTTGAACCCACACCTATATAGGATGCTGTTCTGACGTAACTATGAAATATTATCTTTGTCTTTTTCATTTTTTTTTCCAAAAAAGTAAAATGTGCATGTAAATTGCAGAATTGCAGTAGATGATTCAAACAGAATCTTTTGAAAATGTCATCAATAACGGAAAGGGTTTAGCAGAATCATGATCTTCTAATCATTAGAAGCAAAATGAATCCACATTTCACATTAAGAACTGGGAAAATAAATAAAGGAAAACGAATTGTTGATTGATATAGTCAAAAAGTATGGAAAAGGTCCAAAGGATGATATGAAGATATGCAAGTTGGTCTTCAAGGATCATTTCCCTTTCAGTAAAGCATTCACGAAAACATGTGCAAATTTGGCGCCGTTGTTAGGGGCAATATGCCACAAAACAAAAGGCCCTAAATTGAAGGACAAGCAGCATGCGGAAATAATAGATGCTCGTACGACTGAGATTGAATTAATGAGAAAAAGCATGGATAATTGTTCACTTAAGAGACATGAAAATCTTGGGCAATCATATTTGATCACGTCTGTTAAAAGAAACTAATATGGAGCATTAAACGTAAGTTCATCACGGTTTCATTTGTTGGATTCATGGTTCCGTCCATGGATTAGCATAGCAGTGATAGGCTTGCAGTTTGTGTGAACAAAATGCAGGAGATCGTGAGTTTGAATATCTACTAATGTAAACTATTCTTAGAAGGCCATGCTCGGGACCTAGACTCTCATTTATGAGGATTGTTTTGATTGAGCAATTTGCATGGACCTGAGATTTACGACGCACTACGGTGGAAAATCAAAAAAATAAAAATTGCAGCTGACGGGTCTTTGCCTCATAGAAATAGAGGCATAGAGGAATAAATTAATTCTAAATTTTTATCAAAATTTATAAATGATTCTTAAAACTTTTTACTTTTTCATTTTAGTTTTAAACTTTTAATATCCTTATAATAAAGTCCTTCTACCGATACAATTGAGGGAATATATAATTTTTTGTCCTAAACTTTTGCATTTTTTTATGTAAATTTTAAATTTTTTTGACATTTCATTTGAATTTTAAATTTTTTAATTTTTTACCAAATCAGTCCTTTTATTTACGAAAAGTAGTCAGTCTATTAATAAATGAGTTTAAATTAATAAAAATGTCAAATAAATGAATTAAATATTTTTTTCATCAACAAATATGCACATAAAATATTTTTTAATCAATAAATATACCAATTAAATATGCAAAATGTATTTTTTTTATGGAAAAAATTTTCAATTAGTATATTTAACATTTTTTCAAATAATTTTTGTAAGGTTAAAATCATTTTTTTAATAGATTGATCACTTTTTGTTAACAAATGGACTAATTTAGTATGAAATCAAAAAGTTTAGAACTCAAATGAAATTTTAAAAAAGTTTAGGACTTATATATAAAAATATTATAAAAGTTTAGGGCTTATAAAATAGATATCCCACAATTGAGTCAAACTTTTAATATTATATATTGATCAAACAAAAATAATCTCAATGTCATTAGTAAAAGAACTTTAATGTAATAAATTTTAAAAGTTTATGACTAAAATGAATGAATAAAAAAATTTAAGATTGAAAACTCATAAAAGTTTAAAATTCATTTTACTTTTCTTTTATGCCCAAAATTTGACAATGTGGTTTCCGAATTCCCAAAAACACCAAACTTTCCCAGCCTCGAAACACACTCAAAATTTCCCGGGAAACAAACAGAAAGAGGGTGTCTTCATTCTTTTTTTTTTTTTAGGCAAAACATATAATTTCGCCCACCATCTTTCAGTTTTTTAAAAATTTCACCTACAACGTTTTTTTTATTTTGAATTTCACTTTTAACGTTTTTTCCGTCAATTTTTTTTACCTTTTTCCGTTAGTTGACCGTTAAGTATGATACATGACAGTCCAATTAACGATATATTTAATATCTTTATATAATTAAAAGAAAGATATTAAAAAAAAAGTCGCAGGAAAAAAATTATCGACTGTAACGTGATGACATATTGCTAATGTGGGCTATAAATAGGATGATTTGTCACTGACTAGACTGCCACGTATCACACTTAACGGTCAACTAACGAAAAAAGACAAAAAAAATTGATGAAAAAAACGTTGAGGGTGAAATTCAAAATAAAAAAATATTATAGATAAAATTTTAAAAAGCTGAAAGATTGTGGGCGAAATTCATAAATTTACTTGTTTTTTTTTTTTAATTCCCCTTGATGGCTATTAATTTATTCAAGAAAACTGATTTTCCGGGTGTTGAATATAAAATTATCACGCGATCGTGTATCCTGACCGTATCTTTCCTTCCTCAACAAAGTACGAGCATTTTGAAATGATAAGCCAACTCACTCAATTAAAGTTAAAAATAAATAAATAAATATAGATTCAAGATTGAAAGCGTCACGACTTTTCATTTTGATTTTAATTCTTGATCCCATGGAATTTTTATTGTTTTTTTTTTAACAAATTTTTGTTGTTTAAAGATAAGATTTTGTTCAAGGATACGATCACAACAGATCAGCTTCCAAGTGCGTTGCGGATTTTTTTCAGTAAATTAAAGACTTTTTTTGGTTTTTAAATTTTTTAAATAATAAAAATAAATTTCCAACAAATTTGAAAAACTATTATTATTACGTCAGCTTAATTTAATAACATGAAATTCTACGAATAAATAATGTCTGATTTAGCAAAATTAACAGTAAAATAACTTATTGGTACCTAATTATTTTATAACAAAAACATGAACCAGCCATTTTTTTGAAAAAAAAATTCATTGCGAATAAGATGAATATCAGATTTCTAGATAGAGACTGGCATGTGTATTGTTGTTATATTGTTATAGCTCCTTTACCTTACTTCAAAGGGACAAGTATATTATTTAAATATTAATAAAACTGAATATAATTTTATCATTAAAAATTATAGTAATTGTTAAGCCGATTCTCCATGTCGTGCATCACTATTTACATTCCAAGGACTCCTGGTAAGTGCCAAGCAGAGCACCAAGGTAGGAGCTTAAACCCAAATCATCTGTATAAAAATATGTTAATTTTTTTACTAAACTATTACTTCAAATAATTAAAATAACGATTTTAAAAATAAAAAAAATTATACCTATAATTAAACATTTTAACTAAAAAGTTTTACATATATACGTAACTGATTAAATTATTCAAAAAAACCCTGGGAAGAGCGAGTGGGGGTCTTCATCAAGCAGGCGGCGGTCCTTTTGGTCGAGCGTCCGCCGCTCTTGCCCGGCCGCCAGACCAATTCTTCAGGGAATTCCTTTTTGTTTTATTGGTTTTTTAGGGAATTCTTCTTTTATTGTTACTTCTTTATCTTTTTCACTTCAGAAAGCTTTGCAAGAAAAAGAAATCTATTAACCGAGAAAGAACAAGAAGCAACGGCGGCAGTCACCGTGAAAGAAAGACCGCCCATTTGTTGAAATTCAAAAGTAATCTTTTACCACCGCTCGTACCACTGCCTTCCATGGCTTTAGGTGGTATCACCGATTATACGGTCGGCGTTCAAGAATCTATGGGTTTTGATTTTGTTTCTTAAATTGTTATTGAGTGGATGGTTGAAGCGGTTGAGAAGAGAATTTGACAGATTGATGACAGAGTGGAAAGTAGTAATTATCTCCAAACTAAAAAGATACAGGGACACTGAAACGCAGATCAGACGCATGGCTTTTTCTTTTTTTTAAAAAAAAATAAAAAATATTTTCTTTTTTCTTTTACAAATACTAAATATCTAATTAAAAAATGATTGATCGTAATATATCGATTTTACATTTTTTTTTACTGTATTTATGTAATTGAACTCAAGTATGACTCCTCAAATCAAAGGTAATAGAAATCAACTTATTTGGAAACAAACATTAAAATGGAAATGACAAAAACCCCTGGCCTTAAATTATAAAATAAGAAAAGGTTTCAAATTTTGACTATACAATCGAATAAAATGTAAAAAAAATAAAATTAAAACGTAAAATTAGATGAATGCTGTCATAAAACTTAAATGGTAGATCTCAAACAGAACCGAATATGAGTTTTCTTTTAACATTCCAAACAGACGACGAGTGCTTGCTTGCCGGGTTGAGCATTTGATCAAGAACCAGAATATGAGGGATGTGTTGGATATGATAGACGACTACTGCCAACTCCCACTGGAAAGGATCGTGCTCTTTGAGAAGAGCAAGTTGGTTTCTGTAACGTCGATTATAGATCATGTTCCCGTATTGTCTGTTCGGCTGTTTTGAATCTCTTGACAACTGAGAATGTGCTTGTGTTTGCGCGGACAATGTCCTGACGAACTCAATGAGACAATATCCAGCTTCATCTTTGCATCTTTGAGATGCAGGGAATGCCCTGAGCTTCACGAGATTTGGGGAATCTTTACATCAGGATTTGGCTAAGAGTTTGCTGCTCATGCTATTGAGCTGCGCAACAGCAGTGGGGGTAAAAAGTTGTCTGCTGTAAGATTAAACTTCTTAAGCCGCTTGGGCTCAACAAGTGTCTTCTGGGTTAGATCATACGAAAGCTTTCAACACAGTAGCCAAGCTTGGAATGCAGAATGAAGGCGCCGGAAGACATCGCAGCCAAGAATGGTTTCACCCTAGGCTCGGAGGAAAATGCTCCTGCAGTTGATATGGTAGGCAAACCATAACACCATAACAAGCGCAAAGAGTACAAAATGTGAGATTCGTCGTTCAACTGTGTCAATGATCAGTTCAGGAGACATCCAATGTTAGACAGGAGCAGAAGCAGAAGTGGCAGGAATCTACTAAATCAGCTGAGTCAAATGATGGAGAGCCTCAACATGAAATCATGATTTGCTTGAGGAGTTTAAATCTAGTGAGAACTATGAACCTCGCATACCAAGCCAGTACAAAGACGTTGTGGCAGCTGCTCAAGATGCTTATGAATCAGCAGCTTACGCAGCTGCAGCTGCAAGAGCTGCTGTCAAACTACTGAGATTTCAATCTCACGATAATGATCAAGGTGGCTTTCAAGGTTCTAGTCATCAACAAGCAACCTGATACAATTCCGATAAGAACTCAACACCTCCAATTCTAACTTTGAGTATGGAACTTTACAAGAGAAACAATTGGATGGTCAGTTGGCATTTGACAAAACTCATTCTATTGAAAACGTGAGGTCTGAATCAGATTCTGGAGATATTGCAGGAAACAATGGTAGAACACATCTCAAAGAGTTGAAAGAGAGTAAAAAGATAATGATTTCCATCAATGCCATGACCTGGATTCTTATGGAATGCCTATTTTTCCCATGAAAGAATGCCAAGAATCAAACATTACAACGCAGTTCCAGAGGAAGATAGCTAGAATGAAGAGGGAATATGCATTCTCGCAAATCTCATAACTTGATTCCACTGAAATATCATTTTGATCACTAGACAAAATCCATGAAGGGAAAAGCTAACACCAACTACACAACATTGCAAGAGATGAGGTTCAATCACCTCTTCAGAAATCCAAAATAGATAGGCAGCATTTACCAGCGAGAACTAGGAGATGTTGAGGGTAGTGATACACAACAGGGTGCGGAAATATTAAGTTTCGTTATTTTTTCGAGGTCAGTCATCGTATAGCGAGAGTAAAAGATTAAGTTTGGTTTTCTCACTTATTACTGTGAAAATTATGTCACTGCAAGTAAATTCAGTGTGGCAATGACAATCTATCCAAAAAACAGCACGATGGATTCTTATTCATGAAGTTGCCTGGTGTGCATGCAAAAGGGACTAAGACTTGAACATCAATTAGTAAGACAATCATAGCGGTTTAACCAAAGTCAGGCTCGTTGTTGCCAAACAATTTAACATTCGACTCATATTGATCAAACTCTCAATGCTTTTCACAGGACATTAGTTGCAGCAAAATTCAGTCAATCCACAAAATTCATGACTACAACTTACTACAAACCGCTAGAAGTCTCCTGCCACAAGTTGATGATATCAGTAGCGTGATTGAGAAGAATGACCATTTGTTTCCGGGAAATCCAGGGCTTGCTCTCAAGCAGCGACTTGAGCTGCTCCCAGGCGTCAGTCCTGGGCCAGAAATGGTAGGGACTCAAAGGGATTGCGCCGTGGCCCGGTATCACTTGGTCTAGTGCCATGCCAATTGCCTTTTCCTTCCAAATGAACTTTAGTACCACCCTTGGTTTCTCCATTGGCTTCACCACCACTCTAAGCTTCTACATTATTTCTCAAAAAAATAAATAAATAAGAAGAAACTATTACAATGGAATTTGGAGGTGATTTTAAGCCCAATTATTTTCTTAACTCTAAAAGTAAATTACAAGTCCCAATTAACCCAATAAATATCCAATTGGGTTTCTTATACCATCAACAAAACAGGAAAAACAAACAAAAAAAAAGAAGCATACTTTAATAAGAGACTCAATTCCAAAACCAGAAAAATAAAAGTAAAAAAAAGAATAGGAAAAAGAAAAAAGAACAAGAAAAAGAAAAAGAAGCAATAGAGGACCTCTTTATTTGTGGGTAACTCTTCTTCTGCCGCTACTATTGGTTCGGACATTGGAGAAGCAGAAAGCCTGGATTTTGCTGTCGTTTTGCGGCAAGAAAGCGAACAGTGTGAGGCTTTTGGTCTCAGGGAAATGGTCTGGTGGGGTTTAAGGGATTTTGCTGGGAAGCTACTTAGTGAAGGGAATTTCAAGGTTCTAAATTGGACACTGCCGCCACTTAGTTTGGCTTGCGTTGCCATGGACGCCGACCATATGTTCCCCTGTTTTCAGATTTTAGCGCTTGTCAGCGAGGGAGAGTTGAGGATTAAGGAAGGAAGAAGCCAGTTTTGGCCTATACGCGTCGTTTTGGGTTCTCCATTTCTTTCATCCGATCATTTATTTTTTTGTTTTTATTTTTTTTCAAGTTAATTAGTACTAAAACTCAATTTAAGACTTTTAAAAAGATGATAGAAGTCCCAATTGAATTATTGTTTGTAAAACCAATTTTTAAGATAATTTGGTGGAGGGAAAAGTCATATAGGTACATAATAATATATACAAATTTTATATGTGAAAATCTAAACTATTAAATTATAAAACATATATTACATAAAAAATATATATATATATAATTTATTAAATTAATTGTGTATCTTTCAAATTTAGAAATTATATGACTGTATAGTAGTATTTTTTCGTGGAATCAAATGAACCCCAAAGTCATACTCATATGAGAACAAAGTAAAAAATTTTAGTAAGATATAATTAGAATAAATAAATAATAAAATAGAATTATATGGTTAAAAATAATGTGTATGGTACAAACAAGATAAAATTCAATAAGTATAAAATAGTCTAACATGTGTATCATACGTTTTTTTTTTTACCAAAAGAAAATCAAAGATAAGCGCAAACAAACTGCCAAAAGCTAAGTCCATTCAATTGGTCATTAATTTCATAACCATCACATGACAATTTCAACTACATTATTACAAATCAATGGACTGACCATAAAAACAAACACAGAAACAACAACATAAATTCCACATGCTATCTGTTGATGAATGACTTCAGATGAGACATCATTTCTTGGGTCCTAGTTTGAGACAGATGAGAATTATGCAGAATTTGAAACGCGTGTCCAACGCCTTTGTAAATTACTGATTCCACCCTTGTACCAGCATTAGCCAAAGCAGCGCAGAACTCCGAGTTCCTGTCCTTAAGTATATCCGTATCTGATATGCATACCATTACTGGTGGCATCTGCAGATTCCGCAACTTAGCTGCCCCGTTTGCCAGAGGGTTGCAGAATGGATGATCACGGGTGACCCCAGAAGGCAGTGACAGGCGCCAATATGTATCAGATGATGACAAGGTTAGTGCTGAATTGGCTGGTTGAGTCATGTTTTTCTCGGACCAAGTTCGCAGCTCTCCTCCGAAGAAAGGTTGAATCAAGATGAGACCCTTAAGACAGAATGGCTTTGTTGATATAGTTTCAGAATTATTTCCAGGGGATCCTAACCTTGTTGCCACATTGTAAGCTACGTTTGCACCAGAACTGTCACCAGCTAGGAACAAGCTGGAAAAATTGCACCTGTTCAACCACCAATTCTGTTCAGGAGAACCATGTAGAGCCTGCTGTCTCACCCACTTCAGGGTATTGATGCCATCGTCATAAGCAGCAGGGAGACGGTTCTCCGGGGACAGACGGTAATTTATGGACAGAATCACACTTCCTGCTTTAGAAGCAAGATTGGCCAAGAATTCATGATAACAGCTCCAAGCAGCTGATCCAACACAAAATCCACCTCCATGGAAGTACATGAGCAAAGGCAGCTTTCCGGGGCAGCTTGGGACGTAAATCCGTGTCCATAAGTTAGTAAATTTGTCAATTACCACATCTTTCACTGCCAGACCATCTACTGGTGCCACCGTACAAGGCACAGTAGGAATGATTGGGGGCCTTTCAATGAATCCGTCTTTGTAAACTCTAATGAGCCCTTCAATTTCTTCTGTGATGACTCTATGATTCATCTTACTTCCTTGAAGGTTAAGCCTTGGATCATAGGAAATGGCAGCCATTCTTTTACTTCTCATATAACAAGTGGGGTGGAAAGACTTTTTGAATTAGATTTGGTGAGTGCTCTGGTCGTTACTTCGAGGCTTTTTTTATAGGATTGAGAAAAAGCGTTTATTTCATTTTTCTCGGACAAGTTGGAAGTTTAACTAACCATATGTCATCACATAGATTCTCATATTCTCGGAATGACTTTGCGATTGTTCTAAGTATTACATCTGCGGTTTGCGGCTAGAGTTGACCAACACGAGCCACCATTTCGAGAAAATACGATTCTTATCCAAAGGCACCGCCAAAAACACTCGTATCTACGTCAAAAAAAAAAAAGACACTCGTATCGATCTGTGATGCAACTTGTGTCATAATATCACTTTCATGGTTTGATTTCCCACATGCCGTGGATGGATGGTGGAATTCTTGGACATGAGTAGATAATATTGCAAAATCAACTTGCTGAGGTCAGATTAGAGAAACCATCCCCTTAGAGAGCCATTGAGTAAATTAGTGTTGGAAATTTATTGAGAATGGACACGTGCAGATTCAGGTCTAATTGTAAAAAGTAATTATCCTCTTTAAAGAATAAGAGTAAAAACAAGTAATAATAAAATGAGCCGCAAACTCCACTCTCATCCGAAACCAATTGGATAGGAAACAAGGGCCATGGGCCCAATTTTTATCTTGCTGGAACTCTCCACCTCTTTTCCATGTAGGACTTCGGCACTCACAATTGTATTCTCCAACACTAGCAAATGGTGGAGAGTCAACAGGAAAACTTAGTGCAGTTTGCTTCCTACTTTATTCATTCAATTATTCTGTTGACTCTTTCTGTTTCGAGATTCCGAAAACAATACCAAAACTTTGTTGACGTAAATACAGTTGTTCTTCAAGAAAAGATAAGAAACAGATGCCACTAATGCACATTTGTCCACCGCAAGAGATAAGAAATTGCTTCTTGTTGTTGCATCCCTGTGCTTTCCAAGTTTCCATCAATTTTTACGAATTGAATTAGTGAGTTCATCTACTCTATTCCAACAGGGCATATGAAAAATGAAAGGCGCATATTAATCACCAAATGTAACAAGAAGAAAACTTCATTCATTAAAAAAAAAAAAAAAATAGACCATTCTGCTCTTCTGGTCACAAATCCTTTACAGAATTATTCACACGCACATCCCTTTTGAGGGGAAAAAGAAAGGGAAATAGAAAAGAAGTTTCCAGGCACGTACATCCTAGAAGCAAAGATTTTATGCTTTGATCTTTCCGCCATATCTTTATCTGCTTCCATGTAACAGTCCGCGAGATATAACTTGGTTTCCTGGCATTTTATTCCCCTCCAGCTGGTAACCGAAAGAACAGAAAAGACAATGTGCTGCAAGGCTTGATATCCTTAAGTACCGTGGCATAATGGCATGTCAACAAAGTACATTTTGAATTCAATTTACTGATGAAAGTGAAGAGCCAGTAGCCATAAGGTCTAGTGATAAAGTCACCTGAACTCTTAGTTTTAAGTTTAAGGTTTGATCTCTAGTCCCTATAAACCAAAAAATAAAAAATAAAAAAACCGATGAAAGCAAGAATTCTACAGACTTGTGGCACACACCCCGCAGCCCTTGTTTATTTGAATTAGATGCTTATTCATGTTGACTGAAGGGTATATGCTTATAGATTGAAGTACCTTTTGAAAAGAATCATTCACCTAGTGGAACGCAGATGTAATTTTTGCCACAATTTAGATTATGCAAAATTTAGTAAATCGTGTCAATTTCTGCTTTTCAGCCGTCATAACCCTAATCAAATACAATAAGCTGATCAAATTTACATCTCAAGAATATGTACCAATCCATATTTGATCATGTTAGAAACACTATATGTGTTATTTTTGATTTTGGTATAGGGATATATAATCTTTATGCCATTGGAACCTGGGACTCCAGATTAGGAAAAAGCCAATCCTGAACAAAAATGTTGAATGAGTGTATGGCATGAATGATATTTGTCGTAACTATGAAAATGCCAGATCAAGTAAATGGCAAATTATAGTATGAAATTAAATTTTGAAAAGGCTGGATTCCTGGGAATGTTGACTTACATTGTATATTATCTATTCTACGTATGGCGCTTATGGTGCTTTTCATTCTTTGTGCAGACCAAATGGTTGTGCAATGTGTAAGTTTGCATCTCTTCTGCAACATATAATTCTGCCAATGGATAGGCAAATGGGTCGCAATGTATCTTTTATCTTTATTCTCTACAGTATTCCCTACTTTGTTATCCTTCTTTTGACTAAATCCATCCGCATTATCAAGGCTGTTAAATAAGCCAAGTAAAAACAAATCAACTCTAAACAATAGCTGTGAAAGTCGTTTTTTCGTTAATTAACTCTGATTATGACTTAAACTCAAAGACTTTTAATTCTAAAGACGACTTCAGATGGTACAACAATGAAAGTTGTGTTAACAACCCAAAATTAACAACCACCAGATAAGTCGGGCAATATATGGCAACCGCAACCTTGTTAAATCAATATAGCCCGACCACCTGCTTTAAGGCAGGTGCAGTTTGGAAGTCATTCTTCGTGGTGCAGTTTGGAAGTCCTGCGAGCTTCAAAATAGAATTGGACCACATCCACATGTAAGTTTGATGTTTATAAGACCGCCTAAACATACAGCAAATAGAGTCCAATTTTTCTTGGTTTTCTGTCTTTCGGTCACTTCTTGGTTTTCTGTCTAATTACTCGGGCCTATTAAAAATTGGATTGGGGTTGGAAGTTTGCAAAACATACAAGCCTGGTCCAGCAGAATTACATCAAAAATAGTTGTTTGTTTGGCCTTTTAACTTTTGAAAATTTAAAATATCTTTTCAAACATATTATACGTGCTCGCAATGTTAAGGAAATTTGAGAACTAAAAGCTTAGTTAAGTTGGCTGGAGATATTTGCCTCCAATTTTTTAGTTTGGAGTTCAAATGTCAGACTTATGTTGTGATTGGATATGAAGAGAGTGAATGAAAAAAATAAAAAATAAAAAATAATATAGTAATGATGATATTATAATTAATAAAAAATAATAATTAAAAAATTCTGTAAAAAAAATAAATAATAATTTATAAAAAAAAATAAAAGATAATTATTTAAATTGATAAAAAATAAATAAAAACGAAAATGAATGAAAAATATTTTTCTTTCTATTTTTCTTTTTTTTTCCTTTGAAATTTCCAGTCAGGAGATTAGCATTTATCTTCTCTCTCCCCTTGCGGCTGGACTATTAACACATCAAAATAGATCACATGTATAGTGGCTTGCACCACATCCCCCAAAAAAGGACAGCGGCAAACATAGCAAAGTATTCGGTCAACCACAGATTTTCACAGACGGTAGATGGTACTAGTAGCCACTGGATACTGCTAGGGTGACTAAAGTCCTTTACATTTTTTTTTTTTTTGTTCATCAAAGCTGTTAGCCCAACGATAAGAGGAGGTGGAGGGGGAGGGTGAACGTCAGGTCTGATGTTCGAGGTTAGAGGAACTAAGTCTTCATCAACTGGACTATGGCCAATGCTCCTAAAGTCCTTTACATTGTGCAAAACATAACCTGAAAATGTACTCAAGCACGTCCAATGCAAAATTAGCAACGCAGCAACCAAAATGCGCACTTAGGGTCCGTTTGTTTGCTATAAAATAACTTATATTTGTAAAATATTTGCAGGGAAAAATATTTGCAGTGAAAATAATAATTTTCCTTTGTCACTTACTTATAGCACAGTTTGTATTTTTCTTGAAAATAACTTCAGCTCTGCAAAAGGAGAAATTATTTTACCTGAAAATCTAAAAATTTTTCCCAAATTTTGCCTATGTAAAATATTTTCCGTAAAACAAACGCCAGAAAACCTGTAAAATTTTTTCCTGAAAAATGTTTTACAGGAAACAAACACACCCTTAATATACAAATTACTTCCAGCAGAGAAAACAGGATATGAGGATCTACTGCAAAAGAGAGCAAAAACCTGATGTGCAAGTAAGCATCCCTCAGTCAATCGAAAAAAATTCAGGGAAGCAGAATTTAGCATGTCTTGCTTCTTTCACTGGATGGATAGATAAGCAGACTAGTTGATTTCGACAGCACCAACATCTTTTCTGACAATCTGCAAACAAAATCTTTTGTATGTTACGTATTGATGTGTCCTACTTTTCAATACAATGGGCACCTTCAACTTCAATTTTAGACGTTGTAGTTCTAATGTATAATCAATTGTGAAGGGTTCTTATATCATTAGTTGATGGAAAACTTAATGAACCATCAACGAAGTGTTTGTTATTGGACATATTTCATAAGATTCGGTACGTAGGAAAGAGTAGCCATTGAAAATTGAAAAAGCAACAAAGTCATTGAGCTTTATCCTCGAATAATACCTGTGATATGTATTCTTTAA
Source organism: Carallia pectinifolia (assembly GCA_037832335.1). Taxonomy (NCBI): domain Eukaryota; kingdom Viridiplantae; phylum Streptophyta; class Magnoliopsida; order Malpighiales; family Rhizophoraceae; genus Carallia; species Carallia pectinifolia. The sequence continues at coordinate 19,929,094 of CM075443.1, forward strand.
TCTTTTCATTAATTGGTCCATCTAGAGCTCTCTCAGCAAGTTCATAAAGTAAAGTGCTCCCTTCAGGTCCATTAACTTTGTCTTTCTGCAAATATCTGCATAAAAAGTTCCAAAACTGAATATCAAGCCCAGGCATCTGTCCAGAGCAAACAACTGGTCCAACATAGACAGACGCCACATAGACTATCCATCCCATCATATTATTCTTACCTTTGCTGGACAAGCATCTCCAATGCCTGCTTGATGTTTCCAAGGACAGGATGAGTTTCCTCATTGTCATCCAACCCCATCCGTCTCAAGTGGTGCCAAAGTTGTTCTGCACAGTGTCACAGAGAAACACAAGAAAAAAATACGGCTTAAGTTCTTAAAATTTTTTTTAAAAAAATCCCTCTTGCTTTTCTTTCCCCCTTTCCTTAGGAGAAGACAGAACAGTCTGTTAGATTGTAAGCAAGATGATATCACTCAACTGACGAGAATAATACACTCCAGTTAGCCCATAGTCAACCTACATAATACAATGCATATTTTAGGCCAAAAAACTGCCTCAACCAAAAAGCCTGATTCATACAAACTCTTTATCTGACTGCTTAATGCTACTGAATTGCCTATTACAAAATATTGCAACCAAGAAACATACCCTCTGGGATTTTGCCTCCAGCAAGGTGCACAATACTGATTATCACAAAAGTGAAACCAGTAAAATGTGCTGTGTTTACTTCCTCGACATACTTCCTGTAAACATCAGCTGGTAGCTGACTTATGAGAATATAGGACTTGGAATCAGCTACACCTGGAAATAACATATCATAAGATCTACTTTAGAGACAAAAACAAACAATCAACCATGTTTAAAGAAAGATCAAATGGCATTCTAGAAGCATCAGAGGCTAGCAGAATGTCCATGCAGCCTCATGTGTTCAATTAAGATAATCTAGTTGTACTTTACTAAAATGTAATGAAGATAAAAATAGCCATATATGACAGTAACAGGTCAAAAAAAAAAAAAACAAAAGCATCATAGTGGTTTTCAGTTGTTGTTGTGCCCGCTGCTGAAGGTGATGATCAAGATAGCAGCTCATCGACTTCGGGACAAATTGGGAAATGAAAAGGGGCACGATGCCTTCTGCCACAGGCCCACAGCCCAAAATTGAGGCTCAAATCATCAAGAAAAATACAGGAACTAACAGCAGAAATAGCAACAATCAAATAACTACTGATAACACCAAAAACAATTCAAAAGAAAGGTGGGAATTTTTTACTTTGCTGGGAAGAAGCACGACTCTGATTTGTGGACGAAGGGCGAGATCTTTGAAGCTCCCTCAATTCGAAGCCAAAAATGCTCGACAGTTTCTTTTTTGCTTCATTAATCACAAAAGCAGGAAGCTGACGCTGGTGATAGTTTTTAGTAACAATCTGAGTAAGCTCATCCCTCTTAATTGGACACCCCGAATTCTGGTGAGTTTTAAAGAGCACATAGCGGATGACTTCAGCAACGAGCTTGTCCTTTTCCTTTTAGAATACAAGAAAAATATTAAATCAAAAAAAAGGGGAAAAAAAAAAACCCATCAACACTAACAAATGTTGAAACCTGTACAAACAGCAAAAGGGAAGCCACAACCAGTAATTACCTCTTCAGAGATATTTAACTGCGAAAAATCTTCAATTGCATTGGCCATCCTACATTTAAAATTGCAACAAAAAAAAAAAAAAGAATAAAAAAGGGTGGCATGTAATCCACAAATTCATCAACAAACATCCATTCCAAGTGAATTTCACAGCACCATCGGCATCAAATTTCAGAATGTAGGCATTGACAACGAAAGAAAACACCTTTAATCGTATAAAGTCAAGAGTTTTGCATATATAATCACATGCTTAACTATGGTACACACACATACACACACACGAAAGAAAAAGAAAAACCACCGAACATAGAAAATTTGACGGTTTTCTTCCAATTATGAAGCTCACACTTTTCCAAAACTTTGAAATGTAGGCGCCAATGAAATCAGACCAAGATAAATAGAAAATCCATTTGCCCATTTCATAGATTTTATGAAGAATGGCGAAGATAAATAGAAAACGAAAGTAAAAGGTTAAATAATTCGGAGGGTACCTCCGCTGCGCGCTGAATTTCCGAGAGAAGTTCGAGAGAGAGAGAGAGAGTTTGTCCTTTGGTCTAGCGGCTGAATTTACAAGCGCGCCGACGCAGCTGCGCCGGATGCGGATATATTTTTTTTTTTTAAGTCTGCTCGGCTTAACTAGTTAAAACAAACTCACTTACAGCATAAGAAAGAAATGTGTGATTAACGGTTCGAACTCTCGCTCGAAATAGTGAGAGGTACGTTCTTTATTACTTGGGTTAGACGCTCGTCACGACAGATGCTGAAGATGGGTTTAGCAGCTGGCATCAAATAAATACGCTGGGTTCGGGACTTGGTTGGATATTGGGTTTAGTGGCTGGCCTAAAATTAAAAAAATTCGCTGGCTCTGGGCTTGGTTTGTTTCTCGCAATCCAAAACCCAACCCCATCAGATTCTTGATCGTAGTCGTCATGTAGTGTTGTTTTTCTTTTTTTTAGGTTCTTGCGTCCAGCTGAGTGGCCGGGTTGAATAAAACAACCCACTTTTAGCTCCACTTTTTCCGCACTAATTAAACTAAAAAAATCAAATTTAGTTACTAACATTGGCGCAACGCTTAGGTGTCGTGCAGTGCAGGCAGCTGCACAATCCAAAACATTGTACGCGAACAGAAATTGTCTTTCCTTACCCAATGATATAAATTATAATAATAAAAAAAAAATAAAATTTAGTGTCATCTAGTTGAAGTATGTAATTTTATTTCTCAACAACTTGATTACATAATAATGAAAGGGAAATATATAAGAAACGTACAAAAGATACAGAATTTATTTAACGTCACATATATTATTTAAATTTTTTTAAATGAAATATAATTTTAAAAAATTATACCACATTAGTCGCGTATTGCTTCAACTAAAAAAACTAATAAGTTCACCCGAAAAAAAATTCCCTCTCTCTCTAGGGGACCCAAAAACAAAAAATTCTCTCTCTCTCTCTCTCTGTCTGGGGTCTGTGCACGTGGAAACGCGTCTTTGTTGACGGTCAACGCCAGCCATTTCCTCTCTCCGCCACCCAACACTTGTCACCTTCCCATTGGACCCCCAGACCTCTTTTTTTTACTCGCACATTTCACTTTTTTTTTTTTTTTTTTTAATTTAACCCTCAAATAAGGACCCAGACTTTCCTTTCTCCATTCTTCACGATTTTGCCCTAAAAAAATAAAAAATAAAAAAACACACACAGATTTTCCTCTCGATCGATCCTTCTTAGGTGCGATTATCAACTAATTACTCTTTAAATTATCCACTTTCCCCCATTTTTTTTGAAAATTTTTGTCTTGGATTGGATTAGATTAGATCGGATCTGTTGGTTTTTAAGTGATTATTTTCTTTTTTTTTTTTTTGGATCTTTTATTTTTCTTTTTAATTTTTTAATTTGGATTGTGTGCTCAACATCCATAGCGTTTTCTATGCTTGATTTGCCATTTAGGTGCGTTTCTACGCTTTTGGTTGTTGTTTTTTTGTGGGGATCCGTTGCCGATTTGACCGAAAAGTTTATATCTTTAAAGCTTTTTTGGGGCGTGTTTGTTTGGGTGCCGAGAAAGTGGGAGAAGTAATGATGAATTGGCATTTCTCTTTAAGGTTTTTGTGGATTTGGTTCCTCAATGGCTGTTTTGGTATCATATATTGCTTATATTTCCATGTTTGGTCTGTTATTTGAAGATAAAATAGTGGAAACTAAAAGGAATTCAGCAATCTTTGACTTTGGCTTAAACTTGGTTGTTAATGAAATGGAGAAGAGGAAGTATGCAAAACTTAAGACAGTCATCAAATGTATGTTTGGCTAAGTTTATCTGTTTTTTTTTTTTTTAATTTCTATGAGTAATGTTTGGTGGATGAGAAAATTCTTGAAAGAAGCAAATTGTTTGTTGTCTTGTGGAGATTGGGGGGTGTTGATATTTTCTATGAATGGTGAACAATGATGGTGTTCTTTGTTTTTCTGAGAAAGATTTAAAGGAAAAGTATGTGATTGACATGTCGATTTTTTGGGGTGTTTTATTTTGAATAGCTGAAACGTTATTTTGATCTTTTTTGTGTCCGAAAACTGGACAAGGTTCTTTTTATGGGGGCATTTAAAGAGATCTGTTCTTTCAAGGTATGTGATGCGGCTGAACTGAGTTGGAGGTTGAGTTCTTTTCTTTTCCATACACACTTGTTGGAGCAAGAGGAACTCAAATTACTAGGTGCTGAGCATGTGTGGGAGATTGGAGAGATAAATTTGATATTGTAATGAGTGGTATCTTTAAGTAGCTATTTGAAGTTGATTATATCTTGTGCGCCTTGATATGCTAATTGTCTCCTCTTGGAAATGTATTGCAGGATTGCATTTTAGTTTTATATAGCAAGGATGTCTCGCGAGGAAAATGTCTACATGGCCAAGTTGGCCGAGCAGGCTGAACGTTACGAGGAAATGGTTGAGTTTATGGAGAAAGTTGCAAAGACGGTAGATGTTGAGGAGCTAACTGTTGAGGAAAGGAACCTCCTGTCTGTGGCTTACAAGAATGTTATTGGGGCCAGGAGAGCTTCATGGAGGATTATCTCATCCATTGAGCAGAAAGAAGAGAGCAGGGGAAATGAGGATCATGTCACAATCATCAAGGAGTACAGGGGCAAGATAGAAGCTGAGCTCAGCAAAATTTGTGATGGAATATTGAAACTTCTTGAATCCCATCTCATTCCCTCTACCTCATCTGCCGAGTCCAAGGTATTTTATCTTAAGATGAAAGGGGATTACCACAGGTATCTTGCAGAGTTCAAGACTGGAGCTGAGAGAAAGGAAGCTGCTGAGAGCACTTTACTGGCTTACAAGTCCGCTCAGGTAGGTGATCAGATGTTTTGTTGCCACCACCATTATTTTGTTTTTGTTATTTGTTGTTTTCTCTGCTGCCTTTTTTTTTTTTTTTCCTTTTCTGCATCTGGATTTTCTTTTCTTAGTTTATTTTTATTTCCTCTTCATGCAGGATATTGCTCTTGCTGAACTTGCTCCTACTCACCCCATAAGGCTGGGACTCGCACTTAACTTCTCTGTTTTCTACTATGAGATTCTCAACTCACCTGATCGTGCTTGCAATCTTGCAAAGCAGGTATTGCTTAGCTTTTTTTTTTGGTGTAGTGTATCATCCATTACCTTTTTTTTTTTTGTACTTTTCTTGGAATAGTTGTGGGAACGTACAAAATTTTTTTCTGGGAAAGAGGATTTTAAGACGTCTTTTTAGTGGTTCTACAGCTATTGATGTGAGTCTTGTGATCTTGTCTTGCCTTCTTTCACTTTAATGGCATGAACTATATGGAAGAAAATCATTTTGAGAGCTTTTTTTTTAGTTTTTGTAGTTTACAGGTTATTTTGCTATCCTGAACTGAATGGCACAAGCAAATGATTTTGCTTAAACTTGGTGTTCTGGACCAGTAATCTGTTCTTCTCCCTGATTTTGACCTCTGACTGTCAAAACCAGTGGTTGCTTCCATGTCTTTCTGAAGAATAGTTTGGTCCATCCAACAAATATTGTTGGAATGCATGTCAACCATGAACCTTTTCCTAGTGTATTTAGTTATCGCCATACACTTCATTCTTTGTTGAGCAGGCTTTTGATGAGGCCATTTCTGAGCTTGATACACTGGGTGAGGAATCTTACAAGGACAGTACATTGATCATGCAACTTCTGCGTGACAATCTGACACTCTGGACTTCTGATATAACGGTCTCTCTCTCTCTCTCTCTCTCTCTCTCTTTCTCTATCTCTGTGTGTGTGTGTGTGTGGGTATTGGTAGAATAAGTAGATTGCCATTTTGGAGTGAGTCTTTCTGGCGTGGTCAATTATCCATAGCTTTCTCAAGTTGTGATGTCTTCCATGCCTGTTGCTGTCTGTGCTCAAGATATCCCATTTTTTGATTTCAGGACGAAGGTGGGGATGAGATCAAGGAATCATCAAAACGTGAATCCAGCGAGGGACAGCAGCAGCAGTAATGAGATAATTCATGGGATATGTTTTCTCTGTACTATCATCTCGTGACTTCCAACATAGATGTAATGTGGGTTGTTGTGACTGCATTTCTTATTGAATATGAAGAGTACCTACAAGTGTACTCAAGAGTTGAATGTTATCTAGATTCTGCTATTGATGTTTAGAATCTCCGTCGTTCGTATTGCTCTGCTATGCAATGGTATCGAACTAGAGTTCTAACTGTTTGTCGAACTTCGTATGGCTGCCGAGCAAGGGATTGGTGGTGTTCCTGTTTTGTAGTTCCGCGATGTTTCAAGCTCTGTAATCCCATTAGAAAGGCAAATGCTTTGGTGTTTGGGCAGGGCTATCCTTGCCATTCAATCGGAATCTCATGCGCACTTAACATAATTTGCAATTTGCGTCTTTTGGGTAACGTGGAATCTGGCCTGGAAAGTGAACACTAGCTGCTCCTTTTCTGTTATCATCCACATATGAACGTCCATTCTCAAATATTTGAAAATTTGGTTGGCCATCTTTGAATTTATTTTCCTCATTGGCTATTGCACTCGTACGAGCAAAAGATCTACAATTTCCATGAGGTTGACGAATAGCTTAAAGTTCCTATCTTATTTCCAGAAATGTTATTTGAATTCGAGACTTTTAATTTTAAAAAAATCGACACGCATGCCACTACACCAATAAATCAGTAACGCATGCCGCTACAAGCAAGAAAAGCTACTTTATAAAAGAAAACCCAGCACCACCAAAAGCCCTTTTAAAACCCCAGTTGATCCTTTCTTGCGTGCTCAGCATAACTGCTGCCTAATACGCAAATCTCTCCACCACCACCGCCTCCTATGGCTACTCACACCTCCGTCATCGCCTGGTCGGTAAAACCCTCTTTCGAAACCCAATCTCTTTCTCTCTCTCTCTACTTTTTCTGTGTTGTGTTGTGTTGTACGGGTGATATGGTGTGTAATTTAATTTTGTTGGCAGGGGCTCAGGTGAGGATGGGCAGTTGGGAATAGGGACCAACGAAGAGAAGGAATGGGTATGCGTCGTCAAAGCTCTTGAGGCTTACTCAGTCCGCTCTGTCGTCGCCGGCAGTCGCAACTCTCTCGCCATTTGCGACGACGGCAAGGTTCTTCTTTCTTCCACTCACAAACACTGCTCTGTGTGTGTGTGCGTGTGTTTTATATATATGTATATATATCCTGTTATTTATGTGTGGTTTTATTCCTGTTATTAAATGAGAAATTCGAAAAATCTTTATTGGAATTGTTGTTTTTGTGTTTGAATGTGGGTTTATATATGTAGTTGTTTACCTGGGGTTGGAATCAGAGAGGAACGCTGGGGCATGCGCCTGAGATCAAGACGGAGAACGATCCTAGCCAGGTCAAGGCTCTTGCAAATGTTAAGCATCCGCCTGAGATCAAGACGGAGAACGATCCTAGCCAGGTCAAGGCTCTTGCAAATGTTAACATTATCCAGGTAACCCATGATTGTATTTTGCTTGTCTTTAGATATGAACTCACGTGTTCAACTGTGACTTTTGGGGTTTATTTACTAATTTATTTTCATTGAGTTTTTAGGCGGCTATTGGTGGCTGGCATTGCTTGGCTGTTGACGATCAAGGCCGCGCATATGCTTGGGGTATGGAACATTCCTCCTGCGTGCCGAAAAAACCAGGGTTATTATTTTTTATGTTTCTGATCAATAAGAGGGTGAGAGAATTTAAAATCTATATTGTGTTCAACTTGTATGCCTAACGGTAATAAGAACAAGAAACATTTTTGGGATTGGCTTTTTTTTTTTTTCAGTCCTTTCTTTTATCCCTTATCCATTTGAGCTGGATTTTTTTTTTTGGTGGTGAACGTAACGATGTGCTGTATTGGGATTGGCTTTTTTTTTTTTTTCAGTCCTTTCTTTTATCCCTTATCCATTTGAGCTGGATTTTTTTTTTTTTGGTGGTGAACGTAACGATGTGCTGTATATTGAATGTGGTCTTATAGGTGGGAATGAATATGGGCAGTGTGGTGAAGAACCTGAGCGGAAGGATGACAATGGGAGGCCTCCGAGAAGAGATATAGTGATTCCTCCACCTGAGCGGAAGGATGACAATGAGAGGCCTTTGAGAAGAGATATAGTGATTCCTCAACGTTGTGCACCAAAGCTTGTAGTTCGCCAGGTGATCTATTTCTCTAGCAATGTGCACGAGTTGGCACAAACTAAATCACGTTAAAGAAAAACTCACTTCCACATGATTGTGCAGATTTATATTTGATTGTGATAAATTTCATAAATGGACAATTTTAGAAAATTTTAGTCATTCTTATGCTATGTATTGTAAAGTATTCAGTAATTGGAAATTTTTAGTAACACAAACCTTTTTCTACCATATAATGAAAATGCCAAGTGAATTGTTTTGCTTGATGGCAGCACCGTAATTCTTGTAGCACTTGTGATGTCTGTTTTCCTAACATGATTCTCACTAACACAAAAATAATTCTTGCTTCATATGCAATTTCCAAAAAAAAAGAACAACGCAAGTCCCACAATTACAGGCACACACAAGAATATACATGTATGTGGGCATTTGTACAATTTTAATTTGAAGTACACGAGTAACTCTTCTTGAGGCATAATATGTATACTTCTTGTGATGTTAATAAATTAGGAATAGTTTTTGGCACTTTAAATACTTGAACTACTAAGTGGCTAAGTGCTAATGCCTTCTTATTAATATATGGACCCCAAGGATATTTCTCTTTGGAAAGGGTAAGTCTTGTCAACTTCTTTTGGAAAATTTCCATCCGGACCTATTCAAAATTATTGGAGTGATTTGTATGAGACCATTTTTAGACTGGCACAGTGTATGCATGCCCTTCCCTACATGCATATTAATGTCCATGTTTGTAAGTTGAATTCTGTGTCGTGTCCCATTCACTCTGTTCTAATTGCTGAATTGCTAGGTAGCTGCTGGGGGCACTCACTCTGTGGTGCTTACACGTGAAGGACACGTATGGACGTGGGGTCAACCATGGCCTCCTGGAGACATGTAAAATATCCTTGATTTCCAATCCAATTTTCACATGCCTTTTATTCTTTTCTAATGCTATCATCCTTATGGAATAATTCTTGTGATGCAACTCTACCTGTGTCACTCACTTTCTCCCATTTTTTGCAGAAAACAGATATCGGTCCCCGTCCGGGTACAAGGCCTTGACAGAATTAGGCTTATAGCTGTTGGAGCATTTCATAACTTGGCCCTTCAGGAAGGTGGGATTCTATGGGCTTGGGGAAATAATGAATATGGACAGCTTGGAACTGGGGACACTCAACCAAGATCACAGCCTATTCGTGTCCAAGGGCTCTCTGATCTCACTTTGGTTTGTACTGCACTGTCAAATAATTTGTTGTTTGATCTATCTTCTTCAATGCTGTGAAACATTGGCACTTGGCACCAAAGGTCTAACAATTTTTCTTGTCAACATACATGGCCTAATGTGCTTTATATCTGGGTGAATGTGTAGGTTGATATTGCTGCTGGTGGATGGCATTCTACTGCATTAACTGATGATGGGGAGGTACTTGCAAACTTTGACAACTTTTTGCTAAAGATTTCTGAACTTAGGTGTACTTTTATGCAGGTTTTTATATGGTGTCTATGGTTAACATTTTAGGTGTATGGCTGGGGAAGAGGGGAGCATGGAAGGCTGGGATTTGGAGATAACGACAAGAGCAGTAAAATGGTGCCTCAAAGGGTAAATCTTCTAGCAGGGCAGGACATTGTTCAGGTTTGATCTAACATCCTTGATTTGACTTTACTTTTGTTAGGTGCTCATTTCTGTGAAGAAGCGGGGCATATTAATTGAATACGCAGATTAATTAAGGGACTTGTGCAAAAAAGGAAAAAAGGATATCAGATTTAGGTTATTGCTTCTCTAATGTGTTGATGAATATTAGGTCATGGTATTGATTTTAGAATTATGGCCATTTAACAAAATCTTCTAACTTCAACGTAATTCCAGTTTGCAAATGAACTCTTTCAGCATTATGGTTACACTGTTGCTAATTTTACCAAATAAGCAGTTTTTACTATGCTCTCATATACTGTGGTTCACAACTTGAGAATTGGATCTGTATGTCTAATAATGCTCAGCTTGTAAACAACCAAAACTTCTCCATCAATATAATCGTTGTATTCTTCTGTATGAATCTCCATTTGTTCTGAAAACTCTGATAAATGGAATTACTCCGTGCAAAGATGAAATTTTACTATTCCCTTCTTGTGGACGGTATCAGACAGATTTGATCTAATTTTGTTATTCAGGTATCTTGTGGTGGGACCCATTCAGTTGCATTGACACGTGATGGACGAATGTTTTCAGTAAGTAAATTTGTCACTCTATATCACAATTTGGCACAATGATTGTGTGAATTGCTAATTTGATATCAGCCTTTTTGGCTTGTCTCATGATCTTGAATTTTTTTCTTATTTGTCTGCCTGGAAGCTTTAATGTCTGTATGCAATTTTTTCTCATGATATTTTAAACAACTAGCAAACAATTTTCCTTTATTTAATTTTTATTGGCAGCAAATTCCTGTTTACTCTTTGATGTATACAAACATATATACAGCTACTGATAATATACATTTATGAACGATATTGGCATGTTTGCTGACTGGTTTTGCTGGCAGTTCGGCCGGGGTGACCATGGACGATTAGGTTATGGGAGAAAGGTCACAACGGGCCAGCCGATGGAAGTGCCAATAGACATCCCACCTCCCAAACATCTCAGTGGAAATGAAGCTGATGGTCATTGGATTGCTAAACTAGTTGCTTGTGGGGGACGACACACTTTGGCAGTTGTAGAATGGCAAACTAAGAAATCCAAGTAGTTGATGAAATATTTATGTTTAACCCTATGATATATGTGTAACTGGAGAATTCAGTTTCTTGTGATAGATTTATGGATGGGTCTCCCAATATCATACTCACTTTCCCATAATGTTGGTGCAGTGATCTTGTTCTACAGAAAAAGCTTTTCCAACTTGAGGGATGGTTGCCTGTTTCAGACTTGTATTGAACCAAATGATCAAAAGCAAAGCTGGACGTTACTTAATAGATTCTGCAATGAAGAAACAATTCTGGTCCTGCCCGAGATATCTCGATCAACAACTCACTCGTTTGCAAACCGAGATATCTCGGCCCGGATTCTTATCTCTTGACTTCTGTTCCCTCTCTCACCCTGATCAGCCGACCATCAACTGGCTTGAGTCTGTGACAAATTGGCTTCAGAAGATGATGACTTTTGCTTCAACCCTCTCTCAAATGAAACCCAAAAATGAACTAGTACGTAAATGCAAATAAAAAGCACGGGTTTGTAGAAGTTTGATGTAGAAGAACAAAAATAGATCTGCACGAGAAAGTTTACATTCAGATGACAGCGAGATTTTCGGTCTTCTGAGGTGCATTTCCGCTGCCAGAACTGCAGTAATTGGGTCCATACCTGCTACTAAACGTCCCAGCATGGAGAAGCCCCAGATACAGGAACTGACTTACCAGTGATATTATAATTAGTGCTTCCAATGTTTGCTGCAAGTTATCAGTGTACAATGTCATTTCTCAACGGTGATTTGGAGTGCATTATTTGGATATTTGGATAGAAAACCCAGGGATTCCGCAATGGGGCATTGGACAAATTGAGCCATAAGTCAATCAAGACCAATTTATTAGCTTCTTACCAGACGTTTCCCCCTATGCCCTCCTAATATGATCTCCTTGCAGACAAGCCCGTTGAAGGAAATCTAACCAGATGAGATGCAAGGATTAATGTGAGAGAGAGAAATTTCTAGTAACATAAGATGTGGCATGGCGGCAGAACATGTTGCCATGTTGTCATTCCCAAAAGTTCTCAACAATAGCAATTCAAGGGTCCAACATTGACAAATTAACTAATGGGTGTCTTGGATTGTAACAATCCAGTGAACCCACCTTACTACTAGTACTAAAAGGCTTTATTGTGAAGCGTCCAATTAGACGGACTAGGAAAAAAAACAACCGACACAAGTCAATCAATCGATTGCATTATGACTCATTCTAATTATATCATAAAAGGTCTTTGAATAAACTTTATTGTAAAAAGGCCTTTGGATCCTCTTTTGCAAGGGCATTACCCCTGTTTCATAATCGTAGAAAGCTGCCTGTAAAGTGGTATTTTGACAACGTTCGAGACAGAAAATTCTACAGTGAACAGCAATATAATTTCAGGACTTTCATTGCGAAATTAAACGTGCGGGCGTGGGAAGAGGAGAATAAAGTGTAGTTACTTACCCAAAAGCAAGAGCATTAACAGACCAGGAAATGATACTGAAGAAGTAGCACTGGCCAAACTGTCACTTCTCCAAGCACGAAGATGGATGAGACCAGGTATCACTGAGCTAGCACCACTCACCCCGGTAATCAATTCAAATATCAACATGAAGCTTGTTGATGGATTCCCACCCAAATCTGTGGATACAAAAAACAAAATAACACTTGAATTAACAAAACGATTCTAGCTTGTCTTGTACTAAAAAATCTTTAGAGACCAAAAAAATAAATAATAAAAAATAAAGCCCTGGGAGAGTTAAGAGGGACTTAACGTTGGTGATTCTGTTCTCCATTGATGTATTTATCAAGAGACCAACCAGACAGCCCAAGTATGATCAGAAAAATGGCTAAATTCCCTGATAAAACGGGGCCTATTAAGCCTCTAGTCCTCCTACCAACGCTCCCTTCTGCCATAATATTAATTCTTTTAGGCACAACCAGTCAGAGCTTCGCTTGAATCCAGCAACAAAAGATTAACACATACACGCAGATAGGGACAGGCTGGCTTTTGAGGTTTATAGATACTGGTGAAAGCTAAAAAAGGGTCCTTTTTTTTTTTTTGCTTAAAAAAAAACAGGGTCTTTGGTTACGTGGGTTTTGAACAAACATATGTTCCTTCCTGTGCTTGGCACCTTTTTCCCAGCCATAAATTGTTTTACATTCAACATGCCAATATCACTATATTTAAGGAAAAAAAAAATACGCAATGACATAATAATAAATACAAAATTAATATGTAAATATATAAATTATTATATTATAAAAAATATATTAAATTTTTAAAAATTAAATTATTAAAATAAATACATATTTTTTACATGTTATAAATTATGAGACGGCATAATAATATTTATAATATTTATATTTAAATAATAATAAATAACAACATAATTTTTGTCTAATTAATATTTGACAGTATAACAGGGGATTATTCTAAAAGTTGCTATTTTATAAGTAAAACCGAAACGTTTTTCTCTTATTGTCTTAACTGGTGGACGGCCCTGTTTGTTCGAGCTGCAACTTGCCCTCATCGAGTCATCTTTACCACTTTCTGCACCAAGCATCCGTTTCGACACGCCTTAACGATCGGGAACATGAACTTATCTAAGCGTTTGTTGACACATGTAAACCACGCAGAAGTTGATTGAGCTCAACCCCATGGCTAGGAGCCCAATCCCAAGGCAAGAAGCCCAATATCCACAAACATTGGGCTTTGTGGGCTGATTGGAATTTGCTCGTTACAGAGACTTCACAGAGAGCAAATTCTATTACATTCAGGTTGCAGTCTTCTATTTTTTTGTCAAATGAGGTTGTAGTCTTGTGATTATGTCAGGTTCAAGAGACTGTCAAAACAAAGCTAAACCAAAACAGAAAAACTACGTTAATACGTAAAAATTAAACGCGTGAGTCGACGCATTGCAATCAGACACTACATTTGTGCAACAAGACGTTTAATTATTGTAACAAATTTTGAAAGCATTTTTTAACTGTTTTTTCGTTGCAAAAATTGAGGGGTTTGTTACACAAATATAACGCCCGGTTGCAATGCGTCAACTCGCACGTCTATTTTTTTTTACGTCCACATAATCAAACCCAAACCAAAATGATGCCAATACAAGGACCTTTTATTCAACATATACACATCTATGTTTCTGTCACCAACTGTACTATTTGCCACAGGCATATTCTGTACAGTCTGAAACCACCAAGCAGAGGATTGCATCCTGCCCTCAAAGCATCTCAAAGTCATCAGCCATTATTGTATCAAGAGGAGGTTCAACCAAGAAAAGCACAGAGCCCAAAACAAGAATAAAGATGGTGAACACCATGAGTGATTTACAAGGGTCAGCATATCGTCTAACAAGTGCAATGCCTTCGTCTCGGCCAGTTCTTGGAGATGCATCATCCAATTGCAAAGTTGGGCACGTGAAAAAGCCGAAAACGATGCCACTAATAGCTGCTCCCAAATGAGTCCTACAAAAATTTGGAAGTTAACTTCATTGTTAGATAAATTCAAAGCAAAATTAATGTACCTCTTTACCAGCCATGAAACAGAAATCTTACCAGTCATCAATATGACCAAAGTTGCTTAATATGCAGCTAAATGCAGTTATGGCAACTGCCTTCTGAAACATACGCTCAGAAACATCCTTTGCAGTTACACCTTTATTGTGAACTTGATATATAAGCCAAGCTCCAATTATGGCGAATACCGGTCCCTGCATGCACTATGACTTAGACTAAACCAAAAAAAGAGATCAAGTAGAGAATTGTTTTTGACTCCACCAGAATACAACCACAACTTATCAGACCCTTCGGCAAAAAAACCAGAGCTTGTCAGTATGTTTACAAAATGACTCGTGTGGCACGTATTTCATTCATGATACACATATGGCCAGAAAGAATATATGAACAGCGAAATGCAATCAATATCTAATTCTGCCTCGCCCTTCCCTTATAAGACAGTTGGAACTTTGTTAGAGCATATGCTCAAATAACTGTGTTCAGATAATATTACGTGTTTTATGGTTGAAAGTCAGTGTTAGGAATATCAATCGTAGAACCAAAATTGTGCAGGGAAGATGTTGAGGCATCCATTGACAGATGTCGGACTTAGCCTTAGAATAATAATTTTAGCCGGACGCTGGTTATGCAGCCAATGCAAGTAACATGCGCATGACTGAAAGAAAAGGAAGTTGAAATGCTCCTTACAGTTCCGCCAACAGTTGGCTCTGGCGTGTGAAGAAAGCTCGTCAGGTTGCCAGAGATTCCTCCAAGCATGTATATCAAGAAAAATGTAAATGAACCATAAGTGCGGCAAACCTGAGGTCCAAAAGTAAGGAGCGACCAACATCCTAGGGCCACATGAAGAGCTCCAGAGTGCTGCATAAACCAGTTGTCTGTCAGAGATGGCATCCTTTTGGAAAGTCAAAGTGGATAACAACAATCATCAATTCATGAAGCAGATTGGAAACTCACAGAATCAAACCTATCAATGAATCTAGAATGACAACAAAACTACTAACTTTCCATTAGTTCATTCATTCGGGAGTCCATTGCATATTATGATGGCTAATATTGGCAATTACTAGATACAATTTATAACAAAGCTCAATTTCTGCAGATAGAATAAAGATTGTACTTCTTGATGAACAAATTTTTTACCGATTTTGACAATTGATTACTTGTTAATCAAGGAGAAGGAGCCAAGAAAAAAAAAAGTAACAGACATGGGAACACGAACCCAGTTGTCAATCTTGTACCAGAAACATAGGGGTGACTAATCTCCACCATTCTCCAACCAGGATCAAATCATTTATCTTTGCCCCATATAGCAGTGGGAGTGAAAAGAGCTCAAATTGAGAATTCCTAACTGGACTGGCTATTTCGAACAGGAAAACAGCAATGTTTATAGAAGCCAATATACCTCTACATCAAACATTAAGAAAATAAAAAGATTAGAGCTGGCATTAAGCACAATGATACATGATAGCCACAGCAGAACATCAAAGGTAATCCATTTTTTCTTTTTATTTCTTTTGTTGGGGAGGGGGGTTGTTAGTTTGCATCAAGGCAAGACACAACTTACACAAAGTAGAGATCAGAGGTTTCATCATATTGGTTTGAGGATTCAGTCTGCTTTGACTGAATATCAACATTGTTTTTTCTCATCTCTGGAATAGTTTTCAGATTTCCCTCACCATCTAATCTAGAACCTTTGCTACCTGAGGATGGTTTTGTAACTAGATTTGCTTCCATGATATCACCAGAAATATTTTCCACATTTGATCCTGAATGCCACAAAAAAAAAAAAAAGGAGAGAGAGAATAACCACTTGCACTATAAAGGTGATGCAACGATCCAAAGCTGACAAGAGGGACTAAATTGTGCTGACAAGTTGTAAAATTATAAAGGAAGCATAAAAGGCCAAAAGGGTTCCTTTTCTTTTCCAAACTGGCACTACAAAATCAGCAGCAGCATGCCCAAATTATATTGTCAATGGAGATTCATGGACAATGCCTATGGATATTACAATTATTTACATGGTTATCATATTTCAGGAATGCACGCATGCAAAAACTTTCCATATGAGAAACCATGCTCATAAACAGGCAAACCACATGAAAAGTTAGGGAATGGTATGCTACCTCGAGTTAGTTTGCTAAGATAAGCATTTAGAGATTCCAGCTCCTCCCTTGTATTTATTTGGTCATTTTCATCAACTATCTCCTGTGTCTTGTTGCAAGAATCCGAGGAGGACTGATTTGGTTGGCCTTGGAGTTTTCTGAGGTAAGATTCCAATAATCTCAGTTGCTCAGCAGTATTACCTGTGTTTGAGGCAATACCAAGTCAAACATATGCGAACTCTATGCAAACCAAGTACGATCAGCTATGTCTTGAAAATGTATAGTACCTTGACTGAGAATTCTTCCTTTAATGGCATTCGTCCGTCCTCTGGAATATGTTTTACTCCATATAGCAGGAGTACCATAAAAGACTTGCCGTCTCTTGGATTCCATCATTGGTATCAGAACGATGAACTTCAACCCTGATGGGAAGACTGAGCAGTCATAATCTTTGTAAGGAATCTTGCAGCATATTGGAACTGCAGCCATGTAAACCTGAAACTACAAGCCAATATGGCTGTAATCAATCGTGTCTTTAGTTCTAGAACGAACGAGCAAACATAGATTTTTCAGTCCTCTGAATAAACCACTCATTGCAAATGTGAAACTTTTCGTTCCAGTAATGCCCAACTACTTATTTCACTACTTTGATTAGATTCAATAGCAAAACCACATATGCATATATGCATACTTTCCCCACCCGCATATCAGAGCAATGAACAATAAACTCATCCGAGAACAGGATTGAACTCAAAGCATATAATTTGAACCATTTGATGCTAACAAGCGTTGTTTATAATGTTTGTATAGCTAGACATTATTGTACTTTGCTTGCAAAACCATATATGCCTATCCTAGTTGTTTGAGACTTACTTTCTTTTTTGTTTCAGTAAAGCTAATGTTAGCATTAGCAATAACATTAACATATAATGTGTAAGATAAATAATCTGAACATATCATTTCATGAACATGACAAGATAGTTATTTTGCAAGTAACAAAGGCTACTTATACCTTCTTATCAAAAAAAAAAAAAAAAAAGAGTGATTTATCTCATTGATGTCAAGCGAAACAAAAGATTCAAAAAGATATGTAAGAAGTAGACATTTTCATTTCTCAACAAAATTCGTAAAAAAAAATGTCAATCATATATGCAAAATGATATGTTTAAGGTGGGCTGGGATAGTTAACATACCGTTAAAGCATGCAAGAAGTAGCAGCTAGAATAACTATCCTAAGAGCAGAAGGATTGAGCTTCAAAGCCATTGTTGTTTTTGAAAGCAAGTTGGGCTTTGAAATGAGAGGGAGCATAATCTAAAGGAAATTCTTGCCTTATCGTTGTTGGCCCACTGGGGTGTTGCCACCTGTAAGTACACAAAATACGGCCATTATTTTTGCCATCGGAGCTGGTCCACTCAGATTGGCATGGGCCATGGCTCTCAGTTTTTTGGAATCGGTAATTTTACGTGGACGGGTGGGTGCGACGTGTACGTGACCTAATTATTCTGTAGTGTACTGTTACGTGGCAAAAAAAAAATAATATATTTTTTAATATAATTTATTAAATTTATTATACAATAATATTAATTACAAGTATAATAAAAAAATATTATAATTTTATTACACAATAAAATTATATAATTACAAATAAATTTTAATTAATTACGTTTTCAAAAATTTTTATGATATTTTTCTTGTAGTCTTATTCTATATATACATTATTAATAAATTTATTAAACATTAATCGTAATCATAATTTTTATATATTTTATTTTTAAATATATATATGCGCCGTTTATTCTGGTTCTTTCTCCATGTTTTTGATTTTTGGAAAAAATTAAAATTTCTTCCATATATTTTTTAATAAATATCATAAAAATTAAATTATCTGAGCTTTAAAAATTTTAATTTAAATTATTGCAGCTCTTTACTGAATAATTTAAATATTTTATGGACTAAAGAATGCAAAAGGAAATTTTTTGAAAGATAGCGAAGCCAAAACAGACTTAAGATATATATATATATATATCAATAAACACAAAACAAATTAACAAAAATTATCTGGACGATAAATAAAACTATAGACTGAGGGAAAAGAGAAAAACAGAAAAAGAAAAGGGAAAAAAAAGAAGAAGAACCTCGCTCTGGGCGATGATGCGGCGTCGCTCCCTGAGGACGGCGGGGTGAGGAAGACCTCCTTGGGAATCATGGTGTCGTTCTTGTGGTCGGAGTTGTCGGCCTAACGGAGCTCGCCGGCTAGCCTGAACTCCAACTCCAAGAACTCGTGCCCTAATTTCCCCTTGTGGCTTTACGCAGTATCTACAGGGTGAGGAAGACCTCCTTGCAAATAAATTTCATTTTGAAGGTCTTCATGTTCGTAATAATCGGATGTCGATAGCTGGGTGGTTCAAATGATAAAAAGTTTGTTTTTCTTAGATAAAGTCTTGAGTTCGAGTCTTGTAAAAGGATAAAATGAGTGTTAAAAAAATTTTAATCTCCTTTTATAGAGTCATTTAATTTGCATTGAATTAATTAATGCCTAATTAAACTTTTGATGTCGAGATTTCAGTGGAAGAATTTTTAGAGAGAGATTTTTTTTAAGTTAAATTTTAATGTTTAAAAATTATATTAAATCTCAATTAATTTAATTTAAATTAGAAAAAATTTATTAACGAGATAAAATTATTTTAATATTTATATATATATATATATATAAAGATTTGAATCTAAAATTTTATTTTTTAAAAAAATTGAACTCCAATTATTAAGATTAATGTTTTGTTTGGTAAAACATAGGAAATAGTAAGAAAAAAATAATAAGAAATTATTTTTTATTCATATTTTTTTTATTTTTTATCAATTTAAATAATTAATTTTTATTTTTTTATCATAAATTAATATTTATTTTTTTTTCATAATTTTTTAATTATTATTTTTTATTAATTATAATATTATTATTACTGTATTATTTTTTATTTTTTTATTTTATTTTTTTATAATCGAAACCAAGCATAAGGTGGACATTAGTATTTTTAAAAGAGAGATTTAAAACATAACAGGTGGCCGTTTGGGGTGGGAATAGAGAGAGATAATGACCTTCCATCTGCCCATCCGAAGCCACAAACAAAACAAAAGCAATCACGTGAAAGCCAAAGCTGTCAGCACCTGAAACATAAATTCTGCAGCAAAATACGAGGGGGTAAAAAACACAACATCGGGGGACAATTTATCGTACAAACTTTTCCGCCGTGATTGCTTCCATATTCCCCACTGCAGAGGAGGGAAGTGCGGATGAGATTGAGAGAGAATCTCCAAATCCCTCCAAAAGTGCTTTACCCGTATCTAAAAGCCTAGCTCTATCAATCTTTCTCAGCGTCCTTCAAGATAAAAAAGAATAGCCCCGTTGTGGATCTAAAGATTTTTTTTACTCAAAATTTTGTCCAATTATAACGAGACTTCGATTTTTTTAACTACAATAAATATTATTATAGTTATAAAAAACTTGTAATATCGTTGCAATCGAACAAAATTTTGAAAAAAAAATTTTTTGAATCTCTACCCTTTTTTAGAAAAAAAGAGAAAGAGACAGATTCTTCTTCCGTCTTGGTTTGGGTTTATTATCTGTCGATCTGCCTTTTCCTTATCCATGACAAGCACCCACCTTGGCGGCCTCCGCCACACCACCACCTCCACATTTGCTGATCATCACCTTTTTTCTTTCCCTCCTCCTTATTTCCTTCTCTTTTCGTCGTTTCTTCTTCCTCTCTTGTTTCTTTCTCCTCAACCTGCAACTTGACCTACATGCACAACATTATTTATTATTTGTTGGGGGGTTTATGATTTTGCATTCTAATTATTCCTAAATTCACAAAAATACTACCATTTAATCAAAACTGTTTGATGCATTCAATAAATCATACATTAAAATAGTTGCCCACATGATTTTTGTACCAAAATAATTACTCTTTTACATGTTAATTTTAAGTTGCATATCTTTTTTTTTTTTTCTATCAAGATTTAACGCGTCCATATTTGAAGTGATGTACATTTTGGAGTTTACCTATATTATACTATGCAGGGTATCGATTTAAGTTTTTTTTTCAGGCATTATTCAATGAAAAAAGGGGTAACCATACATCGGAAATAAAAGGGGAGGCTTTTAAAAGGTGTAATTTTCCGTTTAGTACTAGATTTTTGGCTGCTTGTTCATCTCCATTACATGGATGTCAGTGATTAATAATAAAGATGCAGATAAAAATATGAAGTCTAAGTATGGTTAATGAAAGCTACTCGCATGCCAACATTATATGTACGTGATACGTCTAGCTCCGATATGCTGATATGCAGCACAGGACCCCACTTCCAAATATAAGGTTGGTTCTACATACTACAATGAATAGAAAATATTGTTTAGTCCTTGTCCTAACATCAGTCTCTTGTTACAATCAATAACGACAGTTGAAGTTTGCTCAAAAAAGTAAAAAAAGGATATCATCAATTCGAGACACAAATACTCGGGGATAAAATTACTTCGCTAGCCTTTTTAAAATTTGTAAGTGCGTCACTTTAAAAAATTGAGGTAACCATTGCCAACTAAGAATATAGGCTATCAAGGGGCTGCCAACCCAGTTGGTTAAAAATATATATTTTCAAATCTTAGATCTATGATTCGAACTCTAAACCTAAAGCCTCACCATCCTCTTCTCCCATGCCCTTAGGCGCTCTCCTTCAGCCATTTAGGCTGGAGCAAACAAAAAAAAAGAAGAAATATATAGGTTTACATTGATGTTACTATTTTTGAATCGGATTGATGTTACCCTTGCTGATGCCCTCCTTGCAATAATAATGTACCTCATCATAGTGCCTCAGGATTGCAAAGACTAAATAGACTGGTCACATTTTCCTCTGCATGATAGTACAAAGCTTGCTAGAACTATGTAACTTCAATGTCAAGTGGGGTATATCTCTCGTCCACCACAAGTGGTGCAATGATGCATAACTGCCCTATACTACAATTTTTATGATAAGCCCTGAAACATGTAGCTATTGTATCCAAAAAGAAAGAAAAGAAAAGGAGATATCCAGTTGTAAGACATTTTCAATGATTCCAAAAAAAAAAAAAAAAAAAAAGCAATTGGAAACAAAGGAGAAAGATTGAGGCATCGTTAGTGGCACCAAATAAAACAAAGGAAAGAACACAATAAAGAGTGCACCAATGATTCCGAAAACACGGAAATGGAGAGGAAAAGATGATGAATTTTTCCAATTGTTTTAAGTTTTCTGTTTCCTTTGAACACCCAAATTGTGTAATACCCCGAATCTGCTCTTTGATTGAGGGGAAAAAAAAAAAAAAAAGCTAAATAACGCTGGTTTTGGCCAAAATATTTCTGAAAATCCCAGATAAAGTTAGCTGTTCGTGTACCAGAAAATTGGCCAATTGAGGTGAACTAAGGATGACATTTAAGGCAGACATCTTTAGCTAGCTGGCCACATAGGGCCACATGTCTCCATGTATGAATGTTAGGGGGTCAATTATCACCTATTAGTCCCCCACAATGATTAGCACAGATTATTCAACTTACAACATTTTTGCTTCTTTTGGGGCATGTGCATATGTGCTCTTGGACATATGCCCACCACAAGAAAAGGACCAACTAAACCATTACCAAGTCCTCAATCTTAAAAGGGCTGGCACAATATAATTGTATCATATTGTTCAGAGAATCCCAATCTTCTGATTTCGACAGACATGCAATTGGCCCTTTGAAAACAAATAGGAAGAGATATGGAAAGAGCCCCAACAATAATTGAAAAAAATAAGAAAGAGATTTTTGCAATTCTCGGCACTCCCCTGCTTTGCTCGTCAGGACAACGTAATTCAAGTACAAGGTTCAACTTTCAGGTTTCAAATCAATGACCAGAAACTAGAACAGACTTTTTGAGACAAAATATCAATCATACAAGAAAAGAAAAAGGTTCCTGGTGTTTAAGAATTTTTCAAAATTCTGAACAATGTGGCAAAAGATTGACACGGAAATCTTACCTTCTTTTTTGGGTAACTTTACGAAAAAGAAAAGGAAAATAAATGTGTTAGGCAATTATTGAACCATATTCATATGACCTGGTAGCCTAGTGGGTCATTTTGACAAGGAGATCACTCAAGTTTGTCTTTGTGATTTATAATACATATAATTTATATCTTAAGTATCTTCTAACAGTTTAAATTTTTAAAATGAATGATTTTTTAATATAGTATTAGAATTTTATGACTAAGTGATTTTGTATTTGAATTTTATTACTTTTATATTTAATTATGAATTTATACTAATACGGCCTAACAGATTTTTGTGTACGAGGGAGCGGGATGGAACGGGACGTGTTAATTAATAGATCAGGAATGGTTTCTTAGCAGTGATAGTTAAAATGTTCCCTTTAAAAAGAAAGGTAACTTAATTGGAAAGAAAGTTTTGTCCTTTTACGATAGATGAGTGAAACTGGAAATTGCTGAAGGGAACGTACCTTGTCCTCAGCTTTCAACTTTGCACTATTAGAGTTGGGTGAATCTCCACCTGCTGTTTCACATCTCTTTGACGCCCACTCCACAATTGAAGGCGTTGAAGCTGGGCTAAGACTACTTGAGCTAAGTTCAGGTGGTGTGCTTTGAGTCCCTACATCTCTAGTCATCCCTTCCATTTTGTTGTCTGTTTTATAAAACAATGACTTAAACATGCAACTAATTTTTCTCTAGAGCATAAAGAAACAGAACCGAGACAAGAGAAATAAAGTGATTTTGAGTAATCACCTTGAATGGGAAGATGAGCAATATGGTCTTGTTTAGCACTAGCCAAAGCAGGCCTTGTATGGACTTGTGGCGTGGTATTGGATGAATAAACTAGAGGTGCAGATATTGTAATTCTGGCAGACAAGCTGCGAAACGATTTTCCTGCTAGCGTTTTCGCCGATAAACATTCCATTGGCACCTCTCCTGAATGCGGGTTGCATATGTACTTCTCTGCTTCATTCCACTTTGAATTTAAGGCAAACCCATTAGGAGAAAAGCACTCCCAGCCTTTGTACACCGACCTTGCCTGCAATGCTGCATTAGTACGAAAATGAGCAAACACCCAAATGCTAATTTCAGTGATGGAATTAAAAATTTTGATCTTTTGGGTGTGGCAGCTGAGTTTGAAGGTTTAACCTTTAAGAGCAGTGGTGAAAGAGTATGTTGCTGGGTCTATCTCTTCTGCAAATGATTCAAGGTAGAATTTTAGTTCAGCATGGAAAGAGCTGCTTAAAATAAACAAAGGAGTGTGGAAACAGATTTTCTCTTTTTTTTTTTAAAAAAAATTACCTGTTAAATTGTAGCCAGGAGAAGAGGCAGTGCTAGAAATGGTGACATTTGATCTAAAAGACCTCCCATCCTCTCTAAAGCTTCCGATATGTGTGCCTAAAAACCTTCTTGATTTGCTGTTCTCGCGGCTGATTTGAGCCCTCAAGCCCCACTCTGGCTCCTCTCGCCGTCGAGAACCATATGGCGGCTGTTCCATTGTGGAAGTTTATGAAAATGAGTTAATGGTGTTTTTTTTTTTTTAGGAAAAGAAAAAAAAATAATGTCTCAAATTGGCTAGTTCTGTTCTGGCTTTCAATCTGCTACAGTTTCTTTTATAAGTGTGTGAAAAGGTTGTAGTCAGCGGGTGATGCCAGCAAGGCAGCAGCAACAATTTAGCCTCAGGTCAGGTGTCTCAGACTCTTAATTTTGAAGCAATCCGCCATTTTGTTTGGTTTGCAAAGATTCTTTAATGTACATTCAATCCACTAACATTAGGCTGTATGGCCGCTGGTTATTACGTTATTCATAAAGGCATAGAGTTCGAATTCTAAATCTTTTTGGATTATCCTTTTTTTTTTTAATTATGAGTTCGCTCGTTACACTGATTCTGATGTGACAAGGATAATATCTTCACGGGCCTTTGTCGAAGTCCAGTATAGGTCCAAAGACCTCCTACAGTCGGCCAGCTCATGCCCGGCTCTACATCCCCATAACCGCAGCAGGCAAAAGCCCTACAAATTGGAGGCCATAGGCTCATGATGCAACTTCTTACCCACGAGCACTCCGAACGCCCGTACCAAGTGCCATGGTAGGATGGTGCTTAACTAAGCTGACAAATCAGCACTACATTTCAAAGGCCTTTGGCATGTTCCTCCATTGGGACCGACTTTCTTGAAGACCAATGGGAGTCTGTCAGAGGCGCTATAAGCATTTTACAAATAGGTACTAGCAAGGTAAATCTCATTTTTCAGTATGCATCTTCTTTCAAATTTGTACTGACTTAGGCATCGGAGTGATGATGTTGAGCCACAACCCAGTGTCTCATTGTCTTGCACAGCCCAATATCTTTTTTGCAGAGTGCCTTATGTTCTATGGCCTTGGTTTGTCTGGAAAAGTGTGGTTGTTGGGAGTAAAAGGGTAGAGAAGAAGTGAGGCCCCATGAGGATTTGCCTTTGTGTGTCTGCCTCAGGTTGTGCATGTGAAGGTCCATGTGCAGGTGCATGTTTAGTGCTTGTCATCATCATCTTGGAAATCAGTGAAAGCTAGGGGTCTTGATATAGGGGTACCAGCTGGGTCCCCTGTCCCTGGGCTCATCATAGCCATCAGGTTTGTCTGATGTGTATGAAATGTAAGTTTCATTGATAGAGATGGCGTTCTTGTGGTGTTGCCGATAGTTTTTTAGGCCCTTCTGCCTCATTTAGTCTGTCAGGTTTGCTCAGGGAGATAAGTTCTGCACAAAAAATGTAGATCATAACTTGTTTTTATCCAAGCTTATTTAGTGTCAGGCCTGATACAAGGTGGTTTCAATCTGCCACGCGAACAAGCTTGAATAAAAACATGTTATGATCCAGCCCACTTAAGCCAGAGCCCCTATGGACCTGAATATGTTTTTCGCTGAGCTTGGCATTCACGTCCCGTCAAATGACCTGCCTAGTCCAACCCGCAAATCCCAAAACCTGGTCCAGATTTTTTAGGCGGGTCAGGAGGCATGAGCATGACCCCAAATCTAAGGAAATGAGAGCTCTCAAGGATTGCACATAAACACTAGAAACTTGGTTACCTGATGACTTGGTGTCGCCCTTATGCACAGCTGCAATTTTCTTTGGCAGAACCGTAGAAATACCATCCTCGTTCTCTAATTTTTTTGACCAGAAGAAAAAAAAAAAAAGAAACTTGGTTACCATGCAACGATGTCTCCAATTGAAATCTCTAACCCGTTATGCCCGCAAGAATCAAGAAACCAAAAGAAACACTGATAGACTAAACAGTCGCGCAGCGCTCAAACAGAGCACACTTAATCGAGCTTGATTACATCACTAGCGCCTTCACCAAGCAACCAGCTTTAACGGCAAAGACCCAAACTTTCTTGGTTTTTTTTTTTTTTTTTGAGAAAATTTTCTATTCTATAGCTTTAGTAAACAATAAACTGAGATACAAAGTATACGTGGAGAATCAATATCTGCATTCTTCTGTAGATTCATCAGCAAGCCCCCTTATCGGGAAAACAACATAAAAAATTGGCTCTACTTATAATGGGTTTACAGCTTACAAATTGCTATGTCAATCAAACATAGGCATTATCAGCAACTAGCATGATGCTGGTTGAAGTTGCTTCAACCGTCGGACAACCTGCCTCATTGTAGGTCTGGTAGACAGTGAATCAACCGTACACTCGACTGCCAGCTGTAGAACTTCTACCAAATCATCATGAGGACCTACGTCCCACAACCCTGCAGTTAAGAACTCCTTTGCCTGGCGTTGTCGTAATAGCATGCATGCCCAGGCAACAATGTTGAAACCGTTCCCATACGGAGAAAATGAAGGATCCAAGGCTTTTTTATCCGAGAGCAATTCAAGTAGCACAACTCCATAACTGTAAACATCAGCCTTATCTGAAACACGAAAAGTCGTTGCATACTCTGGCGGAACATACCCAGAAGTTCCTGCCACACCTGTGGTAGCATGTGTTTCAGATGTTCCTATAATCCTGGCTAAACCAAAGCCAGATAGGTAGGCATTAAAATCATCATCCAAAAGGATGTTACTGGGCTTAACATCACAGTGGAGTACTCGTGGTACGCATTGATCATGCAGGTAGGCAAGCGCACGAGCTATGTCCAAAGCAATTTTGTGAAGGATCCTCCAATCCACAGCCCTTGTGGGCCTCTCCTGGATGAACTTTTCCAGACTACCACCTGGCAAATAGTTGTATATGAGGAACATTTCAGTTTCACTGGCATGATAACCAATCAAAGTTACAAGATTTGGATGACGCAGCCTCCCGAGGGTTTTGATTTCTGCATGAAACCGTTGAACACCCTGAAATCGTCCGACTGGAAGCCGTCTAATTGCCACTAGAACTTCAGGAGAGATCTCTGCCTTGTAAGTAGCTCCAAAACCTCCATTGTCAATGCAGTTGCTTGCATCGAAACTCCCAGTGGCACGGACAACATTCTCAAATGTCAAGGGAACCCCAATGTCTGTGAAGATAGTCACTTCCTTTCATGTAGATCCTGCAACTTTCGACTTTGGACTCCACTTTCTTGTGTAGAAGAATAGGATGATCAAAGCAAGAAAAAGCGAAACAATGGCTGATGCAGATGCTATTGATGCTATTTCAATTAAGCTGAAACCATTATTCCCACTACTCTGGATCTGGCCTGATGGTGACAGAGCATAACCCTGTGCATCAGTAGCCCCTCGTTGCAGATCTGGAGATAACACAATATCGGAATCGCCCAAAACGATGCCGTGCAGTGGCACAGTGAGAGCCCAAAAGAGAAAGAATAGCTTAAATCTCGTAAAGTAGAGCCATTTGATAACTGAAGAAGAAGAACAAGAGGAACCCATTTCAGAAACCCCAAAAGGGTGTCCAGAACACTAGAGATTAAGCCCTATGGCCTTCTCTTTCACTGGTTTGATTTTCAGGTAAAGAGAAGGGGGGGTTTTCTTTCTCTGAAAACCTTAAACCCAATTTTGGGCCCTCTTAGAGAGAGAGAAAGAAGAACTTCTTGCTTGGAAGAGAATGCATCACAAAGAAATGAGCAATTTTAAGGTGCGACTTTATGTCCATTCAAAGTCGCACCCATGACCATTGCAATTCAAGGTCAAAAAAATCGGCTCTGAATCGATACTCTCCATTTCCCACCGCTTATTTTACATTTTATGTTCGATTTTTTTTTTAAAAAAAATTTAAATAAAAAGAAGAAAATTCAAGTTGTTTGTTATACTTTGCAAACTGCGTTTGTATATAAACCTTCCAATTTCGGCATTAAATTTGTTTAATTTAAATTGAAAAACAAAAGAAATCAAGTCGAAATTATGAAGTTGTTATTAGTAGAAACTTGAAATTCAAAATTCTAGAGCGTACCGTTAAACAATACAATAATTGCCAATGGATTTGGATCTCAAGTACGTTGATGTGATTCTTTTCCCAAAGAGGCATTGAGACGAAGCTTCGGTTCGGGCCTGCACTGACCCAGCAAGAGCGGGGCCTGGGGGCTAGACAAAGCTCATGTAAGCTGCCCCACAATACAAATAGCCTAAAGGCACTGCACTTGACCAAATTATATGCTGCGTAACTTGGGGTTATTATTTAAAATAATTATAACATTTGTGTTGATTAATGTTGTAAAAATCAGACCGAATATTAAACTGAAAAATTTAATGATTTAACGTCTAACCGATTCAATCGATTTAACCAAAAATTGAACCAGTAATACCGGTATTTAATATTATATATATATATAAATATTTATATACATTATACATCAAAATTTATATGTAAAATGTAATATTATAATACATATGTATTAGAATACTTACATTTATAAATTTAAAATATATGATTTAGAATTTATTATAAGATAGAATTAGCAATTTAAAAAAATTAATAATTATCTTAATAAAAAAAAGAAAATAGTAAGTGTTAATTTATAAGATACATAAGATAGTATGTGTATTATATGAGACATTTAAGAAAATAATAAGTAAAAAAAAAAAAAAATCACAAGAAGTTATAAGTTGGTCTAGTGGTATGAGACTTACCTTTTATATTGGAGGTCAGGGTTCGAAAACTAAATTTTATAAAGTTATGTGAAATTTTTTCTTAATTATTAAAAGTGACCAACCCGGTCAACCCGGGACCGGTTCACTGGTCCGACCGATTGAACCGGTCCGTTGACAGAGTTTTAACCAGTCCGGTCCACAACAAATTTAAGTTACAATTCGGATCGGACCTCTGACTGGTTATCGGTCCGACCGATTGAACCGGCCGGTCCGGTCTGAGTTTGACAACAATAATATTGATTAATAAATATATCATAATTTTTAAAAATTTATAATTTAATCTCTGTAAAAAAAATTTTTGTGACTAGTCTATTAGGCACATGTGTTTTGTTGGACAAAAACTGTTTTTTCTAGTGACGTAGCTTAATGATATGATAATCTCAATGACTTGGATTAAAACGACTTGTCACATAGAATCCACGTGTGATGGTGGGGTTATTGGGCCTAATAGATCTTGGGCCCAACCCAATTGATATGTATATATTTTTTAAGTTGACAATCATAATAGACTTAAGTGGGAGTAATGTGGGTTGTTATTTTAGTTCAAGTCGTCAAGATTGTCATATCATTGCACTATGTCACCAGAGAAAACGGTTCTAGTTCAGCTAAACTCACATGGTAATATATTTATTACCAAAAAAATTCTTAAGAATGCCAAATTGTGAAATTTTTGAGGTCATGAAATATTCATTAACTAGTACAAAGGTCATTATTTTTTAGGGTATTTGCTAATTTTATTTTATTTTTAAATAAGTAAAATTGATTCATAATCTAATATTATATAATATTTTTTTATTTTAAGTAAATTACAGTTATTGTGTGACGTAAAATTATAAGTTATACCTACCTAAAAATGTGAATCAAATTAAAAAAAAATTAAAATAATAATTTAAAACTTTAATGTCTATCTCAAAATTGAATACCTAAAAGATACCTCAAGCTTAGGGAGTCGTAGGATTATAAGACATTGTCTCCTTTCATTGGCAATTCCATTTCGGCCAAAACAAAAAAGCGTTGATTATTGTTAGAGCCAAGAGAGAACTTCTAGTACGTTTGGTTAAAACTTTTGTTCATGGAGAAAGGGGCAATAGGCAGCGAAGGCCAGAAAAGGATTGCTCCTCTATCTTTTCACACCACTTACTTTTGACCTCCCACATGTCACCCCTTTTGTCTTTTGAACTACTCGCATAACCGGTGCTGGAGTCTCACTCCTGAGGATTGTCGTCCACATCAGAACAGAAGTGTTTTTTTCTTCTTCACAAAAACACAATTTCCCCAAGTCCCAAAAGCATGAGCTGTTGGTGCTTATGTTATCTAGTGGGGTAAAACCTGTTTTGATATAACGACAGATAACATTATAAAGCAACTAAAGAATGGAAAAGTGAGATGATATCTTAAGAGTCTCGTCAAGAAGCAACATTGCTGCAAATAATCCCGATAGTTATGGCATAACTAATACTAAATAAGTTTAATAGCACCGAACGGCTTGGATCGACAATAGAATAACTACTCTCAAAACTTCAATAAAAACCTTAATTGACAAAAGAAAGTCATTAAGCTACTGGATTCTCTCAGGGCTTTAGCGCTCTTATTGAAGCAGCAAGACAGTAACAATGACATGACTCGCAAAGAGAAGAAACTATTCGATAATATCAAAATAAAGCACCGTGAGATTATTAACCTTCTAAAGTCTAAAGTTCCTACCGTGTATCTCACACCATACTGTATTAAGCTACTCATCAGTCACAGTCATCCATCCTAACCAAAAAGACAATTCATCACTAATCTCAATCAGTGAAATTAGCAACAACGGCATGTGGCTCACAAGCCTTGGCAGCCGGGATCGGCTCAACAGCAGGGTGAGGCTGAACCGGCGTCCCCACAAGCTCCTCAGGCAAGTCCTTAATTCCCCGCAAGTAGAAAGTGTAGAAGAGTTTGAAAGGGTACACGAGTTGCTGCAGCTTAACCTGACCATACACTCCTTCGAATATGCCTGACCCACCAGTCACAGCAAGGTAGGAGTCCTCGTAGGTCAAGTATGGGCCTTGCACTGCAATATGACCGTAGTCACCGAAATAAAAGCTGTATATCGCTTCATAGCGATCGCCCTTTTTCTCTGGCTTGTGCTGAATCAGGATGCATATCCCTGCTGTTATTCCAATTCGCTTTTGCAGGTCTCCACTGTAAACCTGTAATAAACAATAATAATAATGGTAATTACCAAGTTAAAATTTGCCGACCAAAAATTGATAAAAGCTACAATATTTAACTAGCTACAAATACTATGCAACAACATAAGCAATAATTTTGAGGTTACAAAGGAATCAAATTTAATTTTGCAACTAGTGTTGAAATATGATGTGAGATTATATCTGCTTGTGTTATATTTGGGTTATTAATGGACTTGGACCTATTGACCAAGGAGATGTTGATTTCCACGTGGAATTGAATAATTGTCTAAGGCATCACGAACAATTGCACATAACGCAAAAGACCTT
Source organism: Carallia pectinifolia (assembly GCA_037832335.1). NCBI lineage: Eukaryota > Viridiplantae > Streptophyta > Magnoliopsida > Malpighiales > Rhizophoraceae > Carallia > Carallia pectinifolia. The sequence goes on from CM075443.1 coordinate 19,960,295, forward strand.
CTTTTTAATTATAATAAGGCATTGATTTTGATAAGGTATCTCTAAGACCCATGCCCTTTTAACTCATCAATTCATTAAATCGCGGGCCAAAATGAGGGCAACAGGCTCACAGACTCGCAAAACATTATCGAGGCAAGGAGGCCTTATTGAGGCAAGGTTATTACTATTAGTCTATTAGGAACGCATGCTACACTTGTAAAATAATGCACAGCTTGACTTTAACATGAGATCTGATTGTGCTATTATCATCAATGGTAGCAAAATTCTTCTTATAATTGATTAACATTAGTTAAATTAAGAAAAAAAAAAGTTCCCAGGAAATGCGGTCCGATCTATTCCGCTCCAAAGAATTTTCCCGGAAAATAGAATTGGCTAGTTGGCATTATTTTTTACGGGAGAGTTGGTATAGGCGAAATTTGGAGTATAAATTAAAATTCACTTTTATCAGAGAATGGTTATCAACGTCTGTGGATCACACTCCAGAATTGGAAGACGAGCGTGCTAGATTTTCTCAGAAAACAAACAAAAATCAAGAAAGAAAAAGTCCAGGTGATGATGGAAAAAAACACAAAAAACTTACTTTGTTGCTGAAAGGCACGAGATCACCTAGAGAATTAACAGGTTTCTGACTCAATCGGAGAATAGCAGGGCTTCCACGATCTCTCTCGTTGAACTCGTACACACACAGCTCTTGAACTTTCCCTGCAAAAACTCACACACACACACACAAATGGATTACTATAAGATCGTCTAAAAAATTCCTTCTTTATAATTAACGCGAAAAAAAACAAAAATAAGAGAGATCATTCACTAACTGGGTCTTGAGTCATCATCAGAAGGTGGGTTGGCTTGGCTTCTGCAAGAAAAGGACCTTTTGGGCACAGAGAAGCTGTTAAAGCTTGAAGCTTTCGATGAGAGGCTCAGAGTTTGATGGGTGAGCAATGATGGGGCTGTGAACTTGAAGGGCAAGACTGTTCGGAAGGGCACAATAGCAAGCTGTGATCCTGCTGAGCTGACGACTTTCACAGAAGAAGAAAAAGAAGAGATCGTTGTCGAAGCCATTTTTCTTGGTCGGTATGGTTGTTTCTCTTGGGCTGTTCGGCGAGGGAGCAAGTGGAGGAATTACCGAAAAAGTGAGTGAAAAGCAGTGGCACTGTATGGTTATTTAAGCAGAGTAGAGGTGGAAGGCAACTCTTACGTGTGTGCACGCGCCCGGTGAGTGACAGTATTTTGGCAGGGCGCATGTGAAGCCAACAGTTGACCGTGTCCAGCGTGTCCTTTTGAGTGTTTATGATACTGATTAGAGATTTTGGTGAGTCGGATTGAGTCGATTTAAGGATATATCTGTATTTAAACTGTCGTCGACGGGTTGAATAATTTTTCATCCGCATACAATCTGTCATACAACTCAATCCATCTAATACAACCCAATCTATCCAATTCAATCCAATCCATCAACAGCGAGTTAGATTGGATCAGTTTGGACGAATTAACATAATAAAAAAATTATAATTTTTTTAAATTTATACATATCATCAATTATCAATATTTTTACTTATTCTTACTAACTTTATTATTATAATATATATATCATATTCATTCACAATTTTAAATATTCATGAGAATGGATCAAAATTCACTAAAAGACTATTTTAGATCAATTTTACTTAATAAAAATATAAATTATCAAATAGAAAATTTTCTTATTTACGCTTTTACTCGGCAAATAAAGTAGTTTCTCTTCCTCTCTTTTTCTTTCTCTCTTTTATACTGTCCAATATCTCACTTGTGCTGCCAAAAAATAAGAAGATAGAGATACTCTGATTTTTTCTTATTTTTTAAAATAAAATTACGTGGTAACAATTAGAAAATATGATGATAATACAGGAACAATAAAATAGTTTTTTACTTCTAATTTTATTGATTTGTAAAATTATATGAAATGTGATTATTTGGTTTTAATCTGATTGATATCGATAAATTTAATTCACAATATCAGTTATATATATATATATATATGTGTGTGTGTGTGTGTGTGTGTGTGGGCGGATTGGGTCGGATTGAATTCCCAATCCGCATTCAATCCTTCAATCCGCCCTTGGCAGGTTGTAAAATTTTGAAATTGCAACAAATCTTAATTTCAACGGTTTTAGTGAATTTGGATTGGTTTGGATTGAATTGATCGGATCAGATCGGATTGGTTAATTTTTGAACAGCCCTAATACTAATACTGACCAAATTGTTGTCTTTTTTCAAATATATATATATATATATATATATATTTGTACGAAACATTTTAACACATAATAATGGTATAGGCTAACTCTTTTAATTACAATTATTAATTGAACGACAAATTTAATAAAATTAATAATTTAAATTTAAATAATAATTTTTTATTATTACTTTATATCAAATTTTTGTATCTATCTAATAAATTTTTACTTTTTTAACATGACCGAGCATTCATAAAATTTTTTACATAAAAAAAACTGCATTTATGTGTTTCAAGTTTGAAAGCAATTTTTTTTTAACTACATTGTAGTGTATCATTACTAATTTTTTCTTTTTTTATTGAAAAAAAAAGTTAAAGATACTTTAATTTATTATATTTTGGTCAAAAAAGAAAATATGTAATGTTGCATAGACAAGAAAATATATTAAGTGAAATCAAAAGGAAAAGAGGAAACTTATTAGGTTAAACCAAAAGGAAAAGTAGAAATATATTAGGAAAAACCAAAAAGGAAAGACGTGTTAAATGTTGCATATACAATGAAATATTATTTAGGTAACACCAAAAGGGAGGTCAATTAAAGAGTGATACAAATTAAAGAGTGATACAAGGATATTCTTTTGAGGGTATTAAAAAATGCTTCCGTATTGGTAATGCTTTATTGATTTTGGTAACTCTTAATCAATAGCTCTATATATTTTAATGAAATACTTTATGATTATATTTTAAAGTAATATTAGATATTTTCATATTAACAATAATAGGTAGTTATATATTGTCATTTTGTGGCTCTAACAATTTGTGAATTTTTTATTCTTTTTAAAGTTAATTATTAAATAACTTATATTACGTTATAATTACTTTTTTACTACTTAAATAAAACTAATAAACTTTTTATATTTTATTAATATATATTCAAAAAAATATATATATATTTTAATAAATGAAGAAAATAAAGATGATATCTTATAATTTAATTAAAATAAACTGTACCACCCTTCTTTACATACGGTGGATAAAATTTACTACACTGAGTAAGACAAAAAGCAAACTGCCTAAAAGAAAATCTATTAATGAGTATTAAATGCAATTTATAGCATCATTTACTCTATCTATGTGCATTAAATTCACAACAGATAAATATTCTGTTAGGGAAATATTGTGGGTTGTACTGTAATATTATATGTTTTTGTCATATATAACAGTATTTACAGTTTTTACAATAATAATTATATTTTTTGTAACAAAAATTTATAGTTTATTTTTTGTTGCAAAAAATTTATACGATGTTGTAAAAAGTCTGTACGTTATTACAAAATGATTAAACGTATGATTAAAATATATGACAAAATTATATGAGCACGTAATGGAGCCCATTGTGTTATTTTGAAAAGAGTATGTACACAAGTCATTCTTTTAAAAATATAAATGAGTATATAATTTATTTAATGGTGTTTAATATTTATTTTTTTTATTAAATTTAATTATTTAATAATTTATTTTAAAACATAAATATATGCATTTTAATAAAAATAAGTCACTGTATTTTTCTCTTTTCAAATAATATGATTATGCTTCATCGTTATGAAAAAAAGACTGTATTTTCCTCTACCTCGTGAATAATTTACCGTTTGTAATTTTTCCCTCTTATATTTTTTAACGAGATGAGCAAATATTTAAGCAGTCACTATTTAAGTAGAAAGAAACTTTTTTTCATTTTCCTCGACTACGGGAATAATTTACCGTTTGTGATTTTTTTTTCTCTTACATTTTTTAACGAGATGTGCAAATATTTAAGCAGTCACTATTTAAGTAGAAGGAAAATAAGGTGGGTGAAAATGTTTTTTTTTTTTTTCATATATGATAATTTTGTAAAGTGATAACTGTACAATATAATGCAACTTGAATGGTATAAACAAATACAACTATTTCATAATAGCTCAACAATGAACTTTTCTCAGTTAATAATACCCCAGCTCCGTAGTTAAAAAATTAAAAATTCATTTAAAAGATCTTGGGTTTTGATCTTAAAAAAAGAAAGTATAATTTATGAAATAAGAAGGAGTTACTTTTTGTTATATAATTTATAATTTAATAAATTTTTTAATTAAAAAAATCATCCAAATCATATGATGCAATCTTTACACGTATATCTAGTTCACTCAGATTAACAAGACCTACAGTATCATGTGCCAATCTATATTATCTTATATTTGATTTTACTTTTAAGTTCATCCGAATTATGAATTAAACTATTTAATACGTAACCACTCCATGTAGTAGTCTAAGTGATGATTCGACGTGTATTATACGTGACTGATTCAAGTTTGAATCTTCATACTAGCCTTGTCCCTTATATTTCAGCATATGGGTTTCTTCGCCTAAGTCCAATGGACTTCGAGGACTTATAAGCCAGTTGTCATGTTTTAAATTCAACAATTACTGTGATCTATCGTGTAAAAATCACGCTTGGATTAATTAACACTTGATTCATAAGTTCTCTTTATAAAAAAAATTGAGTGAAGAAGTTAAAATAACTTCTGTTCTCAATTAATAAATACAATAATTAATATATTTGTGAATACATTTTTTTTCTCTGCTTAAAGAAACAAAAACTATTTAATACGTAGATGAACTTCTAACATTGAGTGGATGCAGTTGGTCCATTAGTAGGTTTTATTAGAATGTGATTTACACAACATGAAATAATCATACTCGTCGTTCTCAAAAATTCAAATTTGAGACACGTGTGGCGAAAGTATCAGGATTAAAATAATAAGCTTACGGTGAATGTTGCGATATCATCTAATTATTGAATCTGGAAGATCAAATAAAGCATGTTGAAAACGCATGGAAAATAGAAACGGAGGAATCTTCCAGATCAATGCAGTTGGCCGAAGATCACTTTTCAAAAAGCAAGAAATGTTCACCGCTAAGCCCACCACCAAGCAAGCAAAATGACAACAAAAAAAAAAAAAGAACAGACCCAACTGCTGACGGTAGTGGTTAATGAGCTGTCTGCATGTGCATGGCACAATAAAATCCTTCCCCCACACAACCCGAATTTTCCCCCATCTATGGCACTAAGGGTTTGTTTGTTTTGTAAGAGAAAAGAGAAGAATGGAAGAAAATTATAATTATTATTATTTATTTTTTTTTATATTTTTTTACTTAATTTTTTATATCACTTTAAATAATTTTATTTTTTTTATTATTTTTTCTCTCGTATATTACTATTTATTTTTTCTTTCATTATATTTTTTTTCTCCTAATTTTTTACACCACTCAAAATAATTTTATTTTTTTTACCACTTTTTCTCTCACAAATTACTATTCGTTTTTTTTCACAATATTTCCTTTCTATTAATTTTTTTACCACTCCAAATAATTTTATTTTCTTTTCACTTTCTTTCTCTTTCTCTTCCTTTCCTCATCCATCCTCCCACTCCAAACACACCATAAAACTCTCACACTGTGTTAGAAGAAGATTTGCAATGGTATGTATCACCAAGTCGATAATGTTTTGAGGAATTATTTTCTAGGATGGATTGAAGCGTAAAAGAAACTAATCATTTGGGGATTCTTTAAAAACTCTTAAAAGGGAATTTAATCAATTGTTTTTCGAATCTCCAAATCATCAGGCCAGGTGCATTCGTGTTCCAATAGGTCAAGTTTGGGTAAAGTAGAGGAAATTAATCGGCCTTTTTGAATTGGGCTAATAACCCAATGCAATCTGAGGCTGACTTAGAAACACCTGGCAAAATTGACGGCTTCCATTTAATTTTTGGGCCTTGGACGTTGATTTTACTCTCAGAAAGCCACTTTGTCACTTTTGGGTCTGCAATTTATGATTGGGGAGGCCATAATGAGCCGAGGGGAGGTGGGTATGAGGACCAGGCAGGGTTGGCAAGGCCCGCCCTCAAAAGGAGCTTGGGTCTATTAAAAGTGCATTGCACAAAAATCTCCTAAATTGAGGTTGATACTTGGTCACAAAAATTAGATGACCTGACACTTAACTTTAGGCTAGTGCTGGTTCGCTGGATCTGGGTCAGTTGAAATTGGGCGTCGCTTAGTTGTGACGCCCACGGAGGCAAAATTTGAAAGTGCTATTCCTCTTATTTGAGCTGGAATCTTTATTTCGGGGCACATGGCCTGATTTTTGATTCATGATACATTTCCATGCTTTCTGGCACTAACTCTTTAATTCTTGGCTTTGGTTTGGTTTAGGAACTTAGACGTTTTCTTTGGTACATCGAAAAAGTGAAAACCTAGAATTTCATTACTTGTCTTTGCTGAAACGAGGACATAGTATTTGTTTATTTTATGAAAATTCGCCTGTAATACTTTTGACCACAATACCCAAGTAGATTTAATGACCTGGAGAGTTGCCGTAAGATTTGTGTACATATCAAATTGTTGGACTGTTGGTGCAAGTGAAGAATATGTTAACTAGATACCACCCAATGTCGTGGTTTAACTGTAAAAAAGTTATAAGTTTAATTTTTTATCAAACTGTTTATCAAATTTAAATAACCTATTCTGCTTTTTTCATTTTCTTGATTAAAAAAATTGTTAGCTGTTTAGCCTGTTTTTATTGTAAGCATGTCATTCTTAAAGATACGGTACAGTTGTACACTAGTCTTCACTAGAGTGGCCATTAGATTAAGGGAGAATTAAGCCCTTGTTTAATTAGATTAACAAGACTTATAATTTTAACATCCCTGACCTACGTTACTCAATTCAACGAACCGTACGGTTTGCCAATGTCCGGATGTTGTAATCTTAGAATAAACCAAGATGGAGATAAAATTACGAGACTTGACATTAAACACTAAGTTGATACGAACTTAATTTATTATAGTTGAATTCATCCCCTACTTCCACTTTTTCGAGTCCAAAACATGATCAAATGTTAATTAATTTAGTAAAACCTTACAATTTGGAGGCAGACATGGGGTATATAATCTTTGAATAAACCAAGACAGGATAACCGTAATTAACTAAATTATCACTAAGAACTGAAAATTAAGAGTCTTAATTATTTGTTAAACAATCATGGATTATGGAGTTGACGAGAAGTTTCCTAATGCAAAGAGCCAAACTACAGTGGGCTAAAACTAAAAGTAGTCTAAAATCTAGGTTGTCTACTACTCGTAAGGCAGTGACCATGTCCCTCACAAGAATGTCACGCGAGTGTGGGCATGTCTTCTCTACCCAGTACATGTTTGTCATTTTATATTTAAGAAAAAAAACGGCATGCAACATTTGGGACAAAGACTGGTCCATTCTTTGATAATTGTGTTAGGATTTTATATTAGAATAATACTGCAAAAATACGTTTAGTGAATCATAAAAGAAATATGTAATTAATTTAATAGTATCCATCAGTTTATTTATATTTTTTTATTTTTAAATTTAATATATTTTTAATAATTTAACAATTTAAATTATTTTATATCTATATTTAGATTACATGCCGAATAAAATATATATATATATTTTTTTTATCTGAATTTCTCTTGAGAATTATTACAGCACAAGAGACCGCCTCCTTGCTATCTAACGACCCATCTCTTTTATTGGGGGCTTGTTTGTTCATAAATGGCTAAGAAACCCAACACGACTTATATGAAAACTTATCTAGTTAACAAGACAACTTTAATGGGCCATGGAAACCACTGGCTAAGGCTGATGTGTTCATTATGATTTCTGAGTTCTGGCCTGCTATAATTGAATTGATGGACCTGTTGATTGACAATTAGGTAATTCATATGTTGTTTCTGTGCTGGATGGTCAGATCCAGCAGACAAATTATCAAGCACAGTTTCCTGATTCAAACAAAACTGCAAAAAAATCAAGTACAGTACTCCACATTTGCTTGGATAGCATGAAAAGATAAGCTGATATTATATAAGAGCAAATAAATTCAATTGAAAAATCCCCGAGAAGTGGGAACATTTTGCTTTTGGCGCGGCTGTAAAAAAATGTATTCAGTCGAAAATGGACATAGTTCTTTATGTTGTATCGCTGGCACTATGAACGTTAGAAACTACTTTGTGTCTCTTATAATTAACTTGTTGCCATACTGAAAAGCAATGACTAAAATATCCCAAATTGGATGACAATTGAGGCTTCCAAGTCATAAGCTATATTTTTCTTAATTTTTAATCCTTGGAATTAAGTGAGACGTTGACTGCAATCAGGTAGAGATTCTCCTAGTGCGCAACAATGGGGACCAAGTGCAGAGTTCACTGGAGTAAACCCTTCTACTAAGTGATGCGGAAGACGCAGGAAACGAACTATGTGGAATTATGCTTAATTCGTTTCTTTGTTGATTAGGTTGATCACAACTCCCTATAATTTCTGTTGGGTTTGAAGAAGTCAGTGAAATTGAGGCAATTTTTTGAGCTTTGAGCATCATGCCATGACAGCTAGAAAATCCTAAAATGTTTCCTTGACGCTGCTTTTTTTTTTTTTTTTTTTTTAGGGTGTGAAACAAAGAAAATCTTTTTATTGCTTTATGTCACTGACAATTAGTTAACTAATATTTTTACATTACTTATAATATTATTGAACTTTCTCTGCTAATGGTTTAAATTTTTCATTAGATTTGAAAATAATGAAGTCTAGTTATTACTTACCAATGAAGATTTAGAGTTTGAATTCTAATTAGAATCAATTAATAAGAAAAAAGTCCAGTTATTGCTCATGCATTGCTATAGACCATGATCAATAAGATATAATATTATGTAAAGATCTGGCGAGTGATCACCGCATTGGAAATTATGCTTAACAAGGAATCCTATCGTATATTCGTAGGATGTTTACTAAACTAATAAATTTCTTATATTATTTGGCCACAATATGTAATGCGAATTCCGAGTAATTTGCTTGTCAAACATTGGACTCAATCCCCACAATTTCAAAGATGGTTTTAATAATAAAAGCATGCAATTGTAATATGTGCAGTCAAATAACATGACAAGGAGATCCACGCAGTGTCTCACTGTCTTCACCTTGTAGTGAATTAATTGTTCAGGAAAACTCGCACGGAAGTGGCCGGAAACTTCCCAATGTATCTGAAGAAACTTTGCTTTCAATTCTTTTTTTCCCTCCTACTCTTTAGAAGAAAGATACGCACAAAATTACAAACAAAAATAAATTACAGTATAATTAATTAATTAATTTATATAATCAAATAATTAATATTTATAATAAAAATAAATATATTTTTTATTTTTTATTATTATAAATATAAATCATTTAATTATATAAATTAATCAATTAATTATATATATATATATATATATATATATTTTTTTTTTTTTTTTGTCGGTGTGCCAGGACTTTACTCTTTATCCAAAAATCCATGGCCAACCAATTGCCTTGGTAGTTGATACACAAATAAATGTTGCAGAGGATTATGTAGCAGAGAGAGAGAGAGAGAGAGAGAGGGGGAATCAAAGTTCGCTTGCATGTGTGGGGGGCCTGGTGCAAGTTATTTGGAGGCATGGACCACAACTTCTGTCTTTATAAGGAAGCTCTGATTAGCCACTCTCACTTCTCTTTCTTCAAGCAAAGTACTACCCAATACTCTTCCTTCTCTCTCACACACAAAAGGCAAAGAGGGGAAAAAAAAAAAGTTAAGTGAAAGATGAAGGTGAGCAGTGCAGCCATGGCAGACTCAAAGAAAAATAAGATGTCATGCAAAAGGCTTGGTGGGTACCTCAGAGAACAGAGAGGAAGGCTCTACATTATTAGAAGATGTATAGTCATGCTTCTCTGCTGGCATGACTGATCCAAATATTGTAGGGCTAGATTTCTTTGATCATCATACTGTCATTAATGGAGGAAATATTGATCTATGATCTATTCTTAACTTGGAGCCAAGCTGTCTTTATTTTTATTTTATTTTTTTGTTTCCTTTATCCCCCACCCACTTTCTTTCTGCGAAATGTAAATAGTAAAGAGAAATTAATGCTATGTTTAAATTTTTTGGTTTCATTGCACTGGTCTTTTGTAGATGAAAATGTTTTAAATCAAAAGCTAAGTCAATGACTTGAATCATAAGTAGAAAGGGTCTGCAGTTCTATGTGCTTTCTTTATCTCTGAGAAAGTCATTTATCTATCTAACTGATTTTACTTCTGGTGTTATGTAAAGTACTAATTTATTAGATTTTGATGGAGATGTTTGAAATGATAACTTATAGGACCCAGATGTTCCAATTCTAACTCAAAAGGGTTTACCAAGACCCTTCAATGATATGGAAATTAAGCTACCCATGTAACATTTTAGCCCGAGGGTTTAGTCTAAGTCACGGTAAGGGTCAAAAAGGGAGAAGAAAAAGGAACGACATTGCAGATGTTAACAATTTAATACCTTACCCTATTCCCATGGCATTTCTCGTCTGAATGTGGCAAAAGGGTACGGTATGTGGAGGTTTAATCTTCAATGGTAGACAAGGGTTGTGTCCTGATGTCATGGTTTGGGAGATAGGTTGTGTTTCGGGGGTGCTCATGGATAGTGAGAATTAATCTAGTAAACCAGGGCTCTAATGAAGGAAGGGGAAAGAAATGCAGAACACGGAGGAAGAAATAACTAGAGGAAAGCCACTATGCACCTCAACTTTCGCTGTTGACAGTCGGTGTCTCTTGTGCAGAAAGCACATATTGAGGTCTTGTCAAATCATAGCCATGGGAGATCTCAACTAATTTGACAGGAAGTAGGATTTGAATATAAAACTTTTCAGTTGAGCGTAATATTGATAAGCAATGGGAGATCTCAACTAACTAATTTGACAATCTTTTTATAATGGTTGCTAATTAATTTGTTCACTGCATGAATTGTCTTTTTCAGGAGAAAAAAACATATGGTCACAATGCATATTCGTGCCTACGTATAGAAGGAACTAATGGGTGCAATAATTCATGCCCTAGCTCTTTCATCATCTACACATGTTAGTTGGATGCAGAACATGTATCTCATGTTGTTTTTGAAAATTTTCAAGTTTTGGAACGCTAATCAAGCATTAACATAGTTAATTATGCTAATAATTGTATATTACAAACGAATCCTGCTTGAATTGGTGAAGAATGAACTAGCGTTTTAAGATGGTACAATTTCTACGAAAGAATAATCATATTCGTACCATAATGCTAATCCCAACTACGTTGAATCTGTCAATCACTCGACAACATATCACTGTAAATTTCAGCCGCAATGTTCCCCAATGTGTTTAGTGCTATAGCTTTGCGTATGAACTGGGAGACGGTGTGTGCAACTCGCTGATATTTTATGGGTGTCTGGTACATATTATTCTCCCTATTCTAAAATAAACACAATTAAATCGCTTCAATTGAGTAGTATTAAAATAATAATATAATTTTATTTTATAATATTTATCAAGTTAAATTTTTTTTCTTAAATTCAACGATCCTATGGTTGATGTCATTTTGAAAGTATTTATACCAAACTCTCAATTTTTTTTTTTCTCTAAATTAGCCCGAGAATGTCTCAAAATATTTTTGTTGGACCATGAACAGTGACAGGGTCCTCCCATTTTCCAAGTTCCAGTATCTCTATCTCTCATGCATGTTATTTCAAAACAGTAAAAAAATTTTGATATGTAATCATAGGAGCGCGATGAACACATTATTTGTAATTATTAAATAATAACAGATTTATTAAATTTAAAATATAAAAAATAAATAAATTATTAAATATTATTAAATTAATCGTATATTTGATTAATATTTACTGTTAAAAAAGTTGTAGCTGTAGTCCGCCTGGGATCGTTGCTGTGCGCTGACACTTTGAGCAATCCTTTTGGCTTTTTGTGACCAAAAATTCCGAAGGTGGGGTCTCACGAAATTTACGACTTCGCAGTCCTCCCCGCACGTGCAATGTGTGCGGCGATCATTTGAGAGCTGTCAGAGTCTAACAGTCTCCCTACTGCTTGCTTGATTTGGTTCCAATAACAAAAATGAGAAAAAAATAATTAATTAATTAGTGTCGCAGATCTAGAAGAATTATGAATGCGAAAGCCAAAGCCTATTCTTGTATTCCAAAATTCATAGTCTTTTTTCAATTGCATTTAAACCGTGTATCAGGCTTTCTAAGTCTAATACTTCAAAGTAAATTAAACAGAAATTGGTTACGTTGATATTAACAAAGTATTAAAATTATGCCACAAGACAATCTACTTAATTGAAGTTTAGAAATTTATTAAAGAATAGTTTCCTTAAATCAATGTCATTTGAAAATTCAAACTTAAATAAAAGAAAAGTGGAGAGAGTATTAATTTGGTCAAGAGCTCCACTGCATCAGTATATAGAAAAAATTATTATACTATAATTATATTATAACAAGTACATAATGTGATTAAAAAAATAAATTTATTTTTTATTATATATTTTATTATTACAATTACATAAATTTTTTTTGTTGTAATATAACTATTTCATATGATAAAATTGTACCCCGAACATTTTTTCTTCGGTCAAAGTGAAAGATTTTTTTTTAGTGTACCTAATGGTCAGATCAGATGCAAACAAACTAAAAATGATAAGAGTCCAATTACAAAACGGTCAAAAAAAAAATAAGATATAAAGTTAATACATTATAATTAATTATATTTTTTTAATTAACTTTTTTAATAAAAATTAATTTTATTTTTTATTTGTAAAAAAAATATCTAATTAAAAAAAATTATGTAACACTGTATCTTTTCCCAAAAAGGCAATTTAAAACGACTAATTGAAAGTCTGTCCCGGCCAATAAAGATCTTCCACCTCATGATCAGCGAGCAGACAAAGTATTGATTGGTCAAAATGGCAGCTTTGTTGATCGTACCCACGTGCACCGTCTGCTCTCCAGTTCCAGGATGGGCCCCCCCACTTGGCAGGGTGCGAGACCCAAAGATCCAGACCAGTTGCATTTGTCAGATAGGATTGCCTGGACTCAGACTCAGTGTGTGTTTTGAGATATTGGGCTCTAAACTTTACTGCAAGCCTATTCATCCTATATTTTTTGGGCCTACAGCCTGTTTTCAACTTACAAGTTAACTGTAGTTACAATTGAGTTGATTTCAAAAGGATTGAGAGCAGAATATTAGTTTAATCGGTTGAATGAGATATCTTTTAATTAGTAAACGAGGGTTCAAATTCCATCAAACATTACTTTTCATTTTTCAAATGTCCAACAAAACTCTTTATAGACTAAAAAAAGAAAAAGGACTGAGCTTCGACTGGGCCATCATCAACATCAAACTGCCTAATTTGGGCCCTAATTATTTGCAAGGACAAGCTCATAAAACGAATAAAAAGTCCCAAAATTAGCAGGCTTTTTATTCGGGTGAGGTAAAAATGTATGGATTGTTCAGGTTCATTGTGTTAGAATTGGTCTAACCGTGACAACATATGTAAACATATCAACCATCCTATATTTTGGGCAATGGCCTGTTTTTTTTCCACAGATATCACCGGTAGCATTGCTAGCCCTCGAACTAAAGTTCATGGGCTAAAATATCCAAGCAACATTTAACTCGAAAAATTTCGAATTCTAATTTTAATAAGAAGTGTATTAATGTTTATAGAAATGGAAAGACCTAGTCTTATCGAACAAGGAGGGCATGCCATGTGCTTACCCTTTATTGATTTCCGTTTTTTTACTATTAAAAGACTTATTAAACTATAAATTATGCACACTAAGATTACTCCTATTTATTTTCATAAACCTCATATTGTGCTTGCCAGGATCATAGCTGAAAGTTTGAGTAGGCGGCTCATATGGTCTGGACTAATTTTAGATCACACGCGCTCGACAGCCCACTTTGTTGCGCCAACCAAAGCCCAACAAATGGGCAAAGAAGTATTCCATACGTCGCCGTTTACTGAAACTGAAACTTTTTATATATATGAGACGGCCTTCTCTGAGCTGCCATTAACAATTGGCTTGTTCACGAAGTAGCTCCGCTCGCACAGCGAACGAAGAAGAAGAAGAAGAGGAGGAAGACGACGACGACGACGGCGGCGACAACGGAAAAATAGTAACAGAAAAACCAATAATCGATATGGAAGCGCGGAGGACTATAGCGCACGAAATCGGAGGGATACAGAACGACGCTCTCCGCTTTGGCCTGCACGGCGTCAAAAGCGACCTCCTCCCAGCTCACTCTCTAGAATCCGCCTATCACTCTGTATCTCTCTCTCCGTTTTTCTTTTTTTTTTCTTTTTTTTTTGGGTATTTACTTAGTTTTGTGAGTAATTGAAAATTTATGGTGAATCTCAAGTTTGTTGGTTTATTGATATGTGGGTTTGCGTAGACAAGAAAGAATGAAGAGGAGATGAGGAGGAAAATCCTTGCTAATACTTATGGGTCGGCCTTCCCACTGAAGATGGACCTCGACAGGCAAATTCTTTCACGGTACAGAGTTCTTTGATGCTTTGATTTTCTATGATGAATTGCCACTTGATGTGAAAATTGTGGAATTTTGGTGTCTTGGATTACCCCACAAAAAAAAGGCGGAAAATTTTTGGATTCAATTTAGCTTACTCGATTCCGCATTCGTTAAGTGAATTACTACAAGTTTGGAGAAGATTGGCGTAATTGATTTGGTTTTTCATTGTCAGCTTCTAGGCATGGAAGAAGAAATTTCTTTGTTTTTTGTTTTTTTTTTTTTAATGTTGCTTTGGCTTAATTTCGGGATCATACGGGCTAAATGAGGGATGTTTACTTGAAATATTTGATGGTACTGCATTAGGAGGAGGGAGTAATTAATATTTGGAGCTTTGGGGGATTCATCTTTCTCTTTTGGGTGCCATTAAGTTGTTCAGAACTTTTTGTCGAAGGTAATAGAGTCCATTTTGAGGTGCTGTTTTGGCATATGCTTTGTTTCTTAGACAGGTTGTGGTTCAAACATTTTAAGGCAGTAGCGGATAAGCTATATTCTTGTATTCTTTTTGATCGTGGGAAAAACAAATTGTTGATTAGAAAGGGCATCATGTTATTTATCATTTTCCTTTTGGAAGAACTTTCAAAGCCTTTGAATTTGAAACTCCTAGATGATGCCAAGCACTCAAGTTCAGATCAATGACTGAGATTAATATTAATATATTTTTGGCCATTTCAATCAAGAAAGTCATATATTTGTTGGTAGGTGAATTAAGCATTTCATAATTTTTTTTATGGTTTTGTAATAGTGAACATAATGGAGTCAGTACTATTTCAGTCAGGGAAAAAGCAATGGTTTAGACTGTAGAGTTCTTTCCTTTAAATCCTTGCTAGATTTTGAAGGTGAACACACCCTTACAATGCAAAATGCAAAGTACTTCATTTTTTGAATGATCGATTAACCTTACTATGGAGCTGTGTTGGTTGGAGGTGTCCTTTACCCATCTTCTATGTATACGTGCTCCATCTTTACATGTATATGCAGTTGATTCAAAGATAGTTATGTCTTCTTCCCCATGTAAAAAAAAAAAAAAAATACGAGACAATCATTTCCCAGATCAGCTTTATGTTGTTTTGTTCAAATTATCATTTATAGGATTTTTTCGTAACATGCTGCTACCCTGTTATTCTTGAGAACCTTGCAGATTTCAGAGGCCACCAGGACCAATTCCTTCTTCAATGCTGGGACTAGAGGCTCTCACTGGCAGCTTGGATGATTTTGGTTTTGCGGATTACTTGAATGGTAACAAAAGTTTAACCTATTGAAAATTCTATTATGACTTAAAAGTTCAAGTTCACACTAATCCCATTCATCTCTTGCTCATTGTGGCTTGCAGATCCTCGTGAGTCTGAAACTTTCCGGCCAGCAGACATGCACCATGGTATGGAAGTTCGCCTTGGACTGTCGAAGGGGCCAGTCTGCCCAAGTTTCATATGATTCAGCAATGGCCAGGGTGTGTAAAACAGACGTTCACATCATGTCAATTTGATTCTGGACTTGTATCTTTTTTTTTTTTGGTCTTGTGGACTTGTATCTTTTTATAAGCAAGATTATGTTCAAGGCCGATGAGATATGGATATCTGTTACCTTTGTGATCGGGTGGATTACCTTAATTTATGTGTTGCTAGCCATTTTAGAATTGGCAAGGCTTGGCAGGTTTCATTTTTCCTCGGGGAGGAGCTTTTGAGCAGCTCCAGTTAGATTTTTACTGGTTTAAAAATACGGTTAAATCATCCTGAATTAAGAATTAGGGGTGTTGTTTTCTTCTTGGTAGAGTGATGAAGACGACGTGGGTTCCTTTCAAAAAGGGGCATTACATTTAGAAAACCAAAGCCCAAAAGAACTTTTTCTTGAAGTTCACATTTGGAAGCCCCGGAAAAGGGGGAGGGGGGCTCATTGATATATATATATAAAATAAAACTAAGAGAAAAAAAACAGGGAGGAAGCTGGCCTCGGAAAGCATAGAAATCAAGTAAATTCAAGGGAACAGAGTCTTATGTACGAAGTTTTACCGTAGTCTTCCAAACCATCAAACGCATCCTAGCAAAATGAGCAAGTAGAAACCTTGCATCTTTTCATCAATAGAACAGCCGTTCAAGACTACCACCATTCAACCCAGAGTGCCATTCCGGATGGTGCTTAATATCAAAAACACGTTCATAGTCCATTTCTGTCAGGAAGCTTAGTCTTACATCGGTTGTTTTATTAACTACTCCATTTGATCAACAATTTCTAGCTCAATCATTTTGCCAAAACAGAGTTGCACGTACCACCTGCAACCGAACAAATTGGGCAGGGCCAGGCATCACAGAACTTACACCCAGCAGAACTGCAAAGGACTAAAGTCTTTCTCTAAGCTAAATTTTAATTAACAGTTTGGGGAGTTTTTTAAAAGTTTATTACTCTTAATGTTCATGAAATCAACTGAGTTTCTGATCAAAGCATTCAGTCGTATATTGATGTTGTAAAACTGTGATTTGCAAACAATAACAATTCAACTCTTTGTCATAATCAATAAAGTCATATATACATAATATGACTACTCTACGGGATTTCTTGTGATGTCGCCTCTGCCACTCAGAGGAGTAATTGTTGCAAGAGTCACCAAACCACCGAGAACAATAATCAAGATGCCCAGTGAGTTCACCATCAGAGCTTCAGTGGAATAACGCGAAATTACATTGTTCGTTTGGAGGAATGTGACTTTTTCTAGGATACCAGTAGTAGCAGTAGCAATGGCAAGGGCATAAATGTAGACCCCAAAGAATACATGCCATGGCAGCAAGGTGGCTCTGCTATTTTTGGAGCCACCTGGATACCAAAATGTTACAAATCCAGCAGTCCACTGTAAAAAAAGGGCAATATTATAAGAAGCACTATAACTTGAAGGAATATAGTGAAGTGGGGGTTGAACAGGGAAAGAAAAATATAGAAGGGACCTGAATGCCGAAGAGGAAAAGACAAGCCAAGCCCAACCAGGAATGCAGGCTATAAAAATTGTCAATGCCCTTATCGTTGTGGAACTTCAGAGCAGCCCATACACCAATCAAACTTAAACAAAAAGCTAGAAACTGTATCGTAAGATGAACCAATTTTTTGAAGGCTTTTGTTCCAGGAACTGTCTTATAGGCTAGCATGGCTGCAAGTTCTCACCCAAAAAAAAAAAAAAAGCAAGAAAAAAAAATCAGAAATTCAGATAACAATCCTAAAGTTGAGAAATCACCAGCATGGCATCAGATATGACTTCTTCTAATTGAGAAGATAAAATTCAATGCAAAAGGTCCACAATTCACGAATCATGAATCAAGAAATTACTTTAAATTTCAGACATCACATCTGCCACAAAATTATTTTCATTCCTTGGTATGAAACTAAAACAGAAAACAAAAATCTAAAACCTCTGCATCCGCACTAATCTGCAAAAGAACGATGAAGGTAGGGTTAACGTTATATCACAAAACAATTGCCTTCCCGCAGCAAACCACAAAACTTACCATATCAACCTCCACAAGAACATGTAGAAGGCTAAGGAAATACGTTTTCAAGGTACATCCTTTTGTAATATCTCCATGGTTCACTAATATTCGTAGATCAAACCAACCTAGATTGATTATCATCATCAAATTACCAACTAGGACCGGGTCCGGGTGCAAGGATTCGCATTAACAAATACTAAAAGGAATAATTACCTTCGCCATTCATAAGTATAAGTCCAATCACCATCAAAACAGGATGTACCTACAAGACAAAGGAGAAACGCAAACAACCACTAAGTTCACCAACCACTCAAAACCCGTTTAGAATATTATAAAAGAGAAAGAAAAAAGACCCATTATCACCAAAAGGAGGCTAACCCAATACGATAAAAAATCAGAAAGAGGCGATGGAAGAGCGAAAAAACGAGAATTTACGTTAAAGATGAGATCTTTGTTATCAGAGATAAGAGCCAATCCCCCTCTGTAATGCGTCGTCCAGGCCAGCACCAAAGCAGAAACTGCGACGCCCAGTAGCCGAACTACCATGAATATCGGGAAATTGATCGCCGGAACCGCCATTTTCTTTGATCAGAAAGAGAACGAGAGAGAGAGAGAGATGTACCAAATCCAAAAGTGTTTTTATTAGGGTTTTGTGAGTTGAATTTTAGAAGGGGGGGTTTTGGATCAAATGCCTTTCTTTTCTTCGCAGATCAAATTCAGATCAGATCAGACATTATGGAAAACCCATTTCTTAAGGTTTTTGTCAATGGTCTGCCACGTCATCAACCCGTCCACGTCAGACATGCCCTTTGGCTAGAGGATCCCCGCTTCTCCCCTCCAATCAAATCAATGCACAGTACCTTTTTTTTATTTTTATTATTATTATTTTTAGTACGTTATTTTTATTATTAGTGAGAGAAAGGTTTAAACCATAACTCAGTAGTGAACCGTCAATCCGATCTTATGTGGCAGGCTATTGGGTAGGGAACAGGATTAGGGCGTGGGATTATATCCATAATTTTTAACAATTAACAAAAAAAATTATAAAAAAATAATAAAATACAATTATTTATTAATAAAATGTAATTATATTAATATTTTATATAAAATTTTTTTAGTATATATATTTTTTAAATTTTAGAATAATACTTATTTTATTTTAAGTTTTAATTTTACTATTTTATATTTTATTAATTAATTTAGTTGCATTTTATTAGTAAACGGTAAAAAAAATTTATTTAATATATATTATATGAAATTTATACTTTAAATTTCAAGATAACACTTATTTAATTTTAAATTTTAAATTTATTATTTTATATTTTGTTAATTTAATAATATTCTGTTATAGTTGATCTTTTTTTTTTTAAAGAGCCTTGTTATGTGAACGGGAAAAAGAAGACGCAAAAGAGACAAAAAAGAATTTTGTGCAACCAACTGATTTATTTGTGTAATAAGATATTTAATTTTTATAATAAAAAAATAAATAAAAAATATTTTCAAATTTTATTGTAATAATTCAGTATTTCGTTATACAAATAAACTAACTAATTATATAAATAAATTTTTTCACTTTTTTCATACTCTTTTTTTTCTGTTCATTTAAATTTTTCGTTTTTAAAAAAACTGACTTTGGTGAGTGCCAACCCCTCACATAGGGTGCCACGTCAGATGGGTTGCGGTGCTGGGAACAAGGGCTTGGGTCCAAACTAAAGCCCCCTCTTATTTTGTTTTTTTTTTTTTTTAAGCCTGCGAA
Source organism: Carallia pectinifolia (assembly GCA_037832335.1). Lineage (NCBI taxonomy): Eukaryota > Viridiplantae > Streptophyta > Magnoliopsida > Malpighiales > Rhizophoraceae > Carallia > Carallia pectinifolia. The sequence goes on from CM075443.1 coordinate 19,980,212, forward strand.
AAATTTAAAGATGACAATGGCATATAAATTCAGTCTTCAAACAACAACGAGGAGCAGGTTGGTCGGTGCAGTGGTGCTTTATGGGAACTTTACTCAAAGTGCGAATCCTGGCGCTTTTTTAGTCGAGTAAACCGCAGAGTATTGAGTATATGTCATTCCTTTTCTTTGTTTTAGAATAGAGTATATCTAAATAATTTGGTTAGTGATTATTATGACTATTTGTGTAGGGTCTCGTTTAGTTTTATTACAGACGTGAATGATTGATCTTCTCTTTTAGAAATTAAATTAAGACGTTAATTAGTGGTTACCAACTTAAATTTGTTGAAGCAATGACTACTAGCAAAAATAATTTTAAAATAAATATAATATAATATAACTATTTAACAATCAAATTTATAAAAAAATCATTAAATAAATTTGTGTTAAATTTATTTCTATTTATATATAATGATGTTATTTTATTATTTTAAAAAAATTGGTGATTTTACTTAAATATTTTCAAAATATAATATAAACTGGTAAGTAATTAAATTTATAAAAAATAAATAAATTATAAAATACTGTTAAGTAACATTACCTAACTATGTATTATTATAGGAACGAGATAATAAAGTTATACAGATACGAACACGGCAATATAAATCCGGTGGATATGGATGCAGCGACTAGTCAATTTTCAAAAAATTAGGATGCAGATACGTTATAGACACGTTTGTTAAATATAAATATAAATATTAATATATACTTACGTTCACGTGCACACATAAATATAAATAAATAATATTATTTAGAATATAATATAAATTATAACATAATTTCTATAATAAATTTAATTTTTATTATTAAAATAAATTTTATAATATTTTTTTAATATATCTAAAATCTCATAATATATATTAAGTAAAACTTATAATTTAAAAAAAAAATTATTCAAAATGCCCACTCTCCTCCCCCTCACTCCTTCCCTCCCGATGATTCCATTGAAAATTTAAAAACAAAAGAAAAGGCCGGCGGCCATGTCAGGAGTCAGAACAAGCATCGTTACTTTTTATTTTTTAAAAAATTGTATTCCTAACGTATTTGAGATGTGTTAATAGTGTATCTAAAATATATCTAATTTTTTTTAAATTTTTTTAATAAATATTTTTTAACATATCAGAAATATATCTATATTTTATTCGACGTGTATTTAATACAAACACCCACTTAAAACTTGCGCGTCCGTACAATCTAGCGAGACAGAGAAGTCCAGAATGATGGGCTTGAAAGCCACATGGGACAAAAGCGACGCTTATCCTCGAACTCCAGATGAAGTAAGTGAGCCTCATTCGTTCCCCAAGGCCACCTGATCATGTTGACAGCTCCTCAACACCGTGGCATTTCAACGCAAAAGCATATTCCTTATTAATTTATCATTTCATCATCATTATTATTATTATTAGCCCCTTTCTAAATTCCCAAAACACCCTCATTCATCCGCCCACCTTGGTTCTCCTCTCCCACATCACCGTCCGTCCATGGGCAATTCCGTCATAACGAAAAAAATCCCCTCACTCACTCTGCCAAATCCAAAAAAAAGTCACACGTGAAATCCTCAAAATGCCCATAATCTAAGCTCACAAATATTAAAAAAAAAGTTTCGTAGGTGATCATACTGTATTTATTATACATTTCAATCATACATTTAATTATTTTATAAAAAAAATATGCATTTTTTGCAATCATATACATATTTTTTATAATAAAAAAATAAATTATATATTTTTGTTACACAAAATATAATTGTTATTGTAAAAATTATGAACGTTGTTGTATATAACAGAAACGTATGACGTTACAGTATGTCTACCAACATTTTCCCTTAACAAAATAAGGGCAAAAGAGTAAACTAAGATAGGGAGAAGAACCACTGGTGGTGTGGGCCCCTAGCAAAACCGATAACAAAGTTACGAGCCGTCCTTCCACATGGACACGCACTTCTGGCGTGCGCGAAAAGAAAGAGTTCGTTTCCGAACGTTATCGGACTCGAAATCCACAATTAGCCGGATTTTGGGAATTCAGTCTCACGTCCGGGCTAGGTTTTTTTCGGGAAATCAAAATTGAGAGAGAAAATCCACCGTTTCCCTGTTCAAGTGAGGTTAATTAGGGCTTTTTTTTTTTTTTTTGACGTACCGATTTCGGCGAATTCTTGGAGTTCTTTTTATAAATTTGAGGATCGTAGAGGGGCAATTGTGGAAAAATTTTTGTGATGTTTACGCCGCAAAGGAAGGTGTGGCCGGACTGGTCGCTCACGCCGCGGAGCGACGTCCAGAAGAGTGCAGCAGCAACAGGGTCGGACCCGACTCCGAATTCCAACGGTCCCACTAACCGCAAGAATCAAGGTGGTGCGAGCGTCTTGAAGGGAAACACTGTGGCTTTTGCGGCGGAACCGGTGACGCCCAATGGCACCGGGTTCGCCGTGGACGGAGAAGGTTTGGCCGAGAGGGTGTCCAAGCTCGAAAACGAGGTTTGATAGATGTTCTTGAGAATAATGGTTCTTTGCATTTCTGATTTTGTGGTGCGTTAGTTTTATTTTGTTTTCATTTTTTTTTTGCTGAGTTTGATGTGTTTTTTTTACGTTTTCTTGGAGTATTTTTGTGATTTTCGGTGATTAGGGTACATAGCATTTCATTTCATTGTTGGGTGTTTTAGATTGCGGGATTTTGTTACCGGGGGACTATAAATTATGTTTAATACAGTTGCCATGGTTGATTTAGAAGAATGAATTGCGGTTTTTTTTTTTTTTTTGGGGGGGGGGGTGTTATTATTTCAGATAAAAATATATTAAGAGCATAATGGTTTGGAGCTAAGTACCTTGACCACAATTTGAAAATTGTTTAAAGTGAGACATTAACAGGATGATTAATCAACTATAAAGTCACAGTATGTATCGTCTATGCTTCCAATATTGGATGAGCCAGTGGATATTTATTGACAAGTGTCAGGAAGACTGGAAATGACAACCCTATCAACGTGGATTATCATCCTCTTTATTGATTCTTGGGCACTTGTTGCAGTGCGGGAATGCTTGTTGAATATGTGCTTCATTATGGCTGGTTATATTAATAGTTGTGCTGTACTAACCACTTTACTGACTGATGCGGTCCGTTCCTCTAATGGCATGCGACATACCAGATGACAAGCATTAATTTTGGATGCAGAGCCCACACATCAAATGCAAACTATTGATTTTCATATTAATTATGATGAGCAAAAAAGTGTTGGCATCTCTATCACCATACTTTCTGTTTCTGTTGGGGGTTTCTTATGACTTGTATCCTCTAGTATACATTTTCCTGTTAGGGAAACAATTCCATTTAATAATGTCCTTACTTTCTAGCATTGGACGTGCTTGATCTTTTAAGTGTGTTGTCGTAGTTCCAGTGAATTAAAATGTGTTTATGTATACTCTGCTGGTAATTTGACCAAATGATCTATATTGCAGTTGTTTGAGTACCAGTACAATATGGGGCTTCTTTTGATTGAGAAGAGGGAGTGGGCTTCCAAAAATGATGAACTTGAACAAGCAGTAGCAGAAGCAAAGGATGCACTTAAACGAGAACGAGCAGCCCATTTGATTGCGATCTCCGATGCCGAGAAGCGGGAAGAGAATTTGAGAAAGGCCTTGGGAGTTGAAAAGGAGTGTGTGCTTGATGTAAGTTCTTATTTTTCCCTTTGGTTATGCATGCAAATACACTTCTTGAGTTTATTGGCAGTGAAATAGACGGCTTCAACAAATTTTTTTTTTTTTTTATAGTAGTTCAACAAATTATTTATTTAGATGGTGAATACAGAGGCAGCCTTTTCCCCCCTTTAAAATCCTTTCACTCAGTTTCTCCTTTTCTGAAAATTTATTACCTGATACAAAATTTCCTTAGAAGGTGCCCTTTTTGATTTTTTTTTTTTTAATTTCATGAAAATTACTTTCTGATGCATTAGAGCTTTAGGTGGTAGTAAGAAGTTTGGCATGAGGCTTAATGACAAGATTTGTGTGAAAGTTGCTTATGTGCCAAAGACTAGCGGTTGCATGCTAGTGTAATGGGCTTCTTTTAGTGAAAAATTTCCCCCGTAGCATCTCGGGATGAGATGATTTTGTATAATCTGCAGAGAAGGTTGCTTTTGTGCATGACTTTATCCAGATCACTGCTAGTGTAACAGGAATTCCTTAGTTAGATATCTTCTTCTTTGCTTGTTTGAGTCTTAGAATGAAACTATTGTTTGGATAATCCGCGGAGAAGTTGCTTGCTGCAGTTGGAGAAGGCGGTGCGTGACATGCGTACAGAAAATGCAGAAATAAAGTTTACAGCAGATTCAAAGTTGGCTGAAGCCAATGCCTTGGTGACAAGCATGGAGGAGAAATCATTGGAGATTGAAGCTAAATTGTGTGCTGCTGATGCTAAGCTTGCTGAAGTAAACAGAAAGAGTTCAGAAATTGAGAGGAAATCACGGGAAGTAGAATCTCGAGAAGCAACGCTCAGGAGGGAGCGCCTATCCTTTGTTTCAGAGTAATGCTTAATGCCTTTTGACAATTACTAAGTTCTTCGACTTTATTTATGCTTTGATAGTGTGATTGTTACTGCAGCCTCAAAATGTTTTACATTTTAATTAAGTTGGTGTTATCATATTCAGGAGAGAAGCACATGAAATCGATTTGTCCAAGCAACGGGAAGAATTGAGAGAATGGGAGAGGAAGATACAAGAGGGAGAAGAGAGGCTATCCAAGGCTCAAAGAATCATTAACCAGAGAGAGGAAAGGTCAAATGAGAATGATAAGATCTTCAAGCAGAAGGAGAATGACCTTGAAGAGGCACGAAAGAAAGTTGATGAAGCCAACACCATTTTGAAAAAGAAGGAAGCAGATATAAATAGTAGGCTAGCTATTCTGACTCTAAAAGAGAAGGTATGATTTTCTTTATGATGATCTGTTGCTGAATATGTAAGTGATTATGTTAACTCATTTCCTGTTAAATTGCTTTAGGAATTTGATGCTGAAAGAAAGAAATTAGAGAAGAAAGAAGTGGAGTTACATGCACTAGAGGAAAATCTAAACGATAGAGAAAGAGTAAGTTCCTGCAACATATTTTTGATAGGATGATTTCTGATTACGAGGAATGACTCATTTATGCATGATTATGTACTTGGAGGGTTTTAGTGTTTATAATTTTTCATTGGGTTGGTCATCGTTAATAGAGAAGCACGTACCACCCGTGTGACCTTTTGATTTGCTTCTGAGTTATATCTTTTCTTATGCAGCATGGTTTATTACTAGTAAGGCCTATTTAATGGATTTTCTCAATTATTATATCAGCCTTGGACAGAAAATTTATTGCTTAATCATTGGCTTTTTCACTCTTGGTTGGAAGGCAGTCAGGAAAATTCTGGCTGAAAACGTTTTTCCTTCAGGTTGGATTGAGGGTTTAGGTTTAGGTACTGAGGTTTTAAACCACAAAAATGGTTCATGTATACAAAATGTTCTTACAAAAAAGGATTTGAACTATATTCTTTTCATATTATACCTTGAGCATGTTATGGAGTGTAGTTTATCATGCAGATTTTGTTTTTCTTTGGCTTGTTTCATCTACAGGTTGAGATTCAGAAGCTCACTGATGAGCAAAATGCCATTTTGGATGGAAAGAAGCGTGAATTTGAGTTGGAAGTTGAGCAAATGAGAAAATCTGTGAATGAGGATCTTCAAAGCAAGGTGATTGAAGTGGAGAAGAAGGAATCTGAAATTAAGCATATGGAGGAGAAGGTAGTGAAAAGAGAGCAGGCACTGGATAAGAAATTGGAGAAGCTTCAAGAAAAAGAGAAGGACTTTGAATCAAAAATGAAAGCTTTGAATGAAAAAGAGAAAACTATCAGATCTGAGGAGGAGAGCTTGAAGACCGAGAAAAAACAACTGCATTTGGTTCGAGAGGATCTTTTGAATCTCAAGGCTGAACTCGAGGAGGTAAGGGCTAACAATGAAGAACAATTACGGCAGATATGTGAAGAGAAGGACCGGCTTAGAGTATGTGAAGAAGAGAGGTCTGAGCATACACGCTTGCAGTCTAAACTAAAAGAGGAAATAGAAAAGTGCAGGCTTCAGGAGGAGCTGCTTTTGAAGGAGATGGAGGATTTGAAAAGGCAAAAAGAAAATTTTGAGAGACAGTGGGAAGAGCTGGATGAGAAAAGGGCTGAGATTGAAAAAGATGTGAGGAGCATAAGTGAGCAGAAGGAAAATTTTGAAAAGCAGAAACTCTTAGAAGAAGAAAGGATAAAAAGGGAGAAACAGGCAACAGAAGATTATGTAAAAAGGGAGCTAGAATCTCTTGAGTTGGCCAAAGAATCCTTTGAGGCTAATATAGAACATGAACGATCTGTGATGGCTGAGAAAGCTCAAACTGAGAGAAACCAAATGCTTCATGACATTGAGCAGTGGAAAAGCATGCTTGAGAATGATATGCAGAAAAGACAAGAGGAGATGGAAAAACTGTTGCAAACAAAGGAGAGATTGTTTGATGATAAGAAAGAGAGAGAATTGAAGGACATTAACTCTTTAAGACTTAGGATAGAGAAAGAAATGGATGATCTGAAACTGGAAAGACTTAGGATAGACAAAGAAAGGCAAGAAATTGACGAAAATAAATATCATGTTCAAACACAGCAACTTGATATGCGAAAAGATATCGATAAGCTTGGTGAGCTTAGTAAGAAGTTGAAGGACCACAGACAACAGCTTATTGGAGAGAAAGAGCGCTTCATATTATTTGTTGAGCAACATAAAAATTGTAAACACTGTGTTGAGATAACCTCCGAGTTTGTGCTTTCTGATACAATATCTTCACAAGAAATTGAGAATGTGGAGGCCATTCCTGTGCCAAGTTTGGTTCCTGTAGCAGGAGGTGCTAATGGACATATAGATGGTTCCAAAAGCCAAAAGTGTGAGACAACTCCCACTACAGTTCGCTCAGTATCTCCAGCTTCTTGGCTCTGGAAACGCACATCAAAGATTTTTATGTTCTCTCCAGGCAAACAGGATGAAGCTGCTGCTGTACAAGATCTGAACAAGGGATCATCTGTTTCTGCCCAGCAAGTTAACACGGAGGAGTCACCAAAAGGATTTAATTTTAAAGAAAATGGACCAGAACTATCTTTTACAATTGTGGACGATTCAGTTGGCGTGCAGCGGGTGCAGTCTGGTTCAAGTGCTAGAGATACCGAGGCTGCCCAGGACCTGTCAATTGATGATCAGGGCAACATTAACCGTGAGGCGTCAGGCCATCAGGAAGACTCCCAGACCTCAAATGTGAAGCATGGTCACCAGCCTCGCAAGAGAGGCAGGCCTAGAGTTAGCAGAACACGCTCTGTGAAGGCAGTTGTCCAAGATGCAAAGGCTATCCTAGGTGAATCTTTGGAAATAAATGAAACTGAAGATTCTATCCATCTAAAGGCTCCAAGCCGTGATGAGTCTTGTCTTGCTGGTAAAGAAACTCCAACAAACTCACGAAAGCGGAATCGTACTCTCACACCTCAAGCTACATGGAGTGAGCATGATGTTGGCGACAGTGAGGGATATTCTGATGGTGTCACTGCTGGTGGACATAAGAAAAGACGCCAAAAAGTTGCTCCTCTGCAAGCTCCTGGAGGAGCACGATATAATCTTCGGCGACCAAGACGGTGAGTCTTCAGGATCATCATTTGTATTTAACCCAAACTGTGAACATGAATACCTCTATGATAGCATTTTATCCAGCATTATTTCTGCCAATGCAAGGATTGTGCAAGATGCTGTTGCATGCATGCATCTATTATGCATCTATTTGGTTTTTCAGTTTACGTCTTTGGTTCCTCGTAGAGTAGCATTGTTGGACGATTGCAGTACCTGAATGATTAGTGCGTTGCTTGAAGAAATTCTGCTTGGTACTAATGTTTATTAGTTTTTCTAGACCAGTCTAATAGGGGCATTTGTTATGAGTTGTTGGAGGCCTTAAAGGTATGCATTTACTTTACTGACACATGAGTACGTAGTTTAACCTGTGGTTAAATTTTTCTCTCTCTTCTTTTCCTAACGCAACTTTGCAAACCTTGCTGGCGACTAACATTTGATTTGAAATAAATTTTGTCAGTGGAGTTAAAGGTGTCACTGCTAAGGGCTCCGTGGACCTCAAAAATGACAATGAGAAAGAGAATGAAGGTGCTGGAGTTCCAGAGCATGGAAGTCTTTTTGGAGCTGCTCCGGCATCGTCAACAGTGATTGCCAGTGACAATGGAGGGAGCAGGCACTTTGTACGGAAGGTGAGTTTCATTGATAACTGTTATAGTTCTACTTGACGAAACAGTTTCTATAGAATCTATTTCTGAGGTTTCCGGTTGATTCCAGACTGTTTTTTGTATAATTTGTTTTGCTTATCATCATGTGTTGTGCCTGGGATGACAGTGTGAGAAGGTCTCAGACACTTGTAATGGTGATACTGATACAAGCAGAAAGTCGGTTGAGAATGCAGCATTGAGTGAAGAGGTAAATGGGTCAACAGAGTATGGAGTTGCAGAAGAAAACAGGAGTGAATCACAGAGACACAATGGTAACGAGGAGGATGACGGTACTCATGATGATGATGATGAGGATGAGGCTGAGCATCCGGGTGAAGTTTCAATAGGAAAAAAGCTGTGGACTTTCTTCACAACATGATTATGCGAACCTTAATGGCAGTTATGGGAGTTTTGTCATGGATTATTGATTGTTTAAACTCTTCTGGGATTGGTGTTAGGCAGCTTTTTCAGGTGTCGTAGTGTGTATTACCCAATTGAATGTAGTTACTATGATTCAGTCACGGTCCAAGTTGAGGCTAGCGTGTTTTCCGTCTTCTTTTGATAGGATTTGGCATTTCAGGTTGTTTTTATCTTCTAGCATGATCTGTAGATGATTTGATGTAGCACTGAATGTGCATAAAAACGCTGGGCACATCCTGCACGTACCAAAATGGTTTGTATTTTGCACATTTGCTGGTATCAACTTTTAAAGCCTATGGCAGTAAAGAGATGATAATGTTTAATGGAAGTAGGCCTGTGTTTTCGAGGAAGGACTGACATTAGTGGGTTGAATGATTCGTTGGCCAATAATCAAAGCACAAGCCATACAGGGTTCTTTTCTAACGATTGTTGGTGCTTCATTTGTACAAGATGTAAAAAATCATGCAACAGCATACAAAATTTGATCAAAGGACAGCTAAATCATTTATATTAATTATTGCTGTACAGGCTATACATGCCAGAGGAGGACCCTGATCTGAGAGGCTAAAACCTAAAACGCACCTAAGACTAACGAAAACTGCGTCAACGAGCTTCGACCCATCATCCCTCCCAAGGTGGCGATTCCAAGAAACCTTACTGCTGTGCATTTGGTATCAGAACTCTAACAAAATTCTATGACCTGAAAGCCTAGATTTGTACAATTGGTTCTCTTTGTTGACAAACTGTACACTCGGTTAGTAATGTTGACTAGCCTGCTGCTCATCTATACAGTTGGGATGCTCAAGTTTGACCTGGAAGACCTCACGTGCTTCTGGTCAAGCAATTCTGCTTGCTCCTTCAGATCCCTACAAGATTAACGTGAAAAGTTTAGATGGGTACTTTCACAATCCAATTATGATATCTAGTTTGGAACGAAATGATGAAGCAGACCAGACAAGGAACCACGGGAATGGAAATTATTAACTCACTCGCAGCGTGGCATGCTACAATTTGCTTGTCTACAATTCCTTGAGTGTAAGCTCAACGCATACCACACCTTACGACAATAGAGACAACCCCCACATGCTCGAACGTTGCACCTAGTTGCATGGCGGAACAACTTCCTAATTTGGAGGCAGTTTGGGTAGGAGCATGGGCTGCTAATGGATGGTCGGCACTGGGAAGCATGTTGGAGGACATCTAGCAGTTCGTTATCCTGTGTTGCGATATAACAAAAATATTGATTTCAATATTTATAATTATTAAACAAAACAAGTAATAATAGTATGTAAGCACATTTGATTTACCAAGTTTAGACACAGCCTTATTGATAACTGAAGTCAGATTATAAATAAACAAGTTGCATATGATTCCATCAATTCGAAATGCTACAATCTCACCCATCTTACTGGTATATGATCAAAAAGAAATATAACAATAGTTTAGAGGTTAAAAGGTTTTAGAAAGACTCACACGAGGAAACTTTTGCTGCATATCTGTACCGTCAGTTCGATAGCTGGCTGTTAAAGAGCATTCAGCCAACTTATGCTGACGAAAGGAACCAACTTTACTTTGGTAGCATCTGGCACAAACACCTCTATCCGTTGTATCACTGTCTTGATGGCAAATATTGCAAGTAGTCCCACTTGTGGTCATTGTTCGGTTTTGAAGGTGATGCAAGATCATCATCGATGAATATTTTGCTCGGCGGACTGTGTCAAACTGGTAGTTGTTTTTCTGACAGAAACCCAAAAAAGAATGCCTGTTTTCGAATAATAAATTGTCCAAAGTAACATCATTATCCTCAGTATCAGATGCTATATCATCCACTGCAACCTGAAAAAAGGAAAGTGAAATGGGTATTAAGTGATTTTGTAAAGGGAAGGACATTAGTCAGTGGAGGGTAGGTACTTGGGCCACAGTCTTGGAGCCAGCCCAGAACTCACACATACAAAAGCATAAATTCACTGGAATCTCAGTTCGGAATTCACCTTTGAGATTAAATGCTTTTCCTTGCCATGCAAGATGTGTGTGTCCTCTCCATTAAGGCTTTGCTCTATGTCATGGCATCTGCAAATAATTGAACACTCAAATAATCGGCAATAAAATTTTCTGTAACTAGTTAGTACAAGATGCAGAAGATCGCAAATTGAGGTTTCAAAGTTCAAACAATACCATTTCACTCAAAAAGAGAAGACAGAGAGTTAAACATCTATGAATCTTACCTCTCACACAGCTGAAAATTTTTGCATTGACCACACAGCCATCGCCATCCAGACAACATCACTTCTCGGCAGTGAGTGCAGATGAATTGCAAGTGTACGATGATAAAGTCGTCCTTGACAGGAAAGATGGTTTGTCCCAGCTGCAAAGAGTAAACAACAATGAAGAAAACAGAGAGATCATCAGACCAAGCACATGGGATGAATAACTATCTTCATTAGCTTCAATAAACTTTGCAGTGTCAAATAAATCATTTTTCAAATTGCACACGAGAATTAGAGTTAAAACCATACTTCAGACCTGCATGCACATTTTGGAACACAAGCACAGATTATATGCGGACAATGTCATTCATACATTATGGGCTGCTCTAACAAAAATAAAGTGTAAATGTTGATTAAAAAAACGCTTATATTATATGTTTTAAAACAACTAAAATACGAGGCATTTTTATGACCTGCAACAAATCTAATTGCTCTATAATTCCCTTTGCCCTGCTAATTCTTCAGTTGGCAGGCTAAATGAATCCGGTTAGTTTGTCATATAGGCCTCAGATGACTAGAGGCAAAGAACCTTGTTCCGACCACACGAACATAAATATCTACAAAACTTATTGAATGACAGGAGTGACAAAGCAGAAAAAACAGAAAAAGTAAGCTTCGGTAATGTTACTTTCTGCATCAGGAGAATGTCTTTTGTTGCATCACTGGATGCATTTGTGTGTCCCATGGCTTTTAGAGTTCTTTTTGTTAATACTTTCTTCACTTCCCTCCCTGAATATTTTCCACTTTTCTGCTCAATATCTTTAATAAGATTCTCAGCAACTCCTGACCAATAGTCTCCATCAAAGTATGGCAAACGAGCTGCTGTTATCTTGGAGGAACATTGTCTGGTGGGAATGAAGAAGTGATCATATAAATTAGTAAAACCAACCACAATATTTTCTTTGGCTGCCTTTTGTAGCATTGAATGATACCTGCATACAGAGACCAGTTATAGGTCAAATGACTAATGCATTTATATAGGAGTGGGGAAAAAAAAAGTGAATAAAGCTGCACGCTATCCTGTGCATCACATGTAAAAAAATATAGAGTGTGTCCAAGAAAGGAGGTGCAAAATCCACTCGTGTGCTCTTCAAAAGCATCAAAAGTATCATGAATATGTTGTAAGCAACTTGACCTCTTGCAAGTGCAAAGCATACACACTCAGAAACACATGTATGCATAAATCCATGCACAGCACACACAAAACACACATACACAGCGATAGAAAGAGAGAAAGAGACCATATTCGCAGCTTGTCAGACTTTGGCGTCTTTTGAATTTCTGGATGGCAGTATAAGATATAATCTTCTCCCTTTAGAGGAGGACAGGCCCATAAATGGCAAGTGGCAAAACCCCGTTTTTTGCAGTATTCAAGATACCCAATCTGGTGATGGAAAAGGAGGAAAGGAAGAAAAAGTTAGCATCAGCAACTAACCTTTTATATTCATCAAGCAAATATCAAAAGAAACTAAGTTCTATACCAATATTTCATGGTAAACAAAAGTGCGAAGTGCTTCTCCAGCTGCAGTTTTTGTCTCCGGCCTAAAGTACTTGACAGAATCAAGATAAGAGATATAAACACAACGCTGATTTGGAGGACTGCATTCTGAGCCATACTCCTGGACATACATACCAAAGAGGCATACATCTACTCCTCCTATTTTTTGGAATAAAAGAATCACCTGAAATGGAATAAAAGAGGCCAGTGTTGTAATAACCAAGGGAATTGACAGCAACATAGAAAAAGAAAACAAGAAAAAAAAAGAGAGAGAGAGATAGAGAGAGAAGCATAAATCACTATAAAGTAACAGTCGGATGCCAAAATTGACCCATGACATTTTCGCAAACAAAGGCAATATGACAGAACTAGCAAAAAAGAACTAGCGTGTCAGTGCTGTATCATATTAGGGATCCATTGATGTCTCCAGTGGAACAAATGAAAACTTCCCATATGTCCACAAGGAATAAATAGTGCAATTAACAGGAAAAAAGCTGTAACCTTTGATCTGTATGGAAATTCGGAAGGATAATTCTCAGCGTGGAAGATATCAAGGAACTGCTTTTTAACTTTCAACTGTCTATTGACAGACAATACCACCCTCACAACAAGGTCTTCAGCACTTGGAACCTAGCCAAAAAAATAAAAACATTGCATATCAGACACAAACCTAAACTGCAAAATCAAGCAACAAAACAGAAGCTTAGAATGAATATTGATCCTTAGGACATAACTTCTGGAAAAATATCTCCACATTTAAAGGACCAACTCTTAGACACACAAATATTAAAGAGAAAACAAGGAACCATCAATTTAAATTGGAGATGTAGTACTTGCACAAGAAAGGCAGATATCGAATATGTAGAGCTCTAACAAAACACAAAAGTTAAGTTTTTCTTCGTTGACTACAACACATTACTTTCAAGACCAAAACTGTTAAAGAATTACTATCCTGTCACGATAGGCGAATGAATTAAATGAAACTGAGGTAAATGGCATTCATCCATTTCATCAATGCAAAATATATTTCTGCTTAGGATTCAGTTATCAGTGATGAAGACTGAGCTTACAAATATAAAACAGACAAACAAGTCGTATAGAGCAAAATCTTTTATAAAGCTGGCATCTAACCTCATTAACATCCACTCCAGTAGCATTTGCTCTTTCTTCCCTCTCTTGCTGAAGGCGCCTAGAAAGCCTGAGCTCTATGTAGTCGCTAAGCAGAGATTTTGGCAGATCTTTTGCCCCCAAAACAGCTGCCTCTGGTAATGGCATAAGCTTCTTGCTTTTCATCGCTATTAAGCAGCATTTGGGACACATGTATTCAGCTTTCCCACCTGTATCCTTTTGATCATTGAAAAGGGCACATATCTGGTGCTGCCACTGTTTACATTTATCACACTGGACCCACTGCAAGAGCAACCAAATCTTAGAAAACAATTCAAACACTTCCAACATTCAGCAAATCAAACGAGTTGCTAATTTCAACTTACTGGTTCTTCAGCTTCCTCATCATTCTTTTTTTTATCGAGCTTTGCCTTTGGGATAGAAATCCCACAAAATGTAATATTCCCACCTCGAGATACCTTATAGCATGTGTTACAGAAATAATGTTTGATGCCGCTTTCCTCTGAAGCGCTGTAATAAATCACACCCCATTTCATACGGGCACTACAAGTTGAACAATACAATGGTGCTGGGGCAAGTAACAGCTTATCCTCTGAGCACAAATTGCAGGTGTTCTCAATGGCGGTATGCACCATCTCTTTTCCATTTTTTTCCTTCAACATTCTCTAAGAGAAGACACACAAACATATTAGCGCTCAATCATCAGTCTTTGCAAATTGAAAAGAACAAATTGCATTTACAACAAGTTCACATTTATTGAATGTGCTTATGATCTTTATTTGCCAGCCTAGACCTAGTAAATCAACAAAAGCTAGTGCTAGTCTCCATAGCAGTTTCACTAAACAATGGCCATCATCCAAAGAGGTGAATGACATAATTGTGCATTGTTTATCTTTTCATCTAGAAAATCAACAAACGCTAGTGCTAGTCTTTATGCAACTTCAGTAAACAATGGTCATTGTCCAAAAAGGCAAATGGCATATTTGTGTATTGTTTGTTTTACATCTATGTAAATAATAATAAATCTGCTCATTGGCTGTTTGGAAACCTGAACAACATTTGTATTGATGAGGATAGAAAAACTTTTGTTTTTTTTTTTTTGGGGGGGGGGGGAGAGAAGGGGGGAGGGAATGGGAACGTGCGGTGTCCGAGCATGCAATGGAGTAGAGTAAGCATGCATGTTGTCGAATAGATAACGTTTGGTAAGATCATGCGTGCAAGCTAATATATGCTGTTAACACTGGATAGTGAACTCACCTGAGCAGTCGATTGCCGAAGGCTTGATATATGTTCCTTTATTTGTTCTGCTGTGAAAAATTCTATCAAGGACACACCTTTTATCATTGTCTCTGGCTTCAATTCTTCTTCAAGGTCAGCGACTGGTGCATTGAATTGATTTTCTTCATTTGGCCTGGCTAGGTCAAAATTAGAAGCCGTCACATCCTCTTTTGAAGACACATTAGGCTCTTCAGGGAGCAAAAAAGGCATGGTATTCAATCTCAACTGCTCAGAATCATCTTCCACAGTGTCCGCAATTCTATTAACACTTCTGGGTTCCATCTCCATTTGTTCACAACTGACAATCATCTCCTCCTCAGAAGTACGTGAAGGACTCTCAGTTTGAAATCTAGGAAAGCTATGTGCAATATTGTTGCTTACGTGATCACAACTATTAGGCTGCTTAACAGAATTTGCAAACAGTTTGATATTACCCTCAATAACCTCAGAATTGATGGACACTGGAGATTCTGGCCATTGCTGCAAGGGTGGAAGTCCTTCACCCAACAGAGAAGCAATTAGATTGTCATTCTTTAGACGCTTTGAGGGAGGCAGCTTGAATTCTGAACGGCGAAAGCTGGACTCCGAAAGTTTTGCCGCGGGCACAATGTCTTCTGAACAGCAAGAGCCAGACAAACTAGAATCTGTATCTTTGAGAGTCCTTAGGAAGCCATTTTCCGCCTTAAAATTTTGGTGAAATTTAAACATAGTGTGCTGATCCCGGACAGGAGCGCAAATATAACAATCAGCAGAGTGACAACCATCAAAATGGGATAAAAAGAAGTGGAAGCGTTCACACATGCAACTCCCATGTTTGCAAACGGTTGAATGCAAATGGTTAACAAAAGAAACTACACAGTCCTGTGAAGGGGCCACTTTGCTCTTGTAATTAATATAAGCAAGCAAAGCCCGTTGCTCCACAAGGAATTGAAATGGCTCACCAGCACCCTTTGCACCTAATGCTGATGTGGAACTCTCTGAAGTAACTTGACCCCCGTGTAATTGAACTGAAGGGAGCTGAGAAGGAATGGATGCCATTTGACCACTGATTGGGCTACAAACTTCATCTTGTTTTCTTGAGTAGTAAGGCGATTCAACCTCTGATGGTCCTTTATGCAAATTATATGGTTGACAAGGCCACTTCTGGTCATGCTCTGACATCGGTAAATCATATTGCAGTGAAGTTTCAAGATTTGAGTTTGTTATGCCAAATTCTACACTCTGGAAAGAGCTAGAAACTTCAGAAATCTTCTGATGAATGTGTTGTGGGATCTGCAAAATTGAATTAGGAGACTCTAGCCCCTCTCTAGGTATAGCCCTGACATTTTGATTATTCTCCACCCCTGAAAATTAAATGGACAAACACTCACATGAGAAGAAAAGATGAAGAAAAGCGAAGGGGAAAGAAGAGTAGAATAATGGCAAGACATTTGAAAGCCAAATTATATGAATGTAAGTGTATATAATTCTTAATTATATGCCATGTCAACTATGAAGCAAGATCACAAAGGAAAATAAAAAATTAATACACATCAAATACCAGTTCTCAAAAGTTTATTTACCATTCATATTTGAGCTCAGGCATGAACTTTATGCATTGATGTCATTGCTAATACCAATACATTCATACTTGATCCAGCACGTCAACACCTTGGACAATTCACAGAAGGAATGCAAAGAGCTAAAAGTCCAAGGTTTTGAAGAGCATAAAGGCTACAAAACACTATGCCTTGAGACCCTGAGCAAACTACAGCTGCGACCAGTCCAGCATAAGGAATGCCAGTAGCTCCTCAATTCAAAGGACACCTGGGCTTCTTATTAGGTGTGACGACAATTAACAAAAAAAAGAAAAAGAAAAAAGAGGCTTTAGGGACATGGACCAAACACCCAAGATAGCTTGCTTATGAGGCATTCAAGGAGATCCAGGGTGTTTATGCAAGCACATGAGCGTGTTTGGCTTAGTTGCTAGAGGATATATATTCTTCAAAATAGTGATTTATACAATTGCTTTGACGTTCAATGCAAAACGATAAAAATCATCTTCCAGCTAAATGAGAAAACTTTGATGTCAATCCATCTTCTCACACTAAGTAGAACAGGTCACTATCAGAGAGTTGCAGAAAAATTTAGTTCAGATATCGTCAAAACTAAACAATGGATGTAAAATACTGATAAAACAAAAATATTGGATATAGAATAGAATTTACAAAAAAAAGAATGTAATTAAAATGTGTGCATAAGCTTACCACGAGCATGATGCTCATGTTGAAATTCATCTTTGAACAATGCCTCAAAATTGTATGGATGACCCCCTCCAGAAAGGGCTTGCTGGCTGTCAGAAAATCCAAAGAACCCACTTCCAGAACATCTATCCCCACTGGAGCATGTTGTAATGGAGGAAATCATATCAGTTGAGAGAATCATCTTGCCAGCGACCTGATTAGTGCCTGCAGTTGAAGCAATGTCCATATTTGCAACTCCCGACTTATAACCACTGTCAAGCAATTCTACAGTAGGATACAGAATACCACTTTATGAGACCAAAAACTAAAATAAAAAACTGAATTTGGACATTATGTTAGAAGGGTTGCAAACCTTTTAGGAAGCCGAATTGATCAGTGTTGTCAGCCATCATAGAGTTGATGTAACTACAAGGAGGATCTGCTGCTCGTAAATTGCTGCTGTCAGTCAAACCCAAGGTTGGCATTGCCATACAGGTGGGAATGAAGCAGTTATAAACTTGTTCTGTGTTGCTTATACCATCCACTTTATGTTGGATTAAAAGTTGCAAGCGATACCATAGTGTATCTTGGTTCATGTACTCCTCCTGCAAACCAATCGAATATTAATTCTTCAGCTTTGCAAGTACTTGTATATGGAAGGCTTCCCTTAATAACAAGGTGAATTGCCTTGAAAAATGTTACATTTTTGGCACTGACCATAATTGATTTCAAGATTCAAACATGACACCATACATAATGCATTTTCTCAGTTTAGACATCTAAAACATGACAGAATAAACTACTGTTACGTGGTGAACTAAATACATCCTCAAGCAAAAAATTAAATAAACCATCAATCAATTTGATTAATACTCGTCATAGGACATACCTTGGAAGCAGCCTCCATAAATAGTTGGTTCTCTAAGATGCTAATAAGATTACATGCTTCCTGCTGCCATTCATGGTTCACCCTTAGTTGTAGGATTTCAGCACTGCATAAAAACTGAAATGGTTACCATTTTGATGTATAATGGATTGTGATTCAATTTAAACCTCCTTAAATGCTCAATTATAGTTCTTTGAATCTTCCCTTAAAATGGCATCAATACTATTAGTAGCTTAGGGAAAACTTCAAAACTTACATTCTAATTCTAACAAAATCACGAAGGCGAGTGATTTTGGGATTCTTGCGCCAGTCAGTCAGTGCATCAAAGTCATATATATGTTTGCGATGTAAACCACTCCCCCCTAAACTTGAAAAACTGGAAATAGGATTGTTCAGCATTTGGCCAAAAATATGCTCTGAGTCTGACGTGAGACCCTTTGCAAGCACAGTGGTCAGTTTCACGTATACGTATTCAGACTGTAAAGATTAGTACCTGTTAAGCAACAGAAAAAAGCATATGAGAAAATCCAATCACATAAGACAATTTGAGATATTGCACAAATTGAACTCCATCTTCAAAGGAAGTACTGCAAGTCCATTAAGAAGGAACTAACATCTAATATTTGTGGACAAAAAGAATGCTTTATTGCTATGAAACCTCTAGTGACCATCACTTGCGTCACAAACAAAATCATCGCTCAACATAAAGTAATATCCTTCAAAACCCTATGTTTGAACATTGTTCAATTACATGAATCTAAGAGTGCCCTACAAAAATTTAAGTACCAATTGTTGATCATGTCAAGCGCAACAATGACCATATACACCTCTAAAATTGGGTATCCAAAATTTCATTCAAACTATGATAGACACGTATTCATACTATATATATATATTGATAAGTTATTCCTATATTCTATGTAATCCCGGGCTGAGATTATAAAAATTTTTTTTTAAAAAAAAAAGTTGAATTACGTGAATCAAGAACAGCAAAATTGGATCTCAATCACACAATGTCGTCTCAGATGACATGACTGGAAGCTAATTAAGTGCACCGAAGTTCAAAACCCCTTCACGAACATGCAAAGAATAAGTTTTCGAAAACCCTAGCGCAATCGAAAATTCACCTAAAAGCCAAAACCATAATCAATTCATCATCCCACCGCCTGGTCAGAACAACCACCACTACACAATTCGCTAAAACCCTCCCGTTCCGTACAGGTCCGCACAAATCGCACCTCAATTCTTGAAAGACACCGAAACGACGCCGTTTCAGGGTCCTTCAAATTCAAATCCCTCACAAGAAAACAACAGGAACAAAAGAACCCTCTGCCGAAAAAATTAGAAATTAAAGAGGAAAAAGATTATCAAAAAAAAGAAAAAAAAAAGAGAAACAATTCGCATAGAATTAAACCGTAGAAATTGCGAACTTTCAACAAAAAAAGAAGAAATTGCGAACTCACAGTCGCAGATTACCTAAAATTGCAATGTCGATCGAATTCGGAACCTGAATTATTATTTTGGGGTTAAAAGTTGGGAGGACGAAGAGTGACTTATTTAGCGAAAAAATCGAAAGCAATTCTGGAGGTAAACCCTAAAAAAAGACGCAGTTTTTTAATATATAATATGATAATGGAATTAGGGTTTAAGGTAAGGTAAGATACCTCCTGACGTAGGATTCGGATTCTCCCCTTTCCTTGTCCGAATTCTTTTTGGTTTCTCTATATATTATTATTATTATTATTAAAAATTAGAACTTAAAACATCGTCCCGTCCTTCCTCTTCGTATATATGTACACTCATGGCGTGGGGCGGGCTGGGCTTTATAATCATTATTTTTTTTTAAAAAAATTCAGAATTAATCATTAATTGTCACTTGAGATAAAGAACTGAGATTTGCATGTGGTATATTGGATTATTAATATGACTGGTGTGGTGGAACAGTGATTAGGTGTATTTTTTTATATTGGTTTAAATTTTGAGTCTTTTCAAAGTTGTTTGTCGTTAAAAATATTTAAAAATTTATGTTGAGAGATAGTATTAAAGTTTATATTTATTAACACTAAAGTTAGACATACGGAGGCACATTTAGATCTATCATAACTCAGGTAGATGATTTTTTTTCTAGTGAAGTTGAATGAAGCGGTCAACGGGTAATTTTTTAACTCGATTCACAGGTGAAATGATAAATATACTTATACTACACTTTTTTTGTTATTCAAAAGAAATTTTGCTTTGTTAACAATATGGAGGCAAAATTTAGGTTATTAGGATAATATCTTTTTAGTAACTCAATCTCACAAACAAATCATGCCATAATATTGAGCATTTGATTATATTATATTTGAATATAATTAAATCCTTTGACTCTATTATATCTGAAACTTATGTTTGTAAAATTTATTTATACGTGAATTATTTCCAAAATAAAATTTATTGTATGTAATTTAATATGAATTGTTTGCTCATAATTTTATAAGTTTTTATGTCATCCTTCATAAATTTTTATAATAACTTCAATTTATAATCTTGCTAACAAATTAAGTATCTGACGAGCCAATGGCCAATAAATAAATTGACAAGGCTTCTGAAAGTTGGGAAAGCAAAGTGAGCTTTCCTTTTATTAGCACTATAGGAAAAAAAAGAAAAAAAAAAGAAGAAGATTTGTTGCTATAAAACTAAGATAGAGATTTCCCCATTTTTTGATTTTTGCTTTCTTTCATTGGGGAGAATTCCAAGATGGCTACAAATAGCATATGCTTGCGTAGATAATTTCTAACTAGCTATCAACCATACAAAATAGTTGTTAAAATTGGACTGCAATAAAAAGTGATTTTTTTGAACCAAGCAAAAAGAAGTGATGCGCGAACCTTGTCTGCCAAAACAGTAATGCATATAATTATAGATTCTACCCGCCATGTGCAGAACAACTCGTTTGGGTCATTAATGGTGTTGTTATGGATGATGATGGTGCTGAGTTGGCTAACTCCTAGCATAACTTATGTGTAACGGGGAGGTTTTTTTTTTATTTATATATATATATAATGAGAAAGTACCTGTAGCATCTCAAAATCTCTTACAGAGTATTGTGATTTTATATTCGAGAGAGATACCGAATGAATGAATAGTTATAATATTTTTTACGTTAGACAATCAATTATAAATTTAACTCTAATTACTTAATCTTGACAAAATTTTAATTCATAACCTTTCATATTACTTAATCTTGACAAAATTTAAATTCACGACCTTTCATATAGATCCATAGCACGCAGTTTCTTCAAACAGAATAAGCCCAGCACAGAACTGAGCCATCCAAAAAGCCGTACCAATGACATCGCTAAGACAAGAAAAATTTTTAGCGAAGGAACATTTGTTAGAATATAGGGGTGCTTTAACTTCTTTGTTAAGAAGCAACGAGGCGAAGGGGACATTTTTCTCAAGAGATTCGATTCAATATTCATTAGACTATTCATCTCAAACAAATAATCCATTTTACTGAAGTATGATAACTGGAAAATGCAAGATGAATCCCTTGAATGCTTGTGCACCAGCAGTCTACTCAAACGACAATTGAAATGGTTTCTCAATCAAAGTAAAGCATTTTCAATTTCGTCATCAAGATCCAAGTTGAATTGCACTTCATAACTCCACTTTTATAATTATTTTCTAAGTACACAAACAACTTTCACAGACGTTCAATGTTCTTCCAATCCAACAAATGCCAACCAGGACATGAAGCAACTCCCAAAATATAGAATCCAATAACCTAGCGAAGAATTGTCAGAGTTCGATCCCGCAACGGAAAGACAATGCCAGTACCCTAATACAGTTTACCCAGATAAAAGTTTCTATGCTAACCTTGTTGTCTAATTGGTGATGAGAAAGTAGCCTAGTGAAGATTCTACATAAACAGAAAATAGGTAAGAAACCATTTTCTACAAGTCACACGAGGATCTGAGCCCTACTGTCACAACATGTCTGCACTATTCATCTCCTACTTCGGTGGCGATAGCGGTCATACTCGTAGCTCCTTCGAGCTGAATAATCCATGCTATCATTGTCCCAGCGATCATTTTCATCTTCAAATCTGGCTGAGGAACTATCATGCGGCGAAAAACGTTTATTAGAGTAAAGGTATGGTGGCGAACCATGCCACCTGGGACTTGAAGAATCATCGTATGCAACAGTGCTCCTCCTTCCCCTCTCAGAATGAGACCTTGCAAGAGTAAGTGTCAGACTTCTAGACTTCTAGCATTGTCATAGAGTAGGGAAAGTAACTAGAATCACAATTACCATACCTTGGAGGGTAACTAGACATTGATGGGCTAAGCACGGAATCAACACCAGGAGGACCATCATCTGTGAGATCTCTAGACTGCCTTTGCCCGTGATGGCGCCATCTACTCATAGGTTCTGAAGAATAACTGTATCTATGTTGTGATTGGTTCCCAAGTGAATCAAAACTTGACAGCCCAGGTGACCAAAGTTTTTCATCTGCATTTTCTGGGATTGGAGCATTAATTCCCGGGAATTCAACAGACTTTTTCCTCTGTGGTTCAGGAATTCTTGTTTCAGCAATCTCGCCTTCTTCATGTTCTTCCTTCGCATCCGCATCACCAAATATTGTGATCCCTGATGGCTGATCATCATCATCTGGATCTGAAATATGAAGGTAATAGGTCTTACCAAAATGCAAATGGAAGCTACATACAACACAGAAACCATTGTACAGGATGAACTGTTTGTCTGGAAATTGGGAAAATGGTCTAATTTGATTCTCCTTTTCATGGAAGTTGAATTGAAATACATAAAACATTAGCAAACAAATTTGGGGGCAAACAGGGTTAAATCATGTAAAAACATGTAGCTTGGGTGCAAATATCTGTTGTCTAGTGCAAGGATTTGGATTATGGATATCGCTACAGCTAACTCCACTCTTTCTGGAAAATGAACTGTGGTTTATACTTTCACATATACAAAGTTCACCAGCCATATGCAAATAAAACAGCAAATAGGTTGACAGGTTTATCTCTCATCTGAATGCAAACAGCAAACTTTTATGCAATAGTCCTTTATTGTGCAAAGTATTTTAACTTCCTGAAAGCCTGCCGGTCCTAACAGGACCATGGCAGAAAAAAGAGCAGTGAACAAGAAACCACAAGCATTTTGGCGTATTTCAATCTAACTGACAATAGGGCTCCCTATACTACATTTGTGGTCAGATTTTCCTTGGCACATCACATATAGACTTTAAAGCGACTCTAAGGCTTGAAATGTTGGACATACAGGTAAATTAATAAGTTACCTAGGTATCCTGGAGGGTATCCCAGTTCTCGCATTCTGTTAAGCCAGGGTGGGGGATCAAGCTCCTGTATGACAGCAAAGCCGGGAAAAAAAGTACAGAAGAAGGAGAAGAACAAACGAATTGTTACCACTAGGAAGACAAACCAGAACAAAAATCATCGCAACATTGCCTTAGAAAAGCAGATATTTTACTACGACTAAATTTTGTCTAAGACAGCATATTCCCAACATACAATCTCAATCTAAAATATTGCATCTGGGAGTTGCTTAACTGTTCTATAAAGGCCCGAAAATCTCAACCAAAGGAGTTATACTGTTGATAGATATGGACCAATGTAATCAATATACCTAACACAAGATGGCCTGAAGACAGAAAACAGCAAATAATTTTTCACATCTGAACAACCGAGACCCAGTATATTCTTGCCTTTTTCGTTCTAGCTTCATCATTCACTTTGCAGGCTTTTGTCACAACTGAACTACAACTAAAATTACAAAACTACCTAGAATCAGCTACAAAGATCTCCGAACTCGGATATTTACTGCCATAAGTTTAATTCCTAAACTAAGATTATATTGGGTGAGCAAAAAGTTTGGCCTTGTCCTATTATAGCACAAAGAATCTCCAACCTATTACCTGCAAGGTAAATTTTTTTGGAGACTTTCTTACATCACATACCCCTGCCAGTTGCAGCTTTGATGCAACCAAATATTTGGTACATTCCATATCTAGGTCAGACCACCCTATGTGCTACATTTGGACTTGAAAGCCCTTACCCCAAGACCTAAAAGTTTCCGCGTTTCAGCATCCAGAGCACCTGGCTTTAAACCATCATATTTTCCACCAAAAGAGCTCTGATAATATCGAACTTGATTGCGAGAACTAGCACTTTGATTCCGTCTGGACTTGTGAAGTTTTCGTGCATGGTTAACAGCAATGTTGTCACGAGGCTTAGGGCATTCCTTCAAAGAATGGTTGTAAGAACCACAGTTGAAACAACGAGCAGCATCATCCACTATCAAGCCTCTATAAAAGATAGAAGATAGAATGTAATTCAATCAATGCTATTTTTTTGATGGGTTTTTTTTTTTTTTTTTGAGGGGGTGGGGGAGGGGGTTCTCAATCAATGACAGTCTATACAATCTTGCAAACAGTCGTGTGGCAGTATTAGATTAAGAAATGAGACTAAGTAAATATCTTGTGCAGGAAAGATGGTTAATTGGTTATGCAAGAAACTACACATTAATAGCATGTCTATGCTAAATATGCAAAAGAAGGTCATTTACCCATTGCCATCAGCAAGACCATCTGCGGAGGTCAAACCTAATGCATATCCACGATCATAAAGTGGCACAGAGGAATCCAAAGGATTGAAGACATCACCTTCCTGTTTCCTTGTTTGGTTCTCTATCCAGAAAGACTACACATAAAAGAGCACTCAAAGGAACAAATTAATGTAGTACAAAAAAAAGGAAGGTATTTAAGGATTCAACGCAGCTTAATCATTTACAACTTCAGATTATGACATATGCAACAGAAGAGGTATTTTGGCACTAGAAAAGTGTCATTGCTATCAAGGTAAAATATCAAGACAAAGCATATTCTGGTTAAAGATTGGATGCAGGGCATTAGGTCCAAACCAACTTTCCAAAATTTCAATAGAAAAACCCTGGCAACAGTAAAAGTAAACCCTGTTGTGCAAAAGGGTAAAATCCACACTAACAAACAGTACGAAAAAGTGGGAATACAGATCCAATCCAATTGCAGTGAAAATTCTAATGAAAGTCAACAGTGCTAATGATGTCACCACAGCATTGGCAGCTCAGAAAATTGTTTATGGCTCGGAACTATATGATAAACAATTTCAAAAAGAGCTTGTAGATTTAGGACTAGGATGTCATTGGCTAGTCCTTTCAGTCGAAAAATGCAAGACAAGAAACTCAGTATAGGGAATTACCACTGCAGAGGTCTGTTTGACTCCTACCCTTAATGCAGGGAAGTACGTCTCTTCACCAGATTCTAGGACTTCATTTCCATCCTGCAGTTTAAAAAAATGCATAGACCAAACTATCTTGATCAACGATACAGACTTATAGCAAAAGCAAGAGGCCATAACTTGCACAAACATAAAATCTACATACAACCATTCTCCAATAGGAAAATATATGTCCACACTCTGCAATCGCACTTTATTAGGCCATATTTAGAGCACTTGCATATCTTAAGAATGCAACCTAAGCCATCTAACGTGGTTAAAATAAGGGGCTAAATTTTCTTTCTTCTACATAGCAATGTAATTAAAGTATCGCAAAGATTTGGAAGAGAGTGGCTGAAAACTGATTGCAGATGCGGTCCTCTCAGAGCATACTTCTATGGATCTTTTTTTCCTTTGAGTGAATGTTGTTTGATATGTAAGTTAACTAAAAGTTAGCCCATGAGGATCAAGAGAGGCCAATTCTGAAGAAAAAGGCTTTTTTTTTTTTTTTTTAAACCACCCATTCAACTCATACACACACTTGGACAGATGATAACTCACAAGTGATTCTGTCATCATTTTTCTTAAGGTGATAGAGAATTACTTGTGAAGAAGAACCATTTTGTGCATGCCACGCTGACCACTGTTGTAAAAGTTCTTCAAGCTTCTGTTTGCTAGCTCTGTAAAAGTAAAGCAATGGCAAAAGATTTTGAACACCAATAATCCAAGCCATTTTAGTGGGAAGTCATGCCTCCAAACCAGCACATGATATAATAGTTTAAAAGTACTTGAAGAAGAAATTTCAAACATCAAGCTCAAATTTCCTGGATGCCAATATACAGTGAATAATTCCACCCTAACCTTGTTAAGCAGTTATATGTGACATGCACAGAAGATTGGTCCTCATCATATGTCATCCTTGCTCTCTTAACACCTGATACGCCTAATGTAGCAAGTTATGGAAAGCTCAACAAAAATTAGAATTCCATTGCTGACGTCGACATGGTTTTCTTCAATATAACTTTGCAGATTGAAAAATTCTAATGAGTTTTGGAAACTTAAAATCCCATGAACAAAACTCATTTATAACTCTAGTACGAGAAAGCATTTGTAAAGATGGAGAACATAAAAAGAAGCTTAAAATCAACCAAAAAAAAAAAGCTTAAGCTATCAAATGTTCAAGCAGATACGATTTCCATCTGTAGAAAGGTTGTTGATGAGACTTTGATTTTGGAATTCAGGATAATTTTCAGCATTGACTCTAGCGCTGAAGTTATTCAGGTTCTCTGCAACTGCAACAATGTTAGCAACTTCGATATTGACTTGCATGACAGGTGAATCAACCAAATCCATGTCAACCTCTGTCTGGCAAGCTCCAGTCCCAACATCATCTTCCAGGAAAACAAAATTGTTCTGATCTATTTCACCTTCTTCCGGTCCACTATCAGCAGCATTGAACCTCACATTGTCAGCAGCAGTTGTGCCTTCCTCAGTAACAGTCTCCCCTACACGTAGGCCCAATTCTTCTTGATCTGTGGTGCCTTCTCCAGTTCCCATACCACCTTTACTAAGCCCAAAATTCTGCTCATCCATCGCGCATTTCGCAACTCCAGTATCGCCTTCTTCAGACGCAGAATTACTTGGTTGAGGATCGGCCCCGATTGGCTCAGAATCAGACTTACAGCTTTCACTATTCTCATTTCTATCTTCGAAATTACCGGAAACAGTTCCCATTTCCCGATCAAAAAGCACTTTCCCACATAACAAGCTTACCAAACCAAACAGAGCGGTCTAACCTACAATGAAATGAAGTCATGTCCCATGAGCAGATACCCGATCGCCATATCAGCCAAAAAAAATCATCATACTGAATATAATACTCAACCAAAGACACATCCAAAACCACTCAAAAATCAATAAGAAAGATTACTCTATAGAATTCTAACATTTCCTGAACACAAATGACAAGAAGAAATCAAACATATGTGCAATTACAAAAATAAAATCAAAGTTCTTTCAAAACCAAAGGGAAAGTAGAGAATTGCAAGAAAAGAAAACAGAATTCTTTGATTGGGAATTCTTTTTCGGCTTTCCTTTCTAAATCAGTAGTTAAAAGAAGATAAGATAAAGGGAGAGAGAAGAGACGCACACTTGGCTTCTTTTTCCTTCTCGTTTTCTAAGTTTTCTCGGAAACCAAACAAGAAAGTTAGGGTTTCGATTAAGGATTTTACCTGAGGTGAGTGAAACTGTGATTCGTTTTGTTTTTTTTTTGTTTTTTCGAAGTTGCGTCTCCGACCGATGCGATTCGGATTTCTGACTCCAGAAGCTGAATCGAGGGCGGCGATGGGTTTTTCTGTGGGTCCCCTCCTAAATTATTTTCAAATCTTCATCTCCCCCAATTTTATTTATTTATTTTCAATTCTATCTATTTATTTACGGTTGTGGCTGTCTAGGAAAATGCTATTTTTATCACAAAAAATGGAAGAGCCAATTCTAAAGCAAAGGCAACAATTTTGGGTTACATAAATAACAATTCCAGTTTGCCTAGTTCTGAATTCTTAAGCCTTATTCAAAAAAAAGAACTCTTAAGTTTTTAATTTGACTAACTGTTTTGTTCGAAATTTTCGAATTAACAAACAAATGTATTAAGTACATGAAATTCTTATATTGTGATACACATAAAATTTAAGAAATAATCCGCCCAAATTAGTAATTTTCTTTAAAAAACACAAAACTAAAAGTGTTATAGTAGTATATAGTTATGTGTCGACTTTAATCTAATTACCAAGTCAAAAGTATGGTTATTTGTCAAAAGTTACTTCTAACTTTTCTATTTGCTTAATGTGATCAAGTAAAGAATCAACTGGCAAAGTTTTACAATAATTTTGAGTCTGTCTAAACTCTAATTGGTTGAAGATAAATTTCTTCTCCTCTTTAACCATAAGCTCTTTCCAATGCTCTTAATTGATTCCATTTCATTGTGTTTCTCCTCTTCTACTGGTCCTTTCTTTGCAAACACTGGGCTCATATATCCTTTTGAACTTGATGCTGGTTCTGATGGACTTCTCTTGTAGTCTTTTTTAAGAATCCTATCATCACTTGAGCTTTCTGCTTCTAAGGGTGCTTTTGCCTTTGCTGTATTCTTGGCTGCTGAGTTATTGCCTTCTTGGAAATTCCAGCCAGACCCTCTACTGCTGCTGCCGCTGCTGCTTTCTCTAGACGATGTGTCACTAAGTGTATGGAAAATGGTGACACTTTCTTTTCTTCCACTTTGAAATGAGTAACTTCTTGTTTTCCCATTGAATATTGGAAGCAGAGATTTTGACTGCATGCCGGTTCGATCCCTGCCAAGACTGTAAGTCGTTGAGAGCTTTCTCTCAACCCCTTCTCGTTTCCGAACCAAATCTCTAAGTTTTTCGATCACTTCACTTGCCACTGCTTCTTCTGCAGCTTTTTTCTGCAGTTCTGTGATTGTTCTATTAAATTGTTTCTTCTTGAGTTGGAGCGAACGCTGAAAAGCCAAAAATGTGGCTAAGCATGATGGAGTGTAGAATTCTTTAGGAATTTTCACTTGTCTAGGCTTGTCAAGTAGGATAGTGCATGAACATCAAACTTGGTTTTGCTGCAAATCCAGTCTTGTACAATTCCCTAGTTTTTTTTTTTTTTTTTGTGTGGAGTGGAGAAGACTCTAATAAAAGGAAACTGCATATATCAAATCTTACTCGCTTTTCTAAAAAATTTCCCAAGTTCAGGCCTTGCAGCTTCTTTTTCCTCCAAAATATGCAGCAAAATCGTACAAGGCCAGCCATAGCTATTAAGAGTATGGACTCAAAAAGCAGGAACACCAATATTGTCCCGTCATTACCTGAAAGAATGAGCAATAATCACACTTTTGTAACAGCTAACTGATATATCATAATGTCTTTTCAAATAGAGGATTGAGGCTTGCCCGCGTAACTAGTACGGAGAGGCCTTGGACTTGTTTGTGAGCAGGTAGACACAAGCTTTTCATCTGGTAATCAAAAGAAAAGAAAAAAAAAAAAGCCTAAAAATCATATCATCTGTAATGGAGATCTGAAAGTACATTGCAGGGAATAATTACATTTACTGCGACACAGTAGCGGGTTGCCAGCATCTGCATCATTTGCAAGAAAACAAGATATGAGTTGCTGTTGTAAAAATTAAATTCGTATCAGGTTATAGAAAATAAACTGAAATGATATTTTATGTCAATTACAAAGGTTAAATATACACTTTGTTGGCAATATTCAGATGTAGGAACCTAAGGGTTCCCCCATAGGCTTTTCATATTGTCTCAATCTAATGCTATATTAAAGTAGTGAACAATGAGACACTCCACTTTCTAAAACAGACATTTCAAAAGTGCCCCTGACCAAGTAGTGCCAAAGCATGGTATACATGACTTGTTAATAGAATCTCACTTGAAGCGGTGATAAATGCAAGTAGAATTCCCTCGTCCAGTACAAAATGTCGCAGATGACTTTGAGACAGTAAGGATGAGTATTGACCTGACGAAGGACAAGTGAAAGCAGTTGCAGTTCACGAGCTATTGGACATCACAACAACGAAAGATGACAACTGAAGATGGAAGATATAATACAAGTTAAATATTACCGGGGTACTTTTCAGACCAATGGATGGTGCCTGTTGCAGGAATCAACAAGGTGAAGACCACACCTTTAGGTCTCATTGCTGTTACATAAGTGTATTCACCAATCAGATTGCCAGTTTTTCCCTCCATCTCTGTCTGAGAGATATATACAGCATAGCCTGAACAGTCAAGAAATGGACCAACTTGGGCAACACTATCCAATTCAGAGGCTTTTGTCAACTTCTTCAAAATCCCAGTTGGTGAGATTGAGTACAGGAATCCATCCAGCGAAGTAATAGATATCCAACCTGTGATAGTTAATGATCTAAGAAACAAAATGTGAAATGATTTGAATGATTTCCCAACAAATGCGTGTGGTTCAGTTTAAAAAATCTAGTTTCTTCAAGTTAGTCCCAAACTACAAACCACTATGATAGGACAGCTAGAAGCACTCTTCAATGTTAAAACACATATTTACCATTAGAATCCACAATGGGAGCACACTCTTCTGTACTTACTGGTCCAATAATTTGCTGCCATAAAATGTTACCCACGGTTACATCTAATGCCAATACCATAGACCTGACTGGTATGGTGACATACACACGGCCATTGTTTCCTGCTGTAACAGTGAAGTCTTTGTGAAATGAGCTTAGATCCTGGACCCAATTAAAATGAGGACTACGAAGAGACAATGAATAAAGTTCTCCAGCAGTATTTGGAATCTGCAAGATAAAAGGACAGATAAATGTCCACAAGCTCAAGATGCTCATAGAAAAGGTCCTCATACTATGTACATGTACTATTTCTAGTTAGAAACAGATAAGAAATTTACAGCTATATGTTGTTTTACATCGATAAGCTAACAATATAAGACTGGAACTGTCAACAATGTAAGTAAGTAGGCATAAGAAAGGCCTTACATATATGCTAGCTTCACATCGATCAATCACAGGGGCTGAGGTGAAATAACAGTCTGTAATGCCTTTGGAACAACCTAGACGGTATCCAAACTGGGAAAGAACTGGTCCGGCACTCCAAACTAGTCGCTTGCCCATTGTGTATGCAAACAGTCCTCGATTCTTGATATTGATAAATACATATGAACTCAATGTGCTCACAGCAAGACCAATAATTTGACCTGCATCTTGTTGACCTTCTTCTGGGCCAAAGAAGACTTCTGCAGTTGGTGGAGAAGTTCCAACATCAAGAAAATTGATTTGCAGGACTCTGTTCTCTGCAATCAAATATATCTGCCAGCACCATGAAGTAAGTCAATAATTACAGAAAATATAAACTTGCAGAATAATATGGCAACATTGCTATGTATTTTAAAAGCCAAAATGTAAATCCTAGACTTTACTTAAAGGAAAATGTGCCTTTAACAGGCAAACTTGAAGGAACTGCACATTAAGTCATCCTGTGTAATCTTGCAACATATATCAACCATACAAGTAGCTTTATCTATTCATTTTTTTTTATCAAGTTACTCCTTTCCTCCAACAGTACCTGCCATAAGATAGACTGTGTACTACTAGACTCTGATACTAATGTTGTAATGGAGGTGAACAAGGCAGAAGTCACTGAAACGTCACTGAAGTCTAGCATTTTGTCTTTTAGTTCTATGTTCTAGTTTATAGCCTGAGGAAAATGCAGCTGTATGATGGTTCGCCTATCAATATCATACACAAAACATAAAAAATTCAAACATAAGATTTCATTTATTTGCTTACTTTTCCTTTGCCACCGTGAAGTGGAGCCGTGCCAACATTGCAAGTGTAAGCCAAACGCAGGGTCCAAACAATGGAACCATTGCTTTCGAATGCAAACAAGTTTCTTTCAGAGCAAGTATATATCCTGCCATCATCTCCTATCAGAGGTTTTGAAAGCCTGGAAGGGGTCTCTGTTGAAGGATCCTGACCTGAAGAACAAAAGATTTACATTAGAGATTGATAAACAATCAACAAAACAAGACTGATAAAGAAGATAGAATTGCTCAATAGATCATGAGGGCAGCAAACTTATGCTTAAAAATTTCCGGCAAATTCTGCTATTTTCTGTTTTATGGTGCATCAGGATGTCCATGAAAGTCAGCTAAATAAAAAGCAGTAGCTCTCCCCGTTTCCCTAAATCCCACATACTCCCCTTCCTAGATTCTAATCTGTGTCCCCCAAGACAGATGTGAGGCTCTTAACCATCGGGGCATCCGTCAGGGGAAAAAATTCTGCCGTTTTCAAGATAGCTTTGAGTACTAAACACAACAAGAATGCATTCATTTCTTAGAATCTAGTTAGCCCCTTTATCATCATTTTTTTTTTCCTTTTTAAATCCATACGTCTATCTAATATATGCGCCTAAAATTGCAGAGGATTCAAGGGCCTTAGTAAAACAGTTTCAACTTCGATTTTGTGGGCTCTAGCGGTACCAAAAAAGAACGATAGAATCTAGTTTTTCCAGAAAAAAAAGATAAAACAACCCCTTAACTCACAAACCCAGAAGTAGAATTCCTGTTCCAGCTTCACTGTGAACCCCATTACCAGGAAAGTTGTTCACAAAAAAAAAAAAAAAAAACACGTGAAATGAAGAAGAAAAGACGCTTCATTTGGCAGTTTACAAATAAATCGAGAGACCCAGAGAGTTACCAAAGTAACTGTGGTATTCTGAGGAAACTGAGGCGATAATTAGGAGTAACAATAGCAGAAATTGAATCTGCATTGTAGAAACTACTGAAAAATATCTAAAGTTTTTTTTTTTTTTCTTTTTTTGATTGTAAAATATGAAATTAAGGTTTTCATTTGTTGGGTTCTCCAGCCCAAAAAGAAAGACAACGACGGTTACCAAACCGCCGCTTGGTTTATGGCGGGAACATTATAGAAAATTAATTTTTCTTTTCAAAAAAAAAAATTGTTCTTTAAATTTTCGCAAAACATAAATATACGATATTTTTTTAGTCCCAACCACTTCTCTCTCAACTCCTGATTAAATTAGCCACATGGCTAATCTAACTATAAAACATGGTTTTAATTTTCTGAAAACTTTGAGCTCTCAATCCAAACCCTAACTAAAAAGATTACAAAGAATGCCCTAATCTCTGAATTTTGCATCAGCCTTATTTGTAAATTTTAACTTAGAGACAAAAATTTTATTTACAGTGTGCTCAGGACAATCCTCTCGTAAATACGTGGTACCGCTTTTGCTATTTTATTTTAGAATAAAAAATAGACAGGGTTTTTGATAATTGAAAGGATGTTTATTTAACGGACACTAATCCCATATGAAGAGGGAGACGCGGTGGTGACTGATGATAGCCGTTCTTGAAGTACTGATTTGCCCTCAAAAATGGATGGTTGCAGCAAGTAGGACAGGAACCTTCAAGTTTTGAATTTTATGCGATAACTTGCACTTTTGTTTGCTTATGGTGATTCATTCGGCGTCAGACAGACGGACAAAGATAACAAGAGAATACAGGGAACTTGGTGAATACAGGGAAGGACAAGCAGTTAAGCAAGTGGGGGTCAATTTTTTTCCTTGCATGTTGGTGGATTTGGAAGTGGCGCAATGACTATGTGTTGGGAGGAATCTCCTCGCTAGAATACTCAGCTAATTTTATTTTACATTAAGCGAAGGAGTGTGAGGAAGCATGGGATATAGGTGACGGTGGGGAGACTATCCGTAGAAGAGAAACCATTTTCATAGGGTGGTAATTGTCACCTCCTAGTTGCATTAAAGTTAATATTGATGCCTCAGTTCATGGCCGGAGCTATGCTTGCGCTGGTGGCTTAGCTCAAGACTTCTGTGGCTCGTGGGTTGGAGGTTTTGTGTGTAATATTGGACCAATTAATATCTTTGCTGTAGAAATTTGGGGCATACTTTAAAGTTTTAAAATTGTTTAGGAGAAAGGCTTTAGAGTTATCATTGCAGAGGCAGACTCACAAATTGCGTGCCGGACCATTCTACAGGGTGGACCCACTACCCACCTCCAATTTAATTTGGTAGCTTGTTGTTAGGAACTCTTACAAAGAAATTAGTCTGTTCGTATTATGCATGTGTACAGGAAAAGGAATAGAGTGGCAGATTGGCTAGTTTCTTATACAGTTTCATGTGGTACTTGTTTAACGCTTTTGCAAGAACTTTACCCAAGACTCTCTTTTTTTATTTAGGTTGATTTGGTTGGAGTTCATTTTCTTAGAGATGTAACTACTTAACTTTTAGGCTTGCCTTCTGTTTTAACCAAAAAAAAAAAAAAAAAAAAGATAACAAGAGAAGAAATTACGCTGCAGGCTTGTCATGGGTTCAACAAATATTGTCTTCAACAACTAGCTAAGGGGCTATTCGGACACAATCTTAGTTGTTACCACGGCCTCTACCATTTATCTGCACTCGCCTTCTAGAAGCTATGCTAGAAAAGATTAAGAGAGCAAATAAAAAAAAAAGAATTAAATTAAAATTTTTTATATAAGACAATACTATTTTTCTTATTTTTATGAATTAGTTTATCACATCTTATAAACTACTAACTCATTAGTTTATCACATTTTATAGACTGGTAACTCACATTAATGCAACCACTAATTTACTTTTTTTGAAAACTTATCTCTCAATATTTATTTCTTTCATACACAAAGGTAGAATTTAAAAGAGAATCAAGTTTTATAGTACTCAAACTAACAAACGTTGGTATAAAAGGCCGGATCTTTTGAAAATCCATTTTAGAACAAATTATTACTACCGAAAAAGGTTTGTTGGGCAACTCGGAATGCACAGACGGTGTTCAAGTAAATTTATTACATTTAGCTTCTTTTATTTGTGAGAGGAAGTAAAATGTTTTGGTCAATGTTTATTATTGTTTAAGTTTCTAGCTTTTCCCGTAAAAGATGTTGCTAATAATTTGTCTTAGCCTCTTAGACCTACAGCTACAATGAAAAGCAAATTAATGGACCAGTTTGAAAGCTAGAATTGAAATCAGGTGAATATACAAAATCTTACCTTAGACTATTCATCTTGAGACAAATCTAATTCCCACGTTGTTCAAAAACAGAATACATGTTCAGCTGCAAATTTTTTACATCTCAAATTGGTTTCTTGTCAATTACCATCACTCCCATTAGTGCCCCACTACATGGAAATGCAAATATGATATGTATCCACTTGTCATCGGCTCTCTGACTTATGAAAGGAAAAATGATGGAGGAGAGCAATAATGGATCTCAAATCATTCCATTCTATCACTTGATATAGTAGTTTAAGTGACAACTTAATATATATTTTTTTATTATTGATTCGAATTCGAATTTTATAGGTAACGTTTGTGAGACTTTAATTTTTGTAATTGTCAGATTTAATTATACCTTCTGTGTCTTTAATTCAAAACTTATTAATATTGTTTGGTTGGTTTGAAAAATGTCTGCTCGAACCCAATAATATTCGTATGATAAGTACTTTCATAAGAGTTGAGTTAAATAAAACATATAAATGAGAGATATTTTAACTCTAGTTTAGAGGTCAAATAATTAATAAATTTATGATTTTTTTTTTAATGTTAAAAACAATCATTCCATTCCCACAACTGTTTATCGGGAAATGAACTGACAGGACACCCCACTGTTATCCTCCTTGTATAATGACAACAGACATGAACTAATGCCCAGTAACACCACGCAGAAAGATATCGGAGACCTGATGGGTTGAAGTACAAGAGGACTTTGTGCTGTTGAATAAGAGAACTTGTGCTCTTGCGTGGCGTTGGCTAGGTAATTAAAAGTTGCTAGAGTTTCATTTTTAAATGTGAAGAAGATTAAGACAGTGAATCCAAAAATTTTTAAGGGCAATATTGAAAAGTGGATTTAGACTATACACACGTTATATTTATTATTTATTTCTATCTTATTTACAAGTATCAATAATTATAATTAATTATTCTCTTGTGTTTATTTATTATTATTTGTACACAATTTACTTATTTTTTATATTATATTTGATTTATTTTATTTCCTCACGATAACATGATTTAAGCAATTTTTTATATTATTTAATTCACTCCCTCTTAGATATTTCAGGACCAATAGTCTGAGATGATTATTATTGATACCAATGTTTCATTCTTATTAAGAGTGGTGTGAGCCACGTGCAGAAAAAAAATAGAGAAAATGTAAGTGGGCCAATTAGATGTTTTATTTGCAAGAATAATGCTTCTACTGACAAAACTTTTGTTTGACACAGGTT
The DNA here is from genome assembly GCA_037832335.1 of Carallia pectinifolia. Lineage (NCBI taxonomy): Eukaryota > Viridiplantae > Streptophyta > Magnoliopsida > Malpighiales > Rhizophoraceae > Carallia > Carallia pectinifolia. The sequence continues at coordinate 20,016,359 of CM075443.1, forward strand.
GTAATTGTAATATTCCATTTCAGAATATAATTTATCAATTTGCCCAGCCCAGTTTGTCTCTTTTGTTGCAATCATGAGGATGCTCACTCACGGATGCACATGTCGATGGTTGGCACTTGCCTTTATGGACATAAAGTTTATTTTATATAGTTTGTGCTAGGGAGAGAAAATCAGAATTTCATTAAATTTCAAAGCAAACTTAGTGCATAACAGATAATAATGAAAGACAATCAGCATTCAGATGGTCATATGCATTATAAATATTTCTGTGCCCATCGCCAATTTTCAACCATCTCTTCAGAGACGAGCGTAGGGATATGGGTCTCTGGGAACGCATTTCCCACCAATTGCTGGCGTGCCAATTATTGTTGTTGCTAGTTGTTAGCTGCTGTGCAATATCAGAGACAGAAAGCCATGAACTTCAAACGTACATCATCCAATTAGACCATTTCCACAAGCCTGATTCTTTCTTAACCCACGAAATTTGGCACCGTTCCATCCTGAAATCATTGTCTCAACCTGCTGATGACCAAGAAACCCTGCTCTACTCTTATAGCCATGCCCTCAACGGCTTCAGTGCCAGGCTGACAAAATCTCAGTTAGCCCAGATTGAAGAATCTCCAGCTCATCTTGCAACGTATGAAGAGTCCTTCGGCACTTTGCACACCACTAGAAGCACCCGCTTTCTTGGCCTGAATCACAACTATGGCTTATGGCCTAGTTCCAACTATGGTGAGGGTGTGATTATAGGAGTCATTGACTCTGGAATTTGGCCGGAAAGCGAAAGCTTTAGTGACAGAGGCGTGCCTCTTATTCCAAAGAAATGGAAGGGAAAGTGCGAGAATGGGACTGCATTTAGTCCTTCCATGTGCAATAAGAAGCTAATTGGAGCTAGATCTTTTAGCAAGGGACTCAAAGCTGCGGGCTTAAAAATTCCTTCACCGGATGTGGACTATGATTCGCCAAGAGATTATGCTGGCCATGGCACGCACACCTCATCTACAGCTGCAGGCAACCGTGTGTCTGGAGCAAATTGCTTGGGACAAGCAAGAGGGACGGCTAGAGGGGTGGCTCCACTTGCACATGTTGCCATGTACAAGGCAATCTTTAAAAGCGACGACGACAAACTTATTGCAAAAACTGATGTGCTATATGCAATTGATCAAGCAATTGCAGATGGAGTAGACATCTTGTCAATGTCTCTTGGCTTCCCGCCAACACCTTATTACGAAGATCCTGTTGCCGTTGGAGCCCTCTCGGCCATAGAGAGAGGGATTTTTGTCTCGTGTTCAGTTGGTAATGAAGGAGAATTTTTCACAGTCAATGACGGAGCACCCTGGATCACAACCGTCGGTGCTTCCAAAATTGACAGGATTTTCACTGCTACATTGACTCTAGAAAGTGGATTCATTATCGAAACGCCATCGTACTACTTCCAGAACATGTATATCACTGATATCCCTCTTTATCATTCAATATGCAGCCCAGGTGAATTTACTGAACATAAAGTTACTGGAAAGGTAATTTTCTGTGACCAAAGCAGTAAAGTTAATGTTTCACAACAGGTAGACGAGCTCCAGAGGGTAGGTGCAGATGCGGGAATAGTCATATTAGACATAGTATTATGGGCTCCAGTCGACTACACAATCCCCCTCATGATTTTATCCCCTGCTTCTGCTGCTCGGCTTAGAAATCACTTGACCAAGTCCAGTACTTTGCCAAAGGTGAAAACTTTGAGTATGATTTCCACCAAAGTGGGAGTAAAACCAGCACCACAGGTGGCTTCTTTCAGTTCTAGAGGACCAGACTTGATCAATCCGGGCATTTTAAAACCAGACATTATAGCTCCAGGGGTGGATATTTTGGCAGCGTACGCGCCAAACAAGCCGTATATGCAACTAGGCCAATTCAATTTGGTGACAGATTATGCGTTGAAATCCGGCACATCCATGGCAGCACCTCATGTTGCTGGCCTCGGAGCTCTGATAAAAAAGGTGCATCCCAAATGGAGCCCGTCAGCCATCCGATCTGCTCTCATGACCACAGCTTATATCATAGACAATACTGGTTCAACCATGAAGGATCTCAAGACAGGCAAGGCAGCAACCCCTCTGGCTTTTGGTAATGGGCACGTAGACCCCAACAAAGCCATGGATCCCGGACTCATCTACGACATGAGCTACGGAGATTATGTTGACTTTATATGCAGCCTCGGCTACACGGACAAGCAGACACGTGCAGTCATTCGGGGAAGTCACTGGAATTGCAGCCGAAAAACGCAAGATTTGAACTACCCTTCTTTCATGGCCTTCCTAAGCAATGAATCCAGCTCTCACACTGTGAAAAAATATAGCAGGACTGTAACAAATGTGGGGGGTAATACAGCTATTTATCGTGCAACTATTGACAACATTCCTGAAGGTCTGAAAATCAGGATCGAGCCTCAGACCTTGTCCTTTACTCGCAAGTATCAGAAGCAAAGTTTTACTTTGAGCTTGGAGATTGACAGAAAGGCACTGAGATCTGATGAGATCTATGCTTTTCTTAGATGGACAGACCAACACAACCATGTGGTGTCAAGCCCAATAATGGTCGCCACTTACACGGAATAAGAATATGTTATGGTCTTAATGGCCCATTCATTCTAGCTCCTTTTTCCGCGGTTGTTGCTTTGTTATTGTTTTGTGGTCTCTTTAAATTCCTATTTCCTGTATTCGACCATGATGTAGGAAGTCAGTTAATTCAGGAAGTGTAGGAGCTGTCTGTATAAAACAAGTGTTATTGGTATTAAAATCATCGTGCAATATTAAAAACCCAAAACACTGTTATTCTTGTTTTACAGCAATTTATGGGTTGTTTATTAGGGATTTTTAATTTGAATTATATTTTTAATTCGAATTATATTTTTAATAAGTATAATATATTTGTGATATTACACTACAAAATAAATAAAGTTCACTGAAAATAAAAAATAAAAAAATAAATTTGTATGACGTTAAATAATGAGTAAGTTTTACTCATTAAAAAAAATAAGATTAAAAAGTATTATTCTATATTCATAAGATAATAAATCTACACTAGTCTCATATATACATATCTTATTAATTAACTAAATATGAATTAAGTTGAAATAATTTACTTCTATCTTATACTATTCTATCATAACTTTTGAAACAAATGCACTCATATATTATAGGGATAAGTCTCATTTTAGTTTTAAATCTTTTAAAATTTTTTCAATTTAGTCTTATTTTGTTTTTTGTGTTCACTTCAATTTTATAACTACAGTTTCAATTTCAATTAAATCATAACTTTGATAGAATTATGTCAAAATTAAAAAAAAACATATATGACTCAATAGAATACACAAATACAGTTAAAAAAATTGAATTCTATTGTTAAAAAAAAAAGAAAAATACTTTATTAGATACGTTTTTAAAAAGAGAAATATATTGTTAGGAGATATTTTAATTTTTTTAACAGCGCATTTCATTTTTTCACCTGTATTTATGTATTTTGTTGAGTCAAATTTGTTTTTAACATTTTGAGTTGATGCAAGTTAAGATTTAATTAGAACTGAAATGGTAGTCATAAGACTGAAGTTAAAACAGAAAAAATATGAAACTATGCTGAAAAAATCTTAAAAAGTTTAAGAGTCTATTTGTCTAATTTATTCGATATTACTATTACTAATTGTTGTTTGTTAATTGTTATTTTATGTTACTAATTGCTGAAAAGACTCATGAAGTGTTTGATTAATTTTTTACTTATTATTATTATTAAATAATTAAATGACTGATTTAGACATTTAATTTATATTAATATATCGCATTGACAAAATTATTTTTATATTTGTATACTTTCTATTTTTAGAATAAATATTCTATAAATAATATTAAAAATTTTCTCATTTAATTTTTAAATTTTTTAAAAAATTATTAATATTTACAAGAAAGTAAAAAAATAAATGTTTCGGGTACTTTTTAAAGTGTCAATATTAATAAAAATTTCAAATGAAAAAATATTATTTAAAAATTATTAAAAAATAAAATTATTGTATTTATACAAATATTCATAAAATAGCGTAATAATTAAAATTTTTAATTTATGTGATAAATAAAAAAATAATAAAATTTTATAAATAATTTTTTGAGAATAATTTAATTTATATAATTTACAGGTCATTCCTCGGTAGGAGGGTGGGTTTACTATGCTACAAACCACAGTCACTAAACTCATCATTCAACAGCCAATGAAAACGAAATAGCGTCCAGAAAAGTCAAAGATAACATAACAAGAGCGAAGATATATTAGTCTACTTCACAGCATACGCATGCGCAGATTTACAATTCAATCTCCTGCTTGCAATTGAAATCAGGGGAAATTTCCCGTCCAAAGACCATCAATCAACTACCGTACACTTGGAAAAAACACAGCGTACCCTACAAACTCTACGGTGCGAGATCACCGTACCCGATAAACCCTACCTTAGCAATCGCCGCGGCCATTAATTCTTTTCGGGCTGCCGAACTTCCTCCGACTAAGCTGATGGCACTGGTTCTATTGCCGGGAGAAAGTATCTTGGAATGAGCGAATTTTTCATAAAAAGGCTTGCAATGTCTTCGTCTCCAATACTTAACCGCAACGACTATTCTGCTGTTTTTTTTAGTTAAACGAAAACAGTTGGCTGCCCGATGGCTTTTTAGCCTAAAGTGTTTCGATAGCAACAAATTTTTTATTTTAAGTAATAAATTTTAAATTTTAAATAATAAAAAAATTATTATTTTTTTATTATATAAAATATAATTTTTATTATTTGAACTAATAAATTTATTACTATCGAAACATTTCCTCAGATAAAAAAATCTCAGTCTCTTAAGTCGTGCTATTATTTAAGAGAGCACTATTACACATTTAAAAGAAAAAAATTTCAAAATACTGTCAGAATAAAATTGATTAGATTTAATATATAATTGATTAAGTTGTAAGTACAATTAAATAAAAGAATATATTTTTTTTATAATTAATTATACTTACAATCTAATTAATTATATATTAAATCCAATTTTGAGTATTTCATACGCTTCTCCTACTAAAATTGTAATTTTTTTTTCTATTTAAATAGGGAATGTGCAGTGATGATGTCTACAGGAGAGAAATATTGACCTCTTGTTTCCTGACGACTTCTTTTTTCAAATCCTGATTCATTAGCCACCTGGCTATTCCAACCTGAAAACGACATAGTTTTAATTTTCCGTAAACTTTACCCCGTAAATCCAAACCCTGACTAAAAAGATTAAAAAGAATCCCCCTGGTACTTGAATTTTGGCTCGGCCCCGCTTGTAAATTTGAACTCGTAGACGGTAATTTTATAGCCAAAGCCAACAGATTGACAGGTTTTGCGGCGATGATAGCAGTTCTTGAAGAACTGATTTGCCCTCAAAAATGGATGGTTGCAGCAAGTAGAACACAAACCTTAAAGCATTGAATTTCATTTTATAAGGAAACTATTGCATTGCCAAACGATTCGGTCATATATATTTGAATTCTTTTGTTTTTAATTTTTTCTTTAAAAAAATAAATTTTAAATATATTTAATATTATTTTAAATTTTAATTTAATTTTCTTTTTCGAAGAAAGTAGTATAGATTCTGTTTAAATACTCAATATAGCCATGCATGTGTACTGATTTGATAATAACTAGTACTTTTATTTAATTACGGTGGTACATTCCACTTCAGACAGACAATAATAGAAGAGATCCATTGACCAAACAATTTTTTTTTATTATGTTTACATGTATTTTTTTATGTAATTATAAATATTTTTGTGTAATTACATAAGAAAAATATGTAACGAAAAAATAATAATATTTTTTAAATTACTTTTTATCGATTTAGTTACACAAAATATATTCTTAATTGTACAAAAAAAAATTTCATATAAAAATAATAAAAAAAAATTATTTGTCCATAAAATTTTTCTCATAATATTTTTCTCATAATAGAAAACTAGATAAGAGATTACGTTGCAGGCTTGTCATCAGTTCAATAAATGTTGTCTTCAACAACTGGCTAAGGGGGGCTTATTCTTCAGCAACTGGCTTAGTGGCGACCATTATGGGGCTAGACAGTAGACACCACATGCTTGTGTTGGTCCGTCCATTTGAGAAAAGTATAGATCTCATTTGAACTAAGTGCCTTTCTGTCAATCTCCAAGGTGAGAGTAAAACTTTGCTTCTGATACTTGCGAGTAAAAGACAAGGTCTTAGGCTTGATCGCGATTTTCAGCCCCGCAGGAATATTGTCAATAGTTGCACGGTAAACAGCTGCATTATCCCCCACATTTGTTACAGTCCTGCTATATTTTTTCACAGTGTCAGAGCTGGATTTATTGGTTAGGAAGGCCATGAAAGAAGGGTAGTTCAAATCTTGTGTTTTTCGGCTGCAATTCCAGTGACTTCCCCGAATGACTGCACGTGTCTGCTTCTCCGTGTAGCCGAGGCTGCATATAAAGTCAACATAATCTCCGTAGCTTATGTCGTAGATGAGTCCCGGATCCATGGCTTTGTTGGGGTCCACGTGCCCATTACCAAAAGCCAGAGGCGTTGCTGCCTCGCCTGTCTTGATATCGTTCATGGTTGAACCAGTGCTGTCTCTGATATAAGCTGTGGTCATGAGAGCCGATCGGATGGCTGACGGGCTCCATTCAGGATGTGCCTTTTTAATCAGAGCTCCGAGGCCAGCAACATGAGGTGCTGCCATGGATGTGCCGGATGAAAATGCATAATCTGTCACCAAATTGAATTCGCCGAGTTGCATGTACGGTTTGTTTGGCACGTAGGCTGCCAATATATCCACCCCTGGAGCTATAATATCCGGCTTCAAAATGTCCGGATTGACCGGGTCCGGTCCTCCATAAGTGAAGGAAGCCACTTGCGGTGCTGGTTTTAGCCCCACTTTGGTGGATATCATAGTCAGTGTTTTCACCTTCGGCAAAGTACTGGACTTGGTCAAGTGATTTCTAAGCTGAGCAGCAGAAGCAGGAGATAAGAACACGAGGGGTATTGTGTAATCTTGTGGAGCAGATAATATGATGTAGGACGAATATGAAGAACAACCTAAGTCAGGAATCCACTTGACAACTAATCACTCGGGAATCCACCCGAAAAGAAACGAGAATCCACTCGAGAGAAAATTGTCTGTAATTAATATTCAATTGCATAAAGTCTGAAAAATAATAAAGGTTCAAGCTCTATTTATAGAGCTCAACAGATAAATCCTAAATAAAAATAAATAACTGCTAATCAGATAATTATGGAAATAACTGAAAAATAAACACGTAGTTAACACGTCCTAAATAAGATAGAATTTAATAACTGAATAACAAATCCTATCCTACGTGGACCGAAACTTTCGGAATTTCTTCCGGGAGAAAAAATCCCTATCAGCAACTGCAACTGCATCATTCCCCTCCAGTTGAAAAGAACTCGACTCCGTCGAAGAAGACGCCAAGTAAGCATCAAGCAACTCAGGATCCATCAATCGAAGATCATCCTCAGGAACCCAAGTAGCATCAGAGGCAGGACGTTCCACTGAACAAGAAAATGTCGAAATCCTCCATGAGAAGAAGCAACGTACTCATCATCCAGGATAGTCTCAATATCCTCGGCACGTGTAGCAAAAGTAGACGCCTTTGGCACAGTTATACCTGCAGAGAGACTAGAAGGCAGCGAAGGAGGCTCGAAAGTGCCTCGGTGAGGTGTCAAATCCTCCACATTGAAAATATGACTAATATTCAAGTCAGCTGGTAAATCAAGTAAATATGCATTAGGTCCAAGTTTTTCAATGATGGAGTATGGGCCAATGGCTCGAGCTTGTAACTTTTTGGGCTTATTTTTAGGGAATCGCTCAGGACGGATGCGAACCATGACAAAATCACCCACATGAAATTGTTTATCTCGACGATGTACATCAGCAGCAAGCTTATAATCAACATTACTTAAAGCAATCTGGCGCCTAATCTCAGCATGCAAGTTATGAATGTGTGAAGCAAAATTTTCAGCAGGCTTAGAAGAACGAAGATCGGGAGGAAGGGGAACGAGGTCAACAGGTGTGCGAGGGGTATAACCATGTACAATCTCAAATGGACTCTTACCAGTAGAACGGTTAACAGAATTATTGTAGGCAAACTCAGCTGTTGGTAAAATCAAGTCCCAATTACCTTGTTTTTCACCCACTAGACACCTAAGTAAGTCTCCCAAACTTCGGTTAACTACCTCAGTTTGACCATCTGTTTGAGGATGAAATGCAGATGAAAATTTTAAACAAGTCCCAAACAATTTCCAAAGTATTTTCCAAAAATAACTCACAAATTTAACGTCTCTATCAGACACAATGGAAACAGGTAAACCGTGCAATCTAACAATTTCTCTGAAAAATAATTTTGCAACATGAGATGCATCAGTGGACTTATTACATGCAATGAAATGAGTCATTTTAGAGAATCTATCCACAACCACAAGGATGCAATCATTACCACGAACTGTCCTAGGCAAACCAAGTACAAAATCCATACTAACATCACGCCAAGGTGCATGTGGAACAGGAAGTGGTGTGTACAAACCAGTGTTATGCTTTTTAACCTTAGCAACTTGACAAGTTCGACACTGTGACACAATTCTAGACACATCTCTCTTCAAGGAAGGCCAGTAAAACCTATCCTCAACAAGTGCAATGGTCTTATCCCTTCCTAAATGACCAGCTAATCCACCAGCATGCATTTCCCAAACTAAAAAATCACGGAGTGATGTACGTGGAATGCATAACTTATTAGCTCTAAATAGAAATCCATCATGCACAACAAAATCAACATAGTCCCTACGATTGCCATCACAAACAGACTGAAATATAATACCAAAATCAGGACAAATAGGGTACTCATCATGCAATCTCTCAAAACCTACAACATGAGCATGCAATTCTTGAAGAACACACACAACTCGACTCAGAGCATCAGCAGCTTTGTTTTCTATACCAGAACAATGTTTAAGCACAAAAGAATACTCATTAAGAAATTCAACCCATTTAGCATGCTTAGCATTTAATTTCTTCTGAGAATTCAAATAACGTAAAGCTTGATGGTCAGAAAACAAAACAAACTCCTTAGGAAGCAAATAATACCTCCAATGACGCAAAGACTGAACAACATTATAAAACTCCTTATCATATGTAGAGTACCTTTGCTTCGCGTCATTGAGTTTTTCGCTGAAAAAAGCGATGGGGTGTCCTTCTTGACTCAGGACTCCTCCAATGCCAACTCCCGAAGCATCACAAGCAACTTCAAATACCTTATTGAAGTCGGGATGACTCAGAACGGGAGCTTCACTGATTTGCTTTTTAATGTCTGTAAAAGCTATGGAAGCTTTACTAGACCACTGAAATTCTCCTTTTTTCAAGCAATCAGTAATAGGGGTCATAATGGTACTGAATCCCCTAATGAACCTCCGATAGAAGGAGGCTAAACCATGGAAACTGCGAGTTTCAGTAAGAGACTTAGGCTCAGGCCACTCTCGAATGACTCGAACCTTCTCAGGATCCGCAGCTATACCACGAGCAGAAACAATAAATCCTAAGAATAACACCTCAGACTGTAAGAATGTACACTTTTTAAGGTTAGCATACAGTTTAGCTTCTCTAAGAGTAAGAAAAATTAACCGCAAGTGATCTAAGTGTTCTTTCTCGGACTTACTGTAGATAAGGATATCGTCAAAGTAGACCACTAGAAACCGATTTATGAATGGCTTCAGAACATGAGTCATAATCCTCATAAATGTACTAGGAGCATTTGATAACCCAAAAGGCATGACTAGCCACTCATATAATCCATCTTGCGTCTTAAACGCAGTCTTCCACTCATCCCCAGGCCGAATGCGTATCTGATGATAGCCACTACGAAGGTCTATTTTAGAATACCAACTAGAACCAGCTAGCATATCCAACATATCCTCTAGCCTAGGAATGGGAAATCGGTACTTGATGGTGATCTTGTTTATAGCTCGACTATCAACACACATCCTTCATGACCCATCTTTCTTAGGGGTCAACAAAGCAGGAACAGCACAAGGACTAAGGCTATGTCGTACAAAACCCTTAGACAACAATTCTTCTACTTGCCTATTTAACTCTTCACGTTCCTTTGGGTTCATCCTATAGTGTGGAAGATTAGGTAACTGTGAACCAGGAACTAAGTCAATGACATGCTGTATGTCTCGCATGGGTGGGAGCTCCTTGGGAAGGTCATCAGGCATAATATCCACAAATTCCTTGAGTAATTTATCAAAAGCAGAAGGAAGAACAGCTCGAGGTGTGCTCGAATGTGGAATAACCTCTTTGGAAACAACAATTATCAAATAGTCATTACTCCCTAAGTCCCTTTCAAAGGCCTTATGATCTAAAATGTGAAGACCTTTATTGATAGAAACAGGGGGAAGAGATTTGGGTTTCGGCCTTGTATCCTTAACAGAGGGTTTAGCTGGGTTCAGAATGATATTTTTGCCTTCATACTTAAAGACATAAGTATTCTCCCGACCATGATTGGTCACATTAAGGTCATAGAGCCAAGGACGACCTAAGAGAATATGAGCTACATCCATGGGCAGAACATCACAATAAACCTTATCCTTATAATCACCTAATTGGATGGGCACTAAACACCGCTCAGTGACTGGTAAGGTGGTTTTATTTACCCAAGCTACACGAAATGGTTGCGGATGTGGTTCTGCCTTAAGGTTTAATCGTGAAAGAGCAGATTTCGCAACAACATTCATGGTACTCCCTCCATCAATAACCAACTTACAACTGCGATCTCCAGATCGAATGTAGGTGTGGAATATGCTTGTTCGTTTCCACGTATCATTGTCCACAACAGTAGACAAAACACACCTAACAACAGCACAATGCTGGTCATCATCCACAAAGTCCTCAATGAATTCATCATCTTCACCTGAATACTCTAAGGGATCAACAACTTGATCTTCGCTCCCTGAGAGATCATCAGACTCCTTATCCATAATGAGAGCACGATCGGGACAACGAGAGGCAATGTGACCCTTTTTATGGCAACGGAAACACTCAACGGAAGTGTTACTAGCACGAGATTCGGGAGCAGAGCGTATCGGACGAGAAGTGGAAGGAGTAGAGTGCAAAGAAGCGGAAGGATTGACAGGTTTGACTTGAGAAATGGAAGCAGAAGAAAAGGAGGTTTTGGTTGCACGCACTCCAACAGAGGGGGACGAGCGCGTGAATGAAGAGGTCTTGATGTATTTCTCAACCTCTAAAGCCTTGTGATAAGCTTCTTCCAAAGAATCAGGACCAAGTAAGAGAATCTCCTTTTGGATTTCAGGCTTGAGACCATTAACAAAACGGTTCAGAGTGAGGTAAGGATCTTCACACAATTCACATCTAAGCAAAAGCTCTTCGAATTTAGACATGTAAGCAGTAACGCTAGAAGTCATCTGCCTAAGATTTAGAAGCTGAGAATAGAGTTGACTCCTATGATATGAGGGAACATACTTAGCTTTTAACTTCATTTTCATGACTTCCCATAGGATGATAGGAGGCTCACCTAAACGTTCAGCTCTACGAAGCTCATTCTGCCAGAATTTTCTAGCTGACCCTACCAATTTCATCTTTGCAAATTGAACACGCTCAAAATCATTCATGTCATACCATGCAAAATAATCCTCTAAACTATCAAGCCAGTCAAGAAACACTTCAGCATTCAATTCACCATTAAATTCAGGAGCATCTAACTTGATCTTCCTAGTGATGTCATTATGATCTGGACGTGCATGCATGTGCTGTGGCCTATGATACCTATCATGAACTCGAGTATGCACATCATCACACAAATCATTACGCACATCATCATGCAATTCATGAATAGGATGCCTACGTGTACCCCTAGGAACATGACGTGTAGGAAATGCATCATGATAAAAATCATCTTCATCAATATGTCCATGTAGATTTCCATCAGGGGGAAACCTAACAGTTGGTCTCGGGGTGACTAAATTCCTAGGATCCTACGGGTGAGGCGTAGGAAAATGGGCATTGACAGAACCCTCAACATGGGTTGCCCTAATTGGCTGTCCAACAGATTCGTCTACTGGTTGTTTGTCCAAACGTTTTAAAATGGCATCCAGTTGGATGGACAAATTAGCAAAGTCGTTTCTAAGGCTGTTCATGTCGGACTGATAGGCAGATTGTGCGGCGTGAACTTCAGCTCGAAGCTCATCTATTTCAGAAGCGGGCTTGGTAGCAGATTTGGTTGTTTCTCGGGTATTAACCATGTTTTGGGAAAGAATTATGCTGAGATCAACACTAATTGCAAAAAGTAATAAAAATTATAAACTACTATGATGCACACAATCAAAATAAAATATGGTGAATGAATGATAATGTCACAAGACAACAAAGGTAAGGGCAATAAAATAAAATATGGTAAAATTAGAGGTAGTGAAAATGTGGACAATATAAGGAACAATAAATATTGGTTAATAAAATAGAAGGTAATTTGTTTTTTTTTTTTTTTTTTTTGGACCAAACACAAATTTACTAAAATATTAAACTGACTTAAAAATTAATCAAATTTTCAACAAGAGAAAGAAAAGTGTCTCAACCTTTAATTTAATTCTTCTGTCCAAGTGCAAGAATACTGGCCGGTGAGAAATTTCCGGCGGTGGTGACAGCAGATTCCGGCGACGGTGGAACAACTCCGGCGAACGGCAGCAGACTCCGGCAACGTCAGAAAGCTCCGGGGAGGGCTGGGAAGTGCCGTGGAAGGTCCGGCGGTGAGCAGGTGAGGCGCCGTCGGTGTCAACGAGGCCTGGACGCGGGCGGACGGTGGTCGACGACAGTGGCGCGCACGGGAAGAACGACGAACGGCATCGGGCTGGACTCTGATCAACGTGATAATGACGAAAACAGCAAGATCGGACGTCGGAGAACCTTTTCGGACCAGGTACGAGGGTCGGCGATAGTCGGTGGAGCGGAAAGACGGCGGTGGCGCAAAGGTTATCCAGCAACTTCGGGCGGTCGTGAGGGGGTGATGCCAGCTGATTTCCGGCGCGTGGTTGTCGGGGGTGGAAAGATCGGGCGTTTGTGGTGCAGGGAAGATGGGTGGCGGGTGTTGCTGGCTGCCGGCGGTGGCGAGTGCGGCGGAGGACGGCGGTCGGAGGTGGTCCGGCGAGCGGTGGTGGCGGAGACGGACAGAAGCTGATTTTTGTGTTTTTTATGAGTTTTTGAATGGTTTTCGAATGGTTTTCTGTGATTTTCAAGGTTAGGAACGATGGAAAACAAGTGAAGGATCGTATTTGGTATGTGATTTAGGATCGAAACGGGTTTGGATCGAGGTTTTGCTCTGATACCAAACTGATGTAGGGCGAATATGAAGAACAACTTAAGTTAGGAATCCACCTGACAACTAATCACTCGGGAATTCACCCGAAAAGAAACGAGAATCCACTCGAGAGAAAATTGTCTGTAATTAATATTCAATTGCATAAAGTCTGAAAAATAATAAATGTTCAAGCTTTATTTATAGAGCTCAACAGATAAATCCTAAACAGAAACAAATAACTGCTAATCAGATAATTATGGAAATAACTGAAAAATAAACACGTAGTTAACACGTCCTAAATAAGATATAATCTAATAATTGAATAACAAATCCTATCCTACGTGAACCGAAACTTTCGGAATTTCTTCCGGGAGAAGAAATCCCTATCAGCAACTGCAACTGCATCATAATACTATGTCTAATATGACTATTCCTACATATGCACCCACCCTCTCAAGCTCGGTCATCTGTTGTGAAGAATTAACTTTACTGCTTTGGTCACAGAAGACTATCTTTCCAGCAATTTTAGGTCCAGTAAGTTCACCCGGATTGCATATTGAATGATAAAAGGGCGTATCAGTGACATATATATTCTGGAAATAGTATGATGGCGTTTCGATAATGAATCCGCTTTCTAGAGTCAATGTAGCAGTGAAAATCCGGTCAATTTTAGAAGCACCGACGGTCGTGATCCAGGCTGCTCCGTCACCGATTGTGAAATAATCCCCGTCATTGCCAGCCGAACATGATACGAAAATCCCTTTCTCTATGGTTGAGAGGGCTCCAACCGCAACAGGAGCTGCGTAATAAGGTGTTTGAGGGAAGCCAATAGACATTGACAAGACGTCTACTCCACAGCAATTGCTTGATCAATTGCATATAGCACATCGGTTTTTGCGATAAGCTTGTCCTCGTCGCTTTTAAAGAGTGCCTTGTAGACGGCAACATGTGCAAGTGGAGCCACTCCTCTAGCTGTGCCTCTTGCTTGTCCGAAGCAATTTGCTCCAAAGACATAGGCGCCTGCAGCTGTGGATGAGGTGTGCGTGCCATGGCCCTCAAAATCTCTTGGCGAATCGTAGTCCACATCCGGTGGAGGAATTTTTAAGCCCGCAGCTTTGAGTCCCTTGCTAAAAGATCGAGCTCCAATTAGCTTCTTATTGCACAGGGAAGGGCTAAATGCAGTTCCGTTTTCGCACTTTCCCTTCCATTTCTTTGGAATAGGGGGCATGCCTCTATCATAATGGCTTTCACTTTCCGGCCAAACTCCAGAGTCAATGACTCCAATAATCACGCCTTCACCATAGTTGGAACTAGGCCATAAGCCATAGTTGTGATTCAGGCCAAGAAAGCTGGTGCTCCTTGTGGTGTGTAAAGTGCCAAAGGACTCCGCATACGTTGCAAGATGAGCTGGAGATTCCTCAATCTCGGCTAACTGAGATTTTGTCAGCCTGGCACCGAAGCCATTCAGGGCATGGCTATAAGAGTAGATCAGCATTTCTTGGTCATCAGCAGGTTGAGACAATGATTTCAGGATGGAACGGTGCCAAGTTTCGTGGGTTAAGAAAGAATCAGGCTTGTGGAAGTGGTCTAATTGGATGATGTATGTTTGAAGTTCATGGCTGTCCGTCTCTGACACTGCATAGCAGCTAACAACTAGCAGTAACAATAACTGGCGAGCCAGCAAGTGGTGGGAAATGTGTACGCTGAGAGCCATCCCTGCGTTTGTCTCTGAAGAGATTGTTGAAAACTGTCGATGAGCACAGAGATATTTATAATGCATATGACTGACAATCCGAGGTTATAGTTGACAGGAATGTCTGAGGCCTACAAATGAAGATAAAAGTTACGGTTCCAGATTAAAAAAAAAAAAAAAATCCGAAAATGCGTTCGAATATAATTGTTTATATTTAATATACAACTGACTGAATTTTAAGTGTAACTAAATATAAGAAAAAATTTCTTCTTATACTTAGTTGCATTTGTAATTCAGCTAATTAGACATTAAATTCAATCAATTGTATTTAAGCATTTTTTTGACATGTTTCTTTCTAGAAATGTAACACTGCTAAAAAATAAATTGTGTAAGTGCGCACGATATGAGAAACAACTTTGCCGCTATCAGAATTGAAAATACGTTGAAAAATGAAAGGAAATGCCTTTACTTGGAAGGATCAATCATGGCACATGCCCAAATTGTCAGGCTTTGTTCGATTGTTCATATTGGTTGTGGAAACAACAAAGCCTCAATTCCCATTCATTTGGGATCGATTATAATGCACTAAGTTTGCTTTGAAAAGTCTAATGGAGACATGGTATCCTCTCCCTTGCAGAAACTTGGATAAAATGTGGTGCTGACAATGAATCTATGGCTTCAATTAACTTAATGTCCATCAAGCAAGGGCCAATCACGGACATGTGCATCCGTTAGTGATCCTCTTCATGATTGCAAGAGACACTGGAGCCGGGCACCTTTACATTTTTATATTCTAATAAATGTTGTTGCGACACAAAAGTTTAAGAGTAAAAAAAATATTTCTACCTCTAAGTCGAGAAATATTTATAAATTTTAAAAGATTTATAATAAAATTTACTGATCATTTATTTATAAGAACTCTAATAATATTTGAATTTGAAATCAAACACATTAAAAATCACATCCTCAATTATTGCACCTACTCTTATGGACTATTAAACTTTATATTCTAATATGAAACAGTACGACATATATACATCATGTTAGCGATGTAAACAAAAGATTTTTTTTTTAAGTGCTAAAGCATTATTCTTGCAAATGAAACATCGATTGGCCCACTTACCCGCATTATCAATGGGGTCCAATTAATCTTAGACAAAACTTGAAAAAATTCTTCTAATCGTTGATGCAGCCCAAGTTGCCAAATGAAAATATCACCCTTTCCAAAATAATAATAATAATATTCAAAAAATTGCTGAGATTCTCCTTTTAAGCTGATTTTAACAAATTACTTGCACTACATTATCGATTTGTTCATAAAAAGTAATAATCAGAAGACAAAACTCGCTGGGGCGTAAGCACTGTATCAAAAAGAAAAAATGATAATTGCTCAATAAAAATGAAAATTTGAAAACATTCCACCATATTAATATTGTTTTGACAATAATGTTATATATTAAAAGAAAAAAAAGGGTTCCATATTTCTAGCACAACTGGTTAGAATGTTCCGTTAAAATCTTTTTATTTTATGTTTAAATTTTAGCAATTCTAATCTTATTTTTTGATTTGTTGATCTCTTGTAAAAAAATTAAAATAAAAAAAAAGGAAATAGGGCACCCAATACTCATCTAGCTCGTGCTTGGGAATGTAAAATTCCTTCTTTGTAGAAGCAATTCCAGTAAATTAAGGGACATCCTCATATTTGAGAAGCAAATATGAAAAGAAGGAATTGGTGGGACATAGGGGCATTTTCCCACGAGTCCTCCCCCCCCCCCCCGCGTAAAAGAAAGTTTTTGGAATTGGGTGGGATGGGGCCAGCCTGTCATTCTTTTTTTAAAAAACTTTATTTTTATTAAATTTATATTTTTGTTTTAATTGTTAATTTTTACTCTTTAAAATAAAATTTATATTATAACATACTATTTTCTTTCTTTTTATTTTTTATTTATTCACAAAAATAATATTTTGATTTTTTTTTTATATTATACTTTCTTAAATACAAAAAAAATATATTCTTTCTTTACATTTGTTTCTCAAACTTTCGTCTCTCTCATATTTCTCTCTTCTATTTTTTTTCAAATAAAACAAAGGTTAGGGTGCGTTACCAGGTGAAAATTCAAGACTATATATATATATATATATAAAAGAGTCATGTTACGTGGACATGAAAAAAAAAGACGCAGAATAGATGAAAAAAAATTTTTGGGCAACCAAATACTTAATTTTTGTAATAAAAAATACTTTCAAATTTCGTTGTAATAATTTAATATTTTATTACATAAATAAGTCGACATGTTATATAAAAAAATTTTTCAATCTCTTTCTTATACACCGTATCCTTTCCACCAAAATTTTTCACATATATATATATATCTATCTATTAATCAAAGCGCAAAGAAGCAAACTGATGTTTTTGTTGCATGTGCAATGACATCACATCCTCTTACGTCACTATACCAACCAGAACCAAAAAAACGCTCGAGTGAGAGGCACAAATGGAGAGAACCTTGCCTCATTTTCTTTGCATACGAGGAATATTATAATATTGTGGTCCAATACACACACACACACACGCAAATATATATATATATATTTGTGTGGGCCGTTTATGTCAAAAAAAAGTTTAAAGGCTTTTTTTTTTTTTGGTTATATAAATGGAAAAATAAGGGTGGTGCCCTACAATCCCGCCAGGGAGTATTGCCCCTGCTCCCAGAGTAACCTCTGGACTGCCTGGATGGTTACAGTATAGTCCAGTGTTACAAAGGGGAGGAGTATGTTTAGCCCCACCAAACGCTCTGGTAGCCTTCGAACCCAAGACCTTTGGCTTGGCAACGTTCGACGCTTACCACTAGACCACAACGATTGGTGGTTAAACATAATTTGTTTCATATTCAAATTTTAAATTTTAATTTAAAAAAAATGTACAAAATTTGTAAAAACAAAAGAAAAAAAAGATAAATGAATGCGCATGAATGAAAATGTGATAGACATGCGATAATCTGAACCATTAGATCGTAAAAAATTAATTAAATTTTAAAAAATAAAAAATAAATAAATTATTAAATTAACATTATATTTTTTTCATATTTTCTTATCATATCTGAATAATAATTCTCAAATAAAAGAAATTAATGTCATGGTAAAATTTACAGTCTATTAGAAAGAAAATCTACAGCAGAGAACAATGATTACTTTACAGAATCATGAGCCTAATGAAAGAACAAAAAATCTCAAAAAGCTAAACACTTGATTTGAGAACGCGAGGTCATCGCCCATCGGTCATATCAAAATTCACTGGTGGGTCCATTGAGTAAAAGACAAATTTGTCACCGCGTAAACCCAGCACCCCAGGGCCATGTATGAATCGTATAGATAAGGATGGTAAAACCGTAAAAGTGCTTTATGCCATTTTATTCTCTTTTTTTTTTTTATCCACCCATTACATCCTCCTTTTAGAAAAAAATTTGAAAAATACAAGAGATGATGAACACATTAATTGATGAAAAAAAAAACTTATTAAATACAGTTTTTGTGGGATTCACCATACAAAATATGTTATAGAGAACGTAACAGAGATTGATGAACCTCACAATGTAATTATATTTAAATAGTCTTTTATCTTCATCGAGTTCAATTATTTAATATTTTTAACGCAGAGATTAATGCTCACTTTAGAGACTTCATGCTTTTGTTTTTAGAGGTGACTGGCAGGATAATATATAATAGAATACTATAAGATAGGGTAATATATAGGCCAGGATAAGTCATATCTTATCCCATTTTTGGAATTACCTTGAACAATTTGAATAGTTGAGCTTGGTGTAAATAGCAGTAATAACCTTATAACAAGTGGCCAAAATTTCTAACTGTTTTTTTTTGGTCTAGTTGTGAGGTTTGAAAGGATTTATCAAAGTTTCAATAAAAAAATATTTTGAAAATTGGGTTTATTTTATATAATAAGATAGTATATTAAAATGATTGATGAAATAAAATTAATCTATTACAATAAAATAATACTCTTATTTTAATTTATGAGCTTGAGTACTTAGTCACACCCTCAAATGGGGGTGGAAGGAGCCCCTTTAAGTAGAGAAAGGCTGTCAAAGAGAGTTGGCAGGCTCCAGAATAAACTGAGTTACGTCTCCCCCATTTAGGGGTACGATAAATTAATTTTACCGTTAGTTTATAAAAAAAAAAAAAAAAAGAATTTATGCACTTCCTTATCCTTTGCACACCAAGGGATTAAATTTGTTATCCGCAACAATTCTCCGGAGCTTCCTGCCAAAATTTGGAGGTTCTACATATTTCTCATCGACCATCAAGCATAATGCTATAGTATCCATCAAGGATTAGAACTTGCGCAATTTGTAAAGCCCAAATGCAATTTTATTACACATAGGAAATTTTAAAAGATTAGATTACGTTTTTTAGAGAACATTTCAGTGTTAGAGTTCAAAATTTTTATTTTAGAAATTTTAAGTTCAAAATTTAGAATGAAAAGAAAGGAATTTATAAAAAAAAA
The DNA here is from genome assembly GCA_037832335.1 of Carallia pectinifolia. Classification (NCBI taxonomy): domain Eukaryota; kingdom Viridiplantae; phylum Streptophyta; class Magnoliopsida; order Malpighiales; family Rhizophoraceae; genus Carallia; species Carallia pectinifolia. The sequence continues at coordinate 20,035,975 of CM075443.1, forward strand.
AAAAGAGTTATTTTCATTATATAATTTATGACCTATCAAATTTTTTAATCAATAAAAAAAAATATGAGACAACGCATGCGTATTTGAAAGCCATTGCCTATTTGAAAGCCGTCTTCTCATATGTAATTATTATAACATAAAGAGGATTAACTAGCAAAAATTGTTAATAAAAATATAGCACAAATTGTGAAAATTTTATTTTTTTAGTCTCTTTTTTAAATGATAATGAGAAAAAAGAATCAGTGAACAAAAAGAGAAAAAAAAAATACTACTTCATAATCATATAATTTACAACATATAAAAAATATACAGTTAATCTAATAATTTATTTATTTTCATTTATTTTTAAAATTTAATACTTTTTTTACAATCTAACAATTTAAATCTTTATATATTAATTTTATATTTATCATTATATGTCTACGTAATTTTTTATTTCTTACATGATTGTACATGCTGCATTGATGAGTTAGATTACAAGTATAGCCTATATTGCTCAGTTTTTTACGGGTAAAGCTGGCTACTTCCGCACTTCAGCAAGTGTAAAATAGTGGCTGCAGGAACCGTATATGAATATACGATAGTTACGCGAACCGTGTATGCCTAGAAATGGCCCTCTTGTACTTGAACCCACCAGGTCTCCTATACGTCTGCGTGGTGTTGGTGGGTAATCTACTATCAATGCATTTGATACATAATATAACGTAGGATATCATGCGATAAATTGGTTAACCTATATTATGTCACCTTATGGCATATACTAAAAGCAATCCATACGTCCGACTCCTAAAATTGTCTTTATAAAAGGAAGGTAGTAGTGGGGTGTCCCGTCAGTAGGACTGCAAACGAACCAATGTGTTCGTTAAAAGTTCGGTGGCTCGGCTCGATAAGGGCTCGGCTCAGGTTCGTTTATTTAGCTAAACGAGCGATACACGAGACTAAAAATAAAGCTCGTTTAATAAACGAGTCGAGCCTGAACATGGATAGGTTTGGCTTAGTTCAGGCTCGTGAACAGTTCGTTTAAAACTCGTTTATAGTTCGACAAATATATCATTAATAACTCATTTAATATGTATTGTTATAAACTCATTTAATATATTAAAAACACTTAATTATATCATTTTATTTTTAATATAAATAGTTACCAATTTAGGATTATGTTTTTTATTTTATATACGTATTTAGACAAAACTTATATGTGATCAGGGCTACAAGTAAATTAATACGTTCGTTAAAAATTAGGTAATTTAGTTCGGTAATAATATGACTTGAGTTTATTCATTTAACTAAATAAGTGATAAATGAGTTTAAATCTAAAGTTCGTTTAAACAAATAGTTTTTAACCTTTCATTTTATCTATAATAATAAAATTTTTTAATTTCAATTGTTTTATTAGTATTATAAAATTACATGATACAGTTCGTTAAATGCTCGGAAGCTCGGCTCGATAACAGTAGGTTCGGTTCGAGCTCGACTCGTTCGTAAACGATACTAATACCGAACCTTATTTTTAGACTCGTTTAATAAACGAGTTCACACCCGAGTTAGGCAAAACTCGGCTCGATTCAACTCGTTTACAGTCCTACCCGTCTACCCGTCAGTTCGTTACCCAACAAACAGTGGTGGGAATAGAATTATTTGAGGTCCATTTTTGCTCTCCTGAAGCCTTTTTGCTCTCAGAAGCCACAGAGTCAATGACAAGTGGATATATCATGTTTGCTACTACATGGATATCCATGTAGTAGCGCACCACTGGGCGGTGACGGTAACTGACAAGAAATCATTTTGAGAGATGCAAAAAAAATTTGAAGTTGTACCTGTTTTCCGACTACTGGCTTTCAAATTGGACCGCTAACTTACTTTTTAACAGAGCAGGTAGGCTTAAGAGGTTAAGACAAATTATTAGCAATATGTTCCGTAGAAAAAGTTAACTGACGATACTTAGAATATAACAGAAAATATAAATTAATATTATCTTATTTGATTTCATGAATAAATGAAGCTGAAAATTATAAAAAAAAAAAAAAACTTTAACACCTTCCTGTGCATACCATGTTGCTCAATTAAAACGTTGTTAGGTGGCAGTAATCTATTCTAAAATGGGTTTCCAAAAGATCCGGCGCTTGATGGAGGGGAAGGCAGCTAAAAAAAAAAAAAAAGATAAAAGGGGAAATCACTTCAATTTGGGCCCATAACGAGCCGGAAACCAAGCACCTCGATAACCGACCCACTTGATAAAAGCGCCCATAGGCCTACTGGCTAGTCCAATTTCAATAAGGAGATAGAAATTGCTGGAGAATGGAATTTCTTTCATAAGAGTGAAATGTTTGTATACGGTAATGTTAAATCATAGCTTAAAGTTTTTTTTTTTTTTTTAAATTGCTTAAGGAATGGCATATCCCCAGAGGCAATGAAAAAAAAAAAAAAAGGAGCTACAACAATAAAATACACAATGGAACCCGCCTAGGATGAGTAGGGAAAGAGAATTATTGATGCTTATAAATTATTTCACATGGTGAGAGGTCATCTCATATCTTTTTAAGTTTCAAATGGTCATTCCATCTTAGTGATATATATATATATATAATTGTAAATTGTATGCCTTTATTAGTTTTTAGTATATATTATGAGATTTATTTTAACAATAAAAATTTAATTTAATTTAAATTAAATTTTATTATATAATTTATGTTATATTTTATATTTTGAACAATAATATTTATTTAGAGTTATGTGTATATATAAACGTGGATATATATATATGCATTTATATATATTTATATATTTAAATAATCATATTTGTACTGTATTCGCTCCTAATTTTTTTAAAATTAATATGTCACTGTATCTACATCGATCATATTTGTGTCACAATGCTCATGTCATTGTCTCTATATCTATACAACCTTCTTCATAATAAGAAATTTAAGAACTAAAATAGACTAATGTGACCTGTCAACCTTTGTGAAACTTCAGGAACAAGCCGTGCGTCTTCTTGGCGATGCCAAAGCGTCCTTACCAAGGACGTCTGCATTACCATCGTGTATGTCAGCAACCAGATGCTCCAATAGGTCATCTTTACCGCTTCTCGGATGATCCTACAGAGCATCCTTTAAACTCCTCGCTTTCTTTTCCAGTCAAATGTGACCATTCCTGTTCTTCTTAGTCGTTGTCACTTTTTTATTTTATTTAGAGTTCATATATAGAAATATTATTAATTTTATTTAAAATAATAAATTTAACACTAAATTTGAAAAATAACAGTTCATCTTATTTTAAATTTTTTTGTAATTAATATAGTATATTGTGCAATTTTTTAAATAAAATTTATTTGTTTTGATGATGTGGTACTCATTTATATAATTATCATATCATCGAAACATATATATTTTTATGAATCTATAATCGAAACTAATAGATTTTATTTATATAAAATCATTACATGGTAAATTTATTGCAAAAATATTTAAGAAGAAATAAGCTCATACTTTTTAAAATTAGTGTTTAATTTATTATTTTAAATAAAATTAATGATATTTTTATATATTAATCTTTTTATTTATAACGAAGGTCTTCGCAAACTTGGTAAAATGTTTTTCCTCTTTTTTTTCCCTTTCATCTTTTATTAACAGATGAATAACGTAAATTTTCTTTCCATTTTCACATTTAACTTTTTTATGAATGCAGTAATAACATAAATTTGAAATTTAATAAACTCGAAATTTGAACATCCAAAATCTGAAATAACTCGGTCTGAATCTGATGTGAATGGCACCATTTGTTCGCCATGCCATCTCTAATTGTAGGATGCGACCCACTTGCCTGATCCGGCGTCGTTTCATCGTTGATATGTTACAACCAGCGCCAACAAGCCCTTTTGTCCACTCTGGGTTCGTCGGTCTACGGATTTGTCATCCTACAGTCTACAGTCACTGTACTCATCATTCAACAACCAATGAAACCGAAGTAACATCCTAAAAAGTCAAAGATAAAAAACAAAACGAGAAGAAATATTACTCTACTTCACACTATACACTTGCGTGGATTTACAATTCAATTTCCTGCTTCCGATTAAAATCGGAAGAAATTTCCTATCCAAAGACCATCAATCAACTACCGTACCCTCCGATAAAACAGAGCGTACCCTACTTTAGGAATAAACTCTACGGTGCGAGATCGCCGTACCCGATAAACCCTGCTTTAGAAATCGCCACGGCCGTTGAATCTTTTCCGGCCGTCGAAGGCTCCTTGTCTCTTCATGGATTGCAAGGCTGATGGCACTGGCTCTGTTGCCGGGAGAAATTATCTGGGGATGACCGAATTTTTGATAAAAAGGCTTGCAATGTCTTCGTCTCCAATACTTGACAACAACGATTCTGTTGTTTTCTTTATTTATATAGGCATGGTGTGGTTATGATGTCTCGGGCTAATGTTACTAAAAGATGGCATAGTTTATTTTCCGTTAAGCTTCACGCTCCGATCCAAACCCTGACTAAAAAGATTACAAAGAATTCTCGTGGTTCCTGAATTTTGGCTCGGCCCCACTTGTAAATTTTAACTCGGAAATGGTAATTTTATAACTCTAAAAAGTTATTTTTTTGGAAAAAAAATTGTGTGAAAATTTGCTCAAATGTAATGAATTGAATTCAACGTCCAACCAGTTGAATTTAGTGTGTAAAAAAATAATAATAATTTTTCTTAATTATATTTATAATTGAAACAGTTATAAATAAATTTAATTAATTCATTTAAATAAATTTTTAAATTTTTTTTCTTATAAAAAAAAAATATAACAGTGCTGTTTTATAACCAATAGATTGACAGGCAGTGATGATAGCAGTTCCTGAAGAACTGATTTGCCTTCAAAAAAGGATGGTTGCGGCAAGTATAACAGGAACCTTCAAGCATTGAATTTTATTTGATAATAACTAGAACTTTTTTTTTTTTGCTTAATTATGGTGATTCATTCCACTTCAGGCAAACGGACGATGACAGATAACAAGACAAGAGATTACGTTGCAGGCTTAGTCATCAGTTCAATAAATGTTGTCTTCAACAACTGACTCAGGGGGGCTTATTCTTATTCCGTGTAAGTGGCGACCATTATTGGGCTTGACACCACATGGTTGTGTTGGTCTGTCCATTTCAGAAAAGTATAGATCTCATTTGAACTCAGTGCCTTTCTGTCAATCTCCAAGGTCAGAGTAAAACTTTGCTTCTGATACTTGCGAGTAAAAGACAAGGTCTTGGGTTCGATCGCTATTTTCAGCCCCGCAGGAATATTGTCAATAGTTGCACGGTAAACAGCTGCATTATCCCCCACATTTGTCACAGTCCTGCTATATTTTTTCAGAGTGTGAGAGCTGGATTCATTGGTTAGGAAGGCCATGAAAGAGGGGTAGTTCAAATCTTGTGTTCTTCGGCTGCAATTCCAGTGACTTCCCCGAATGACCGCACGTGTCTGCTTCTCTGTGTAGCCGAGGCCGCATATAAAGTCAACATAATCTTCATAGCTTATGTCGTAGATGAGGCCGGGATCCACGGCTTTGTTGGGGTCTACGTGACCATTACCAAAAGCCAGAGGAGTTGCTGCCTCGCCTGTCTTGAGATCGTTCATGGTTGAACCAGTGTTGTCTTTGATATAAGCTGTGGTCATGAGAGCAGATCGGATGGCTGACGGGCTCCATTCGGGATGTGCCTTTTTAATCAGAGCTCCGAGGCCAGCAACATGAGGTGCTGCCATGGATGTGCCGGATGACAATGCATAATCTGTCACCAAATTGGATTGGCCTAGTCGCATGTACGGTTTGTTTGGCACGTACGCTGCCAATATATCCACTCCTGGAGCTATAATGTCTGGTTTCAAAATGTCCGGATTGACCAGGTCCGGTCCTCTAGAAGTGAAAGAAGCCACTTGTGGTGCCGGTTTTACTCTCACTTTGGTGGAAATCATAGTCAGTGTTTTCACCTTCGGCAAAGTACTGGACTTGGTCAAGTGATTTCTAAGCCGGGCAGCAGAACCAGAGGATAAGAACATGAGAGGCACTGCGTAACTGAGTGGAGCCCACAATGCTCCGTCTAATATGACTATTCCTACATATGCACCTATCCTCTTGAGCTCGGCCATCTGTTGTGACACATTAACTTTACTGCTTTGGTCACAGAAGATTACCTTTCCAGCAACTTTATGTTCAGTAAATTCTCCTGGGCTGCATATTGAATGATGAAAAGGCATATCAGTGACATACATGTTTTGGAAGTAGTATGATGGCGCTTCGACAATGAATCCACTTTCTAGAGTCAATGTAGCAATGAAAGTACGGTCAATTTTGGAAGCACCGACGGTTGTAATCCAGGCTGCTCCGTCCTTAATTGTAAAGTAATCTCCTTCATTTCCAGCCGAACATGAGACGAAAATCCCTTTCTCTATGGCCGAGAGGGCTCCAACCGCAACAGGATCTGCGTAATAAGGTGTTGGTGGGAAGCCAATAGACATTGACAAGACGTCTACTCCATCGGCAATTGCTTGATCAATTGCATATAGCACATCAGTTTTTGCAATAAGCTTGTCCTCGTTGCTTTTAAACAGTGCCTTGTAGACGGCAACATGCGCAAGTGGAGCCACTCCTCTAGCTGTGCCTCTTGCTTGTCCGAAGCAATTTGCTCCAAACACATGGGCTCCTGCAGCTGTAGATGAGGTGTGTGTGCCATGGCCCTCAAAATCTCTAGGCGAATCGTAGTCCACATCCGGTGGAGGAATTTTTAAGCCCGCAGCTTTGAGTCCCTTGCTAAAAGATCGAGCTCCAATTAGCTTATTATTACACAAGGAAGGGCTAAACGCAGTCCCATTCTCACACTTTCCCTTCCATTTCTTTGGAATAAGGGGCATGCCTTTATCAGAATAGCTTTCACTTTCTGGCCAAACTCCAGTGTCAATGACTCCTATAATCACGCCCTCACCATAGTTGGAACTAGGCCATAAGCCATAGTTGTGATTCAGGCCAAGAAAGCTGGTGCTCCTTGTGGTGTGTAAGGTGCCAAAGGACTCCGCATAAGTTGCAAGATGAGCCGGGGATTCCTCAATCTCGGCTAACTGAGTTTTTGTCAGCCTGGCACCGAAGCCATTCAGGGCATGGCTATAAGAGTAGATCAGCATTTCTTGGTCATCAGCAGGTTGAGACAATGATTTCAGGATGGATCGGTGCCAAGTTTCGTGGGTTAAGAAAGAATCAGGCTTGTGGGAATGGTCTAATTGGATGATGTATGTTTGAAGTTCATGGCTGTCCATCTCGGACACCGCATAGCAGCCAACAACAAGCATTAACAATAATTGGCAAGCCAGCAACTGGTGGGAAATGTGTACGCGGAGACCCATCCCTACGCTTGTCTCCGAAGAGATTGTTGAAAACTGTCGATGAGCACAGAAATATATAGAATGCATATGACTGACTATCCGAGGTTATAGTTGACAGGAATGTCCGAGGGCAAAAAATGAATTGTGTCGGTGGGCATGATACGGGGGACTACTTGGCCTCTATCAGAATTCAGAACAAAGGTGAATGGTAACAATGAATCTAAAGTTGCAATTAACTTTACGTCCATCAAGCAAGGGCCAATCATGCACATGTGCATCCCTGAGTCCTCCTCTTCATGATTGCAAGAATAGTAATCCATCCTCTTCATGATTGCAAGAATAGTAATCCACTGGGACCGGGGACCTTTACATTTTTATATTTTATGTTTTTTTGACACATAAAAATTTAAGAGTAAAAAAAATATCCCTATTTCAAAATTATGATATTGTTGTAGGCTTTTAAAAACTTACAATAAAAGTCACAGATTATTTATTCATAAAATCTCTAATAAGAGTCAAAAAAGAATTTAAATTTAAGATAAAATACGTGGAAAAACTCTACTCTTCATTGATGCATCCACTTTTTTGGACTTTATGTTCTAATATGAAACAGTACGGCATATATCCATCATGTTAGTAGGGCTGCAAACGAGCCGATACGTTCGTTAAAAACTTGGTGGCTCGACTCGGTAAGAGCTCGGTTCGGGCTCGTTTATTTACTAAACGAGCGATACACGAGTCTAAAAGTAAAGCTCGTTTAATAAACGAGCCGAACCTGAATAGGGGTAGGCTCGGCTCGATTCAGGCTCGTGAACAGCTCGTTTAAAGCTTATTTAGAACTTGACAAATATATCATTAGTAATTCGTTTAATATATATTCTTATAAGCTTATTTAATGTATTAATGACATTTAATTGTATCATTTAACTTTTAGTATAAATAGTTACCAATTGAGGGTTATATCTTTTATTTCATAGATAGTTATTTGAACAAGATTTATATGTGATTAGGACAATAAGTAAGTCAATACTTTCGCTAAAAGTTTGGTGACTTAATCTGGTAAAAACTTGACTAAAACTCATTCGTTTAACTAAACAAGTGATACATTACTTTAAATTTAAAACTCATTTAATAAATAAACCGAGTATAAGTAAAGATAAATTTAGTTAAACTCATAAATAATTCGTTTAAGAATTTATCTACATAATAATTAAAAAAAACTCATTTATTATGTTATAAAAATAATTTTATTAAATCTATTTTTAAAATTATATATTACATATATTTACATTTATACATTAAAATTGAATATTTATTTTTAATTATTTAAATAAATGATTTTCATCCTTTTATTTTCTGTATAATAATAAAATTTTTAATTTTAATTATTTTATTGGTATTATAAAATTAAATGATACAGTTCGTTAAAAGCTCGAAAGTTCGGTTCGATAACAGCAGGCTCAGCTCGAGGCTCGGCTCGTTCGTAAACGATCCTGATACCGAGCCTCATTTTTAGGCTCGTTTAATAAACGAGCCGACACCTGAGCCTGGCCAATCTCGGCTCGGCTCGACTCGTTTGCAGCCCTACATGTTAGTGATGTAAATAAAAGTAATTTTAGTGCCAAAGCATTATTCTTGCAAATGAAACATTGATTGGTCCACCTACGCGCATTATCATTGGGGACCAATTAATCTTAGAAAAAACTGGAAAAAATTCTTCTAGTCTTTGATGCAGCCCAAGTTGCCAAATAAAAATATTACCCTTTCCCAAAAAAAAAAAAAAAAAAAAAACAATAATATTCAAAAAATTGCTGAGATTCTTTTTTTTAAGCCCATTTTAACAAATTACTAGGACTACATAATTTGCTTATAGAAAGTAACAATCGGAAGACAAACTCGCAAAGGCGTAAGCACAGTATCGAAAAGGAGGAAAGATAATTGCTCAATAAAAATAAAAATTTGAAAATATTCCAACATATTAATAATTTTTTTTACAATGATATCGTGTATTAAAAAAATAGGCATTTCATATTTGTAGTACAATTAGTTAAGATATATTATTAAATTTTTTAATCTTATATTTAAATTTTAGTGATTTTAATATTATTTTTTAACTTGTCCGTCTCTCTAATAAGGCAAAAAATAAAGAAAAAAAGGGAATAGAGCACCCAATACTCATGTAGTGTGCGTTGCTAAATGAAAATCCAAGACGCAAAAAGGGACAAAAAAAAAATCTTGATGAAAACAAAATGAACCAAGCTGATGTTTTTGTTGCATGTGCAATGACATCACACACTCTTACGTCACTATACCAACCAGAACGAAAAACACGCTCGAGAGAGAGGCGTAGATGGAGAGAATCTTATATCATTTTCTTTGCACTCGAAAACGAACATGCCCAATTCCGTCAAAAAAAAAAAAAAACGAACGTGCCCAAATAAGAATTATGTTGCTTAGTCAAATTAATGCCACGAAAAATTGTACGGAGAATATTATTATACCGTAGTCACACACACACATATATATGTCATTTAAGAGAAATCTAACTTAAAGATTTCTATATTCAAATATTAAATTATAATTTTGAGAAGACATGTTAAATTTATAAAAATAAAAAAATTATTGCCATCATAAAATGTATGGTCTCTTATGTTGTGCTTGTTGTGCTGTGGAAAGGTGGGAAAAAGCGGAGAAAGAAAAAGAAAATGATGAGAAAAATAAGTTATTTAGATAAATAGAGAAAGTTATGAAGAAAAAAATATAGAGAAAAAAAATAAAAAGTAATTTATAAAAAAATGATGAAAAAAATAAGTTATTTAGATAAATAGAGAAAATTAAGAGAAAAAATAAAAAATAAAAAATAATGATTATAACTTTTATTTTCTCTACTAAGAAAAAGCACAACAAACACACAATTAGAAAGGAAAATTTACAGTAGAGAACAGATATTACTTTTTTGGAGATAGTGGAGGGCAAAGCCCAAAAAAAAAAGCTAGCTAATTATAATTTTAAGGAGATGAACTTTAATCATGTGCTTAAAAAGAATGCTCAGTGAACCAGCAGAAGAATTTTGGAGGATTATGAGTCCCGTCCTTTAATTCAGTGCATAAGAAACAAATCAATCTGCTGCTATGCTCTGTTATCTTTGCAGTGCACATAAACAAAATGAATAAACTGATTGGTTACAAATATATGAAAAAATATATTTAAAAAAATATATAAAAAAATATTTTTAAATTTTATTACAATAATTTAAAATTTTATTACACAAATAGACTCACTAATTATACAAATAAATTTTTCTCATTTATTTTTTCGTTTGCCAAATTTCGTCTACTTACCTTTTCTGAAAAAGGAAATTCAAAAAGCTAAAGACTTGACTCGAGAAAGTGAGACAAAAAAAAACAAAAAGAAAAGAAAGTGAGGCCATAGCCCATCGGCCACATCTTTTTTTCGATAAAATTCACTGGTGGGTCCATTGCGTAAAAGACAAATTTGTCCCCGCGTACAGGTAAGCACCCCAGTGCTACGTATGAATCGTAGACATGGACGGAAAAAGTTATATTATAAAAAAAAAAAAAAAATTTGAAATTTTATTTGAATGTAATTATTTATATTTGATGTGTAATTAGTTAAATTTAATGTAAAGAAATAACAATAATTTTTTTTATTTTAATTATACTTGAAATCCAAATGATTGTAAATTAAATATAAACAGTTGTATTCGAATAGTATTTTTGATAATTTTTTGTCTGAAAATGTAATGAAACTCGATGGTAAAACCGAAGTGCTTTATGCCACTTTATTCTCCTTTTAGAAAAAAAATTTGAAAAATGCAAGAAATGATGAACACATTCGTTGATGAAAATAATAAAAAAAGTGCTTATTAAATACAGTTTTTGTTATTAATCTCTATTAAATTCCCAACTCCATAGTTCATTAATCTCTATAAAAATACTATTTAATGTTTGTAAGAAGAGATTAATGCTCACTTAATAGATTTCATGCTTTTGTTTTTAGAGGTGATTGGCAGGATAATACATAAAGAATACTAGAAGATAGGATAATATAGGATAGGATAAGTCATAATTTTTATCATACTTAGAATTACCTTGGACAAATTAAATTGTTGAAGTAGGAGTAAATACCAGTAATAACCTAATATCAATTAGAAAAAATTTCTGACTCTTTTTTTTTTTTCCTAGTTATGAGGTTTGAGAGGATTTATCAAAGTTTTAATTAAGAATATTTGAAAATTGGATTTATTATATATAATGAAATAATATATTAAAATGATTGTGATGAGATAAAACTAATATATAATAATAAAATAACACTCTTATTTTAATTTATGAGTTTGAGTACTTAGTCACACCCTCAGATTAATGCTCACTTAATAGATTTCATGCTTTTGTTTTTAGAGGTGATTGGCAGGATAATACATAAAGAATACTAGAAGATAGGATAATATAGGATAGGATAAGTCATAATTTATCTCATACTTGGAATTACCTTGGACAAATTAAATTGTTGAAGTAGGAGTAAATAGCAGTAATAACCTAATATCAATTAGAAAAAATTTCTGACTCTTTTTTTTTTTTTCCTAGTTATGAGGTTTGAGAGGATTTATCAAAGTTTTAATTAAGAATATTTGAAAATTGGATTTATTATATATAATGAAATAATATATTAAAATGATTGTGATGAGATAAAACTAATATATAATAATAAAATAACACTCTTATTTTAATTTATGAGTTTGAGTACTTAGTCACACCCTCAGATTAATGCTCACTTTATAGATTTCATGCTTTTGTTTTTAGAGGTGATTGGCAGGATAATACATAAAGAATACTAGAAGATAGGATAATATAGGATAGGATAAGTCATAATTTATCTCATACTTAGAATTACCTTGGACAAATTAAATTGTTGAAGTAGGAGTAAATAGCAGTAATAACCTAATATCAATTAGAAAAAATTTCTGACTCTTTTTTTTTTTTCCTAGTTATGAGGTTTGAGAGGATTTATCAAAGTTTTAATTAAGAATATTTGAAAATTGGATTTATTATATATAATGAAATAATATATTAAAATGATTGTGATGAGATAAAACTAATATATAATAATAAAATAACACTCTTATTTTAATTTATGAGTTTGAGTACTTAGTCACACCCTCAGATTAATGCTCACTTTATAGATTTCATGCTTTTGTTTTTAGAGGTGATTGGCAGGATAATACATAAAGAATACTAGAAGATAGGATAATATAGGATAGGATAAGTCATAATTTATCTCATACTTAGAATTACCTTGGACAAATTAAATTGTTGAAGTAGGAGTAAATAGCAGTAATAACCTAATATCAATTAGAAAAAATTCTGACTCTTTTTTTTTTTTTCCTAGTTATGAGGTTTGAGAGGATTTATCAAAGTTTTAATTAAGAATATTTGAAAATTGGATTTATTATATATAATGAAATAATATATTAAAATGATTGTGATGAGATAAAACTAATATATAATAATAAAATAACACTCTTATTTTAATTTATGAGTTTGAGTACTTAGTCATACCCTCAGATAAGGCAGGAGGAGCCCTTTTAAATAGAGAAGGGCTATGAAAGGGAGCTGGTAGCCCACATCTCCCATGTTTCCCCTGCTTAAGAGTGCCCAACTAATTTTATCGTAAGGATGGAAATTATGTACTTCCCTATTCTTTGCACACCAGGGTGTTAAATTTGTTATCCACAACAATTCTCCGTAGCTTCATGCCCAAACTGGAGGTTCTTCATATTTCTCATCGACCATTAAGCATAATGCTAGAGTATCCATCAAGGATTTGAACTCGTGCAATTTGTAAAGCCCAAATGCAATTTTAATACACATAAGGGATTTAAAAATTTGAGACTACGCTTGGGTGACTATTTGAAAGCCGTCTTGTCATATCTAGTTATTATGACATGGAGGAGATTAAGTAGCACAAGTTGTAAAAATTTTATTTTTTTTTTTTTTAGTATCTGTTTTCTTTTTTTAATGGCAATGAGAAAAACAGAACCGTGAACAAAAATAGAGAACAAAAAAATCACCCAGTCAATTAGGTTATTTCTTACATCGTTGTACATGATAATTGATCAGTTAGATTATAAGGATAGTCTATATTACTCAGTTTTTGATAAATAAAACGTGTACATGTAATCTTATTCTCTTTGGTTACTTCATTCTGCTTAGGGAACCGTGTACGCCTAAAACATGGTCCTCTCGTACGTGAACCCATCAGGTCTTGTTATGTCTGCATGGTGTTGGTGGGTAATATACTATATGTCTCGCTCCTAAAATTGTCATTATGTAAGGAGGGTGGTGGCGGTGGGGTGTCCCGTCCGTTCATTACCCGACAAACATTGGTGGGAATGGAATGATTTGAGGTCCATTTTTGCTATCTCTAGCCTTTTATCTTTCAGAAGACAAAAAGTCATGGCAAGTGGATACATCATATTTGAAGATAAATGGATGTGCCCATGTAGTGGCGCACCACTGGGAGGTGCTGGTAATTGGCAAGAAACCATTTTGAGATGCAAAAGATTTGAAGCTGAACAGGTTTTTCACCTTGTTTCAATACTGGTCTACAGTGTACAGACACTTCTAAAATAATCTTCAACACATATCAGATACTCTAAAACATGTCTAATAAAAAAAATAAAAGTGAAAATTTTGAATACGTATGTTGAACGCTTTTAATTTATATATCTTGCATATCTAATATACGGATTAGATAATTTTAATATATGTGTTTGATATTATCAATTAATATGTTATATATATATATATATATATAATATTTAATATATATTTAATAATCGTATCCATATCGTACCATGTTTTAATTTTCTAGGAGTTTTCATATTCTCGCGTCTTTGTTGTGTAGCACTTTGGATATTGATTTTCAAATTGGACCACTAATTCACTTTTCACCAGAGCAGATAGGCCTAAGAGGCTTAGATCAATTGTTAGCAATAAGTTCAACCGAAAAAGTAAGGTAGCAATACTTGAAACTTAAAAAAAAATATAGATCAATTATATTTCACTTAGTCGCACAAAAAAATAAAGTTGAATATACAAAAATTATTTTAACACCTTCTTGTACATACCATGTTGCTCAATAACACATTATTAGGTGGTAGTAATAATCAGTTCTAAAATGGGTTTTCAAAAATCCGGCACTTGATAGAGGGGAAGCCAGCTGAAAATTTTTTTAAAAATAATAATAATAAAGGGATTGAGCCCACAATAGGCCGGAAACCTAACACATCGACAACCGAACCACTTGATAAAAGGGCCCATAGGCCTAGTGGCTAGTCCAATTTCAATAAGCTGACAGAAATTACCATCCTATATCCCACAAGGTTTTCAGAACCGAACCGGTCATTGAACCGGAAAACTGAGAGGTTCAAGGTTCAACCGGTTCGACCGGTAAAACCGCGGTTAAACCGGTAAAACCGGTATTTAATATTAAATATATAAAAATTAAATTTTTATATAGCTTATATAATTATATAAAATGTTATATTATATAAGAATGATAATAAATATTTAAAATAAAGTGTATTTTAAAAATTATACTAATATTTACATACATTAAAGATATTACAATTAGTATATTTAACAAAATATAATTTATAAAAATTAATTTAAAAAATAATATTTATAAATAGTGATTAAATATTAATTTTTAAATTTTAAAGATTAAATTGAAAATTTTAATCTATTGAGGACTAAATTAGAATTTTTAGTTAAAATTAGAGTTTTAATTATAATTTAGATAAAGTTTTGGGTTAAATTATAATTTAAATTTTTTTAATTTAAATTGAACCGGTTCACCCGGTTCAACCGGTCTCGGTTTTTCCGGTTCTTGACCGGTTTTTCCGGTTCTTGACCGGTTTTTTCCGGTTCGGTCCGAATTTCATTTTTAGACTTGAACCGGACCGGACTTAGGACCGGTTCCCGGTTTTTCCGGTTGAACCGGCCGGTCCGGTCCGGTTTTCAAATCCATGATATCCCATCGGACAGCACCACAACATAATACATAAATCAGGGGAGCAACAAAGAACAGCCAAGAGATTAGTACAAGCAAGAATAGCCCAAGAACTTAAGACAGAAGTTGTTTTCTCTCCCTCATTCTTTTTTTTTCTTTCTTTTTTATTAACTGATGAATGAAGTCAATTTTCTTTTTGTTTTCTTTTCCTTTCTTTACAGTAATCATCAAACATAAACCCTTAGGGTCCGTTTGGAGACGCTGTCAGTTTTTTATTTCTGCTTTTCAATTTCTGTTTTTTATTTTTGCTGTTTGTTGAATTTTTGTGTTTATTGTTGTCAATTTTTGTTTTTTTTTGTATAAGAATAAAAAAATAGGTAGAAAAAGGATAATGAGAGAAATGGTAAAAAGAGTATAAATATAGAGAGAAAAATGGGAGAGAGAGAGAGAGAGAGAGGGTAGAGAGAGAATGAGTAGAGAGAGAAAAAGGAGAGAGAAAGAGAGAAGACAGAGAATGAGTAGAGATAATGACATAAAGAGAAAGGGTTGAGAAAGAATGAGTAAACAGAATAGTAGAGAGAGAAAATGAGAGAGAGAGGGTAGAGAGAGAATGAGTAGAGAAAATGACCAAGAGAGAAAAGAGAGAGAGGGTAGAGAAAGAACGAGTAAAGAGAATGATAGAGAGAGAAAAATGAGAGAGAGAGAGAGGGTAAAAAGAGAACGAGCAGAGAGAATAGTAAAACAAGAAAAAAGTGAAAGAGTCTAGGTAGAGAGAGAATGAGTTGAGAGAGAAAATATAGAGAGAGGGTAGAGAGAGAATGGTAGAAATAGAAAAAAAGGGAGAGAGGAGAGAGAGAATGATAGAGATAGAAAAAGGAGAGAGAGAGTAGAGAGAGAATGAGTAGAGAGAGAAAATAGAGAGAGAGAGGGTAGAGAGAGAATGGTAGAGATAGAAAAAAAGGGAGAGAGGAGAGAGAGAATGATAGAGATAGAAAAAGAAGAGAGAGCGTAGAGAGAGAAAATAGAGAGAGAGAGTAGAGAGAGAATGGTAGAGATAGAAAAGGGAGAGAGAGGGTAGAGAGAGAATGAGTTGAAAGAGAAAGAGTAGTGAGAGAAAAAATATAGAGGGATAGAGAGAGGATGAGTAAAGAGAGATATGGTAAAGTGGGTGGATAGAGAAAGAAAATGTTGTGAGAGAAAGTATAGAAAAAAAAGTGAAAAACAAAATCAGAAAACTATTTTTATTGTTTTCCTAATTTGATTTTTTTCTTTGGAAAATACTTTTAACTTTTCAACAAAAAACTGAAAACAGAATTAATAACAAACATGTTTCCTGTTTTTTTTGTAAAAAATAAATAAAAACCAGAAAACTTAAACCACTCCAAACGAGCCCTTAGAAATCTGATTAATTTAAAATTTAATGTAAATAGATACCGTGTGTTCGTTATCTCTAATCGTAAGATGCGACTTACTCGCTTGATCTGGCGCCGTTTCCTCGTTGATACATTTTTGTTCATTCGAAAAAAAAAAAAATCTTGCGGTATGTTGATCATGTTAAAAAATATTGTATCTGTGATTAATTAATCAGCAACGCTGACATCTATTGATCGGCGTGATGACACTTCTCATTAGACCATAACTAACCAACCAACCAACCAGCGCCAACGAGCCGTTTTTTTCACCCGGGGTTCGTCGGTCTCTGGATTTACCATCCTACAGGCTACAGTCACTAAACTCATCTTTCAACAGCCAATGAAAACGAAGTAACATCCTAAACAGTCAAAGATAAAAAGAAAAGAAAGAGAAGAAATATTACTCAACTTCACACTCAGGAAGCAATTTATCATCAAACGACCATCAATCAAATATCGTACACTTTAAAAAAGAGAGCGTACCCGACTTGAGAAACGAATACTATTAAAAAAATATATATATTACATTACCTGAAAAAAATTATTTAAAATTATATCTGAATACAATTATTTGTATTTGATGTGTAATCATCTAAATTTCATATGCAAAGAAACGACAATAATTTTTCTGTTTTATTTTAATTATATTTAAAATTCAGATAATTATAACTCAAATACAGAGAATTGCATTCGAGCAGAATTTTTAACAATTTTTTGTTCGAAAATGTAAGAGAGCTCTGTTTTCTTAGCTTCCAGACCAAAGATTGCAAGATACAGTCTTGGGACTTCAACAATGCTGATGACAACGGTTTTCCCAAAAGGATTGATTTTCGTATCGGAATTCGGAAAAATTAATTCCCGAGATTTCTTCTGGAAACAAGTGTATGATAATGTTTTCTGTACCAAATATTATCTAGTGGAGTAAACTGAAGGAGAGGTACTATTTCTTGTAAGATATTCGGTTTCTATTGGTGAAGATGGTTACTTTGTCAATGCTCGTGATTTCGGTTATGATATTGATGACCATTTACCCGTGAGGACCTCTTTTTTTGCTGCATTCAAGAAAGATTTTGAGAAGCAAATTGTGGGTACCTGTCAAGAGTTTTGGTGATGCTGCATTGTTTGTGGGTTTCAACCGCTCATTTTCTCTCTCAATTCATGATCATGCGGGCGGAGTTGATGCCTAATTCAATTTATTTTACTAATGACAAGGGCAATTTTAATGGGTTACCTTGTGAAGGTGATGACATGGGTGTTTACAATTGGAGGCTACTCTATCACACCTCTCTGTCATCCTTTTGAGTTTAGAAGGATCCTACCCCATCCAGTTTGGGTTTTGAGGCCAAGGCCATAATATATCCACTCTCTCCGGATCCTTTTGTAAGCATAGCTCCGACCTTTCAGGTGAGGACCATCTGTAAATGTTCCTTCTTTGGCTTTCTTTTATTCGTCAAGTTGTATAATAACTCTCTATTTTTTTGTTGTTAAATGTCAATGCAGGCAAGAACCAGATTGAGACTGGTTTTTTTGTTACTTCTCTTTTGATGAAGGATGGTGTGATGGAATTTCCTTGGATGTTTATGTAGGAACTAGGAATGGTTTTGATTTAAAGAATTTCAATGCCACTAACTTTTAAGCGACAAACTAATTGTGTTATTATGTATAAGATTTAATGTATGATATGATACTGCAGGGAGATTAATGTACTGTTCCCGCTTGACTGCCTAGGCTCACCCGTTGCTTCCTTTAAATGATTCTCTAATTGTAAAATTTGAAACTGTATTTTGCTAACGGATGTGGATTTGCTTACATTTTTTTTGCTTAAAGGAGAAATGATTATACTCAAAGCAACGTGTCTTTAATTATCTGTGCTGATGATCTTTCATTAATGAGAAAAAGTTCGTTGGTCAAAAAAAAAAACAGAGAGAAAAAAAGTTCACAAGGATTTTTTTTTTTTAATTCAAAAGAATTGGAAAGCATAAGTGGTCCTTTGTACTGAATACACGCAAAGATAGGCTCAGCCTATTAGGCTGAAATATTTAGAAGCAAATTCTATGTTCTTCAGCAAGAGCTATTTGCCCATTCATCAAATCTGCATTTTAATTTCATCGAATATTTTGATAAAAATTTAAATTCATAATTTTATAGTAGGAAAGAAATCCTCTCACTTTGTATTCACAAGAATTTTTAACATTATGGCTAATCGTTTTTAATCTTTGAAGAAAATACTCTACAGTGTTTCATTAACAAAACATTATCGGCGTTAAAAAGTTAGAAGGAAGGAATAGGGACGTGGGTCTTCCTTGAGACCTTTTTTTAAAAAAAAAGTTATTATGTACAAATAAATCAAATAAAAAAAAGTATATGTTATGTGGAAATTTTTTCCTAAAACAATGAGTTAGAAATTTTTTTGTAACTATAGGAATTTATAGTGTAATAAAAATAATAGTAATTTTTTTATTATATTTGTAATCAGTATAGTTACACAATAAGTTTATATAATTTTATCATAAAAATTTTTCTTAAAAAATTCCTCCAAGATATTTAATAAAGTTCAATAGAGTTATATGTATAAGGTAAATACCACCTAAACTGGTAGTTTGTACTAACTTGGCATGCTTCTTACACGTTTAATTGGAATTTGAATCGCACAAGCACCGCTAAAACTTTGACTTTTGAATTAATTTAAATTAATTGTGATCGTATACTCTTGATTTCAAATTTATTAATATCATTTAATTTACTTGTAGGAGGTCTCCTTGGATCTAATAGTTCTTTTTTTATTAATTGGATTAAATGAAGTAAACAAACAAAATTACTTAGTTCTGACCAATAAATCTAATAGTCAACATATTTAATAATTTATTTTTTTACAAACAAAAAAAATGTATAAGGTGAATAATAAAATAAGCAAAAGTTGCAAATCTTAAATGTGATTAATGTTTAGACATCATATTATATATATATATATATATATATATATATAGGTTCCCTTGAGAGAACATAAGTTGATGGACAGAAAATTTGTTAATAATACAATAATTATTATTATTTATACAACAAAACTAGTAAAATGTGGTATAAAAAATTATTATATTATTTTTTATTACACAAAAAATTAATATTATTATACAAATATATCTTACATTTATATTATACAGTTTTCTATCCATTTCTTCTTCTATGTCCTCCGACGTTTTTATATATATCTATATATATACACCGCGAGCCTCCCCCTTCCCCCTCCCCCTCCCCCTCGATGTCCATGTCGTCAAAACTTAGCCACCAAGTGTTGTTCTGGGGTCCGATCGTCTATACATAAGAAAAGCGAGCGATCCTTATAATTTTGTATGTTCTCCGAACCCAGAAAACCCTACTTTAGCAATCCTGACGCCAGGCAACAATTTCTTCTCCCTCAAACTTCCTCCGACTAAGCCAACAGCCAGCAGTATGTGGACTTTGCTGTGCAGGACCGCCGCGAGAACTAAGTTACCTTCGTGTTTCTCCAACCATCTTCTCAGAAACTCTGGCAATGCAACTCATAATAGCTCTTCTGTTGCAGCGGCGGCGCAATTTAAGGTTATGTCTTCAGCTTCCCCATCGTCATCATCGTGCTCTTTGGCGTCAGCGCTAAATGCTTCCAGGTTCGGAGGTTTACGGCATCAATGAAGAGGACGATTACAATTACTATGAAGGTTTCTACTGCTTGGGAGAGAATAGGATCAAGAGGATCCGAAAAACTCGAGACCTCCCTGACGAAATTATCTTCTCAAACTGCAAAGGTTCTTCTAAAGAATGGCTTGCCTTCTTGAACAGCTTGGACTGCCGAACGTATTTGGTCGATCTGTTTCTCCGAGTTCTCGAAGAATTCTCCATCTCCCTTCCATCCTCAGTTTACCTCACTTCATGGAAGCCATTCCCATTCCAATTCCGGACAACCCTTGTCCCGAAAAGGACGTCTTAGAGTACGAGACTAATGGCACTGTCGCGGAGAGAAGTGCTAGTCAGCAGAGCAATATTTCAATCAAAAGGCTTGCAATATCTGACCATGAATTGAACAAGTAGGATTTGGATTTTGTAGTTATGATGTGCCCGGACGATGGGCTTGGACTAGCCTTTTGTAGAAATGGAGACTCTGCCTGGACGCTGTTACCAGGGTCCTCAACCTGTGTTAAGGACGTCGTCTATTCTAAAAAGAACAAGCTTTTCTATAGTATTGTAACTGAAGATGGCAAGTTTCAGGCTTGGGACTTCAACAATGCTGATGATAAGGGTTTTCCCAAAAGGATTGATTTTGATTTTAATATTCCCTACGGTGACTTCCATTACCCTGATTTCTTCTATAAACATGTCCAGAATAATTTGTGCAGCACCAAATATTATCTGGTGGAGTTACCGGATGGAGATATTCTATTCCTTGCAAGATATTCTGTATCCATTGGCGAAGATGGGTTCTTTGTCAATGTTGATGATTTCCCTGATGACGTCCATTTTCCCATGAGGACTGCATTTTTTGCTGCATTCAAGCTAGATTTTGAGGAGCGCATTGGGCTACCTGTCAAAAGTCTAGGTGATACCGCCTTGTTTGTAGGTCTCAACGAGTCATTTTCTCTCTCAACTCGTGATCATCCGCAGTTGATGGCCAATTCAATTTATTTTGCCGATGACAAGGACAATTGCATCTACAATGACATTTGCCCTTATGGGGGAGAGGACATAGGTGTTTACAATATTGAAAACTA
Source organism: Carallia pectinifolia (assembly GCA_037832335.1). Taxonomy (NCBI): domain Eukaryota; kingdom Viridiplantae; phylum Streptophyta; class Magnoliopsida; order Malpighiales; family Rhizophoraceae; genus Carallia; species Carallia pectinifolia. Next base: position 20,057,517 of record CM075443.1, read on the forward strand.
CTGTGTCACACCTCTCTTTTATCCTTTTCAGTTTAAGAAGATCCGACCTCCTCCAATTTGGGTTTTAAGGCAACGGCCATAATATATAGCCACTCTCTCGAGCTACCTTTAGCTACTTATGTAAGTAAAGCTCCAATCTTTGGGGTCTTATTATTCCCAACTTTCTCTGTTCTCATAAGTAAAATGGTTGTTGACATGATGGGTTCCTTTATGTTCAGGAGAGATGCAACTTGGTTTGCTAGAAATTTGATCTCATGCTGAAATTGTAACAGAGTGTGCCTCTTCCACATTCTTTAGCTCTAATTTCTTTCAAGTCAGGGACACTGCCCGAAAAGAGGACTGGCCTGAAAAGAGGGACTGGCTCTGTTATATATTATCTGTGCAGGCATTTTCAGAGTGCAAACTGCCATTATTTTTTATAGGATAACTATGCCATGGTTGCCGCATTTGCTAATTTTTTTCATTTTTCCCTTTTCTGGCGCCCAACATTTATAGACACATCTGTCATCATTTGTCTAGCACCCAACACACAAAGCCACCAACATCATTTAGGCAAATTTCGTACACCTGAAATGGAGGATATGATTTAATGATGAGATTCTCTTAGGCGGCTCGGTGCGGTGAGGTGGGGATTTCTCAGTTTCTTAAAATTTCAGTAACTGAGCAATGCAGTTCTTGGCTTGCTAATTTTCTCATGATATTTAGTTACTGTTGACTTGCAACTGTAGATCTCTCTTGTTAGAATTGTCATTTTACTGTAAAATTTAAATTAGTCTTTAGATTTCAACTAAAAAGCAAGTTTTCTAAATTTCTTACCACAAAAATGTTAGTGAGAGTAAGTAAGAGATGCTGCCATCTTTTGTACCACTTAGAAAATAGAGTTTGCTTGTTTAAGTTTCATTACTTGTAGATTTGTCTTAAATATAATGAACCATGTGTCTTGTAATCATTTTAATTTGTATTTATACTTGTAAAAACTCCTATATAATAGAGCATTTAAATCAATAAAAGTAAGTTATGTTCAACTTCATCATGTTTCTTGATATCTTTCTTTATCATAAATGGGTTATAGCTCTCTTTCTCTTCTTCTTTTTGCTGTATTTTTCACTTTCTACTACTTAGCAGTTCACTGCTGCATTTGCAGCTCTAACATTCATTCATCATCTTTATTTTCCTTCATCTTCTTCACTCAAAAAACCAACATCTCCATGATTGTAATTTTCAATGATAATTCAGATGTCTGCTGCAAAGTTATCTACATTCCATTTTTTGTAAGGAAAAAAAAAAAAACAAGGGTCATACTCTGATGTTTTCGCTTTTACTCTTTATTGAAATATTCTAGACTATATTGACTGTAAATTCTAGACTATATTGACTGTCTTGAATATTCTATCTCCCTACAAACTGGGAACTGGAAGAATAACTATATGGATTAATTTCTTCCGAACTTAAAAAAACACTAAGATAAAGAGAAAGGAAAAAGGGAAAGCTTGAATGGATTCTGTTTTTGTTTCTGTTCCGGATAAGTACTTTTTTTTTTTTTTTGGTTAATTGATTTTAACTGAGATTCAACCCAAGATTTTTAATTTTAGAGACGATTATAGTGTTACATAAGTATTTCCTTTACAGTTAAGCGAATGAACTAAAAGTTGACGATGATGATGAAACACAACGTGATACCCAATGGCCCAGTTGGCGTATTCGACTCCAACTAACGAGGCTTATGCTTTGATAATGTTAAGAACCAAAAATGCAGTTCCAATCATTTAACTAACGAGGCATATGCTTTGATTATGCTAAATTAACTGGTTTTTTCATACAAAAATATCAGATTATGCACATGGCGACTAATTCCTCATGTTCTGTAAAATAGAAGTGAAAGCCAGGAGTTAACATGGGCAGTGATGATTCCCATGAGTGTGACAGTAAAAATGTGCGTAAGTTAACACTTTATTAATGTTTCGTCTTTGCAAGATTTGCGTTGAGAAGCTTGTAAGAGCAATTTGGTAAGCCTTGAATTGCTAAGGTTGCTGCTGTGTGTTTCTGGTGTTAAGACCCCAATTCTTCCCCCAGACAACAATCCATGCATCCGCAGTTCGTTTTCAATTTGAATGGCCTCATCAAACTTTTGTACTACTCTATCGAAACAAAGATATCTCCCACAGGCGTCATAATCCATGGCTTCATAAACATGGATGTGTGCTTCTGCCACCTTCTTTACATCTGCTGTTGCCAGGACACCATTTTGTAGCATGGCCGAGCCACCTGCAATCAGAAAAACAATAAGCTTGGTCGGAAACCATGCCGTCTTTTAGATGTCAAATCAATGATTACAAATACGTTTATTTGGGAATCTTAAGTTCAAACTTTAGGAAACATTGAAGAAATTGGATGGAAGTAACTACCTTTAAGATATGGAACAGAGGTTTCTCTGTGAGCATAGGGGAATGAAGTAGCCATGAGCAGACCAGGGCAGATAGTTACAAGCTTCAATTTTAATTCCTTTGACTTCCTCCAGGCAGCCTTCTCTGCTACTGTCTTGCCCAAGGCAAGCCAAAGCTGTTTTCAATCACATTAAGACATCCAAATTAACATATTGTCCTTCAACGACTAACCAAAGAATTGTGCACCAAATTGACATGTTTAGTGAATGAAACCTATGCCAAGCCACCAATTTTTTCATTTTCTACTGTTGGACATTGAACAACTAATTCCGTCGTGAATTTTATACATTTAAGGATAAATGCCAGCCACGTAAGTTCATCTGATACAATAAACACAAGCATTCAACATAAAGCAGTAAAGCCAACAAGTTCAGAAAGGCCAAACTTCCTGTGGCAAGGAATCATCTGCTGCAATGGTAGGGAAATTGGACAAAAGAACAGGAAAGTTGGTTCTGATAAGTTAAAACCTTATTGTCTCTGCAGAATTCCTCATTGCTCCAACAGCTTTCATCAACAACCCTCTCCGGATTTTCACCAATCCAGATGGAAGCAAGAAGAGAAGATGTGAAGATACATCTCTTCACGTTTTCTGCGCTACCGCAAGCTTCCATAACATTCCGTGCAGCCTCAGCTTCAAGAAATGCCATTTGTTCCTGCAACAATCAATGGAATTGCGAGATCTCAGACTATTGGCTGGAGCATTTTTCATAGCATTAGATGAGCTATACTTGGACAAGAATCCTAGTTTCTGCAGTGTGACGGTACAGTAACTTACCGAGTAGCCAGAAATCCCATGAGGATCAATAAAGGAAGAAGTGTGGAACACAGCTTGGCAACCCCTAAAAGCATTGCAAAGACTGTCTAAATTTTGCATCTTGGCCACCACAATATTCTCTAGTTTGTTCACATCTTCATCTTTTATTAGCCTCCTCATGTCTTCGTAATCAACTGTTAGTGGAAACAAAAACTTTTTGTAAAAGAAACTTTAAAATAATGATAAACAGAAAGAGAATACATTACGAAATGCTACACCGACATAAGAGATAAAAAGGGATGATAATTAGACAAAAAGTTTCTTTCTTTGTTGGAATTTCTAATGGATAGCCGTACTATTCTTTCAGATAAACAATGATATCATACAAAAATCGCTCCATTAGATCATGTCAAAATCAATTTGAATGTTAGATTTAGATTCAAAATAATGGTTTGGTAGTATTTGAAGCAGAAGATTGGCAACACAACTTTTGGGTATAGTAAACAGAATTTGTGTACATATAGAAGTGTAAAGAAAAAAAAAAGCACCAAAAACAAAAATATCTTTCCCAGAAAAGTGGTGTACAAAGCTGTACGGACCTGGGTTTTGAATGGTGACTCGAACAAGGTAGCCATGAGCCAAAAGCTGCTTGACTATATGAGAACCCAAGTAGGAGTTGCCAGAGGTGACACAAACCAGTTTATTCTCTCGTGCACTCAAACAACTAGCACTAAAAGCCTGCCCATTGCAGCAATGATTTGCTTTCTCCCTAAAATTTTGCCTTACTAACGGTTCTGACAAAACCATTTCTGCCATCTTTCTCTGTCTGCACCTGGCTTGCATAGTTTTTTAAGGTAAAGAGGGAGCTGCTTTTAATTGCTCACAACACACATAATGGTAGATGAGAAGATCAGATGGAGAACAGCACGAGGTGGTAAGTAAGCTGTGTGGAACTATCACAGTTATTAGCACATAATATAATATTATATCAGAGAGTGCGGCATTACTGTAATAATTAGAGGTAAATCCTCCCATTCTCAAGTTTACAGTTTGATTCTTAAATTTCTCAACTCTTATTTTTCCTTTCTTATCAACTAAACTTCTATTTCCAAAGAATCAAAAAAAATATAATATCATGCGAGAAAAAAGTATTTTAACTATAATAATGATTTTAATATAATAATAAAATGATATAAATTAAATAATGAAATTTTAAAAAAAATATTAAATATTAAATATGACTTATATTGAGATGCTACAAGTTGCTGTTTGCTCCTTAAATACTAAGAAATATCCGGAACATGTCCAAATGCGACATTCCTCGAAAAAGACTGCTTAAGCCTGAAAGAAAGAATTTTCTTTTCTTTTTGCTTTCTTTTCTACGGTGCATTTGTCAAGAAAGCAATGGTTAACAGGTGTTTAGATTAATCAGCTGTCTGTTCCCACAAGGATTAAACCGACAAGTCAATTTACGGATGGGACTATATTCATGGCATGCCCCCCAACTGCCAATTTATTTGAACTTCCTTAATAGCCCTCACTGGAAGTACTATTCCGCAGCAACCTACAAACACGGCTGGGACTATACAATCTTTTCACTGAACATGGAAAGCTCAGTTTCCAGCAGTTCTCAGAATCTGTAAACATGGAAGATGGTTCCTATCGCGTTGCTTAAAGTAAGCTGAACATGGGGTTTGCCATAAAGTTCACAAACTTTAGTGGCTGCGTATGTTACTCTTTTTTTTTTTTTCAGTAAAGGCCGAGTATGTTACTCAAGATAACAGGCATACAAATTCCAACTTGTGAATGGAAATTTCGGAAACTCGAAATACATATAAAAACAAAAACTCAAGGAGACCTACAAATTTCGGATAAACATGGAAAGAAGGATGCTTACATTACTATAATATGCAGAAAAGAGGCAACCTTGCAAGCTAAATCATTTTAGCCAAGAAGGGATACAAAGAAGAAAAAAATTTACAAGAAACACAAAGGCACGAGAGTGTACTCATAGTGGGTCTCAAAAAATTCCGAGACGGGGCGAAACTGTTACTCATCAAGTCAGCTGTTATCATATGTTCAATGCAAATCCTAAAATCAATGGCTTTATAGCAAGTAAATTTATGATATAAAGGTACTCCTGTCAACATGGCCTCGACTCCTCGAGCTACTTTGCGTACGATTAAAGAAATCTGAACTGTAGTCTTGACTACCAAATGCTAGCCTCCGAAACATTCTGATTTGTGCAGAATGTTCTCTTGAATCAAATATTTCACTTTGGCCAGGTTTCATTCCGTTGGACAAATCTGACGCCTCATCTAGCGAATCTAAAGCTCTCACCACCTGGGAAGGAGAAAGAGGTGAAGTGAAACATCTACAAACAATGAAGTGAAGAGTTGGGACCAGAATAAATCAAGAACGATGATTACTTGACTCATTCGTGGCCTTTTTGTAGCTGAATGTCGCACACAAGCTGCTGCTGCCTCAATCATCCTAAACATTTCACTCGCAACATAGTCCTTCTCCAGCCTTGGATCTACCAAGGCGTCAAAGTATTCACTATCAAGTGCTTCAGCAAGCAATGGTCTAGCCTGAAGATAAATTTGAAGAAAGATTAAACATGGTGCCTGAATAACTTGGCAGACCTTCATTTCTGTGCCAACTACTTTGTACCCATCTGTCACTTTTTTTTTTTAAAGGAAGAAAAAAAAATTCAAGCTAGTTTCTCCCATCAAATTCCCAGAAACAAAATGTCAATCCCTCATCTGAACTTATTTTAGTGTAATAGGCCGACGGATACAAATTTTTATGCACATAGTTACGAAGGAATTACTAAGAAAAAAAGAAAAACCAACTGAAATACAGAACTGCAAATTTTCTGGGCAGTGAATCACAATTGACACGTGAGAAAACCTGTTATAGGTAAAAATTTAGGACTTAAAACAGAGATAGAATAGAGTCACACATGCAGGATAAAATCTCCTTTTCAAATAAATTGTCTATAAAGGACCAAACTTATCACACTTTCTTTTCCTTGAAGAACAGGGATTTTAAAATACCACAAAATTTTACAATAGAAGTAGATCTCAGAATACGCACAGCTCTAGAGAAGCTAACATTTAGAATTTTCAAATTGACTTACCCATTCAACCAGGCTCTCATCTCCCAATGGCTGAGAGGCGTCTACAGGCTTGCGGCCAGTAATTATCTCCAACAGCACAACTCCAAAGGAATAAACATCAGATTTTTCTGTCAACTTGCCGCTTGTTGCATATTCTGGAGCCATATATCTGGAAAATCCAAGTTCCAGCCATAAAATATTAATAGGAAATAGGATATGTGGGGCCAGAGAAAACAAGGAACCTATTGATATACATTCAACCTACATAGCAAACTCTGTCATATCTAATGTCATTTATTATGAAAAACTTATCAAAAAGTGTGCTTTAAACAAACCAGACTGATAAAGTTAAATACAATAATGCGGTGTTGAACCAATATTATCCTTCACTACTTCTCCAATGCATGTGTACAACACTGACAAAAATAGAATTCTCGTGGTTCACCTACCCAAAGGTACCCATAACACGAGTGGTTACATGTGTATTTGATTCCAGTTCCAGCGCTAACTTCGCGAGCCCAAAATCTGATACCTGTCCGTTAGAAAGTCACATGTTACAACAAACACAAAGAGGTAACTAGTAAAGAATGTAAAATCCTCCGTGTTTTCGAAGTGCACTATTACAGCACAAATTAATCATCCACTCAACTATAACAGTACAAGAAGGCTGCCTGCTTGACAAAGGACCCAGAACAAATGCTCAGCAGAATTAAGATGGTATAGAGTAAACAGCCATATGGGTAATTCTTGCCAAAGTCAATTGTGGTTCTTAACAAAATCAATGCTGAAAGAACTGGCATACCCGAGCTTCAAAATTGCTATCAAGAAGGATGTTTGACGACTTGATGTCTCTGTGGATAATGCGAGGATGGCCTGATACATAAATATAAATCCCAAAAAACAAGAGAGCAATCTCTCAATAGAGGTTATAGTTAAAAAGAGATGCAAAAGAGGAGTGTAAAGATTTGTAAATAAGAACTTAAATGGATCACAAGAGGAAAGACGCAAGCAACACTAAATGGGCTTTTGGACACCACATCTTACCTAAAACCTTAAAGCTTAAGTTATGAGTTTTCTAGCCACACTTATATATTGATTTACACCTTTCTTCCTTTCTAATATGGGATTTCTATATCTTATACTTCAACACGTCCCTTCACGCGAAAGCCCAACTCACTTAAGTTGGGCCCAACTCACTTGAGCTAGCTCTAGTTCACCATTAAATGTAAGGGACAGCGAGATTCAGGCTATGATACTATCTAAAGATTTGTAAATAAGCGTAGGTGCAGTAACTTAGATGGATTACAAGAAGAAAGAAGCAAGCAACACTAAATGGGCTTTTGGACACCACATCTTACCTAAAACTTATGAGTCTTATAACCATATTTATATATTGATTTACACCTTCCTTCCTTTCCAATATGGGATTTCTATATCTTATACTTCAACAAGGAGGGTAGAATATAGAGGAGCAACAAATATAGTTGTATTTTAGTGGAGGTAAAACCTGCCTTTTGGGATAGTATGCCCTAAAAAATTTTGATGCTCAAAGGTTCTAGGCATCAGCATCTTAGTCCACTAACATTTAGGAACTTTTGCCAGCTTTGACACTACTAATATTTTTTAAGAAGGACGTCCATAAATTGTCAATCTTACACCAAAATGTGCCTATAATTCACTATTAATTAGTAAGCACTCGAAACCAAAATCTTGCCCAAAACAAGAGTAAGATTGCTGCTTCATGTATCAAATAAATACAACTTAAAATGGTCAGCAAATAAACTTTTAGTTGGAAAACTATTCCAGAAATGCAAAGAGAGAAAATTACAGTCTTCATGTAGGTAAGCTATGCCACGGGCTGCTCCAGCTGCTACCTTAACTCGAGTTGCCCAATCCATAACTGGCCTTCCTTCACCTGCAAAAGTCCATAAGAATGCAGGAAATACAATAAGTACAGGCATAACCAAACTCTAAGCTGGAAATCAAATTATTAACCAAATTCTAAGATGGAAATCAAATTATCAGAGAGAAAGAAACAGAGAGAGCCATCTGCAAATCATATGATGACTGTAAGGCATTTATGAAGGAAAAAGGTTGAAGGATCTCCCTTTAAATCCAGATGTCTTACCATGAAGATGATAATGAAGAGTATTGTTTGGGACATAGTCATAGATAAGCAATCGTTGATGCTCAGATATACAATAACCCACAAGTGAAACCAAATGGCGGTGATGTACTCGGCCAATAATCTCAACCTCTGCCCTAAACTCACGCTCTCCCTGTGAACCACCGATTTTCAATTGTTTTACAGCTACCTGTCGTTCATCTGCAAGAATGCCTTTGTACACACAGCCAAATCCACCTTCACCTAAAAGATTCTGGGTAGAAAAGCCATTTGTGGCTTGGACTAGCTCATTATAGGTGAACCATGATTTTGAATTGCTTACTCCACCTGGCTCAGATGGTGAATACATGATATTATTGACAGAAGGGCTTCCACTAAGGGGAGCTGGAGGATATGGCCTTAGAAACAATGAATCTGAAGACCAAACACAAGTGTCAGTACTTTCAGCACATTTGCGTTCGCATTTAATAATGCTTACCAATTTTCTAAAAACATTGAGGACAGCAAAAGTTAATACTCCAACATTATTGAGAAATTAAAAGCGGCATCCATGTACACTGATGCCAACATATTCAAGGCACAAAAATCGCTATCCATTCCAAAGAAATCAAACATAGAGTAACTTGAATGTGAATGTTCTATAGAAGGTGGCATAAGGAAGCCAAGTTAAAACAAGAATATTAAAGTGACTAGCATTTAACCATTGACATCGGCCTAATAGTAGCAAAAGGGCAAAAGACAAAACGTGAACCTAAGCCCCATGCCTTAGGTTGGTTTTATTAGCTTCAAAACCATGCCAAGGCCATAAAAATTTTAGCTGAGTGGTCAAATTGCATCTCAACAATGTGGATCAAAACATTAGTCATTCAAATTTGTGTACTTTACTTCAAGGTCTGAGCAACAACGTGACAGCTGTGGGGGGTGAAAATTTTTTGGAAATGAGCAAGTACCGATGAATTAAGAAACAACAAGATTGAATCCATTACCTGAATTTTGGGAGGACACAGATGCTGAGGGCATAATGTACCCAACATTTGATTTAGCTCGCCTTCTCTTTTGTTTACGCACAAACCACACAGCCATAACAAGAAGACTGAGTAACACAAAACCAACCGCAATCGCTACTGCCAATGCACCTACAGAGTTTAGGCCACCTCCATTTTTTGATGTCATATTTGCTGAGTCATTAGTTGCATTAGTTGCCCTTGCAGTTGGTTTTTCTGTAGGTATAGAGGGTAAGGGTTCTGTGGTAGGACTTCCATTTGTTGATGAATTATGTACGGCAGGAGGAGATGATACAGGCGCCAGCAAGGGTGTTGATGGGACTGAAGTAGGCGGCGACGGCAATGTGGACATTGAAGGAGGTGGAGAATTCGCCACAACTGGGGGACTGCCGGGCTGAGAACTTGGTGATGGAGAAGTAACTCTAGGAGGTCCAGGGGAGCTTTTAGGGGCCTTTGCGACCGGTGGAGGCAGCAAATTGATGGAAGGCGGGGTGGAGACATTGACAGGAGGAGGTGGAGAAGGCGAAATCGCTTGTGGAGGAGATGGGGATGTCACAGGATTTGTTGGGGAGGCTCGGGGAGGAGGTGTGCTGCTTCTTGCAGGCAGCGGAGCCAATACAATTGGAGGAGGAGGTGGTGTAGTAGCAACAGTTGGCGGAGGAGTAACTACTGGGGCTGGAGGTGGTGTAGCAACAGTTGGTGGAGGAGTAACTACGGGAGCAGGAGGTGGTGATGCTTGAGGCAATGGTGGTGGGGACGCTGGAGGCGATGGTGGAGGTGCAGATGGTGGTGGTGGTGTTGTTATTGTTGGCGATGCTGGTGGTGATAGAGGAGGGGTTGGAGGGGAAGCAACAGGGGGTGCTGGCGGGGGTGACTGAGGGGGTGGAGCTGAAGAATTAGATTGAGGTGAGGAGACTGGAGGATCAGTGGTCTGTTTGGGCTGAGATGCTGTTGGAGGAGATGGTGAAGAAGGGAAGGGTGGTGAGGAAGAAGTTGAAGGAACTGCAGAAGGGGAGGAGTTTGGTGAAGGTGATGATGTGGAGGCCATCTCTACATCTACACAAATGTATGCCAAACCACTACTCTTCCAATACAATTTGGCAAATCAGTCCCACAATACTTCTCATCTAAATTTCAAATTGCACATTGCAAAAGCGTCGAGTAATACTAATTTATCCCAAGCCCAAGCCAAGATTCAGTCTGAAAGCTGAAGTAACTTTACTCTTCTGCTGTGAACGGCAAATTCTTCAAGAAATTGCATAAACATACAAAAACCAATTCAAAGAGCCGCAAAAGCAATGTTCTTTGACTTCTTGAATGAAAAAAAAAAAGTACACCCAGATCAGCCAAGCACGAACAGACTAAATCCCCAAAAAAATTCACAACAATGAGATTAGCCAACACAATTGGACTCCTAAAACAAGATTTTCTTGGACCAAAAATACGAACTTTACACCCAAGACTTCAGATGGGCAAATGCAGCAATACCCAGACCACCAAAAGGCGACAAAAAAAAAAAAGCCAAAAGCCAAAAAGCTCAAGAATGTCTTACCTATCTCTCCCTATGGGGTTCCAAGATTTTAGTAACTTTATGCCGTTTCACGAGTTGGAATGTTGGAATCTGGTGTGCTTAAGTTTAACAAGAAAAGGTCTTTTCTTGCAAAGAAAATTGGGAGAAAGGAGGCGTTTTTGTCCATAAAATATCCAATGAAACGTGGGGGCGACTTTGGGACAGCACATCCATTCTGGTCGTAATTGGACATGATGTTAGAAACAGAGCAGAGTGTAGAGAGAGAGAGAGAGAGAGAGAGTGGGTGGTAGAAGTGGCGTTTTAAAGCCATTTTGCCCATTCAAATAGTTCTACCGTGTTCCGAAGTTGGATGGCATCACTGTATCTTATTCTTGGGCTTAGCTGTTATTTTGCTTTTCCTTTTTGCGGTCTCTCGATATAAGTATTTTAGAGATCCTAAATTTTTAAATTTTTTTATATTTGAGTTCTAAATTTTTTTAATATTTTATTTAAATTTTAAATTTTTTAATTTTTTATTATATCAATCTTTTAAATTATAAAAAGTAGTCAATCTATTAATAAATAAGTTTAATTTAATAAAAATTATTTTAAAAAGTTTAAATATATGAGTTAAATATTTTTTTCATCAACAAAATATGCATATTAAATATTTTTTTAATCAACAAATATACGAATTAAATAGGCAACATGCATATTTTTTTATAAAAAAGATATTCAATTCATATATTTAATTTTTTTAAAATAATTTTTTATAAAGTTAAAATTATTTTTTAATAAATTGATCACTTTTATTAAATAGAGAGACTGATTTAGTAGAAAATCAAAAAATTTAGGACTCAAATAAAATATCAAAAAAATTTAAAATTCAAACATAAAAAAATTTAAAAGTTTAGAATTAAAAAAATGCTTATCCCCCCCACCCACCCCCGGGGCAACATGGCATTTTCTGCCTTTTTTTTTTTTTTCTTTTTTTGTCTCTTGGAGCCCTTTTTTTTTTTAAATAAAAATAGCAATGACATTAGCCAAATAGATATTACAGCAAGTGAGAAGATGGAATAGTAGAAATTTACACTGACAAATCATCTTGCCCAATACATTCATTTGGTGAATAATTAGGCATATGAGCTAGAACATGAGCTAATGTATTAGTTTCTCTTTGATCATGCTAGATACGAAAGTCCCAAAAAAGATTGAGAACAGAGTCGAAAATCTACTGTCAACACGTGAACAAAAGATGTCACTGAATATTAGACGCTGAACAACAAAAATAGCAGCAAAACAATAAGATTCCACAATAATGCAATTCAGCTAAAGTGAATTAGCCAATTGCACCCCAATTCGGAGGGCCATTAATTCAAGAACCTCCACTCAAAAGACATCGGAGAAAATTTGTGACAATGCAAAGATGAACGCGCCATTGTGATCCCCAGTAGCAACACCGGCCCGGCCAACCCAGGAAGGGAGCCGAATATTATTTAAAGGATGATTGCATTGTACGAAATTCCTTATATGGGATGGGAACAAATTTCTGCCATTTAATGTGGGGTGACTTATTTGAAATCATACGTTTTTTATGTTTTAATTTTCCGTTTGGATCATGACAACAAAAGCTTATGCGAATCACTTAAACTTTTGCACGTGTAATAATAATTCAATAATTTAAGGCGAAAAGGGACAAAGCAAGAACTGTGGTATTTTAATTTAATTTTAGAATATTTTAGTGAGTAAAACTTTATTGAAACTTATGTAGGTATAAATTAATATAAATATTGAATAAAAAAATAAAATATTAAATATTATTAAAAAAACTAAATACTTACTTATATCCCCTTGAAAATGAGCAATGTTCTTTAATTTTGGTAACGATGCTGGTGTCGTGTGCAAGGACAGGAAGGAATTGTAGAGAATCATAGACTCTTAGACAGACAGACAATGCAGTTGGCAATGATTTACTACGAAAATCAAAATTAATTAAAACGGTAATGCTATATGGCAAGACGATTTGTGATCAAATAATGTGTATAATACAATAATTAATATATTTTTTACGAAACCGTAATAATAAAATGTGAAATAAAAAAATATTATTAATTTTTATTTATAATTTTTTATTATAATTATATAAAATACTCCGTTAATTGTAATATAAATACTATTTAACTATAAATTCATCTGACCATGTAGAAGGATCCTAATTAAAATTACCAAATAGATCATAAGTCAACGCACGCGCTAATGTGACTCAGAACAAAAAAATGGCACACACGCTAATGACCAGATTAGGATTCACTTCCTAAAGAATGGTAAATTTTAGTCGTAAGTAAGTATTCTGCATATATGACTATATGAGTATGTAAATGAGGTTTTCTAATATTAAAAATTAATTTATAAATTTCCCAAGTCCGTTTGTGACTGTGAGAGGTCTTAGCTGGAGAAAAGTTATATTAACAAATAAAAAAACGTTACATATAAATGTACACTAAACAACATGGGGTCACTTTATCCAAATTTGTTGTGCACGATACGGGTCCATGTAATAAAATTCGTAAAAAACAATTGCTGGCAATAGTATTGTGTATTGTGTGTCTGTGTTATCCTGATTTGTTTTGTCATTTTAACTTTGTTGCTTATGGCTGGAGGGCCTTCAGCGGGAAGATTTACTTGGTCGGTTTCTTAATGCCTCCGAAAAGGACAATCTCGACAAACCAACAAAAGGCTCGTTGAGCTAAGGATGGAAACTGAAGTTTCTTGCTTGGAGTTTCAAGCCAAGCTAAGTGTCCATGTCCCTGCCCCAACAGAGAATCTTTTGGTTTGTATTCTGATTGTCACATATAATATAATTTTTTGAAAATATAGACTGGTCTTATGAGTAAGTTGCGTTTTTACTTAAATGATCTATAAGTTCTTAATATCATAAAAAAAGACAATTTAGTATATAAGACTCATATTTGTGTGAGATATAGAAAAGAGTTAATCAACACAGTCTAATAAAGAAATTGTTATCAAAATTCAAACTTATAACCACCAAGTTGCAATAAAGCGGGCAGCTTTATCCAGGCTGCAACAGCAGCAACAATTAACCAAAACCCATAGGACGGGGAAGAACTTGCACAGGCTGCTGCCCTATGGCCACGGGAGAAAAAAAGACCGCCAGAGAACATTGGATAAGTTGATGAAAACTTTGTAGACGTTGCAGTGAGCTCATCATTTCGTGCACGCTTGATCATAATATGTCCCTTGATAAGCCCAAAGGTATATCCATTTGGTAAATCTGTTACCAAGAGCTAGAAATTTTGGAAGGAAACTGACATACCAGGCCGGGACAATGGTAAAGATGGAAGAGGAGTAAATTTAACTACTTTGATTTCAGTGAAGAATGAAGTCAGGAGACGAAGCATTCATAAAAATGGTACTTTAGCATGTAGTGATGGCTTGCTCATTCAGAATGAAATATAAGAAAAATTAGGGAACCAGAAACAAGATGCAGAAAGATTAGCTTAAAATAGATAATTCCTCGACATCGATAAAAGACAGCAATTGAAATTTAGTAAGGAGCTCTGGATGGAGGAGATATCAAGCCAAAATGAATCCACAATGAATATTCAAATAGAGGATGGAAGTACCAAACATAAAGAGGCAAAACAACTATCACACATATGCTCTTATACTGAAATAGGTCGCACTTAAGAAAGGAAAGAAGGGGTAAAAAAAGGGATTCATGTCTCAGGAGCAAATATTGGTGCGTTTGGTATATGATATAAAGTAAGATAGTATAAAATAGATTAATCTTATCCCATTATATTTTATCTAGTATACAACTAGCCTATCCTATACTATATTATTTTATACCATGCACCAAACGCACTCGAATCATGTCTTACTCAAGCATATCTTATCTAGCACTATCAGAGACAATAATGGCCAAACCAGCAGAATTTCCCTCCACCTTCACAATGTTCTTCCATTTCATCAGCTCTGCTGTGAATCCACCATAATAGATTGGTGAGCGAGTTACCATCATCATAACCACTCAACTTTCCAATTTTCTCTAAAGCGCTTTCCTTATCATAAATCGCTTCCAAAGCATGCACAAACCCTTTCCAACCTTCTCCAACACCTTCTCTTTGTAAAGCTGGCAATGTCCAATTCACAAGTTCTCTAGCAAAGCCAACGTCAGAGACCAAATGCTCGGTGATAGGCAATATCGGTAACAGCTGAATTCCAAGCCTACATTCTCTCCAATCAGGAGGCGCAAACCAAAGCCCGCTGTCCCTCTTATTAGACCACAGAACACCAACCACCCTATTCTCTCTAGTGAAATCTTCCTCATATATATTACCACACTCTCTCACATGCCACCACATTTGTGCTGCTTGAATCTCCATTGCAGCAAGCATGGATCCAATGGCAACCAGGTGAGTATCTCCGTAGGCTAAACCCATCAAAGCCGACGAATAGTAAGCATTCACAGCTTCACTTGTGCTTTCCTGGTTCCTCCCATCAGCAAATTCAGTTAGTCCTCCAGCCCAGGAGTGCAACTTATACAAATCAAAACACCTCAGCCGTGGATAATTTGAATCCGATCGCTTGCTCAAGTTCATAAAATCAGCCATTAGAGTATAAGCTTGTGGCCTGTACCTCCTTCCCCATGCTGGATCAATCTTTGCAAGAACTGCAATTGCGTAAAGAAAATAACCCAGATGATAATGGTGATCATTATAGACTCCAAATCCAAAATCCGCACCGGAATCTGTCGACCCTTGTTTGGTTACTATCCCACCCCACTTATGGTCATACAAAAAACCATTACCACCAAATGTCCCCTCCAACCATGGTTCAATTGTATCCTTCAGAAACTTCCTTATCGCAGGAATCACATCAGAAAAACACACCTCCTCAGCTATCAAAGCCAGCCTTGCTGCCCTGGCAATCAATTTCCCATAAAAATAAGACGATGTTGTAGATACAGCTGAAGGGTTCAAATCAGTAACATCCTTGCAAAGTGCAGAAACAATTTCTGCATACGATTCCTCTTTGATACCCTTAATGGAATGCCAGGTTACAGAAATAGGGTCTAGTTTCAATAACCACGAATCTCCAACAATACCAACAAGCTCACCATCAACACTTTTGTACTTAAAATCATCCAAGACAATAATATCACAATCATCACCAGACAAAAGTTTGATATGCAGAGGATGTGCAAGCATAAGCAAATCACCCCACCCTTTCTTTTCCCATTTATACTCCAAACAAAACGGTTTAGTGAAAGCTGCATCACCTGATACTGGATAGCAAGAACTGAACCGATCAAGAATTTCTTCGCAATTCGGATCCGAATCCGGTAGCACGGCGATCCTGATCACGCCTGAAAACCCACCAGAAGTAATCGAATTAAGGCTGTGACTCAAATTTATCGGCGAAGACGAATATATAAGCCATGTCTGATTGTTGTTAAGCTTAATGGTGTACTTGGTGAGTGAGTAATTTGCAGAGAACGAGAGAATGGCGTGGATTGTTGATATGGAAATTGCAGTCTTTCCGGTGACAGAACAAGTCAAGAAAGGGCTGCCTCTGACGAGGAAGAAGCGTAAATTTGAAAAGGGTATATCCAAAGTGAGGCTAAGATCACTATAGGAGGAAATTATATGGCTTTTTTGAGGATCTGGGGCGGTTTCGTTTGATGCAGAGATGGTGAGATCAGCGACAAAAATCTGATACATGAAAGAAGAGTTGTGGAAGAGAGATGGGTAGGAGACAGAAATGGAAGAGTTGGAGGATTTTATGAGATATGGGTGGATGTATTCGGGCTGATCGCCATTTTTGAGAGTAAAGTTTTGGAAGAAGGAGTTTGTAGGCAATGGGGAGGAGAGGAGAGAAGGCGAGAAGAAACGGGAAGGGTCAGGCAGGACTGTGGATTGCGCTCTGGGGAAGAGGAATGGAAAATTTGGTGGTGGCTTTTGAGGAGCCATTGCTGGAGCTGGAGGCAGTGAGAATGGTGGTGGCTGTTGCGGTGGTGGTGGTGGTGGTGGCGATGGCGGCGATGGCGATGGTGATAGTGATGGTGGTGATAAGGGCGGACTTGGAGAGGGAGGTTTATAAGGTGGAATTGGTCGCCGGCGTTTTTTGAAGGACTTAGTTACTAAGATTTTGACTCTTCTCCTGAGTTTTTTCAACATTTCTGCAGTGGGGTTTGGTCCAATTTATTAACTTGCCAGTAGATGAGATCGAAGAGACAAAAATAAAAATAATAAAATAATTTAATGATTAGTTGGGATTTGATGTATGGAAAGAGAGAGGAAATGGGGCAGATTGACTTCTTTTGTTTGATCAGAGTTTTTTTTTTTTTTTTTTTGAGAATGTGGTTGGAATGTGGCTGCTTTTGGGACTCAGCGTAGCCGCGTAGGGGGTTGGTTCTTCAAGAAAATTGGAATGGAGAAAAACAGAAGGAGAAGAGGAAGGTTAACTGCATTGGAAGGGAAGTTGAAGCAGATGGGTTGTAAATATTTGCATTGCAGGAATCTGAATGAGTGAAGGGGTGGAAAACCTTCAGGTTTTGTCTTTTTGGTCCTTTTGCAATGCTTAGGAGCAAAGAAAGCCAACCAAATAGAATAGAACATTTCAATTGCATCTTTCAATTATTGGATTCACATAGAGATGAACTTGGAGTGCAACTACGTAGTTTCAAGGTCCCTTTTGGTATCTTACCATGTCATATGACGATGACAAAATGTGTAAGACCCAAAAAAAAAAAAAAAAAAAGAAATATGTCAAAAAAAAAAAAAAAAGAAAGGGAATTTTTTATGCCTCTTAAAAACTAAAACATAGAATAAAAATTCTAACAAAGTGTCTCAACCAAGTATGGGACAAGAAAGGAAATTTCTAGTTAATCTTCAAGAAAAAAATTATATAGACATCATATTTAAACGCAAAATGATAATACAAATCTATTATCTGAATTTTAATCGTTGATTAAATGGTGTATCCAGTATAACTAACAGTTCAAATATAAATAATAAATCTATCTTATTATATTACGTCTAATTTTTATATGTATATAATAAGACTCTAATGTTAATTATGCCATTTAAACGAGTACTACACTTTACTTAAAAAAAAAAAAAAAAGCAAAGGACTACACTGCTGCAATAGAAGCGTTCAAGTCACCGCTCAATGTGAGCCTAATAAACTCGATCCAAACCAAATTTTCAAATTCATTAAAAACAGATCGCACCATGGAGGAATGGTGGATGGTGATTGAGAAAACCGCAGCAGGCCTATAAAAAAGGCCAATTGGCCCAACGGGCCTTCTAATCGACCAAAAAAGGACCAATTTAAAACAGAACCACAAAACAAGGCATACCGAAATCCGAGCCCACGGGGAATAATCGGAGATTCACGGTTCACACGAACAGGAGTTTCATAGATCGAAGAAAAACCGATGGCGGGGCTGCTGGCGTGGGCGGCGGATGTGGTGGGGGGACACGGCGGAGGCCAGAGCAGCAACGAGGAAGACAACATTCCAATTGCCTTCACCGAGGAGCAACACAAGTACGTGCAAGAACTTGACCGGAAGGCCGCCTCTCTGAGCCGTTCGATCCAAGATCTACGGCTGAGATTGCCTCCTCCCGACATCTCTCAACGTCTCCCTCATATTCTGGCCCACTCCATCGCCTCTAACGCCGCCTTAACTCTACAGTTGAACGCTCACTCTGCTACCAAAGAGCAGGTGATGCATAAAGTTGTGATCTTTACACGCCATTCTCTTCTGGGTATATATATATATATATATAGGACTACTAATTTTATCATCTGGGTCTCAGGCTTTTTGGGAGCGGTTGCTGAAATTTATTGAGTTTTGCCATCTGGGATTTTGAATTATTGGTTCTTCTGCTAATCAATGTGTTAGCTTTATCATTTCCTAATCCTCAACACAGATTTGGCTGCTTGTGTAATTTTGGTTGATGGATTTGTGTTTAAAAGATTTTGGACAGTTCTTTTTGCTTAGTCTATCTGTGTTAAAGACATGCTTTTTCCAACCTAATTGAAACTCGTGACGGCTTTGGGGTATGATCCTTCTATATTGTAATGCGTGGTAGTTCTATGTTTAAGATATTAATCATGTTTAGTCGTTATTTAGGCTTTTGCCGTCCCATTTACGTGGTTATTTTTGAGATTTGGATACTCTGTACATTATTTCATGGATTGGAGAGCAATTGAAATTGGCCACTAATGAACCAAACTGGAATAAGGTTTGGAATCTGCCAATATTAGGCTTTGAGAAAGAATTTCTTTTTCCCCTAATGCCCATAATAGTTGGTTTTTTTTTTTTTTTTTTTGAGCTGCACGAATATTGAGGAGATTAGTTCACCTATGCACTTGTGTTTGCCAACTTCAATAATCATAGGGCTTTGTTGCTTTTGATAAATTCCTCTTCTCTTTATTTATTAGACAAAATCAGCATAATGTTGCAGTTAAAAGAAAATTTTCAAGATTATTTTCCTTTTCTTTTCCTACGTTTTAAGTCAATAATTGAATTGCTTGATTATAAATAGTTGTTTTGCTGCTTAATTTTTTCATGTTTGTTCCAAACGTTTGTGATTTGTTCACAGCTAAACTGCTCAACTATCTTATGGTGTAAATGGATGATCACTACTTTATTAGATAATTCCCTTGTGCACTTACTAGCAATTTGTACTGATCATTATGGCCAGGCTCAATTGAGAGAGGTAACGCTACAGGAAGAAAATGCTGCTTATGAAAAAGCTATATCAAATTGTGAGAACAAAATACAGGAGAAGGTGCAGGAAGCAGATTCACTTCAGAAAAAATTACAGGTCAGGCTTTAATATAACATTGCCTGTGTACTGCTCTGCTAAGCAATTGCCAGTACTTTTTTATCAATGCTTCACATGATGCTTAGAGTTCTTGTAGGATGTCTCTAAAGCACCCCTCTTTTGTGACATAATTTCAAATTTTCATGCACATTCGTGAGCATGCATTTTTAGTAGAGGAACTTTTCGGTTGCATTTTACTCACATGACACCTCATAAAATGTACAAGCTGATTTGTTAGTTGCAATGAATTTGTTGGGCCTTGTCTTCATTTTTTTAATTATATAGGGAATGGAGGAGATGGAGAAAAGTATGAGAGAGGAGCTGGAAAATGTAGAGTCTGCCTTGAATACCAATCATTTTGAAAAATCTGCTGAATTAGTTGTACCTGAGTCAACAATTGAAGTGGAACCAGATATAGAAGCTGCAAAATCTGCCATATTGGAGAAGATAGAGAGCAAGAAAAAGGAACTGGTACAATGGGCCCTTTCTGTTGAAACGATTAAATAGTTTCCTCCTAACTAGAATTATTTTTCAAGATAGTGGGATATCTGAGCTGAAAACATCTTTTATCCTCTCAGATTTCAATGGAAGAAATTGTTCGAGAATTGGAGAAAAAATGGGCAGAAGTTCAGGAAAATGGATTAAAGCAGCCAACCCCAGGTATCCAATATCATGTACTTTAATTGTTATTGCATGGTTAAACCAAGATCGAAGGAGATTTAATTTTCTTGTTTGCATAAAAAAAATGAAAACTTGAGGTTGATATCAAGGCATATGGGATTTATAAGTAATATAACATAAGAGCAAGCAAAAGGTGAAAATAACCTGTCTTTATAGAGAGCATTTAGTCCTGTTCCTTTTGCCGTATGGGTTTCTTGGAGATGGCATTTTATTTAGAATGAGCCCACACCGATGCCGAACAGACTGAAAACTCCTCCATGGAGTTTCATTCATGTGCAATAACTAATTTGGTAACTTCATTGGGTAGAGATGAAACCTTTCATACTTTGTTTATAATTTGTAGAGATGATAGGATTTTCTTATACTGAATTAGCACCTACATTTTTGACGTGAAGCTATTCATGTGGTGCAGCTCAAAGAGAGAAGATGCTTGATAAACAGCTTCATAGTCTTATTGAGCAACTAGCAATGAAACAGGTTATTTTATGTTTCTTAGCACTTTGTATCATTGTTATGGCTTTTATACCTTGTAGTCAAATTCTGATTCTTATGATGTCTTGGTGCTTTAGGCACAAGCAGAAGGCTTGGTCAGCGAAATACATTTGAAAGAGATGGAGCTAGATAGGCTAAATGGGTTGTGGAAGAGGCTCGAAAGTAGTAATCTAGAGACTACTACTGCCAGGAATCGTTTTGGAAGAAGCACTTCTGATAGGAGATCTGCTTCTTCTGACAATATCGTTGACAAGCTTCCTTATTCCTTTGGTGGTCGAACTGAGCACCAGCAAAGGCTCATGTTACTAAGGTCGGCTTTTGTGCTCTACATTTTACTATTGCACATATTGGTGTTCATTAAAATTTCATTTTGACTGGCATCTGGAAGTATGGTCATGTATTTTCTCCTCTTTTTTGACATATGAGAAGCTTGTAACATTCTCACCGTAGAAACTTTATAATTTTTCTTAGAAAGAATTATATGTTTCCCATGATGTATTAAACTCTTGGTTGTACGAAATATTCTTTTGCAAATTCAAGGAAGAATCATTTACCATGTTTTCTTAAGCTTTTGATTGTGGTAATACTGCCATGGGTTGTTTAACATGCTCAAAATTTTGTGGATGGTCAGCAACTTTCATCACGAGTACGATCATTTCTGTTCTTTTGGGGTGACTTCCTCAATAACAGAGGAAAACTTGGGCCAAAAATTCGTCGGTTTCTGTAATTGGCCTTAGATTGGTGAAATGCATAATAAAAGGAAATTGAATTGAATTCCCTTTGTAGTTCACTCCTCTGCCATTTTCTGTCTCTCCAACAAGAGTTGGTCAAACCTCACTATCTAAGCTTAGCTCTGGACTATCAGGGGGACGTCTTAGTTGTTTCTTTCCTTCTTTCGCCCATTCCTTTTCTTTTTTCTTCTCTTGGTCCATCATTTTCTTTTTCATTCATAAAAGAATTGAAGTTTGAATTTCAATCCCTTTATTGTTTTTTAAAATGGATAACAATGCATAATTAAGAATCTAAGAAGTGATACAACGATAGTCGCTATGAACAGTATTGCTTTCAAGGAAAGGATCTCCAAGCTTCCCTCTTCAACATATAAAGCAAAAACTCATTCCAAGTGTCAACGGGTCCTGGCAAGCACCAGTGAACACAGTCGGCTATGCTGTTGTTCCTGTCGTGAGATTGCCCATATCGGTCTGGATGCCCGTCTGGCCTCGGCAGCATTGCTTCAGTGGTAGCTAGGAGCCGAAACTTCAAGCCTCTTTTCCTTCCTTCTTTCTCTGCTTTCCTTAGTTCCTCAACCTGTGTCATATAGAATTCCAAATTATACTCATCTACCTTCATCTCTTGCCTTGTGTAGGGCCTTGTCCTCTTGCAACTTCCCCCAGTATTCCATTCTCCATTTTCGAAGTGCGACGGAGAAAATGTCCTCAGGAATGTGATGCCTCTGTATCTTTTTAGGCTCTGAAGGGTCTTGAAGGCAGTTTGAAACGCCATCTGGTATCCGTAGTACCTTGTAACAGCAGTAATGTTTTCCTGATAGCAGTTATGACAGCCGGCAACCTGCCCGTTTACATAGTATATCAGAGGGCGGAAAAACCAGTGTCCTGCTGAGATGATCACATAATCAAAAGTTTCAATCTCGCTTGTCCATGCCTCATCAGCTTGGTCTAAGTAAAGGTTCATCAGACTGTTGAATGAATGTCCACCGGGGTCTGCATCGCGGGCTTTGACCAAGAAGGGAGACCACAAAGTTGCTAAGGTAAACCTGTGCGCAGCATAGAACCATCGTTTGAAATATGTGGTGTCTGACGAATATCTATCAGAAATGTCCTCAGGATGAGCCACCTATAAAACACAGAAAGATGTGGAGTGAGAACAATCTTTTTCTTATAATTTCTGCTAATATTTTGCTACCTGGAAGATTTGCGCACTCACACTGGCTAAGAGACACAACAGAGATTGCATTTGGTTTCTCCCCACCGAGTCCCCAACAAAAGCCATGGACTTCCCTCTAACAATCTGCAAAAACTGCATTGCGTTGAATAAAGGTAGCTCACACTCCTCTGGTTTCCACCTCCATTTCATGAATTCTGTATCAGGTCTCCCAAATTTCATGCAGTTTTGCTGGTCGATGATCAGGCGGCAAGTTTCATTGGTGTAGTAAGGCCATCGGGGATAAGGAACCCATTCTCCACTAAATATATCACATTCCTTCAGTTTTGCTGTGCTTCTGAGATCTCCATCATTTACCTTGGGAGATGGTAATGGGGAGTATGAATTCTGCAATAGAGAGAGAGGGACAACCACGATGAAAATTGAGGTGAGGACCAGTGGGATTAGCCTTCTGGGGATGTTGTAGAGTGTGGCCTTTCCATTGGAAAGCTCCATGGCACGAACCTTCATTGTGGATAAGTGAAGCAAGCAAAGTTGCTATGAGCCTATGACTACTTGCCTCAAATTTTTATGGGAGTAACATATAATGCTTTGATTTTGCCATGTTTTTGGACATGGATGACTTTATTAAAGTTAGCAATGCTTGGGAACAGCTAAAAGATGTGGGGTTTGAAGGGTTCATCTTCATTTTCTTAAAGACATAATGATAAGCAATTGAATACTAGTTTCAAGAACTTCTAACCTTTTCCATTTCAATTGGATTACAGCTTGGTTGTGTTTACACATAATCAAGCTGCATGCTTTCCAGTGTTTATAATGTTGATCTATAATAATTATAAGGAAAAGCAAGATTATATATGTTCTCTAAATTTGTCCAACGCAGTCATTGGAAGTGACAGCAATAATCAATCGTGAGCTTATGAATTCCTTTTTAGAGTTTAGACAGACACGTCATGGTGGTTTAGCCTTGAAGGGATCTTGCAATCAAAGTGCCTGATAGCCTTTTTCTATTTCTTGTACATCGGGAAAGTGAAGTGCCTGTTGCTTTTGATGATGGTATTTAATTAGAGCATACAAGAAGTATATATGTACAGTGAGAGAGGCGTGGCTTAGGAGGGAAGTCATTGTTGATTGCAAATTGGTTATCTGTGAGAATTAAATGGTTGTTCAATGGAAAGAACATTAGCCCTTTTTTGTTTTTTGGTTGGACATTGGAATGATCATCATTGTGGTGTACACCCACCGATATGAATCTCACCAGCAATGACCACAATACACTGTTTTATCATGAATGAGTGAAATTCAATTGCTGTTGAAATTTAAAAAAAAAAAAAAAAGTAATCAATTCAACGGGAAGTGCAGAAGGGTCATGGGGAAGAAAAAAAAATATTAGCGAAACTTTGTTTCAAGAGATTGAATGAAATAAATTATCAATTATATATATATACATGGGTATTCAAATTGAAAAGCAAAACATAAATTATAAAAAACAATATTTTCGTATTTATTGGGGATATAATTTACTCTTTTTTTTTTCATTAGGAAGTTAGTTGGATTATAAAGTAAATGATTAATATACAAAAAAATCACTAATTTCACTTAAAGTAACAAATTTAATATCAATTTTAAAAAATAACAATTTATCCTATTTGAATTTTTTTTAACAAATCTAGCAAATTGTGAAAATTTTAAAATAAAATTTATTTGTTTCGATAATGTGATACTAATTTATATAATTATTATGTCATTAAAACAGACATATTTCTATAAATCTGTTATCGAAACTGAAAGATTTTGTTCATATAAAATTATTGTGTAATAGATTTGTTATAAAAAAATTTAAAGAAAAGTAAATTATTACTTTTTAAAATTAGTGATAGATTTATTATTTTAAATAAAATTAGTGATATTTTTATATATTAACCTTAAAATAAATATAACTTTTCTCATTCTCATAAATTCATATCTCCTTAAAAAATTTAAACATAAACAAACATAAGTTAAAATTCTTGATTATCGAGAACACAAAGTTCATATTTTTATTTTATAAGTCTTGAGTTATAATATTAAGAAAGGAATATACAAGATTTATGAGAAAAAAAATTATTTATTATATAACTCATAATCCAATAAATTTTGAGATAAAAAAAAATTCGTTGAAATATAATTAAAGTAGTGTTTGATTAAGAGTACTACCACGTAGATGTAATTTAGAAAGATAGAAATTTATTCCGTTTAATACCTTCTAACAGTTTATTCATTTTTTTTATTTTTTTAAATTTAACTATTAAATATCAAATACTCATCTGATAAGTATTCTTTCAAATTTAAATTGTTGACTATCTAATCTAGAAATTTGTTACGTGTTTGAACAGCCTGTTGCTATCCAAGATTGTCCCTCGTTATCAGACCAGACGGACTCAAGCTGTAGGCAAACTCTTAACGGCCCTAAAAAGATAAGCTCAACTCTCAAGCTCTAGGCTAACTCTTACCGGCCCTAAAAAATGGGCGCAAAAATTGAGCTTCTTGTTCTAGAGTCTAGCCAAAAATATGGGGTCAGTCACGCAGCAGAATATCAGTTGGACTATAATGTCAATCCAATGAAACGCCAGAATTTGACCCAATTACAAACCCTACTTGTATAAAAAGATAGCCCCTTTGGCCCATATTCGCAAAAACTGTAAATTCCTCTTTTTCTGTCACGCCAAGTGGCGACTGCTCCTTTTGGTGTACGAAGCTTCTGATGTTAGGCACGATGTTGGGTTCTGACGGGTCCGAGGTAAAGCACACATCTTGTTCTTCTCACTGAACTCGTTTGCAGTTTCTTTTGTTATTACTTTTAAGGGCTCCATTACGTGGCCACAGTCATGTAACCAAAGCTATATCCTTTTTTTTTTTTTATAAAAATTAAATTTTAAATATACTTAATATTATTTTAAACATATTTAATGTTATCCATAAATTTTAATATTCAAAAAAAAAGTTTTTTTAAAATTTTATTTTTTTGTCTTATTCAAATTTGGCCACATTTTGGCCATGTAGTGTGCCCCTAACATTTACCGTACTTTTAAAATGTACTTTTGTCCTGGGGATTTCGGTTAAGCCGATAATTTTTCTTCCGGCCTATTTTTGATGGGTTTTAATTTTCTTTTCTGTTTTTTGTTTTTGGGTTCTTGATGATCCAGGCATGAAGGGAGCCGTTATCAATGTCAAGCTACAGATTTTCAATTCTATTAGCCGTTCAACGGTTCAAAGGCTGGATCAAGGGCCTCTCTTCTACTTTTAGCCATGGACCCCAGCAACTAAGATTGAGAAATTGATAGGAGAAAAATGCTGTAATGTTGATGATGCCCTAAGTTTGTTCAGGCAAATTTTTCAGGTTCATCATTTGGCAACTTGATTTTATCTGTTTGAACATACTTAGGACATCATCAAGATTACTACATATTTTTTTTACCAATTTCTCAAACTTTGTTGTCGAAATAAATTTTCTACAATGGAAAGAAAAAGTTGGTCCTTATGTCTCGCTTGTCGTGTCAATTGTTGTTGGTTGCGGTTCTTCATGTATGTTTTGTAATAATGGAGTTTTTGCTGCCCGTAATTTAATTTTTTGATGATAGTGTGATCCCTTCTTCATGTGCACTCGTTTCTCTTTAATTTTGAGATCTTGTTTCTTATTAAAATTCCAACATTGCTCTGTTTCAAGCTTCAAATATTTTAGAAGTAAAAGTTTCATTTTGTTGACAATATTATCAACGATTCAACTTTGATCAAGCATTAAGCAAGAACCTCTTAGCACCAAAGCAAGATAATGGCAACTTATACTGCTTGATTTGACCCCAAAATTATCTTACTGATGGGCTTGGTTGCAACAAATTTTGCATGGATAAATTTTAGTATATATCACAAATGTTGACTACCACGACGACCTTTTGAAAAACATACAGCGTATAAAGCGTGAATTCAATGCATGTTCAGTGCATTATCTTTCAGCGTAAGAAGAAAAATGCAAATCGTATTAATTGATCTACCCAATCCTTTTACTCCGTCTTATTAGTTTTATAGTTAAATCTTAACGACCGTATCCTATTAATTATGAGTCATAAATGCATGGGTTTTATATTAGTACGCTGATAAATGCATGGATTTGTTTATCTTATAAATCATAAATGTACGGATTTCATTTCAAATATTAGAAAAATTAACGTAAAATTCAAAATAGGCTCAAGGTTTCTCCAAATCACGTAATGTAAAATTCTCGGCCATTTTTCTAGTATAGGCCTCAATATATATATATATATATAATAATAATAATTTTGGCTTTTAACCATTCATAATCTTTTTGTTGCTCACTGAAAAACCTACTAAGATAACGAAATTCTTTCAGCGTCTATTTTCTTTATACATAAAATCAAGTCTAAAATTTGATTTAAAGAGAACTGAATTCCAATCACTTTGATCATTAGACATTGGTACCATTCATAATCTCCTGGGGATTTTGGAGGAGTTCAGCCCCTCGGTACCATTCATAGTCCAACGGCGCATAAAAGAATCGTTGCCATCACTAACGATGCTATCAAGTGATTGGGCCAAGATTCTTGCTTTCGAATTTTACTTCTTTGTTTGTCAAACCAACTAACTTAACGGGCTCACTGGTAGGCCAACTTGGATAAAAGCCCAAGATTAGGTTTATTTTACCTTGCGAGCTATATGGAAATTTTCGTCAACTGTCAGGACAGACAGATTTTATTTGTTTTTAATTCAGTTAAATTAGTAAGGAGTAGTTAATTATCAGTGAGATTGAGTTTTGAGATTCAAATTTCGCTTCTAAATTATGAATAATGCTTTCACGCATGAAATCCACTTTCCGAATTTTACGCGTGTTTTTTTTTCTTTTAAAAAAACACAAAATCAAAAGAATAAGCCAAATGACTCAAACTTTTAGGAAAAAAATTAAAATCATAATTTAAAGTAATATTGAATATGTTTATAGTAATATTAAGTACTGATTAAAATTAATTTTTTTTATAATAATTTCATTTAGGGTACACTAAATGCTACTTAAGATTTGTTATTTTTTTTTGTAAAAATTTAATTTATAAAACAAAAAAATTGTGTAGACATGCATAAAAACCACGGAAATCAATAATGTTTCCATAAAAACCACAGAGATGCATCATTCACATCAGCAAAGTAGAGACATTTCCGTACGTTTCTTTTGCGCTGAATAGCATCACTTCTAAATTATATACTCGGCGACTAGTAAACGCATAACAAGTAACTGAATATTATTACCCCTAAATCATATATCAGGCAACTAGCAGCTCAAGCTCTACATAAACTTTTACCGGCTCTACATAACAAGTAACTGAATATTGTTACCCCTAAAAGTCTTTTTATCCCGCTTTATAGCCGTTTAAGCTGAGTTTATCCCTCTATTGAATCAAAAAAAAAAAAACTTTTACCGGCCCTAAAAAAAAAAAACGTAAAAATAGAGAACTCAACCTCATTCTCTTTTCTTCTCATATATCCATCAGGGCGCCTTGTAAATTAAAAGTTGAGCTTCTTGTTCTACAGTCTCGCTGAAAATATCGAGCCAGTCAGTCACAGCAGACAGCAGGATATCAGTTGGATTATAGCTATGTTTGGTAGTACTGTGAGATAAATTACTATAAATAAAAGTACTATGAATAAAAGTGTTGGAAAACTAAAAGTATTGTAATTTAAAGTTACATGTTGTTTGATTATAATAGTGAAAATATTATAAACAAATATAATTGAATTTCAATTGTAGGATAAAATTACTATTAAAATAATTATTAGTATGCAAAATAACTATAAATGACATGATTTTTAATTTATTTTATTTTTCAAAATTTATTGGCAAAGGTAAATTTTTATTTTATTATATTTTATTTTATTACCTATTTATTCTTTTAATTTTTAATTTTTATTCTTTTTTAATTAGTTTTGTATTAGTGCTTATGAGAATAGGATGAAAAATATTGATAATGGTCCACTTTCACTATTTTTTTTTCCATTTACATGGCTCTTAGAAATCTTCCTTGAGGTATTACAACGGAACTAATATGCCCCGTTAACACATTTTTTAAGTGGGGCTTTAGCTTTCATTTATTTTAAGTCTATAATAACATAAGATATGATTACATATATGCAATCACTGCATAGAGTGGTTGATCGATTGATGTGTCAAATTTAAAAATTATTTTTTTATTTTTTTTATATAAAACTAAAACTTAAATCAAAATGAATATTACTTTAAAACGTAAAATATAGATACTATATAAAATTTTTTAAAAAATTTTCTTAAAAAAGCATAAAAAAGTTATTATATTATATGGGTAAGAAAATGTATGTACGAAATATTGCCCAATAATATATTTGTTTATTTGAAAAGTTATATATTATGGTTGAGACTATGTTAAGAAAAAGCATGTAATTGGAGCTTTTAGAAAACGCAGGTATAAGTGACTTTTAATTGTTGTGCACTGCAGCATTTTGATAACTGAAATACTAACCAAATGAGTTTTGATTTTGAAACTCAAGCTATTTCAACGTACCGCAGTTAAAACGCAATCCCAAACAAGTCTTATATGTCAATCCAATTAGGCGGCAGAATTTGACCCAATTACAAACCCCAACTTGCATAAATAGTTAGCCCTATAAGCCCTTTTGCCCGTATTCGCAAAAACTGGAAAATCGCTCTCTTTCTGTCACGTCAACCGGCGACTCCTCCTTCTGGAGCACGAAGCTTCTGATGTTAGGCACTATGTGGGTTCTGCCGGGGCCGAGGTAAAGCACACATCTTGTTCTTTTTCTACTTCTTCTTCTTGTCCGACATCGACTGAAATCGTTTGCAGTTTCTTTTGTTTTTACTTAAAAAATGTGCCTTTTTTCTTGGAGATTTCGATGAAGCCGATGTTAGTTGGATAATAATTATGTTTTCTTCAGGCCTATTTTTGGTGGGTTTTTTTTTTTTTTTTTGTTCTTGATGATCCAGGCATGAAGGGACCCGTTTTCAATGCCAAGCTGCAGATTTTCAATTCTATTAGTGGTTGATCAAGGGCCTCTCTTCTACTTTTAGTTATGGATTCTAGCAACTGAATTTGAGAAATTGATAAGAGAAAATTGTTGTAATGTTGATGATGTCCTAAGTTTGTTCAGGCAAATTTTTTCAGGGTCATAATTTGGCAACTTGGTTCTATCTGTTTGAACATACTTAGGGCATCATCAAGATTACTGCATATTTTTCCTACGAATTTCTCAAATTTTGTTGTCAAAAAAAATTTTTTTTTAAGGAAGGAAAAGTTGGGCCCTTTGGTTAGTTTTTTTTTCCTCTGGTGTTGTTAATTGTTAGGTTGTGGTTCGTCATGTGTATGTTGTAATAGGGGAGTTTTCGCTGCCCTTGATTTAATCTTTTATGATAGTGATTTTCCAGAAATTGAACGAGTGAATTTGAGGCATGATTCCTTCTCCTTTACATGCAACCGTCCCTCTTTTTGAGTTTGATTTTGTTGACAGCAGTTTTAATGATTCAATTTTCATTGCCTACATGTTACCATCAAAGCAAGAAAACTTCAGCTTCACCCATAAATGCAAGGATTTCAAGTCCAACCTAGTTAGTAAATTGACATTGAGATTTGGTTGCAATTCATTAATGCTTGGATTTTTTTAGTCTCATAAATCATAAATGCAAGGATTATATTCAAAATATGCCAAAAATTAACTGTAAAATTCAAGGTAGGCTTAATGCCTCCCCCAACTATCTTATCCAGCCTAACCGATCATAGTCGAACAGCGGATAAAAGCATCGTTGCCATCATCTCTTTTTCTTTTTTTTGGTCTTTCGGGAGCTAGAAACTAGCTAATAGGAGATGGGTGATGGGGTAGTAAGTCCGGGAATCGAACCCTTAATCCGATGGTTGCAGGAAAACTCCTCTAACCATTGTAATTAACGCTGCGCCCCGTTATTCTTATGATGCTATCAAGTGGTTGGGCCAAGATTCTTGCTTTTGAATTTTATAATGGGCTCACTGGTAGGCCCGCTTGGATAACAGTCCAAGATTGGGTTTACTTTAACCTACGGAACTGTATGAAATTTTTTGCCAATTGCTTGGACACACAAAAACAGATTATGTTTGTTACTAATTCACTTAAATTGGGGAGGAGTCGTTATTATGAGTGAGATACTGATTCTAACCTGAAATTTCGTTTCTAAATTATCTATATTGATTTTTACTTGAAATTTGCTTCTAAATTGTACATTTGAAAAAACTTTGTCACTTTCCTTAAATAACTTTAAAATAGTTATAAATTATTAGGCCGATAAATTATCAAATGACATTAATGAGACATTTGAAGCTATTTAAGTGCTACTCTTATATATTCGGTAACCACTAAACTATAACAAGTAACTAAATCACAATTAGATACAAGCAACAATAACCATAAGTCAATGATCAATTCCAAAATCTTTCCCCTTTTGCACTTTCCTATCAAGTGTGAAAAGAATTAACCTTTGATAATCTTATTTCGTTTCTTTATCAGTTGATTCAGAGAAAAAAGAATATTTATGAATCAAATTAAAGTCAGGATTAATGGATTGTTGTTGTTATTTATAATTCGGATAAGAATGAACGATTATATTTTTGGAAATGGAAGAAAGAAACTCATCCTGCTTTTTCACCTCGACACTTGTTATGGTGGGATTCAGGATGTTGCCGTGAAAATTCCCTGCAGAAAGTGACCTTTGGGTGGAGGTTGAGTGGTGCGGAGGATTGCTAGTTAAGTACCTATCACCTCCAAAGGTTTTGCACCATCATGAATTGTCATTTTATTTTTGCCAACTACAATTCAATTTTCAAACCAGCCATTCATTTGATTTATGAGGTCTTTTTCATTAAAACATAATTCTTTTCCAAATATGCCTGATACAATAAAATTATTTTTGGTCCCCAATTCCTTTTAGGTTGTCAGAAACTGCATAATCCCATCGCACCACTAGGAATGCCTCTGGGCTCCACTGTCAAATTTGAAATCAAGAAGTGTTTTTTTTAGATTTATTAGATAAAGATTAACTGGTTGGGGAAGGGAATAGTTAGGAAAAATCAAGGAGTGCTTTTAGGATTGAAAGAAATTTGATTTTAATAGTTTTAGTTTAGAAAATAGGAAAATAAAAGTGATACTTATAATTTTATTAGAGAGAATTATGTGGAGCAAAGTAGTTTGACTCTAATAGTTAGGTGCCCCGATTTGTGAAATTTAGTTCATATGTTTATGAGGTGGATATGACATAATCTACGTATTTTATAAGGAAAGTTACTTCCATTTTTTATCTCCAGAACTTCTTAATGTTTGTTTTTTTTTTCCAATTATACCGTCTTATCAAGCCGGCAAATTCGAATTTGTGAAATCTGGATTTTTAATTGGCACCCACCAATAAAAGACAAGAACTAGATGTATTTAACCTCTGTAAAAAAAAAAAAAAGAGTACAGATTTTGTACTTCTTTAAAAAAATTACAAAACTTTTATAAATTTTTGTGAGATAAACTTTTTTATTCATTTCTTTTTATCTATCAAAAAATCTATTATATTATGAACTATACGATAGAGTAACTATTTTTATTCTTACACATCGTAAGATAGTTTTTTTTCTTCTCATAAGTTTCTCCTTTAAGATTACAATCCAAAATTTTCTACCTAGAATTCTTAAAAAAAAAAAATTTTCTTTGTGAGATACTTTGTATTACTTTCAAGCTTAGGGAGGGCCAACACAAAACCATTTGTGTGGTCTGGCTTTCCGTGCTCTTAAATACTACCTATTTGTGAGGTGTAACCGTTATACATGTTCATTCATTTTATCCCTCTCACTTGTCCTTCTCAAGCCCCTCTGAGCCCTCTCACTCTCTCTCTCTCTCTCTCTCTCTCACACACACACACACACAACCCCACCTCTCTTACTCCTCCCCAACTCCTTATATGTCCTTCACATTCAATTCCCCAAGCAAAGAACATCTGAAATCATACTCTCTCTTTTGCACTATCTACCATTTCTCTCCTCCAATTTTGGTCACTTACAAGTACTCTTTTCCTTTTGCCTCATATTCTTTTATTTATCACACTAGCAGCTATTTTCCCCAAGGTTTCTCTCTCTTTTTTTTTAGAAAAAAAATTTCTTTCCTCTTTCTAAATTTTGGGTTTGCTTATAACTTGCTAATTAATCATTGGGTTCCTTTTTTTTTTTTTAATGTATGTTTTGTCTAGCAGGTTTCTCTGTTAGCTAGCTATGGTGATGATGGGATTAGGGAGATTGATGGTGAACTTGAAGTCAAAAATAAGGTCTTTGAAGATTAAGAAAGTTTATGATAAGATTGAGAAGAGTGAAAGCATGAGAGTTGAGATAAGAAGCAGGAAGGCCAAAAAACTCATTGAGGAGACCTTAAGAATTGCAGATTCTCCTAAGACCAGAACTTACGCTTTTTAAGGTTCTTCTTTTTTAAATCAAATGTCTTGATGCTGTAATATCCTGTTCTATGATGTTGGGGTCAACATATGATTAGCAGAAAATAATACAAAATGTTTCTTTTTTATATAGAGCCCTTTCTCCCTATTCAGCGAGTTGCATGTAATAGGATTGAAGGTAAATCATCTCAGTTTTCCCTTTTTTTTTTTTTTCTTTTTGTTCTTTTTCATCTTGAAAGAGTAGTCAGGAGGGAGCCACACACACAGAAAGAGAGTAAGCGAAGAATGAGTGGAAGTTTAAATCTGCTCGCTCCAATAAAACGCACACCTCGTTACTATTAAGGCAAGCTCCACACCTCAAATCATCTCAAGTTGGTGATAGCATAATATGAATGATTGTACCTGCTTGGGCTTAACCTTTTATATTCAAATGGTCAGTTCATTTTCCACCACCCAGAAGATTATGTAATTAAGATCCATTCATCAAAAACAAAAAAAGGAGATTATGTAAGGATCCATCAAAATTATTGCATCAAGAACATTTAGTACACATAATGTTCGCAACACTTTAAAGAATCTAATTTTGATTGTATATAAAGCCATTTATATTTGGGAGGGTTAGTTTTTCTGCATTCGGATGCCACTAGAATCCAATTCTGCCCCGACAGAAAAGGGGAAACAAACAATAATATATTACTGTATAACTTTAAGATAAGGCTGCGTGCAATCTTATTTTTTAAACTATAATATGAAAGTCTCGTATACTAGCTGTGCAAGTTAATTCTGTAACATTTCAAAGTAGATGTAATTTCTATAACCATTAGTCGAGATTGTCGTATCATGAACGTATGGTCTAGAATCCTCGGAGTAGGAAGTTCCTCTTGTGAGTGAATGCAACGCAAGTACTTGTAATGGACAAATTTCCTTGACAGTTCGCTTTGACTTTAAAAATCCCTTTTTTTTTTTTTTTTTGAACGAGTTCTCATGAACTTGACAGTCCCTCCACTTGATAGGCATTTTGATTTAGGCAATGAATCTTGTGGAAGTCAAAACTCAAAGCCAGTAAAAGCGTTGTCTTGAATTTGTGCCTAAATTTGTAAATAATAAGGGAAAATTATTCTTCGATAAAAATCTACTCATTTAGACACAATAAAGTTTTATTGTATACATAATATTTTATACTATAAAGTATATAGGTGAGATTATATATAACACAAAAATATTTTTATAGTTATATAATAGATATTAATGAAAATTTTCTTTATATTGCATAGAATTTTTTCATTGGTACACCTAAATGTCGCGTCCTTTCTCAAATATCACTTGTTTGTAAAATTTGCTCATTATTTTCCTATTTCTCTCTGTTTTCTTGTCTTCTCCTCGATTTAGTTACCAACTTAAATAAGAAACAAAATAAGTAATTATGTTATATGGATAAGCGAGACACATCAGTCGAGTCAAGACAGAGAAATCTTCAAACATCATAAATCTCCCACCATGGGTATAGACAAGATTTTAGACTAACCAATACCCCAGAAAAAAAAAAATTAATATACAAATTTAATGCTAACTTTAGTTAAAATAATAAATTCAATATCAACTTTAAAAAATAATAAATCTACCACAAATTTTACATATGGTAATAAATTTAGCACGTAATAATTTTATATGAATAAAATCTGCCAATTTCAACGACAAATTTAGAAAAATATGTTTGTTTCGATAATATGATAATCATATAAGTTAATGTCAGATAATCGAAACAGATAAATTCAGTTTAAAAAATTTGACAATACACTGGATTTGTTACCATATATGAAGTGGATACTAGATTTGTCACTTTTTAAAATTAGTGTTAAATTTGTTAGTTTAATTAAAGTTGGAGCTAAATTTGTATATTAATCTTAAAAAAAAATGGTGGAATTTTTTTTAATATAATTAAAATGATATATTATTATATGATGTTAAATGAATTACGTAATTATTTTTAATATTACTTAAAATTGCATTGTGTAATAAAAAAAAAAAAAAAACCTCTCAAAATTAAAGTCATGAATGGGCCATTGTTTCATCGTCTCCCTTGCGTACTTCCACACGGATCTAATCTCAATCAAAAGCAATTCTTTTCCACGTAATAAAGCTTTAGTGATGGGGAAAGCTTTTGCTTGACGAAAAGTGGCTAACAATGTTGTCCCGAACGGCGCTAGACCAGGGCCACCAGGCTGATCAGACTCAATGAATGGGTGGAACAAAAAGTGGTACTGAACAATTATTGAGTCATAAAAAAGCAGACAGGCCATGGGAGTTGGACCCTTCAACTTGTAGAATACAGACGCAATGCAAGGGATGGTGGGGAAACGATTGAAGCTGAGAATATATATATATATATATATGTAAGACAAGCAAAACCTTGGAAAGTTGGTGCTGATGTAGCACTGCTTGTTTGCACATGAAATTGATTTTCGTATATGTTTCAAAGTTTCCCATTTGTTCAAGAACATTATATAATTAATCAAGAATACTATATAATTGAAGAAAAAATATAAACGAAATGGAAAAATTACTGCAGATTACAGTCACAAACACAATTAACCGATTGATTTGTATAGTCAAACGATTGATGCTTGCAACAAAAATGATTACATTTTTCTTCGATTTTTTTTGTTGCAAACAGTTTTTATTTAATTGCACAAAACAATCAGTTTATTACACTGTAACTGTTGTTCCTGTCTGTCATTTAATGTGTTCAACTCGAAATTGAAATACTTGCAAAAAAGAAATTCAAGTCAACATTCATTCTCTCTTCTTCTTTTATGCAGAAAGAGTGTCTCAGTGAAATCACCCTATGTCACTACATATGTAAAAGTTTCCGCAAAAGAAAGGTGCTTTTAGAAAGAATTTAAGTTTTATTGGTGCTTCATGGACAAAGTGGTTAGAATCTTCCTGGAGTGTCAAATTAGACAAGCGAACAGAAACGAAATTTGCATGTGTAGCATACGTGCAAAGTTGCAAACCTTATCTTCTTCAACTGCGAGAACTCAATTGATCATTAGAAGTTCTACAAATAGAAAAATGAAAAACTAAAAAGAAAGAAAGCAAATCATAGTGGTTTGGCCACTAAATTGACTCGGACAACCATTCTTACCAAGAAAAGCTTTTCCTTTTATGACGAAATTAGTTTCAATTAATGAACAGGAAAACTTTCGCATAATAGCCTCCTTAATTTTATAATGTCTTGGCTTATTGTTGCCCTTAATTACAGAAGGGTGCCAATAACAAAAGCTAATTATGTGCTAGTGCTACCACTGAAGACTGTTGGACATGCACCAACGAATTAAGATTCTTCATTAGTGTTAATGGCCAATATGATGCAAAACAAGTATATTACCGGCTATGATGGTAAAGCATCTGGAGTTCCTTGCAGTGAATGCACGTCCAGGGTGTCGAAGGAGGGTCCATGCAATAGGAATGAATGCATCGAATCTGACAGACGTGACAGATCACGAGAAGATCCTCAGGTTCCCGACAGCGGCATCCACTACATGCTGGAGCTAACATATACTGTTCAAAATGAGAACTAAAGGACTTAGTACCAAATATCACATACAGACAAGGATTCCTATAGAATACAACTAGAACGAATTCCAAAAGAACGTAGGTAAGGCAAAGCACAGTTGATTAGGAAAGTTAATAGCTAATAAGTACATGCATTTCACGAAACCAGCTGATTTATGCAGCACACAAACACTGAAAGTTAGATATAGGAAACTTTCTCAATGTCTTCAATCATAGTTTTAGTTCAGTACATCTCTATGTTATGTCCAGAAATAAGAATAGTAGAATACATGTTTTTTTTACACCCTTTAATGTACTAGCATATATGATAAGACAAGGACAAGGGCTTTACAATGCTAAATACTCAAATAAGTTTATCCACATCATATTATTATTGAAAGCTTCATCCTATTCAGTCTGTCACTTTTCCACCATGAATCTAGATACCTGTGGTTGGTAAGTTCAATATTGCCATGGACTTGTCATTTGGTCTAGGCCTACCAATTTTTCTGTCTACTGGTTGAACTTCTAAATGATAAGAATGGTACTTGTAGTTCAGCCAGTAGAAGTTTTAACTCAAAGTAGTTTAACCAGTAGAAGTCTGCTTCTTAAATGTCACAAAATTAAGAGATCTAGGATCGAATTGACAGTTATAAATGTTAGTTTTAGCTTCAGAAGACATCTCAAGCCTTGAAGGTAGATGCCAATAAGAACAAGGAAACAACTCATTAAACAGCTATGGCGGCAGAAATGGACTTTGTAATTTTTTTCAAGCAGATATCCGGTATTTGATTTTGATTCAACATATCAATGAGAACATTTAACATTAGAAAGGATTGTGTACTGCCACACTCGTATTCTTGTGGAAAATTATATCCAAATTGCTAATATTGACAAAAGCAAAGGTTTAGACTTTAATTACCACAAGCATGAATATTACCTCATCATCAATTCTGTTTCCTTCTTGATTGGCACAAATGATAATATCTGTTGCTGATGAGGCATACGGTATAGTCTGAGAGTAAATTTTCTGATCAGAAGTGGCAGCATCCTCCACCTTTGTAATGCTCACAAAACTAGTCTTGCACAAGGGACAAGTACAAAGTTTTCTCATTGAAGCCTACACGGATAACCACAAAAAATTTTAGCGAGAACATATAACAAATAAGTCAAATGCTTGTCATTGGATATTTATTTCAATGAAATTTTAGAAACCTACGAGTAATCTTTCTGCTTCCTTCAATTTTAAATTTCCCAATATGCTAATAAGATGAACAAATCATATGGAAAAATTCATTCACAGAAAGGTTCATCCTTCACCTGCTTGCTCTAAAGTTCAAAATTAAAATTTTGTTTATGGAGCAGCAGAAGACAGGAAGAGACTAGTACCATATGATCAGCCCACTGTTGGATGCATGAATAACAAAATCGATGTCCACAAGGCAAAATCCCTCTGGTTGAACTGAATTCTGTCCAACATATAACACACGATAACTCCACTGAAGAAGGCCTTTTAAGAGGTTCAAGTTGACCCACATATTTGATTTTCCTGCTTGTGCTCTCAGCTGCAGTACATCCACCTGGCTGGTCCAGTGCAGGCAATGCATCTTCAGGACATGAATTTAGCTTGTCACCAGCAGTATCATTCCCATTTCCGGTCTCTTCTATTTCACCAAAGCTTCCATTCGCTGCACCTCTACTATTATCCAATGCAGCACGAGATGTTCCTTCACTTTCAAATAATTCAGCTTTCCTTTTGCCATCTGTAATTTGAGATGGTGCTGCAGTGTTATTATTCCGAAGGTTGATTGGGCAGTACTCTCCATCAGAATCCAAAACTATGGTCTCCAAGTTGCCTTCACTCGCATTTTTCTTTGCCAGCCTTCGCTTCCTGTGCGGACTTCCCAAAGACATGCTTCCTCTATTTTCAGAAATCTTTCTTTTTCCTCTCACTGTGCACATTTTGAAATGAGAACTTGACTCCTTGGGCCTTGAACCGAAGGAATTCATGGAAGAATCAGAACTTGAATCTCCAAGCTTTCCAAGAAGAAGACAGAAAATTTTTCCTTCAGTAGAATCCAATGCTTCTTTTTGGAAAAGTGCTTTTTCAAGTAAAATTTGAGAGAAGCTCACAAAAAATCCTCAGTACGTATTAACTAATGAATGAAAATAATTGCTTTTTAAACAAAACAGCATATGATTAAGCATTGATTGTTGCTGAGAGCAATAAATTAACTGCACTTTGTTTGGCAGAGAAGATCATTATATTATGTCCAATGAAATGACGAGATGTCCATGGGCAATGTTATCGACCATAGACAACTTTATACTTCTAAACTTTCTGGAATTTGACAATCTCTCCAGTGAGACCCTAATGAGTCCCCTTCAGTTTCCAGTTGACTTTATAAGCAGCTGAAAATGTGGCCATGGTAGTCTAACTAACTTTTGATAAATATGTACTGAGAAGGGAAGCGAGGAAAATTTAAGTCAAATCAGGCTAAAAGCAGACATTGGCAACGTGAAATCAGCATTTCTAATAGTCACAGCCGTGAGCTTGACATGAAGGAGAATTCAATTATGCTCTCCAAACAAGCATATGATTTCGGTCCTTTTTAAGTCTTACAATGAATGATTTTAGCTAAATGATACAAGAAAGAATTCATTAGATCATAAAATCTAAAAGTTCCTGGGGGCCTTGAAGCAAAATGTCTTAGGGGCTGCTGAAGATTGGAAGAACCAAGAGACCGCCTAGTATATCAAGAACTGTACAGTCACAACAGCACTTGATTAGGACCTCTTGCACAAACTATGAACTGGATTTGTTACCTGCACTCCAACTAGTCCAGATAAAGGAAACTCTTGAAAGCAGTCTCTGCTACTTGAATATTTTTCCTGCTTGGAAAGTTGTGTACTCTGCTTGTGCTTTGACTTATGTGCAGCACCTTTGCTCTTCTCAGCATCAGAAGACATGTTCTGTAGTTGGATTGCCAAAAGTAAACGAATGATGGCTCCCAAATGCTCATGAAGTAAATAAACGTTTTGAAATCCATAAACAGAAGGTAAATACCAATGCCTTAAAGCATGCCCCAAAAGGGAAAATTCATGATGCAATTTTCTGGCTGCAGGATTTTAACAAATTTCCAAGTCGAGAGCAAAAAAAAGCCAACCGCGTTTTTGATGTCAAATGATATGTACTAACTACCAACACAGTGTCACTATATTTAATCTTCAATAAAAATCTACCTTTCTGCTTCACCTTTTTCTGTTGGAATGAACAAAACTCTAAAATATAATCTACCCAAGATTATTCCTATCATGAGACATGATATCACAACACTCAGCATTAATGGGGTGCGATTCAATCATCCATATTACAGATCATAGAATCACCATTACCTCGTTCAACAAAAACGAGTCAGTCCAACCAGCAAGGTCAGGATCTCCATAACCCACGTCGCTCATTCTTCTGCCAAGCTCGTTAGACATTTTCGATTTATCAAAATAAGGCCTGTGGGTCTTATTGCAGGATCCAAGATTACGAAGAGCTGGAACTTCAAGTACTAGAGGCCCAATTTCTTCTCCACTGGAACGAAACATAAAGCACAATCAAAGCTAAACCATCGATTCCATTGCTATCAAACAGAATTCCACAAAACAAATACCAACAAAAACAACAAAACCTCAATCCCAAATTGAATTGGGGTCAGCTACATCAATCTCGTTCTATTGTGCACTAGGTTAACTGTACGACCTAATTGTACTAAATCGTTTCTGACTAAAGATCAATATGTCATCTTAGGTCTACCTCTCCTTCTCCTGACTCCATCTACCATCACCCTTCTTAAGAGGAGTGCTGCTGCTTTGCCTTGGACATGTCCGTAAACACTACTCCCTCAATTTATCACTAATATGTGTTACAACTACTTTGCTACGAATATCCTCAAAACTAATTCAGTCATTCCTATGGTGCCACAAAATTCCACAAAACAAATAAAAAAAAAAACAAAAGAACAAACAGAGAATCAGTGTTCCTCTAAGGGAAATCATCAATTTATACCTTTGCAACTTGTAAGGATGCTCCGGAACGCGCTTCCCTTGCTTAATACAATCTTCGATCCACCGATGATTAACGATTACTACTGTCTTAAACTTCCTGGCAAGTTCGTATTTCCTGCCCCCAAATTTCCAACAAACCTGCAGGCCCCACACACACGAAGACAAATAACATACAGGCGAAAAACTTGTTGATATCTCAAAAATTTCGAAAATAATCATTTGCAAGAGAGGTACATAAAATAAAAAAATTAAAAAAAAAGAATTTAAGATTAGAAACCGACAGACCAGGTGCGTGGTGAATTCTCTTAGGGCGCCGACGTAACTGGCGCCCGCCTGGGATATCAGCTTGATGAGGTTGAACCGCTCCAAACCCTGGTAGCCGCTCACTGTTGCTACCACGGATTCCATTCCCTCAATCGGACCATCCATCCTCGGATCCGGTCAATTCCGGCGGAGAAGAGAAGAGTTGGGGTTCGGGAAGACGGCGGGTATCGATACGTATTATCTGGGATTCGGAGTTGCGGGTCGGCTTTTGGGCGGGAAAGGGAAATTTTTGAATTTTCTTCTTCCACGAAATTGAAGGTAGTCGGCATTATAAATAGAATTTGGATTCGTATCTCAAGTCAGTCCCAGGCCACGGACTTGGGCCATTGTTGATTATTTAGAACTTATTTAGAGGCGGTGTTAATTTTTTATTATTATTTTTTATTTTTTATTTTGTTATTTTTGTTATTTGTTAAATTTTTTTATTTATTGTAGTTAATTTTTATTTTTTTATAAAAATAAAAAAGTATATAGGAAAATGATAGTGAGAGAAATAATAAAAAGAGTATGAACAGAGAGAGAAATGGGAGAGAGAGAGAGAGAGTGAATAGAGAGAATGATAGAGAGAGAAAAGGAGAGAGAAAGAGAATAGAAAGAGAATGAGTAAAAAGAATGACAGAAAGAGAAAGGATTGAGAAAAAATGAGTACATAGAATAGTATAGAAAGAAAAATGAGAGCGAGAGAAAGAGGGTAGAGAGAAAATGAGTAAAAAGACTGGTAAGACAAGAAAAAGGAGAAAGAGTGTGGGTAGACAGAGAATGATAGAGAAAAAAAAACAGAGAGATAGATGGTAGAGCGAGAACAAGTAGAGAGAATTGTAGAGTGAGAAAAGGAGAGAGAATGAGCAGAGAGATAATGATAGAGAGAGAAAAAAGAGATAGAGATGGTAGAGAGAGAAATAAGTAGAGAGACTGGTTGAGAGAGGAAAGGGAGAGAGAGAGAGTAGGTAGAGTGAGAATGAATTGAGAGAATGATAAATAGAGAAAAATGAAAGAGAAAAGGTAGAGAAAGAATGGTAGAGATAGAAAAATGAGAGGGAAGGGTAGAGAGAGAAAGAGTAGAGAGATAAAAAATATAGAGGGACAGAGAGAATATGAGTAAAGAGAGATATAGTAAAGAGGGTGGATAGAAAGAAAAAAGGTCGTGAGAGAAAGTATAAAAAATAAAATAAAAAACAAAATAAAAAATATCTTTTATTATTATTTTTTTTTCTTTGAAAAATACTTTTAACTTTTTAACAAAAAATAGAAAACAAAAAATTTAATCTATATCAAACGGGACCTTAGTTATTAAAGATTTGATTTCTCAAGTAGAGCAGAATCTCTTTACCACTTTAACTACATAAGTGGTAGAGTTAAATGTTTACAAATTTTACTAAATTTCAAATAGTTTAGTGACATTTATTGAATATCTGAAATTTACAGCTGTGAGTGAGTTTAATGTAAAACTATAAATAAGCTGACCTATCTAGTAACAGTATCATGCATAATCCTCCCTAAAAAATATTTAGATAGGGCATTGCTTACTCACTTTTGTTCACCAACAAAAAGGAAAAAAGAACTAAATCATTTTTACAAATTTCATTTATTGTGTTATTTTGCTGACCATGCCTAACAGCAAAACTAGAAAACAAAATGGAAATATTTCAGTTAAAAAAAATTCATTTAATGTTCATGAAAATAAAATCATTTCCAAGTCAAAGTCAAAATGAATCGGAGTATAAAAAATAAAAGAATAGAAAATAATACAGTAATGATGATATTATAATTGATAAAAAATAATGATTAGAAAGTTATAAGAAAGAAAATAAATAATAATTTATGAGAAAAAAAATAAAAATTAATTATTTAAATTAATAAAAAATAAATAAAAAAAATAAATAGAAAGTAATTTCCTTTTCTTTTCTTTTCCTTTTCTTTCTTATTGGAACGATTTCTTGGTTCAAGATGGAAATGTTTAGATTCAAAATGTTACTGTTGTTAACTTAGTTCAAGAACAAGCATGTCCCATAGGTTAATTATTGGTTGAGCTTACCATATCACCAAACTAAAATAATAATAATAATCTCTTTAAACTGAGATTTGATTATAATTCAAAATGCCAAACAGAGTCTGCATAACAGGAGTTGATTGGCACCCTTTCTTTCTAACACTGTATCATGTGTATGGGCCACCATAAACCATTTAAAAAAGAAGAGAGAGAGAGAGAAGATGGACACTGGGTTTGCTCAAAGATGTCGAACCAATGTTGTAATAGGCTGCCAGAAGCAAACGTATCAACCTACGAAAGCTGATGGAAAATGAGACCAAGAGTAAGAAGTCGGATTTTCCTTCTATTTAAGCAACTAGCTCCTGAGGGCTGGCTGGGTCCTAAAAATGGCAGCAAAGCAATCTTTGATGTGTTTTCAACGGAAGGTATATGCTTTCCGAGATCATCATCTAGCAGGGTTTCCGGCACGAGTTGGTGGTGTTGCAGACCCATATGGCACGTTGCTTGCAGGAGTCACTTGCCCATGTGGTGCAGTAATGCCTCTGGAAGTTGCATCATAGCCAGCACCCCGCGAGACATCATAGCTGTGTCCTCTTTGAATGTCATAACCAGGAATCCTCTGTGCATCATAACTTGGTCCCCGGTGAACGTCGTAACCATGAAGTCTATGTGCATCATAGCCAAGTCCTCTTTGTGCATCATACATGGGGCCTCTCTGTATATCGTAACCAGGTCCTCCATAGTTGGGTACCCCTTGTGGACCATAGCCAGGTATTCTTGTGCCATCATTACCAGCTCTCGATGCATCATGACCATGTCCCTTTGGTGCATCGTAAGCAGGGCCTTTCGTAGGTGCAGAACCAGGTTGAGCTACGACATTCATTGTGCTGGTACTAGCAACCACATTAGCAACTGCACTGGCACTTCCAGAAGCAACAGGAGCACCAGGATTAGCAGAAATTGTGGCATGCCCCTGCTATGGAAAGCAAAAACTTTATTCAGCTTGTACTTTCAACTCCAGAAGCAGGCAATGAAAATAATGCACAACAACAGCAACAAATTGACAGTGCAAATAAAATTTACAAGAATGATGATGAAGAATGAAAAGCAAATCATTAAGACTTCCCAAAGCAAAAAAATGCTATTGCCAACTTTTCAGATTAGCAACTGTCAAAAACTTGAATTAATGACGGGTGAAAATTGTGTTTGGTCTGAAATCCCGATAGCACTAGTAAATAATTGGAAGGATGAATTTTTCAGGATTTTTTTAGGTTAAATACCGATCCTATGATTCCATCGCCTTATTTTATTCCTTCATATCATATTTCCCCTTTTTTTGTTGTATGTCTAGTTCATGATGCCTCTACTTCTGAAGCTTTAGAAGCTGGACAAGGTTAGACTGAAATCAATATGCAATTGAAATAGTTGTATAACTATTAGAGGTCATAATAAGAAAAGCACACAAGTGAAACCCAACATCAACGCAAAATACTTGAGCAATATGCAGAGTCTCCTTCCAGAAGTACGAATTCTTAATTCTTAGTTTCTCTGCAAGGGATTCA
This sequence comes from Carallia pectinifolia, assembly GCA_037832335.1. NCBI lineage: Eukaryota > Viridiplantae > Streptophyta > Magnoliopsida > Malpighiales > Rhizophoraceae > Carallia > Carallia pectinifolia. The sequence continues at coordinate 20,102,378 of CM075443.1, forward strand.
TCAGCATGTATCATACAAAAAAAAACCACATGCATTCATTCCAAAAGTGATCAAATAACAGCCATGATCCTAAGAATTTATAAGCTTAAAGGATGGGAAAACTAAGCCCATTATGTCAACAGGATAACTTTTTTTTTGGGTAACTTGATATGTTCACTGTAAAATTGTGTCACATATTGTTAAAGGAGTCAGGCGAAGACAGAAGAAGAATTCAACCATAATGTGCCGATGTAAACATGTAATGTAGTTTCACCTGTGGAGGAGACAAAAGGCAAGTTAACAATAAAGTTGAAGAAAAGCTGTCGCACCTGGCCTTGAGAAACACCATAGCCAACCTCATAACTGCTTTGTCCTACAGGACGCCCAGAAGTCTCATTCTCATTATTCCTAGTGGTGCCACCAGTAGGTCCATCTGCAAATGAATGCAATGATAAACGTCAACACAAACAAAAGAAGGAGAGAAACAAAGAGGGGCTTCAAACAAGCAAAAGAGCACACCATTGGTACCAATCCCAGTTCGCAAGTCAACATTAGGTGTATTAGTCAATTCTGACCGAAGTTTTTCCACTTCCCTAGCCATAGCTTCGTAATTTTGCTCCATTGCCTGAAGTTGAAGGAGGTGGTCACTGAATAGCTTCCGCTCATAGTCATAAGAAATCCTGCATGATCAAATGATTAAAATGTGGTCCCATTTCATAATTGTGAAACTAAAACAATTATGAGGTTTTTTCTTTTTCTCTTTTTTTTTTTTTTGATGGGAAAACAATTATGATGTTTAACAACAAAGCATGTGAAAAATAATATTAATACAAAATCGCTAACATAGTGATATTATGAAAGAAGGTAAGTCGAAAACAGTAAGACATATGAGGATACTTGTGCAGGAAAATATGCAGCCAGCATTCCAAGATAAGCATCACAAAGTCAACTATAGGTTGAGATTTGAAGGACCTAATTATGTACAGCATGCTTCTTGGAATGGTTACCACTCATGAGGGAAGAAGTTAAGAATCCACAAAAGGACAGGTTCATGGAATATACATCATTAAGAAATTAAAACCAAAAAAAAAAGATAGATGCTCTATTCCAGCCACGTAAGTTAGTTTTTCTAAAGTCAAAACCGAAAACGCCAAAAGCAATAACAGACCAGGTACCTGCATTGCTGATATTCTTGTCTAAGGCTCTCGAGTTCCGACATCAGAGCAGGTATTTGCTGCACATCTGCATGGACTCTCTGGAGATCTTGATTCAACTGATGCACTTTAGACATAAGATCCTGCCTTGTTACAACCAATTTTTCAGCATCTGCTCGTGCTTGCTGTAATTCCAACCTAACAGGCTCAGCATCTTTCAGTTCAGCTTCCATCTTTGCAATATTATCGATGAGGCCGCTCATCCGTTGCTCTCTTTCAGATTTTATAGTTCCTATGTGCGCATGTAACATCTGTAACTCATGCTTAGCTGCAGTAAGCTCCTGTCTCAATGTTCCGTGTGTAGCAGCTAGTCTCTGGTTCTCCGTGGCAAGTCTCTGCATCTCCACATGTTGTGCAGCCAGTTTCTGTTCCATAACATCTGGGGGAGGTAGCATTTCAAAAGGAGGAAAAGGGCCAGGGGGAGGGCGTATTCCTGGACCAAATGCATCAGGATGCGCTAAACCAGGGCCTGGAAGAGGCCGTCTCAGATGAAGAGCTGGAATTCGCCCTTTACTTCCCATTTACAATATAGAGCTATATCCTAGCCCTAAAGAAAACACCCAACGAACAATAGAAGAGAGAATCAATATTACTTCACTTGCTAATGCAATCAAAGACCTGAAAACAGAAAGTTTCAACACAGGTGTGTAGTGGAACTCAGAGATTATCAACGACACTCATGGACATTTAGCACTGAGATCAAAATAAGTTAACAGAAACACAGACTCCATTGTTCTTTATTCCAATTCAAAAAAATCAAATGATGGGGCAATCATAACCCAGTTTTTGCACCTATACACCAATGTACGACCACGAGAGGTCACAGTTTCGATTCGTGAAAAAGCAGTTTAATCAAAATCAAAGGGTAATGCCACGTCCATCTTACCCATCCCAGAAACCAAAGCGTGAGAGCCTCGTGCACTGGGAACGCCCTTTCTGATACAATAGATATGCAATCACCCCCCACAACCGAACACACATTAACTACCAGAGCCGGACACAATAGACATGCAATCACCCCCCACAACCGAATACACACTAACTACCAGAGCCGGACACAAATACAAATCCATCACAACAACCAATATCTAAGAGAAGTAGCCTTCTAGAAACTAAATCTGATAAACCCTAAATCACAGAAAGAGACAAGACAGTGAGAAAAAAATAGGTAGATGGCATTAATAATATGGGGAAATGCAGAATTCGAGCGAGAATTAAACAAATTTGAGTTCCAAAAAACTAAAAGATCAATGCGGGTGATCAAATTAAAAACCTAAGAAATTTAAAGGAAAATTAACAGATAATTAAAAAGTTGGAAAGCTGAAAAAGATAATATAAATAAACGACGACGGCAGCGCCGTGGGGTTTTTCAGGCCCACCTGAAAGAAGAAGGCACGGACAAAGCCTACGGAGAACGGTGGAAACTAAAGCTACGATTAATCGGAGGAGAGATTTCTGTTTACGTTAATTAAAACAAGAGATTCGAAGCTCGCTTCTCCAACGCCAACGTTAAAAAATTTAATGGTAACTCGTGCTCTTTTTTTTCTGGGTCTTGTCGCAAATGTAACAGTTACTTTTGATTTGGTCCCTAGGCTTTCTTTTTCTCTCTTTTTGTTCATCAAGAAAGTAAAGCGTTAACGTGAATAATCTAAACGATTACGATATAATTCATATTAAAACAAATAATATTATACTCTCACATATAAATTTTGATATAATAAAAACTCAAAATGTACAGTTTCGTAAAGTTAAGCACTTATTACTAAATTATAATAAGTGCCTAACCTTTCTTTATTCTTATTTGACCACAATCATAGATTTTTTGTTTAAGAATATTTTTGGCTTAATGCTCGTGTTCTTCAGTTTTTTTTTGACATAAAGCTAGATATGTTCTTAGGTTTAAGCCTGTGGGACGCGTGTTCTTTATTTTGACCCCAAAATTATGTTTCCTTTTTTCAAAATTTCTCTTTAGGCAAAGGCGTGTTTTTTTGTTTTATACGAGGGAGAATAAATCTTTTAGAAAACAAGTAGACAAAGGTAATGGAGTCAATTTCTCTTTTGCTTAGCTTAAATTACAATGATTATATAAACATTTATCTTTAAAATTTCAGATTTAAATCCTAAGAGGTAATACAAGACTTATGAAAAATTAAAAAAAATATATTTGATCGTGTATTTCACATTTAATTAGCTTAATTTTTTGACAAATAATGATAGACTGTTAGCTTATTGTGTACTTTGCATTTAATTAGCTTAATGATAGACTAAAAAAATGAAAGATAATTATTACATGCTCACAAACCTTCAAAAGCAATGATAACAGTAATAACAAAATATTAATTCTGATATATAATTGAGCCTGGTTCCATGAATATTTCCTAACTTTGATGAAATTTGTTTCAACAAAGAAATTTCATTAAAAAGAAGCCATGAGATCATCTTAGACAATTGAGTGCTGAGCTCTTGCCAGTCCAGATGATCATCTTAGTGAGTTTATTCCCAGATTATAATCCCAGTTGACATATAGAAAATTTGCATTCAACTTCACTACATGTTCAAGCGGCCACGACCTGAGGAACTTTGGCTAGTGATGCTTGTATTTTCTCCTCTTCAAATGTCAAGTCAACCATTTTTCCTTGTAGATACTTTTCATAAGATGTGAGGTCAAAATGGCCATGCCCACACATTGCCATGAGAATGACCTTTGCTTCTCCTGTCTCTCTGCAATGCAGGGCTTCCCTGATGGTAGCAGCAATTGCATGAGTTGGCTCTGGTGCAGGTATTAGTCCTTCAGATCTAGCAAATTGTATGGCACCTGCAATAAAATTGCAGTGTTGTCACTTTATTCTCATTGCAGTGATATCAATTCTATGAACAATAATATTGTCAATAAACTTGTACCCTGAAAGCATTCGGTCTGAGGAATTGAGATCGCTTCCATGAAACCCAATTCATAAACATGTGAAATCAATGGCGCCATGCCATGGTAACGCAACCCCCCTACAAAACATGATAGAAAAAGAATTGTTAAAGAAGAAAGAACAAAATGATCAGCTATAAGAAGTTATTAGAAACAACAACTCACCAGCATGAATCGGGTCAGGAATGAAGTCATGACCGAGTGTATGCATCTTCATCAATGGAGTCATCCCAGCTGTATCGCCATAATCGTATGCATATATACCTTTTGTTAGCGAAGGACATGCTGCAGGCTCGACAGCTTTGATGACAGGATTGATTTTCCCCTTGAGCCTTTCCCTAATGAAGGGGAAGCTGAGTCCTGCAAAATTGGAGCCACCTCCAGTACACCCTATTATAACATCAGGGGTTTCACCTATTGCTTCCATTTGTTTCAAGCACTCTTCTCCTATTACAGTTTGGTGTAACAGAACATGATTGAGCACACTTCCTAAGCAATATTTGGTATCAGCATTTCTGGCTGCAATCTCCACAGCTTCTGATATAGCTATTCCTAAACTTCCTGGGTTTGACGGATCCATGTGGAGAATTCTACTACCTGCCTCGGTAATGCTTGATGGTGATGGATGAACCTTTGCACCCCAAGTTTCCATCATCAACCTACGATACGGCTTTTGGTCATAAGAAGCACGAACCTGCCATACCTGTAAAACAATTCAGAAAAGATATAATTGGCTTTAGATTGTTGTATGCAACATTTATAGACCCAAACCTTTGACACCGAACCTGCAATAAATCATTGAAGGCCACATAAAACTATTTGCTCTAGAAACACTCATTATTTACAAGGTACATGATATCATTGTATTTAGTTTTTAATTTGGCTAAAACACTTGCAGAATAGAAGATAAACAGTTTATAATACCAAAATTCACAACATTTCGTTATTCACATCCGCCAACCTGTAAAGTAAAATAAAAGGATTTAACCCTGTTATAGAGATGATGGATTCAAATTAACGATTACCTAAAGATAAGCAACCTGTCGAGTCATTAGCCATGCTGGTCAAATTTGGCTTCAACGCAATCAAATGTAAATAGATGCATTAAGATTGCTAATTAACATGAACATTTTCTACCTCACAGCTGAGACCAAATAAGCTGCAGGCAAAGGCCAGAGAACATCCCCATTGACCTGCACCAGTTTCTGTCACAACATTTTTCACGCCTTCCTTTGCATTATAGAAAACTTGCGGTACTGCACTGTTGGGTTTGTGTGATCCGGCCGGGCTGACACCTTCGTACTTATAGTATATTTTGGCAGGCGTATTAAGTAGCTTCTCCAACCTCTTGGCTCTACATTCAACTTAAAGTGTCTGAGATACTTTTTTTTTTTCAAGGACCGCAAACAATATTATTTCAAAGAACCAATATTTATTGAGGATCTTCGTACCTGATCAATGGTGTTGGGCGCCAAAGCCTGTAGATATCAAGAACCTCTTCTGGGATATCAATATACTTATCATTTGTTGCCTCCTGCTTAATTAACTCATCAGGAAATAGAGGAGATAAATCTTCAGGTTTGACTGGTTCAAAAGTTTTGGGATGCAGTGGGGGAGGAGGTTTCACTGGAAGGTCTGCAATAAGATTGTACCATTGACGAGGAATTTCAACTGCTCTCAAATCAGAATTTAAAGCAGCTCTTGCACTTGTTTTAATTCCCTTTGAAAGCCTCAGATGGGCTGGCCTTGGTTTCAGTTCCTCACCTACTAAGAACTCAAAGATATCACCATTACTGACCACAAGTCACTAATATTCTAATAACATGGCAAACAATATGCAATTTCAGAAAATCAAGCTGACAACTGGTTGGCGTACTTCAAATGATTACCAGACATTAAACTTAAGTAAGTGGAAGTTTAGAGATTTAAACCCACCATTTTACCAATCCCCCTCATTCTATATATGCATGGTTTATGAACCTCCTCAAAATCAAAAAAGAAAATCAAGCTGGCAAACATTCGTCTATTAAATCGTTATATTAAATCGTTATGAGGATTTCTAATTTTACTTACATTTTTTTATAATAAAATTTTTTCATAATCTTATAATACATAAGTGAAGTCTATTTAAAATAAAAAAATAATTTTATATAATATGAAATTATGAATATATTTTATTCACATAAAAAAAATAAAGTTAATAAACACCTAAATTTATATATAGAGTGTAATTTAACCTGTGCAACCAGGAAAAAATTCAGATGATGACTAAGGGTGAACACAGATGAAAACTTTAATAGCTTATTTTACTGAGTTCCGTTGGTGTGCCTTAAATGGCTTGTGTGCAGACAGACATTTAGATGTTCTGCCACCAGGTCATTCAGTACACTACTTTTTGCAAGCAAAAACAATAAAAATAAAAAATTTGTTAAAAAAAAATCCGACTGTACGGAGCTCATGAAAATTGTAAACAGAACCGCAACTGTGCAAACTCCAAACAAATTTCCTGAGTAAAACCCTGTCTGTAATTGGCTCAAAACCACCAATAAGCCCAAGATCACAAAAGAAAAACAAACAAACAAATTATTAAAAAAAAAAAAAAAACAGAGACAGCAGGTTACCTCTGATGTGGATGCTCGTTGGGCTTGAAACGGAAAGTGAGTTTGCTGAGAAGGTTAAGTTAGTTGCCATTTTCTGGCGCTTTTACCTTCTGTTGCTAACACAAAAAAACACCTTGTTCACGGGTTCTGGAACTTAATGTAAAGGCTTGGAGGGACCTTGAAAGATACGATGGAGATGTGGAATTTTAAGGTACATTAATAGGAAGAGTCGGCATTTGTTCGGGGTTTCAGTTGGACTAACTCGGCATTTAAAATAGAAAAAAATATTTATGTTTTGAAGAAAAGTGGTCCGAGTGTTCACAATACAACAAAATTAAAATTTTTTTATCATTATAATAAAACGTAAGCAAAAAAATAGTGATTATTTTTTATTTATTTATTATTATGATTACAAAATTTTTTTAATTTATTATATTATGAATATTTTCTTGAAATATTTTCTCGGTATTGGATCTCTTAAAATATGGTCAACAACTTTTTGCGTTTCGAGTCTATGGTGTTAATCTTATTTGAATTTTCTACTCTTTTCTCTTATGTATTTGGAACTGTCCAATGTGCAGTTAATAAGCCAGTTGTCCTTATTCGGTGAAAAAAAAAAAACAATTTCTCTATTTCATTTACACACATTTTTTTTATAAACACGATTAATTTTATATAATTATAATAATAAAAAATAATATAAAAAATATTATTTTTTTTTTATATTTATTTTTTATAATTATAAAAAAATATTCATAATTATAAAAAAAATAAATTTATATAAATATAATAAAAAAAATTTATTTGCCCATATAATAAAAAAATAAAAAAGCATAAAAACAAAAGGAAAGTCACCAAAATTGACTTATCTCCTCGTACTCCTAAGATTGGGGGGGCCCCAGCCGCCAGCGGCGCTTGCCCTTGACCAGTTGTGAGCTCGCGCGCAAAATATCAAGGGATAATGTTATTTAATTGAATTTAATGTTATTCACTTATTTATACATTTTTTTCATAATAATAAATAATTTTATATAAATAATAAATAATTATATAATCAGATATGATCATATTTAATAATTTTTTTATTTTTTTATAAATTTAAATATTTAATAATTTATACCACTTCATAATTATTTTAAATCTAATAAAATTATCAATTTTTTTCTATTTTTTATAAACAGTGATCTTATTTAGGGGCTTTTATTTTATTGATCCAATTTAAACCTTTTAATAATTATAGATCTAATAATAAACTTATCCCAAACATCAAAATCCCAGGAGAGGAAACCACGTTTTGAAGAAATAAGACAATAAGACAACAAAAGTTAATGAAGAAAGAACCCAGATTCAAAATGGTTCAAAAGAGCACATGCAAAAGGTCCCTTTCCTCTGGAAAAGAAAATTGGAATAAAGAAAAAAGGAAAAAGAAAATTTATGGCTTCCAATAGACCCAAAAGAAAAGAAGGCTCCCTTCCTCGGAACGAAACTTGAGGAAGGCTGGAGGCCATGTAGGAATTGAGATATATGAGGCCAGCCATTGATGGAAGTGCAAAAGAAGGAAAATTCAATGACTTAGAAATTAAAGAGTTGAGCTTTGATTAATAGGCCCGCCATGGCCGACTGTTTTCCTTATCTGAAAAGTACTCGATAGATTTTTTTAAACGAAGTTATAATAATATGTATTCTGTTGAATTTAGAAAATAAAATAAAATAAATAAATTGTCAACTGACATGGTGTAATGAGGAGAGAGATGAACAATTGGGTCTTTTGCTCAGGGGATTATTGGGCTTTGGTGGGTTCTGACGAAGATGGACAAATGGAATGAATTGAAATGAATTAGAACAGTTGGGGTTTCTGTTGCAAGGTTTTAAACGTGGGGGTTTTAATATGTAAATAATCTAAACGTTGGAATTTCATTTAATACAATAAATTTTTTTAAAAAAAAGAAATCTTGCGTCTTTAGTTCTTGATCCGATAAAACCCCTGAAGAATAATGCTACTAGGTGTTGGTTCGTTTTGTGCCTTTCTTGTGATTGTTGACCGTTGGCGAAGGCTTTTTTGGGTTGCTGAGTAGTGTCAGAAGGGCGACGGCCACGGCCCATGGCGGTTTCCTCCTCGGCCGACCAGTAGCGGTTGCCTTTGGTAGTTTCATATTAATGTCCCTTTGTTTTTTTTTGGATTTGTTTCCTGGCATCTGGTTAAAACTTAAAACCAATCTTTGCAGAAATCAAGAAAGACGCCTTTTTATAAGCATCTCAATGCAAAACCAAAGCAAAGGTGTCACCAAGTTTTCAAAGACTGCTCTTTTACTGATGGATACGGCTTTTGGTCATAAGAAGCGCGGACATGTGGAATTTTAAGGTAGATGAGTTGGCATTTGTTGGAAGTTTCGGTTGGACTAGCTGGGCATTTAAAATAGGAAACATGTTTATGTTCCAATGACTAGTTATGTTACGAGTATTTTTAATTCAATAAATTTAAATTTTTTAATAATAATAATATATAAATAAAAATAATAAATTTAAAATAGATTATTGGGCTTTGGTGGGTTCTGACGAAGATGGACAAATGGAATGAATAGAAATGAATTAGATGGGGTTCTGTTGCAAGGTTTTAAACATGGGGGTTTAATATGTAAATAATCTAAACGTTGGAATTTCATTTAATACAATAAATTTTTTAAAAGGAGCAATCGTGCGTCTTTAGTTCTTGATCCGATAAAACCCCTGAAGAATACTGGGTCTTGGTTCGTTTTGTGCCTTTCTTGTGATTTTTGACCGCTGGCGAAGGCTTTTTGGGTTGCTGAGTAGTGTCAGAAGGGCGGCGGCCATGGCGGTTTTCCTCCTCGGCCGACCGGTAGCGGTTGTCTTTGGTATTTTCATTTTAATGTAACGTTTTTTTTTTTTTTGGATTTTTCTCCTGGCATCTGTTTGAAATCTTCGTACAAATAAAATAAGATTCCCTTTTTGAAGCATCCCAATGCAAAATCAAAGTAAAGGTGTCACCTATCATTCAAAGACTGCTTTTTTACTGATGGATTGATCTATAAACAAAATTTATGTTGTCTACTACTTTTTTAGCTTGAATGAGAGAAACCCATTTTGATTTTGTTGTCGGTTTTGGCCAAAGTGATTTCTTTGTCCTTTTTGTCTTTTCTTTTCCTGGGGTACGTTTTTTGCTAGTTTCTCGCTTATTATTCTGATGAAGATATGTTCATATTCCAATCTTCCAGTCTTAAAGATACCCGAAACTGATGGTTCTGGTTATTGCAATCTGTGACTTAGAACTGAATGTATTGCCATAATTGAAATCTGCCATTATTTGCACCTTGTTTCCAATTTAACAATCTCCAGTTGGGGAATTGCTGTAATTCATGAACACGTGCTCTTTGGCTTCTATTGAAGACTCATTTGTTTCCCATTTTCCATTTACAATTTTCATTGCAGGTTGAGTCTTCCTTTCGTCTGCAGAGAAGTTTTTGCACACTGACTAAAAAGCTATATAGGAGGCTAAAGTAGATATAGCATAGGAAGCATGGCTAGTACCAAAGAGCCTAAGAGGAGGGTCGCATTTGTGCTGATTGATGGACTGGGTGATGTTTCATTGCCGAGGTTTGGGTACAAAACTCCGTTGCAAGCAGCAAATGTGCCCAATTTGGATGCTATTGCATCTGCTGGAGTTAATGGCCTCATGGACCCTGTTGAAGTCGGCTTGGGTTGTGGAAGTGATACTGCTCACCTTTCTTTATTGGGTTATGACCCACGAGTATATTACAGGGGTCGTGGTGCTTTCGAGTCCATGGGTGCCGGATTGGCAATGTCTCCTGGCGATATTGCATTCAAAGTTAGTATATATTTTCATTTATTTAATTAATTGTTTTCAATTACAGTCGTACTGATCTTTCCATGCTTGATTGTAATCTATTTTGAATTTCAGTAAACTGTTGTTGCTCATCACTTATTTTCAATTTCTTGTCACTGTTATGCAGTCAAATTTTGCAACATTGGATGAGAAAACTGGCATAGTGATTAGTAGAAGAGCTGATAGGCATTTTGAAGAAGAAGGGCCAATTCTCTGTGCAGCACTGGATGGAATGAAGTTGCCATCATTCCCGGAGTATGAAGTTAGAGTAAGGTGCAGGTCTTTTGATTCCTCTAATTATGCTTCTTCATTGATCTGGGCACACGTCGCTGCTCCATTTAAATGTTAGAAACAACTTTAGTTAGGTAATAGCTAAAATCTAGACAACTTTCCTATTTATGTTCCTTATTGTTTGTAAGCAAGGTACATAACTAGCAATAATGGTTGGTGTTATGGCACGTCTCAATGTGCAAAATGCAAGGAGTGTGTAAGGGGCCATTGACCGTTATCATGAGCTGGGGCAGTCAACATGGTGACATTACGGTATCAGCTTTAAATAACCTTGTAGAAAAGAGAAAAATGAAACTGACCTGAAGATATACCTGTGATCAGCCAAATTGCCTCTTGCCATGAGTTTGAGTATAAAATCCATTTGATATGAAGCACCTTGTTTACTGATTGAAGTTCATGGTTAAAAAATTTAAAAAGTTGATGAGAAATATGTTCTTGCAGGTATGCAACAGAACACAGATGTGGAGTGGTTGTGAAAGGACCAAGACTGAGTGGAAATATATCAGGAACAGATCCCTTGAAGGACAATCGCCTGCTTCTGCAAGCTGAAGCTTTAGATGACACTGATGAGGCAAGGCATACAGCTGCTGTTGTTAATGAGTTATCCAGGGAGATATCTCGAATTCTAGTCTCTCACCCAGTAAATTCAAAACGAGTGGCAGAAGGAAAACAGATTGCCAATGTTGTCCTTCTAAGGGGCTGTGGTATTCGAATTGAGGTGTGTTCTTGCGCATCTTTGACGCGTCATTCCTTTTCTCTTGGTAGGCAATGGACATGCTTGGGGAACCAAGGTTTTAGTTGTTTGGAGTCATAAACTTATGTTTTGCTCTGCAACTAGTCAATAAAAATTTGCATTAACAGCTTGGGTGAATGATAGTATCAGAAGCCAACCACAACTTGTGTTTTCAGCCTCCAATGTTTCCTTGATTATTGATCGTGTACCAGTGCATTAGATTGTTGACTGTGGGATTTTGTAGGGTCTGGTATATGCACCTTGAACTTAAAATTCATGAGATGAATGCATATTCAAGGTATTATATTCCGTATAATCATTCTAAAGAAAACATTTTTACATCATTGATGCAATCTTAATGTTCTGGGCTAGAATATTTCATGTCTATATATTTTCAAGCTGGATAATCCGAGTAATTTGCATTGCTGTTCATTGTTTTGTAGGTTCCGGCATTTGAAAAGAAGCACGGTTTATGGCCATGCATGGTGGCTCCCACGAAAATAATTGCTGGCTTAGGCCTGTCACTTGACATTGATATACTAGAAGCTCCAGGAGCGACTGGAGATTATCGAACACTTTTGACTTCCAAAGCAAATGCCATAGCTAAGGCACTCTCAGCTCCTTTGCAGGCTTGTCCTTGTGTGTTTGTACCTGGGGAGGATGAGCACAAGCCTGGCCGAGCAGATGGCTATGATTTTGGGTTTCTCCATATTAAGGTCTTAAACAATTTGGACTTGGAAATATAAAATTTTCTAGTCTTTCCTCATGCATGAGTCCTAAAAGTCACCTTCTATACCACAATGACATTTTACCTTCCTTCTTATCCCCTTTCATGTCTTTCTTTTCTTTAACAATGAACAAAATTCCCTTTGTTCATGACTGGGAAAAAAAAAATTTCCATAGAGACTAGCTGGCCTTTGATTTCAAAGTTGAAAGTTGGCTTGTCAGTTGTTGAACCAGACAAAGTGATTTTACTTGCAGGGTGAATTTTTTTGTGTTTTGCTCCCTGTTTTACTGACTTCAACTCTTCCTTTCTGGCCCTGGCTAGCAATATGTTTAAATGGTTGAATGTCTATATGTCCAAATTTTAAGTTCTCAAGATCAGCATAGCGATTGGTCTCCTTGATCTTTGGTATTTCAGGCAATAGATGATGCAGGTCATGACAAGGCGAGTATTTTCAAAGTAAAGGCATTGGAAGCTGTGGATCAAGCTATTGGCCAACTGGCCAAGCTCCTATGGCAGGCTGAATCAATTGGAGAGTTCCAGTATGTCCTTTGTGTCACCGGAGATCACTCTACTCCAGTGGAATACGGAGACCATAGCTTTGAAACAGTTCCATTTGCTATGAGTTGGTTAAAAGACTTTGTGGGTGCGGTTGGTGGGGAGTCTATTATCATGAAAACCTCCCTTGATCCATTTCCTCTCCCAACTATTAAGGATAGTGAAGAACTAAACAACGACGAGATGGAAAAAAATAGAATTGGCAAACAGCTAATAGCTTACAGCGGTGATTCAGTTTGTCAATTTAGCGAGATAGCAGCAGCAAGGGGATGTCTTGGACGGTTTCCCGGAGGACAAATGATGGGCATCATAAAGACGTTCCTGAAACTTAATTCTTGAACTGCTTCATCACACTACAAAAGGGCGCCAAGAAGGAGGGAGGGTGTAAACCGCCCTGGAAAAGGTATTGTCTGAACTAAGAAACGAACCTTTTTTGACCTTTCCTTCCGCTGAAGTTGGAGAGAATTTGTGCATCTTGTATTAATGGTGTATAAGCTAGGTGAATAATAGACTCATATGCGTCTTGCAGGGCATGGACTTTCAACTTTTTCCAGGGCAAAGTTCGTAGAGATGTTCCAATAACACCTTGGACCCCGCAGCTTAGTTGCCTGCCTTGTAATAATGGGTTCTTCTCATTGTTTTTTTTTTTTTTTAAAAGGGTTCTTTTCATTGTTAATGTTTCGGGAATTTCTATTTTGACTTCCTTTTGTAAGTGAGTGTAAGTTACTCATAATCTTATATCACACAATACGTGAGATCCACTTGAATAAAAAAAATTAAAAATAATAATTAAATTGTGTTAAATCATAAGTTTAATTTTATTCATTAAAAAAAAAGTAAAATTAGTAAGCACCTAATGTTTCTGTCCAAACATTTGTGATTTGATTGAACTTTGTTTCTGCCACATTTTGCTATTGCTGCAGAAAGGTTGTCTCTAACGGAAGCAAAAATAGCACTATTGCGTTCAAGTTTTCAAAAGACAACGGCTTTCGTTTTATTAAGCATCCAATAGATGATACCAACGCAAAGCTAATCAAATATGTAGATAGCTAGATTTTTTTACCAAAGTTATTGCATTGGATCAATCAAATTCTCCCAGATATCATGATGTTTTGTAATTCCACACTTTTTTTTTTTCAGGTTTCATGAATAAAAATGGCAATGGCTTGACAAATTGGCGGGTTTCTCTGTGATTTTGGCATTCAAATGAGAGAGAAGAATGTTGTGGTTGCGGAGGTGTTGAGAACTTCATTAGATTAGATATCTCAGAACAGCAGAAATGTTAGATGGGGCGTGCCGGAACAAATTGACCATTTCTCAGTTTATTAGTTTCGATTGTAATTCGAACTCGGAACTTCAGTCTTGAGAATGATTGGTACTAGTAAGCAATAACTTAACTCATTAGCAAAACTCTTGTTTTTGAGTAGCTTGCCAGGCCACTGCTGTCTCGTTTGTGTTGGGCTGATGAAAGTTTTGTTTAATGGTACGATGGGCTTGTGGAGGTTAGGAGCTCCCAATCCATCAAATAATTCTGCACGTTGAATTTTCCACCATTTGGATACCAGCCTACCACCCTCTTATTGCCTTGATGGCAGTACTTCCATGTTCTCGTTAAAATCATGGGTTCGAGGAGTGGTAACATCAAAAGAAGCAGCCTCTTGGAGTATGAAAGTATACCAGAAGTGGGCAATTATAACTGTAAACAATTATGATCAAATATGTATATTATTTTATTAATTATCTCCATCATCAAACAAACATGTCATTCCAATCAAGCCCTCTGATTTTTTCCTTTTTTTCTTCCCCAAATTAATTTAACCGTTTTGAATCAATCAATAATCAAATTAACCCACCGTTTAACGTAACAATCTGGTGGTTTTTTAGCGTCTTTCTCACAACAATTCATATTCAAGTTATCGTATCAAAAAAATTGCTCGTCCATGTTATTTAAAATTATATTGGAGTGCGGTTGTCGGTTCAATACTTATTAATACTATAGTGTTAAAGGTAGAAAAAGTCTGTTAAACTAAACAGTATTCAGATAATGAGTATAAAGTGGTGGGTGTATTCTTTAAAGATAATTGAACTAGACTTATATAAATAGATAATATTTCAATTTTTCCTGCTAAAAAAAAATTAACCCCATTCTTCCAAAAAAAAATAAAAAAAAATAATAATAATAATAAATAAATAAAGAAATAAACCCGTCCGAAAGTCAAAGGAAAAAAGTCAAATCTTTCCTTCTATACAATGGCACCCCCACAAGCTCAGCATCTCTCACCCAATTGTTTCACAACAGTAACGAAAGAAAATCAAGAATCTCCAGTACTTCCTCTTATGGCCACCAAAACCAAACTCTTCTCCCCAAAGCTGCTCAGCCACCTCCGCCTCTTCGCCAAGAATATCAACTCCTCCTCCGCGCCCTCCTCCTCCTCCTCCCCCTTCTCCGCCGTCTCGCCTCTTCTCTTGACTGACAACCTCCACCCCAAAATAGAGAAATCGCCCACCGCAAACCAAGACACTACCAAACCAACGTCTAATATTCTAGACCTCACCGACCACCAAAAGCTATTTCCCTCCATACCCACATCAAAACTGTTGCACGCCTCTCTCATCCTCCAGTTGGCTGCCATGGAACCTTTGGTTGATTTTGGCACGTGGGTCATGAGCTCTAAGCTCATGGAAATGCAGGTTCCACGTGGTCTTGTTTTGGCGACCGTCAGGCACACTTTTTATGAACATTTCTGTGGCGGAGAGGATATAAAGGAGGCAGAGAAGTCTGTGAGGAGACTAAGCCAGGCTGGTTTGAGAGGAATGCTTGATTTCGCCGTCGAGTTTACCGGCGATAACGACGCCTGTGATCGGAATCTTGATCGGTTTCTTGAAGCCGTTGATTCTGCCATGTCTCTTCCTCCATCTTCCGTAAGTTACAGCTTTTCTTTTGCCAATAAAAAAATGATCTTTCTTGTCCATTCCTTCTTTCTTTTATCTTTACCAATCTTTTTCTCTATTTTGTTCTTTAACGTTTAGAATTTTTTCTCTATTTTCAAGATTTTCTTGTATATGTTAACTTTAAAAGATTCATTTTTTAGATTATTCTGTTTGTTTCTTGAGAAAAATCAATTCAATTTTTTTCCAAGAACCATAGAGCACAGTAGTGGCCAGTTCACTGTTAATTATATTTTCTTCCCACTGCCCAAAAAAAAAAAGGAAAAAGAGAAGGATGAGGGAGAGGAGAAATTTTAGGAGAATTTCTTGATTTATTGCTGTGATGAGTCAGCCATTTCGTGGCAGACATTAGCGAGAAACAAGCAGAGCCACGAAGGGCAATGCTAAACTTGATTGAATTGTACACGTAAACCTATATTTTTGTGTTGTGTGATAAGGATGCCATGCCTAGCTGGTCAAAGTCTTCTGTAATCTTAACATGGGAAGAAGTCATATCTGTCAGTTTTTGTTAGACCCGTATAATAGGCGTAGCAATTTTTTTTTTTTTCTCCAACCATATTTTATTTTCCACGCTTGTATGATTCGTAGTACATTAATTTGCTAAAATTATTAATATTGTTTAATATTGTACATGGGCTGTTTTGGTTTTTGGGTACTTCTAGTTTGGTTTGCAATAGACAAATGTTTTGTTACAAAGTGGATTTCAACATCAAAAGGGAAAGTTGTTCTTTTTGAGAATCTGACATCCGCCAAAGGAATCTTCCTATTTGAAGAGTCAAAAAGAAACAAGATAAGTGAGTGATGACTAGGTGAATTCCATTACTTTTCCTTCTGTCTTGAACAGAAATTTCAAGTTCCGTTTTTTTTTTTGGAGAAAAAGTTTCCACCTCAAAAACAACTTCATGAAAGCATTTATTACTTATTGGATCCAATTTGAAGAAAAGTTTTGTTCTTTTTTATTGGCTTTAGGTGAGCTTTGTGGTTGTGAAGGTCACAGCAATCTGCCCTCTCAGTCTGCTGGAGCGAGTCAGTGATTTGTTAAGGTGGCAACAAAAAGACCCTTCTTTTAATCTTCCATGGAAACGCAGCTCATTCCCAATTTTCGCAGATTCTAGTCCTTTGTATCACACACTCAAGGCCCCAGAACCATTAACCTCACAAGAAGAGCAAGATCTCCAATTAGGCCAGCAGAGACTATGGAAAATATGCCAAAGATGTGTCAAAGCCAATGTGCCATTGGCAATCGATGCAGAGCACACATCTGTTCAGCCCGCCATCGATTACTTCACATATTCGTCCGCGATCAGTTACAACAAAGATGACAATCCTATTGTGTATGGCACAATTCAGACCTACTTGAAGGATGCAAAAGATAGATTGTTACTGGTAACTAAAGCTGCAGACAAAATGGGTGTTCCTATGGGGTTCAAGCTGGTGAGAGGTGCATACATGTCAAGTGAAAGGAAATTGGCATCTTCTTTAGGATATGAATCTCCAATTCACAATACCATCCAACAGACACATGATTGTTTCAATGATTGCGCTTCTTTCATGCTTGAGAGAATAGCTAATGGCCCGGACGGAGTGGTTCTAGCAACCCATAACGTTGAATCAGGTAAAGAAATTGAGCAGATAAATACACGAACACTTTAGATATGAAAAAAATTGACATTGGTTTTTCGGTAACTATGCTGTAATAGTGTATTTTCTGCACATTTTCTAGGGAGATTGGCTGCGAAAATGGCGCGAGACCTGGGAATTGAGAAGAGGAATCAAAAGCTTGAATTTGCACAGCTATATGGAATGGCAGAGTCACTTTCTTTCGCATTGAGAAATGCAGGTTTCCAAGTTAGTAAATACATGCCATATGGACCTGTAGGAGTGGTCATTCCTTATCTTCTGAGGAGGGCTGAAGAGAATAGAGGGCTTTTATCTGCTTCAAGACTTGACAGGGAACTCGTGAGGTAAAACATTCTTCCTTTTTGAAAAAAAAAAAATGGTGAATCTGAAGCTTTCTGAAATGGGATTGATCGAAAAACTCAATTCTATTTGTCTGCAGGCAGGAGCTCAGTAGAAGGCTAAAGGCTGCAGTCTTCTAGACTGAAGTCAAAGCAATGCAGGCTTCATTATTTGCAAGTAAAAAAAATGCGTCCCCAAGTCCGAGACTTTTACATTCATTGTTTCTAGATTTAAATCCATGTTAACTAAGTCATAATAGAGTAACATTTTCGTTAGTATAAGACTTGTCCTTCCATTATTTTGCTAATACTGCTCAAAAATAAATTGTATATATGAAATTGTTGCAAGTTGCTCAGTAATAGAAATTTCAAATTCAGAAGCACTTTATATGCACATCTGTTCTCAAATGCTACATGTCATGCAACCCAACTTCACAGTTCAAACTCATTCTCAGAAAAAAAAAAACTTCACAGTTCAAACTCGGGCAACCCACAATTTTTTCGCAAGGAAAGAAAAAAAGTGCTCGTTATCAGTTAAATTTGAGAATCCAGTGATCCAACTCAGAGAAAGAATAAACAAATAGAAGAGCATACCGAAGTCATATCCACTAATTAATTTAATAGGTTGTTTGTAAAAGGAAATTAATGGGGCAGGTTTCTCCACGTGCATGAGACCCATCATCCGAGTAGAAATTCACGAAGGCAAAGACAAACAGAAACACAATTGTGGTGCTGTGGGGTGAACTTGTTAAAGTGATTTGAATTTGTGCAAAAAAAAAATTATAAAATTAAAAATTAAATAATGGAATTAAATGTAGAATTCTTTCATTTAATGTAAAGTATGTTATAATATTTTTAATTATCTTTGAGTTATAGAGTTATAATACTTTCTAATAAAGTATAGGAAAAAACTCCTCTCTTATCTTTCTTTAAAAAAAAAAAAAAATTCACAAACATCTCTGAAATTAATACGATTATTTTACTCCACCATTGTATCTAATAATTCCAACATCTCAATTATGTCAGGAAAAACGTTTGAAAATTTTATAATATCGGAATCACGTTACCAATAATGCATGCGACAATCTTCCTCTATCATAAGACTTATTTTTATGAAATGGGTTGTGTTGGTTTCACAAAGCCATATCTTGCCTCGTGTATGATGACCCGGTGCCCATACTCCATGCCAACCCAATTAGTGAAAGAAAAATGCTTCTACATGTGATTTTTGTATGGTCATAAAAATCTGATTAATAAGGTCACATCATCACCTAATAGTAAACCCCACTAATACTATAAAGTTATTGTCATCGGAATCAATGAAGATAAAGGAGAAAGAGATGCCAAAACCCCTCCTGCCAAACCCCCTCTCCCCACCCCCCTCCCCGGCACAAAATAAAAGGCGGAATGAAATATTCGTTTCCAAGAATTTGGGTGGAAGTGGAACCTGAAACCTTATCGGCTTATTGCACCAAACCTACCAAAGCAACGATTTGGGATTTGATTTTGATGTGATTACACCTAGGAAAGGAGCGTTGCCCTGAAGCAGCAATTCAATTGGATGGAAGTGCGTCTCTCCCGACTCCACATTATGACAAGCCTCTCCCGACTCCACATTATGACAAGCCTACCTGCAAGTCCCACAAAAGGGACGACAGGGAGTGCCAGAGAGTTTTTCATTGTTGCAACGAAAATGCCCCATTAGTAGAAGAGCAACGCTAATCTATAGTTGCACTTAATTAATAATGAATAATAATACAATTTCATCTAATAATATGTAATAATATTTAATAGTTTAATTTTTTTTATAAATTTAATCGTCTAATAATTTATATAATTTTGTCATTACTATAATAAAATCAAAATAATTTTTTCCTAGCAAAAAAATAAATAAGAACACATAAATCGAACTACTGTAGGATGGCCGTTAAGCGGGCCCTCAACAGCGATAGCCAATTAATTCATCCGATGATGTTTATTGAGTATCGTAGAGTTTATTCCTTTATGAGTTTAGTGTAAATTATCTGATTTACTTCGAATAAAGAATTCAAGTAAATTTCTATGACAGATTTGTAAGACATTATACATGTTTACCCATTTTTGTAACAAAAAAAAAAAAAACATTCAAGCAACTTTGTGTCTCTGTTAAAGTAATAGGTGCCAAATCACACCACGTAGAAACCCAACAAGGCCGATGATGACAAGGAAAATGACTGCAAAAGTGCCAACGACAACCATCCGCACATAAAACATTCATCTTTTTATGGAGAAAACACGACATCACTTGCCATGCCTACGCAGCCATTAAGAAAGCCAACTGCCCACTAGCTAACTTTTCATGATAAAGTGTTTTCCCACTTTGAAGCAATATTGAAGTTAGTTCCTGCATCCATAATGCAAATACGTTTACCTCTTGAACAGAAGTTTAGGAATTGATAACAACGTATCTTGTACATTTGGGTTTGTGAGGACATGAGGATTATAATGATCAATATACAACAAAAATTTCCTACAAATTGAGGGAAAAATCATAGAGAAAAACACAGTGAACGTGCGGAAAGATATCAAGCACGCGTCGTCAGCTCAGAGTCTGGTATCCTAAGCCCCCTTGTGAATTATCCTGTCTTGTGTCATTTCTGCCCGTCAAAGATGGAATCCATGGGAACAGTTTGCCTAGCTCCTTGCTTATCGCACTAGGGCTTGGCTGCTTATCGTTGATGCCAAACTTCACTCGTTCAATTGCTTCCATTATATCTTCTCTTGTCACTATCTCACCGCCTGCAAGACACAAATATTCGGCTCAGATGATCTGCTCACATTAGTAGTTCTAGAGGCATCTTATGCATACATTTCACTTAATTAGGTATGAAGAAAATGGATTGGATTTACTTTATGAGTCAATGGGGGATTATAGATTGAGTCAGGTATAGATTCTACAATGCAGATTAGAAACAAATTGAAAATACCACAAAACCTAAAACCACTCGGCTATAGGCCTAAACTTCACCTCTCCGAGCAGCAAGTAAAGCTGCTTCATTGACAACGCTTGCAAGATCAGCACCAACAAAATCTGGGGTAAGAGATGCAACCAGATCACATATAAGTTCTGCATCTTCTTCTAAAGGAACTCCTCTCAAATGTATCGCCAAGATCTTTCTCCTCCCTTCTTTGTCTGGCTGTCCGACGAGTACCCTTCTTGAGAATCGGCCAGACCGGCAGAGGGCTGGATCTAATGCTTCTGGCCTGTTAGTGGCAGCAATAACCACCACTTTCATGTCTGTGTCAAATCCATCCATTTCAGTCAACAACTGCAAAGCCAGAAACAGAATATAAGCCAATCAAGAGAAGCGGCAAAAAATATATATTTTAAGGTATTAGAGGAAATAATCTATATCTACTGGATCAAGAAAAACAGCACCATAATGCTAGTCAGAAGAAAACTTTATTTATTTCAACGGTTTAGCAAGAAGATAATCTGCAAAGTTTGCCATATTTCTGGATATCAAAAGACTGCATTTTAAAGTTTTAAGCTACAACTTGGAGACTTCCCTAGTAAATTCCAAATAACCACAGGATAATCATAGAACCAAGATAAATGTAAACATACATATTGGATTCAGTCACACCATATTAGATGCACGTATATCAAAATAGTTACATTACCTGATTTAATGTTTGGTCACGCTCGTCATTGAAGCTCCTACCACGTTTTCCCCCAACAGCATCAAGTTCATCAATGAATATGATTGATGGAGCACACTTCCTTGCTACATTGAAAAGATCCCTAATGCGAGCTGCTCCTCTTCCAACAAATAACTCCACAAATTCACTGGCAGAGACACTGAAAAATGGCACTCCTGCTTCTCCAGCCACTGCACGGGCCAGTAATGTTTTCCCAGTTCCAGGGGGACCAACCAGCAGCACACCTCTGGGTAACTTTGCTCCTAGTTTTTGGTAATTAGCAGATCCTTGCAAGCATGAAACTATCTACAAAGATTTGCATCAATGAAGATTTCAGAAATGAGAGAGATTCCGAACCTAAATTAGGACCACAAACAAAAGTAACCAGTTTTGCTGAGATTTGCTCCTTTCTTTCTTCCTCTTTTTTTTTTCCCCTTCAGCAAAGACTAAAAGTTGTTTCTAAAGGCATATATTTAGATGCATAACGTGTTGTAAGCGATATCATTTATTAGATTTTCCTACGGCGAGCAGGCAAACCTTGACAAATATGTTCGCTGATCGCATTTAGATTCACATTTCGACAAGCTTTCCATTTTAGCGAAAATAATACAAGTAGGGTCAATTAGTTCATTAGCTTGTGTGGAACAAATGACACCAACGAGTAAACCCTAATCAAGAAACAACAATTATGCTTTGAGACTCCATCATCAATTAAACCCCCAAGGCGACAATCTGTCCAGAATTTACGTAAAGGCAAAAACTGAAGAGATGTGCATTAAATGAAGATGGGAAATGAACAGATGTTTACCTCCATAAGCTCCGCCTTTGCAGTATCAACACCCTCCACATCGTCGAAAGTGACCACCTGGTTATTAGATCGTCGTTTTTTTGCAGGACTATTAGCTGCATAAAGTTGACGATAAAGAAGCCACATGAGGGGAGTCAATGGAATCCACAAAGATAATATAGTTATCAACATACTCCTCATTGACATCAAAACTGACTGTGGAGCTGAGCTATATGTTGTTCCTCTTTCCCTCATCAAACTAAGAAGAAATTTCTCATCATGATCAATTTTCCTTGTGGAAAACTGCCACTCAGGAGTAGATACTTTAGGCCTTGCAAATTTCATCAACATGCCTATAGTTGATGCTCGGTCAGTGGTACCAATAATGCCTTTTCTTGTAACTTCATCAGCTACATTCCCATTCTGAAGATTTTTCGATTGAGATTCTGCTTCTGAATTTTGAGTAATTTCAATTCCCTCACAGTTTGCGTTGAAATATATACGACGAGATCCCTCTTCAAGCAAAACTTTTGTAACAGAACCACTTTGGAGGCTGACAACCAAGTCCGAGTACGGAACAACCTTGGGAGGTGACACTGCAGTTAATCTCAAAAACAAATAGCATATCCCCAATGCGACGGAAATGGAAGCATAGAGCGACACTCTTTTACAATTCTTTCTCAAAAAAGTTCCAAAATCACTCAACGTCGACCTAACCGAAACTCTCTTCAACCTCACTGAAAACAACCGCAACCTCGGTCTCAATCTCAATGAAAATCTCCTCCTCAAACCACCATTTTCTGTTCTTCCCAGCTGAGTTTGCTCATCTGTGCTCCTTCCATTCACCAATGGCTTAATTTTCTGTCCACAAGACAACCCACGCTGAGACTTACAACAAAAATCAAAACCCAACAAGGTAACTCCACAATCTGTCCTATTAATTGACCTAGACTTATTCCTATAAAGTAACAAATGCTGGAATTTGCTAATATGGTCTATTCCCCGGGAAGGTACCAATGCTGAAATACAACCACCAGTTCTGTACTGTCTTAAAGACACGGTCTTTGCAGTGCAAACTCCTAAATTCTGCTGAACACTGCAGAACCCATTATTGCAAACCACAGAAAACGAAGCCATAGCTATTCAGGACAACAAAAAACAACTGTAATATTCACCAAAAATCACTGACAACATCTATCAACGTAAGAAGCCTATCCTCTGAGGTTCAAGAAGAGACCAAACTGGTAATGTTAAAAAACACTTGACATTGACGAGAAACTGATAACCTGGGACATGGGCGTTTACCTGGGTTTATGTCAATATGTTTCGTCTCGATTTGTGGAAACGGACATGGAACGAGAAATGGGCTGCGTCTGCTTTCATTTGGGCTGTGTACGATTTGAGGACGATATGGGACTGTTTATGGTTCTTCTTTATAGACTCCTTAGTACAGCTTGGGTTTCCGTAGCTAGATCTGACGGCCTACCTTTGATGTCGACGAAGTCAATCTGTGGCTGAGATTTACAGTATGAGTTTTAATATGTGGTCAAATAATCCGACAGTTGGGAACGCGTATGTACACAAAACAAACGGACAAGATACGTAGACGGTAAATAGGTGACGAGAAGCGATGCGTTGTATTTGCTTGCATTCTTTTTATTTTTGCAATCGGTCACTTAAAATTTTAAAAAAAATAAAAATAAAAATATTTTTATTTTTTATTATAAAAGTTAAGCATTTAATTAAAAAAACTGATTATAACGCATTAATTTTTCGTTTTCTTTTTTTTTTTTCCATATAACTGGACTACGGTGCAAAATCCGTTGCTACATAAGAATCGACACAAAAAATAACTTCCTCCACTATTGGAAATATTATTTTTCTTCTTTTCAAATGGGAAAAGATAAAGAATTGTGGCTTTTAATATGACAAAAAGCATTACAATTATGTATTTAAGAGATTACAATTATGTATTTAAGAGATGTGAAGTAGTAGAATGCCCAATAATTAAAAAATTTAATGAATGACACGTTCAATAAATTTTTTTTTACCAAAAAGAAAAACTAACCGAATGCTGGAACATTATTCCCAGCAAAAGCTAGAACTTAAATTTAACTCCGCAAAAATTAAACCTATATATTTCTCACATCCTAATCTCATTAAACAGTATTCTTTTGATAAAAAAAAATATTATTAATATATAAATTATTATATATATCAGTTAAGGTCGGAGGTCACTCTTTAATTTTTTTTTATAAGAAAGAGCCATACCACTTGAGTACTATTAAATTCGAGTAGAATTTATCCAAATTTGTTATAGTATTAATTATTTTAAAACTTAGATTACATGTGCACAAATCAATTGACAGTAAAAAAAAAAATTACTTCTATTATACAAGATAAAACTTAAACTCGAGTTAAATGTAAGTCAAAACTATTACATCGAGTAGTCTCGTTAAACAGTTATTTTTCTTCCATAAGTCATTCTCCGTTGCCGTTTTAAATTTAACCAGCCAAAGCCAAAGGCGACGAACGACACGTGTGCTGTCGTTTTGGTTCTTGCCGTGGTGAACTGGGAAATTGTACGTCAATTCCCTCTTTCTTGGCTCGCGTTTCCAATTTCCAATCGATCTCGGGGTTTTCCTTTGCGAAACACGCATTCATTTTCTATTAGTTTATAAACTAGAAGCTACCATTCATCTCCGTTCACTCGTCTTTCAATCACTAACGATATGGATTTTGACAGAAACACATTTTATATAAAATGAATAAATTTATATGTATACAGCTTGTGTAGGTATATAAACAGAGATTTGTGTGGATATCGCAGAAGAAGAACAGGAAATAATCATTCCCAGGCCCAAATCCCTCAAGACCCAGGTTTATTTTCTTGTGTCTTTGGTGTTTAAGTCTTTTTTGCTTCATGGGTTTCGCTTTTTTATATGTTTTCTGGTCTTGATTTGTGGTAAAGCAACGATCTTGGCGTTGTCCCCTTGCATATTTTTGGCAAAGATTTCTGGGTTTTCATTCTTCATCAGTTATTTAGCGTTTGGTTGTTGTGTTGAGATTTTTTTAATGACAATCTGAAAACTTTCGGCCAATTTGTCATTAGTGACAACTTCTTGTGTTAG
The DNA here is from genome assembly GCA_037832335.1 of Carallia pectinifolia. Classification (NCBI taxonomy): domain Eukaryota; kingdom Viridiplantae; phylum Streptophyta; class Magnoliopsida; order Malpighiales; family Rhizophoraceae; genus Carallia; species Carallia pectinifolia. The sequence goes on from CM075443.1 coordinate 20,127,765, forward strand.
TTTGCGTGTAATTATCAAAACAATGTCCCGTGAATTTTCTTTTTAATTTACATTCTGAATTACAGTGTGTTGCACTAGTGGGTACTGAAATATTGACTTTTATGTCGATAATTTCATCGTCGTTTTGTTTTGTCCTTTGGATTCGACTCGCCTTGGCTTTATTGGCTTTTATATCAATGATCATGGATTATCTTTATCTAATTCTTTGTTACAGGAATTTTAAGACACTTTTTTTCATTGTTGTTTTCTTTATTTATAAGATATTTTATGATATACCATTTAATAATTAGTTTAAAGCCGTCCGGATTTCATGTTGATCTCATACATATATATATAAGCTGTCATCAAGGCTTTGATGTATGGTGCTAATTAGGTAGCTCCATCTGTTTGGAAACATTCCGACATTCATATGCAATTGGAGCTAGCATTTGGACTAACGACTTAAACGTTTCCTTTATCGACTGTTAAACTGTTTGCAACGGGTTTTTTGTTTTCTGTATTGATGTGACTGTAGTTACTTGCATTTTCTTGTCAGCTCCGTCAGAAAGGGGATGTGTAGATGATACGTTGTGGTGAGTTGATCAGCATGTTTGGTCGAGCAAATTCAGCTCTTCTGCCTTGTCTGACATCAGAGTTTCTTTGACATGGTGGAATGGAGAAGAAAAGAATAGATGATCACGAACCAGGGCCACTTCCTTCACCAAGACCGCTGGATAAATATGGCTTTGTAAAGCAAGAGCTTAATAATACTTCTGAAGGTTTAACTAAGGGCAGGTCAGCCCATGAGTTTGAGAGGTATGATTTCTTCTTTCCTCCAGTTAGAGTTGATATAGATAATGTGTGAATGGATATTGCTCACAGCTCAATGTATCATCAACACGTGCAATTGTCCTGGAGTCTTTCAGGGAGGAAAGAAGGGTAAGAAAATGGAGGAAGATGATTGGTGTTGGAGGGAGTGACTGGAAGCATTATGTTAGAAGGAAACCTAATGTTGTTAAGAGGCGTATAAGAAAAGGAATTCCTGACTGTTTGAGGGGTCTTGTTTGGCAATTGATCTCTGGAAGTCGGGATCTTTTGCTGCTGAATCCCGGAGTTTATGAGGTAATTACGATCAGTTTTCTCTTGTGCAAGCCACCTACATACCTACACACTGGTTATTCATTTGCTGATGAAGCTATGGTTTATTGCAGCAACTAGTTATTTATGAGACATCAGCTTCGGAGCTGGATATAATTCGAGACATTTCTCGCACATTTCCTTCCCATGTTTTTTTCCAGCAGAGACATGGACCTGGTCAAAGGTCTTTATACAATGTTTTGAAGGCATACTCTGTCTATGATAGAGATGTTGGATATGTTCAGGTCTGTCTATACATGCTCCTACGATTAATTTTCTTGAGATGTTCAACGTATGATATACAAACTTGCAAAAATGCAGGGCATGGGTTTTGTAGCTGGTTTGTTGCTTCTTTATATGTGTGAGGAAGATGCATTCTGGTTGTTGGTTGCATTATTAAAAGGTGCTGTTCATGCCCCGATGGAAGGACTGTATCAGGTAATTCTTTTATTTGAAAAGTTTGTGATCAAATTTGCAATACTATAGTCAGCTCCGATTATTAGCTATAAGATGTTAAGTTCATAGAATTTTTAAGTGTTGTTCAACAAAGTGAATCACAGAGTGTTCAAGTGTTGTCGATCATGCATTGTCTTTTCTTTTTCCTCTTTTATTAATGGATGTCTTGACAAGCAGGCATTAGGCCACCAGTCATTTCCTAATTAATTTTGTTTAGGAAAGATTAAATTTCCAGTGGTAGAACAATCTGGTGTTCTGCATAACTGCTTGATGATCCAATACTCTTCAGAATCATGCTAAGGCTTTTGATGTGAACATATTTCTGGGCAGTAGCTTTTGTTGCTAATGCTGATACAGTTGTGCGTTAATACTTTGGCAATGATGCGGTGGTGTGCATTGTTTAGCCTCAGATTCCATTTGACTTCATTAACTTTTTGTCTTTTTACCCAGTCCTTTTTCCCCCATTTCTGAGTTCAAGTCTTGTGAATAGGGTTTAGCATATATTTCAGTCCAACGTTAGATTTATTAAAACAAATTGTGTCTTTTATTGGAGCATTCATGTGCATGTGTGGACTTTTGTGATGTTACTTTGCATGAGTGCTTGTTATACTTTGGTACACACAACTTTTTCATTGGAGGGAATTATGAATGCAGTTAAGTTACTTCTATTTCCTTTGATGTGAATTTGACTGTACGACCCATTTCTAGTCCTATCCCTTGCGCATTCTCTTTGTTACTTGAGTTCAAACTCAACGGCATAAAGCCTCATTTAGTTGTTCTGGCCTCAGAACGATAGTTCTCTGAGAGCATGTTGCTTATCCTGGTGGTGTAGGTGGGGCTGCCTCTTGTGCAACAATATCTATCCCAGTTTGACCGCTTGGTGAAGGAGTATATGCCAAAGCTGGGAGATCATTTCACCCAAGAAATGATAAATCCTAGCATGTATGCAAGTCAGTGGTTCATAACTGTGTTCACATATTCTTTCCCATTTCATTTGGCTCTACGAATTTGGGATGTGTTTCTGTATGAGGTCAGTATTTAGTTGCATGATATTGAATTACTTAAGAGCATCATTGGATGACCAGCAGTTGATCTGTTTTTTTAAATATCTATGTTTTTAGGGGGTGAAAATTGTTTTTAAAGTCGGTTTGTCTCTACTAAGGTGTTGCCATGATGACTTGGTAAAATCTTCCTGAACCTCCTCTGCTACTATTGATCTGGATGCTGAATGTTTTTTCTGCTTATTAATAGAATGCTGTTCATTGTCAGGTGAAATTGCCCTTCGAAAAGCTGATACATACCTTGCGTAATTTTCCTGAGCATGCCATGGATCCAGATACATTATTACCGATGGCTTACTCATTCAAGGTTGCCCCAGCTCTTGCTTCTGGCAACATATGCTTTGCATTAAATAAGTTCCAGGCAGATGTTAAAAAGTAAATGAATTAGTTTTACCTAATGGCTCAAATGAAGCTAACATGAAAGATACAGTCTCTGATAGTTGTAACTGGAGATTCCAAACAAACAAGTTATTCAAAGCCACGTATACTGAGATCTGTGGATTGCTTATCCAAAACACCTGAATACTTTCCACTGCAACATACCACATAACATTCTAGTGCATGACTAGGTCTGCTGTGCTTTGATCCTTTAGTAATTCATACAAATGTGCGTGGGCTGAATGTCAGGTTTCCAAGCGGTTGCAAGAACTGAAAGAAGAGTATGACAGGAAGAATGAGGACTCGGCTAAATCTGCAGCATTTGGCAAGAATCAGAAACGGCTGGACTGAAGGTTTTCTCCGTCTTAGAGGAAGCTAAGACTTTGCTTTGTTGTTGTATCACGATTCTTATACTGCTCCGCTGATGCATCCATCTTGCTTGAAGACACGCCTCAAAAATGTTGACTTTGTCATGGCGGGACAGTCCATAGACTCCCCAGTTGCCTCTTCAACACCAAATCATCCATAGATCCGTGTGTTTGAACTCGGAAAGGTAGCCGTTTGCATTGTGGCCTGATGGTTCGCAGAGAAGGATAATAGTGTGGCTGATATCTACTCACCTCCCTATTTTGATGGGACTTGGGAGCCCTTTATTTTTGTTCTAGCATGCTCGTAGTGCAACTGCTTTAATTTTGGACTTATGGGTTGGGTCTGCGCATTGATCTGGGTCGACTGGATTTGTCTTTTGGTTCTCTTTTGCACTTTATTTACTCTTTTTTCCCGTCTTTCTTCCAGTTTTACCTCAATCAATATTAAGTTTTTGCTATTCACTTTCCCACATGATATATGCCAAATTGATTGCAAAGTTTCACATTCGTTGATATTTTGTCACATGATATGGGATCCCCCTTTGTTTTTGTTACACAATCAACGAGTTTTTCGTTTCATATGCGAGTTAATTGACTTGCAAAGTTCATTTTATTAGACAGAAAATTATCTTTTAAAATTTTTTCTCTGCAACTGCTATGAGATGATTATGTGATAATAAATATTTGTGGACAAAAGAAGTAAAAGTCAATTTAATCGTATAAATGTTCGTATATATCTATTTTTTTTATGCTAAATGAGAGAGAGAAAACAAAGAAGGAAACTATACCGGCAAAACGCCACTTTGCTAAGGAGGGGAATCCTAGAGACGAAGTGTAACTTCAGGGAAGGCGACGCCAAAATTAGCCATAAAATCGACGCTGAAATTTTCTTCTCATAAAGTGTATTAAATTTAGCATTCCCAAGATGGTGTAAAATCTGAAGACAGTCAAGTATCAATGGCCGAAAGAAATTCAATTTTCAGTTATGTTTTGAGATTTTTTTTGTTTGCAAGCTTTGAATCTGATTCAATCAAATATATCTATTTTACGTGAAAATAAAGTCTTTACAGGAGGTGCAACATTTATAAAACGAAACAATATTGAGAGAGTGTTGGGGTTTGTTTCCGGCGAGTTTCCTGTGATGCTTAAGTTAATAAATAATATATGAAATAAAATAGAGTGAAAAAGGTTTTCAAGAGAATAGAATTTGCCTTAAGAATGATAATATCCTTCTATTTATAGAAGTATAAATGTTAAATTTGATGGGACCCATTATTGTGGTGGAGAGTTAATGTTGAGGTTAAAGAATCACGAAAGATTAAAGCATGTAATAAGGTTGAAGTAGACCTATATAAAGAGGAATGAATTTTGAAATCTAAGTGGTAGTGAATCCAATTTATTCTTTAACAAAATCTCCCTAATCTTTTGCCTAACTATCTTGTAAATTGAGTGGTTTAGAAAATTTTAATTGAAGTATCAAGATTAATTGACGGTGAAAAGTTCAATTGGTAAGTAACAAGTTAGTTGTCCAATTCTTGATTGTAATTGGACAAAGCAGATATTCATGCATATGACAGGGAAATTTAACTTCACACAGTTGTTCAATCAAACTGTTAAATATATTTTGCGATATATTTCATATGTTGATTCGTCAGCTTTTTTGAACCATATTGCGGAAGATAAATTATTTTTTTTTTTGGTTACTGAAAAACAAATTGGCATTGAACGAGTTGATAAAGCACCAACTTTGAAGGTTTCAAAACAGTAACCACCGTTGGATTTATGTCCAACGAATCATTCTTAGATAGCTCTTCCCGTTGTTCCTCCTGGTCTCAAGGCCCAAAAACCTCAACTCCAAAGAGTTGATTTACCATGTTGAATGCTCCAGGCAAGGTACAGGGTAACACGTGTAAAAGCTCCATTCCACGTAGCAGAACACTTGTCAAGCAACGGACAGGCTTTGGTCGCTTTAAATAGAGGCCAGCAGCTGAATGATTTGGTTCATTACCAAGAGTTAGCAAGTAAACAAACATTGTGTTGTGTTAATCTTAAAAACTTCGGAGAAGACGCCCCCAAGATGTCGGACAACACCAACAGGATGAGCTACCAGGCTGGTGAAGCCAAGGGCCAAGCTCAGGTTCACTTCACTCTTTCTTTCACTGTCATTATATTGATTTGGTACACAAATATAGAATATCTGTACAATGAACCGACACTCTATGCAGGACTATATATCAAAATAAGGAAAAATTCTAACTTTTTTTTTTTTGGGGCTGCAGGAGAAGGCCGGTAACATGATGGATAGGGCAGGCAATGCTGCTCAGTCTGCAAAGGCATCAATGCAAGAGGTCATTTAATTATGTCCAATTTTCCCTTATAAATGGCTCATCAGATGAATGCAATTAATTATCTTATATGGGGTTTGAAATTAGATGCTCAAACCTGGTTTTTTTTTTTTTTTTGTTGTGGTTTGAATGTAGACTGGTCAGCAGATGAAGGCCAAGGCACAGGGAGCTGCTGATGCTGTGAAGGATGCAACTGGCATGAACAAATGAAGCTGAAGAGAATTTTAGAAGTCTAAATGCAACGGGCCAAGACCCTTCTTGTCCATGCATCTTAGAAGTCTAAATGCATAATTTTTCTATCTCGTTTTCTTCAAGTGTTTTTTATTTTTCGTTTTTAAGGTTGTTGGTCTGGTCTGTTTTTGTGTGTCTGGAGATCTTTAGGACTCTCCATTCTGTCTGTGGCTTTTCCTTTTTGGTAGTTTGTATAAAGAAGAGAGCTCTCCTTGTGTGCAGTTCTCTCTCAGTTCATAAAAGTTTGCAGGCATTGAGTTGCTGTTAAGAGAATTTTATGCTTCAAAGTATTTTCATTAATGCAGTTCCAATAGTTGTTCTAAGCATATGCAAACAAGTTCGCGTTCATGTTTTCTCAAGAAAATAAAAGAAAAAAAAAAGGTGGAATTCATACTCCCATACAATAACGAATGTTTTACACACCCCAGTTATAAGTATAAAAATAATGACACTTATCACGATTTATATCCTGAATTTTGACGATGAGTATAAAAATTTAGAATTTACTTATAGAGTTTCTCTCGTAAAATTAATTTTCACTTAGTCATAAAAAATTGAGATGAGTTGTGAGGTAAATCTTTTTTTTTTTTTTTTTTGAGGTAAATCTTTTTACCAAGCATAAACAACGGTTACATTTTTGGGATTGGGAATGGGCCAATCGTGGTCCCAGCCCAGATCATAGGGCTAATGTGTTTTAGCCCAAACCCGACATTCAGGGATTTTTTTTTCTGAAATTAGGCCCGAAATGATCCGAGTCCATTCCCGACTTGGCTCGATGCCCCACTCTTTAATCTAACCCACACCCACACGACACGATTCCCTAGTCGTTTTTGCTGTTTTGGTCACAGCAGCCAGCAAGGAGAATTTGAGCGTTGTCCCTAAAGCCCCAACAAAAACCCTTCAACCATCTCTTCTTCTCATCTCAGCGCATACAATCCCTAAGCAGAAAATGAGACGCTCATGGCGATTTCTCTCTCTGTATTTCTTCAATTTACAAACTTTTAGACACCCATTTGGGCAATATCAAGAATCCCACAATGAACCCCACGAGCCCAATTGCCAAGAGTTTCTCAATCCTGCCATTGGTTGAGCCGAAGAACGAAGAACTCCCAGATCATTTGGCTTTATGTTTTAACTGAGATGTTCGCTAAGTCTTATTATGACAAGCATAATATTGACAGGGAAGTGGATTCGAATAATGCGTAGAAAACAGTGATTGTGTGATTTTAACTTCAAAGATGTGTGTAATTTGATGTTGGGGATTCTGGGTGTTAATGGGTTTGTTGAGAAGTTGTGGGATTTGGTTGAAACAACGAAGCGGGTGGGTTATGGTGTATCTAAGGGAACACTTGATAAAGTAATGGACAAATATCAGAAAGATGGGTTAACTGGTTGGTGATATGGAGAGACTCAGAGAGATATTAGCATCAGGTTCGACCGGTAATTCGATAGGAAAGATTGGTCTGAGGGTGAGTAGGATTGTTAGTAATCAAGTCTGGGGACAACCTGTTAAAGGGCAGATTAGGAACTTGAATGTGGTCTTCGCGAGTGATTTGGGGAAGGCTGTGTCAGAAAATATTTGGCTATGGAGCCCGCGAAAGCGCTAATATTTTTTACGTGGGTTGAAGAGAGTGGGCTGGTGACGCCTGATGAGAAGGGCTATAATGCAAACTGATGGCTTTCCACCCTTTGCAAATCCATTTACGAAAAACATACACAAATAGACAGAAAAAAACTGTTAAGATAAGTTACAGTATAATCAATCAAATAAATTCTATAACGAAATTAATTTTTTTTCACAAAAAATAAATAAAAATAATATATTTTTTTATTAATTTTTTTATCATAAATAATAATTATTTAGTTATACAATTTAATTAATTGATTAGACTATATGCATTGCAAGCCAGTTTTCCTATTTTGTGTAGTTGGATTCATCCATTGATTATGTGTTAAAGTACGGGACAAGTGATGATGCTATTGCATTTATGAAGGCTATGACTTCCAAGAAGTTTCCGCCTACGTACGTGGTTCCCTGCATCTTTGATGCCTTTTTCAAGGCTGGAAGGTATGAGGTGGCCCTTCCAAATTTCCATCTCAGCCTTTGGATTGTATTCCCTCAGAAATACAGCACTTTAATTTGAAAGTGGAAGAGGTCTAGGACGCAGATCGCTACCGCATAGAGGATGGTCCAATCTTTTCCTGCTGTTGGTGCCTTGTGGAGGCTTATGTCTAGAAAACTATAGTAACAATGCCTACCCACATGGCTGGACAGGATTCGCCAGTTTTCGTACAAGTGTACAACCACATGAACGCCTCTTTGCTTTTACATCTCCTCCCACCATGTTTGCAAACATGACCAGAAATTAAGAGACTTGTGAATTCTGGGACTCATTCCATGCAGTGAATCTTATGACTGAAGGATAAATTTTGTCGCGTAATTTTCGATGTGTTATGAGGCATGAGAGCTGCTTTTGATTCCCTTGGCTTGAGTGTTTCGTTTTTGCTGCATTTTGTTGCTTATCTCCGGATCCGTACACTTTAGTACTTTGTTTGGGGGTATAATTCATTTTTTTTTAGCACTGTTACATTTCTAGAGAAAAACATGTTTAAATTACTGCCTAAATACAATCGGTAAATTATAACTGCAATTAAATATAAGAAGAAGAAATTTCTTCATATAATTAGTTACACTTACAATCCAATTGATTGCACATTAAATCCGACTAATTGTATTCGGGCAGCAATTCGGACACTTATTCTCCCAAAAATCTAGTTTTTCCTTTTTTTTTTTTTGTTATTTGTCCACTTTAGTGTTGCCTTCCTTAGCTTTGAAGTGAAGTCAGGAAACTTTTGCTTCCACCTTTGAAGCAAAGTCCAAGCTTTGAATATCCTCACTTGTGGCCAGTATGATAAAGCCAAAGGAAAGAAGAAATAGAAATTGGTATGTAATTATCAGAGTCAAGATGTTAATTTGTAGCTGCAATGGAAGCAATGATCTGTTTTCGGTGGTGGTTTTTCTGAATAATTTTACTTTGAATATTTGGGTAGGGAGGGGACCATAGCAAGGGCTTTTGTTCTGACTGTATCAACGCATATGCTTTAGATGAGAACAGGCTTTCAGAATGTGTTTCTTGAGTGATCAAAACCAGTGCAGGCTCTGTGCAGTAGTTCTTTCAACAAAAAGATAGAAAATTTTTCTGCTTTATTTATTTCTTCTTTATTTTTTCTCTTTTCTCTGTGAAGTTTACGCTAACTATCAATTGAGTCTTGGACTCTTGGGAGACTCTTTTGCTTACAAGCTTCACTTATCAACATTAGCAGTTGGCCCTAACCTTTCTTTATACCTATAAACAATTTTGGAGGGGTTAAAATGAACCTCTTAAACAGGGTACAGTTTTTTGTCAATTTTCTTGTTCAAGTTGAACAAGAAACCAATATGTCAATTGTCTTTTTTCCCATCTTCCTAAAATGTACTCAAAAGTATGACATTCTTCATTGGTATTACCACTACAATATGGCAGCAATTTGCTTGAATGGGACTTGTACATGACAAAACGTGATGATAGTGACCAAGCATACAACTTGTCTCCACATTTCAGTGTCTTGTTAAAACTTAGAACATTGAAATTGAAACCTATAAAGGGAAAGTAGCAGTGGAAGTTTCTTCTTGGAGCTTTGTTTTTCCAACATCTTGAATTCAATATGATGCATTTTTCAGGCTCAGAGAGTATAATATAGACAAAAGCCAAGTCATGCTCTTACACCAAGTATGACAAAATATGCCATCATCTTTTGATGATTTGCACTGTACGCCCCAGTGGACTCAGTTATTTATGAGTTGGGGGACCAGAAACTGCGCCTTTTGCAGCCTGCCTTTAGAGATTTTGTATACATCCACCTCAAAAACATCAAAACAACTGCGGTAACTTGTGTATTGGTGCCACTGTTTTTGTTTGAGGTTTGATGCTTATGTTTGTACAAATTTTTCTGACAAGGCTTGAGGCCTTGGACTGATACAAGGTGAATTGTGAAGCAAAAGATTGCATTTATGTGAATGTATGGTTTGTTGCAAATCTAAAGGGTAGTACTAATTGAGCGGTTAATTCTGTTGTCATATTTCAAAACCTTTGGATGCCCACAACTGAGTTCTAAACAGGCTTTGATAGAAAAAGATAATTAGGTCACCAAGGTTGGAAATTCCATGTTAGAGCTCTTGAGTTTAAATTAATGGAATTGGGGGGCAGAGATTAATGCTGAATATATCTCCAAGGACAATGTGTGGAAAGAAATAAAAAATGTTAGTGTCTTACATATTTTTTTTCGGAGTGGTATTCTGGTTGAAATTACGATTGATATTTTTAAAATTAAAATAGATATTTTTAAAACACATATTATTTTTGTATTTCAAAAACTATTAATTTTATTTTAAAAATATAAGTTGTAATTTGAACCGGAATACTGTCCGTGATAAAAATACCTAAGACATGTATACTTATTCAGAAAGAAAAACAGGGGTTTGAAAGAGAATGATTTAAGACCTAAGAGGGAGAGCATAGAAGTGCTATCATTGTCTTCGAGGCAACATGGTAAAAAAGAAGGAAGCATGGCAATGAAAAAGCAGTGCAGAGCCTGGGCACCAAATAAATTTATGGGCAAAGAGGGAGGCATAAAGTGAGTCTTTGGGGGCTCTTGCCGCTCTTCTCAAAAGATGTTCTCTTTTCTTTTCTTTTCTTCTATTTATTTTTTTATCTCGGGAGTTTCCTTCAAACTTCAAAGCAAAATAATTTCAATAATTTCAATATTTCTGCTTTTTATGGTCATCCAAAATTTTCCAAGCAATTTGTTTATATTATAACAAATTTTTACTTTAAATAACAATATTTATATTTTCTGCATCAAAAATTTATCTTTTTTTTATTATAAAAAGTATGAATATTATTAATTAAAATTGAAAGCTTATTATACAATAAAGACTATTCATTTGACAATTTTGTATGACCAAAGAACCAAAAAAGAAAAAGTGAATAACAAGTATATGGGTGATTGTACTTATGAATTGAATCTATTGAATTTGAAAGTTATTTATTGTTATTTTTAATTAATTATTTTTTATAAAATGGATTTATCACTAAGCACTAGTTCAACACCGTATTTCAATACACCCAACTTATTTTGTTAAAAGAGAGTGTAAATGTGAGAATTTAAATTTAAATTACATGCATAAAAATACATTAATTAATAATTAAACTATTATTTTAGGTGATAGAATTCTACTAAAGTCTGTTACTCAGAATTTATTACCTCTCGACGTGTCCTCGCGGCTAACTGAAGAAAATTGAGGAATCATAAGGCCACATGTGAAGTTAAGATCCCAACACCAATCTCCTTTTGCATTTTCCTTTTTAATTTATTTTCTTTGCTTTCGGAAAGAATCTTTATGTTTACGTGGGGTTTGCTTATAGAAGATATATATAAATATTAATTAATATTATTTATCTTCTTTTCATGAAATGCGATAATTCATTCCAACTTTATAAAAAGAAAGGCCAACAGCACTTGAGGTCTTGCAGAATTATGCTCGGTGTCTCCTAGGAAGCCGTTAACCAAATCATCACAAGCATTGCTAGTGGCTTCATAAAATGAAAACACATGGCCACTAAAATCATGTATTAATTAAGAAATGTACAAAGTTTATTAAGATGCTTGTAAAACTTGAGTTTGACCACGTAGGTATATTTAGTAAGACATGCAAGAAGTATGCAGTATATTTACCGATTTTTAATAGTTTATTTTTTTTAAAAAAATTTAACATATTTTTAATAATCTAACGATATAAATTACCGTATACTTACTGTATGTCTTTCTATGTGTTCCCTACAATATTTTTTGGTAAAACGTTTAGTATCTTCAATTATACCACAAAGCACTTTGAAAGAACTCTCCTGCGAACTATAATTATGAGCAGCGATCAGTGTGGGGAGAAAATGTATCATATGGGGGAATTAATGAAACGTGGGAATGCAAGTTTGGTAATAACAAAACAACTAGTGGAGGAGAGAAGACAATGAGATTGGGTTGTGAGATATGGGGACAAGATGGGGTCTAAGGATGTCTGAATTTGGGGTTGAGTGGTCTGAAGTGTCTTATTCTTGGATGCATTGCCATTGTCTAACGCAAAAATATCATGTGGGTCTCTGCCTAATCGTTGAATTTCATTGTAGAAATTGCAAGTAATGGCCTTGCCCTCCATTCAAAGCCTCAACAACTAGTTGAAGCATAATTATTTCCTACTCATTTTGGTTCTATCCCTCAGTGGTTTTGTTCATTAAATTCATGGGTCCACTCCAATTGTTTGACTCCTTGTTCGAACCTTCTGGCCAGTGACCATAAATCTTGCCTTTGATCTCTCTCTCTCTCTCTCTCTCTCTCTCTCTCAATGGTTTCAGGTTCCATTGATCTTCTCGTGTCCTCTATCGGAGTTAATTGAAAGTTGTCGGCCATGCCCTTTACAAGGATTTGATTTAGCCATGCTCTTTAGACGAAGGCTTTTTTCCTAATTTTTCCCGAATTGGTTTTTTTTATGTAATAAAAGGTTTTTGGTATTTTTATTTTTTTTAAACTAAACTTTAGATAAATTTAGTGTTATTTTAAAATTTAAAAATATAACTGCTATTTGTAAAATTTCATAAAAAAAACTTTCATGATACTTATTTTTGTTCTTTCGCTAATATGGTGTCAACTTAAATTCGACCAAATAATCTAAACTTAAATTACAACTAATTGTTTTTGTTTTCAAAAGTGGTGTATTGGATTGGATTAATAATTGGTTTTGTTTATAATTGGTTAAACTCTTCTAGAATGAAAATCCAGTGGTGACCCATCAATCTATACTCTACAATAATGGAGTCTCTCGTTTGTATTGAAATTCATTTTCATATGCTCTCAGCATTGATAATTATAAATTTGCAATATACCCTTTTGCTTTCCCTATATCCTTTTCCTCTTTAATGAAAGTGCAATTTGGTGACGCCACTATCCGAAAACAAAATCAAGTTGGTCCAGTCATAGTTTGCCATGTGTCACGCCAACATACGGTTGGCCACCTGTCGAGTGCTTACTTGGCTGTGTCAGACCCCTCCCTATTACTGTCTGTTCCGTGAAGCCGAAGGAGTATCAGAAGACGGGCAATACAGACAAATAAAGGATTAAACTGGTAAACTATGGGTGATTAACTTGAGAATCCAAAGTTTGCTTGGTTCCAGCTGAGTGAGCTTTCAATATATGAATTGCCCATTTTTGGTTGAGGTGATTGGTAAGAAAGGAACAATTATTCATGGCTGTCGCTTGTTTTATGGTCCTTAATCCGTGGACATTTTTGTCATTTTGCATGTTCTTTTCCTGTGAATGGTCAATTCTATTATTTATATATTTTGTGCTTAATGATATGATTGGCCATTAGGTTGCAATGGGCCACAACTCATAAGCATCTTTATCCCGGGACCAGGATGTGGCTTGGATGCAAGTTTTTAATATTTAATTGGGTATTGATCAAAATTTGAGCTCACTAATTTAGTAATTTCTCAATTAAGTAGGTATCATACCTGGAGCCAAATAAAATATTGGCCTACTAGACCTGTAAACAACTAAAAAGAAATAAATCTGCAGTTATGTTGAAAATCTGCTTGCTCTTGTTATATTGATGCATAACTTTTTTTTTTTTAAATTTAGAAATGGGTAAGTAGGGGTGATACCTTATAAACCCATTATAGAGATTTGTTCGAACTTCTTATCTGAAGTAAGTTAAATAATCTATACCAAATTTACGTAAGAGCAAATACTATAATGTCTGATAAGTATTATTGAACAACTAGGTAAATTTGCATAACTTTATATAATGTTATATCACTAACCAAAGTGGTCCAACAAGCCCATCTAGTTCATGCACCATGGTCACTAGCCGGGTGAGAACATACCTGGTGGTGTTACCCTTCCCTTACGCACCAAGGTGCTCTATTACTGTCTTGGTTTAAAAAGCAAATCTTTTCTTTTTTTTTTGACCGAAAAAAAGAAAAAGGCAAGTCTTCTAATTAACAGAAGTTTGTTAATTAAATATGTATTCTGAAAATTCTTCCTTTAAGCAATTTGGTTTTACACGTAAATTATTATTGTTGTACTTTAGTTGGAAAGGGCCTGTGATTGCAGCTTTTGCTTTTAAAAGTGTCTCGCTTTTCCTTTTTGTTGAATAGATTGAGATTAAGGTGTGGAATAGCTGTCTGCCGGGGAAAAAATGGAGAAGGACAGTTGTGAATGTGATAGCTGGTAGTGGATAAACAGCCACATGGAATCTAATAAAGTAATCCTCAAAACATTTACAGCACACTGGTCCAAAACAAAAAAAAAAAAGAAGAAAAAAAAAACATTTACAGCACTTAACTGGCTACTAAATACTAATAATACGGGGACACGGGACGTGAACACACTCGTAAACGTAGGTGATGATAACCATTAGGAAGTTGTTATTTACACTCTCTATTTGGCTCCCTACACGCACAAGAAATCATTGTAAGCCCCACTTTAACCTTACTATATGCGTGTAAAGAGCTAAAATGGTCGTGTAAATAACAATTGCCTAACCATTAAATCCGAGACATAAAAAGGCACATCAACTACAACTTATGAATCAAATTTAACAGTTATTATCGCTTGCATTTACGAGTGTGTCCAATATTCTGCGTCTCCATATTATTCTCAATAGAACTGGACATGTAACTACATAAACAACAATAGAAAACCGGAAGTTGCAACAGACAAAGATACTCACAGGGCCACGGTCCTAATGGATGGCAGGTTACCAAATCCACCATCTTCAAATATCGAGCCCTCATTTTCTGCCTCGAGATTCTCACATTCTAACAAAATAAGAGGAAACAAATTGTAAAGGATTAATAAAAAAATAAAAAATCATGGGTTTGGGGCTTTTACTGTATGGCCAAGCTCAGGGAATGTTGGATTCCTAGATGCCTCCAACAAGAGCCATTTTAATCCCTTGACAGCACAATCTGTCACTCCTTCTCGCTGGATCCATTTTGATTTGTTGTCCTGCTAACCACCATCCATGACCCAATAAAAGTACAGATATTCTTTCATAAAAAAAAGTACAGATATTCAGATAAACAGGAATGTTTCTTTCTCTTTTGTTTTTCTTTCTCACTAGTCATCATACTTTTTTACTTGGTAACACCTATCAATTACCGTAATATATAATATATAAAATAATAATTTAATAATAATTTAACGTAATATTTTTATATTTGACTCAAGTTTGAAGTTTAATGACTACGTTTAAAGAAAAATATTTCTTCTTTGATTGTTAGTTTGACTGTACAGACGTGACGTTAATTTTAAACTTAATAATTATCGTGATCAGTTTAAGAAAGGTCTGTTAAACCTAATAATATTTAAATAAATAATTTTTGCTTATAAATTGAATTGAATGAGTACTTTAACTTTAATTTATAAATTTAATAATTAATATATTTATAATAATTTTTTTTTTTTTTTTATAAAACAAGAAAAAAAAAGTGCTGTCATATATGCAAAACTCATTTCAACGCCGATAAGATGGCTCATGGCTCACTGACCCAGAAAGAATTTTGGTCTCATTACATCGATCAAATAATTAAGATATATTAAATATTTGGTAATAATTGTTGTTTCTCATGCCTACTCGTCTTTTGCCATATTTATTGTTTTTATAGACTTATAAAATTCACAAGTACATCCTTTTCTGTTTCCTACTTTCCTCCAAAAATAAAAAAAAAGACTACGTCTTTTTCTAGGCCAATGGATGATTAGTTCTTGAGAATTTCCTATTCTGTCCTTGCCTTGAGAAATATGATGCTTGCACTTGTTTAATTTTGGTTCTTTTAAGATTCAGGCCATGTAATAATATACACCTATATATAATCATTTCTTATAACCTACTAACTCAATGACAGGCATGCTTGTTTCCTTTTTATAAACCAACAAAAAAAAACAGAGAAAAAAAAAAAGCTGGTTCTTTTCTTGGGTCTGACACAAGATTTTTGGTGGGTGGAATTGCTGGAATGGAAAGCAGCAGGTGGGTTCTAACGAAAGGATTGCCTTGAACAAAAGTAATTCAATTTGAAAGTTGGCTGCACTACCAAAACCAAAATTTAGCATTTGTTTATCTGGTTAATGGCAATGAGAAGTAGAGGAGTTGCTATCTGCTTTGTGACTTTCTTCTGGTTTTGGGCTACTGCACATGGATTGCTGTCCCCAAAAGGAGTAAACTTTGAAGGTAACAGAAAAAACTTTCTGTCCTTTTTTACCAAATCTTCAAGAAAAGTGTTTTCTTCTGCTTCAGCTAACTATGAAAATGGCAGTTTTCTAACATGGACAGCTTTTTTTTTTTTCCTCCCCTAGTGCAAGCCTTAATGGGAATAAAAGAGTCCCTCCATGATCCTCGTGGTGTGCTTGATAATTGGGATAGAGATGCTGTTGATCCGTGTAGCTGGACCATGGTCACTTGTTCTCCTGAGAGCCTTGTCATTGGCCTGTAAGTCTTCTGCAATCCTCTTTTTGGCATAGAATTTAATTTTCAATGGCAGAACCAATTCAATTCTACCAACAGGAAATATGTTAAAAAAGAAGAAAATAAGAGAGCAAAATTTTTAAGTTGCTGACCTGCTCTTAACTGCAGGGGAACTCCAAGCCAGGATTTATCTGGTACTCTTTCTCCAAGCATTGGCAACTTGACAAATCTTCAAATTGTGTATGTACACAAAACGAGGCAGCTCTACTTTGTAACTTTAGCTCTTTTATTTTTTTTGTCTTCTTTTTTAAGTATCTAACATGAATGGTGTTCTATCTGCTTTGCAGGCTCTTACAGAACAACAACATTACAGGGCCAATTCCAGCAGAAATAGGGAGGCTTTCGAAGCTCCAAACACTAGATCTTTCTAGCAACATCTTCACCGGCGAAATTCCATCCTCTCTAGGCCAACTGAGGAGCCTCCAGTACTTGTAAGCTTGCCACTTTGCCCATTAAAAAAGGAATTAGTGTCGCATGTTATGTATCTTGCTGTCTAAACTTGTCTTGGGTTGTCCGAACTCGATTTAGGAGGCTAAATAATAACAGTCTCTCCAGAGGATTCCCCATGACAATGGCCAACATGACCCAGCTTGTGTTTCTGTAAGTCTCTTGACCCTATTCTGATGTCTATGGTTTATTTTATGATCACAATTTGTTATTGAAGAAGGTTTCTGTATGTGTGTGGACTGCAGTGACTTGTCATACAACAATCTGAGTGGCCCTGTACCTAAAATTTCAGCTAAAACATTCAAGTAAATCTCTCTCCTCTTTCTTGCCCTCTTTCTTAAACAATGAATAGGACTAACTTTCAAGTTTCCTTTGCATTATTTTGCTGTTGCAGCATTGTTGGAAACCCTCTAATCTGCCCAACAGGCTCGGAACCAGAATGCTTTGGGACAACACTTATGCCGATGTCCATGAACTTGAATAACACACAATGTAAGGAAAGCAGAATGCTATTCAAGTTTGGCAATATTTATTTATGACTTCCCCTCTCAATTTTTTAAATTAGGTATGGTCCTGACATTAGTTTTTTGGCATATTAAGCTGCTCTGCCCTCTAACAGACCAAAAAGTCACAAAGTGGCGCTTGCCTTCGGTTCCAGTGTTGGTTCTGTCTCGTTGATCATTCTTGTCTTTGGACTATTTCTATGGTGGAAGCAAAGACACAGCGAACCAACGTTTTTTGATGTCAAAGGTTGGCATTAACAGATAGCACTTGGATTAACCAGCATTCAATATTTGGATGCTAACTGGTCTTTTACTCTTCCGATGTACAAAAAAAAACAAAGATGCTAACTAATATTTCTAATCAGTGCCACATCATTTTGAATCATCAGATCGGCATCACGAGGAAGTTTCTCTTGGAAATTTGAGGAGGTTTCAGTTTAGAGAGCTTCAGGTTGCTACTCATAACTTCAGCAATAAGAACTTACTTGGCAAAGGAGGCTTTGGCAATGTGTACAAAGGGGTACTTCCAGATGGGACCGTTGTTGCTGTTAAGAGACTCAAAGATGGCAATGCCAACGGTGGAGAGATTCAATTCCAAACAGAAGTTGAAATGATCAGCCTTGCAGTCCACCGTAACCTCCTCAGACTACACGGCTTTTGTATTGCACCAAGAGAAAGGCTTTTGGTGTACCCTTACATGTCCAATGGCAGTGTTGCTTCTCGTCTCAAAGGTAAAACATCAACTTCCAATCTTAAAGATGGTAAAATCTGTTATGGTGAATTGCCAAAACTTCCATTAGCTGAGGTAGGCCATTCATTATTGCTGGCAGGGAAACCGGTCTTGGATTGGGGAACTAGGAAGAGAATTGCCTTAGGAGCTGGACGGGGACTATTATATCTCCACGAGCAGTGTGATCCAAAGATAATTCATAGAGACGTTAAGGCAGCAAACATATTGCTCGATGACTTCTGCGAAGCGGTCGTGGGTGATTTTGGGCTAGCCAAGCTCTTGGATCATCAGGATTCACATGTCACCACAGCCGTGCGGGGCACAGTAGGACACATAGCACCAGAATATCTTTCCACAGGCCAATCTTCTGAGAAAACAGACGTTTTCGGATTCGGGATCCTGCTTCTCGAACTAATAACAGGCCAAAGAGCCCTGGAATTTGGCAAGGCAACTAATCAGAAAGGAGCCATGCTAGACTGGGTAAGCCAGCCTATTGCTTAAAAATTTCCAACAAAGTCATTTGTTTCTAGTCCAGTTCAGTCATTTGAAATTAATCATGATTGCAGGTAAAGAAAATTCATCAGGAGAAGAAGCTCGAAATGCTTGTGGACAAAGATCTGAAAGGCAATTATGATAGAATTGAGCTTGAAGAAATAGTGAAAGTAGCTCTCTTGTGCACCCAATACCTTCCTAGCCATAGGCCTAAAATGTCTGAAGTAGTTAGAATGTTAGAAGGTGATGGGCTAGCAGAAAGATGGGAAGCTTCTCAAAAAGTAGAAGCAGTGAAGTCCAAACCCAATGAATTTTCCTCATCAGATCGGTATTCTGATCTCACAGATGACTCCTCATTACTAGCCCAAGCAATGGAGCTCTCTGGGCCAAGGTGATGTTTTAGTTTTTGGGGTCAGTATACTTAACCATTTGTGTTTCTGAAATTTAGAGGATTAGAAGGCCAGATTATTGGTGAAGCTGTTTCATTATAGCCGGTTGTTGAAGTTACTTTTGGTTGTACAATAGCAGCGTATCAAAACCAGGGAAGTCTTTTTAATGTTTTCTCCAATTGTACAGTATTTGCAAGAAACTGACATGTTTTTATCAGAATCAGTTTTTGCTGTACATTGTATCCTACCGAGTGAAGATTCCATGAGGAATTAAGTTCGATTTTGTGTGCTCATATGTGCAGTGTTCTTAACCATGTGAAAATGCAGTTAGAGGCGTGCGAGAGGCATGTCGTCCATTCAACAACTCATATGTTACTTTATTTTTTTGAATTCATTAATTATTTCGCCATATTATAGCACATCAGCACGCATCTACCATATTGTTCTCACCGTGTTGCTACCAAGTTTTTTCCTTACGAGTATGCTTTGAGTGACAAAGTTCAGATCTGTTCTTTCATTCAAGCCTAAGTGCAGCCTGGGCTGAGGTTTGGCCTAGGTTCCATTCTCAATCCCGACTCAGACAAATGGTAAGCACAAAATACTTGCTGCTATTAGCTAACCAAGATATTTGGGCTTGACCATATGGGCCTAATGGAAATGTAATCTAGCCCAAGACACCTGTTGCTATATGACCTTGAATCAAAAATTGACTGATCAACTTGGGTGGACAAGACCATTGGCTCCTTGGCATGGTCAACACCCACACGAACTGCAATTTGAGCGTTCTAAAATCCTGAAAGCATGATCCGGTGGTGGTAGAGGAGCTCGATTATTGATTTAAGTAATTAGCGTTTAAATTCTGAAATCAATGGACCCAAAAAAAAAAAAAAAATCTTGAAAGCACGCATAATTTGATATGCTCAACTTCTATTCTACTAAAGATAAATTATCCGAGCATTGAACTCTTGTTATCAATATTGCAAATTTAGCCCATTTTCTTTAATTTTTAAAATGGATTAGATGGGTCGTCCAAATTTCAACCGTGAAGAATAAAGATGGAAAATTCGATTCGTGCTTCCTTGAGATTGTTCTAGTACACAATGATCTACTTCGAAAGCATCAGTTGTTTCTGTTACTAACTACCCCTTCAGGTCAACTACAAATTATGTGGGTGCCGAGCTGCTCGACAAAAGGACTGGGCTGGAATATTGTTTTGTTGATTATGACTCGAGAATAGGAAAGAACACTATGGAGGTGTATGTGTATCTATTTGGGCCACACCACAATCTTACTTTGTTCAATTGTGACACAAAAATTTGACTGGGACAGGTCTGGTCGACATGTGCAAATTGAAGTTCATCCCAGGTATTTAACAGCAACTGACACTAACACACAAGCGCCCTTTCAATGGACCCAGAAGCCATACAAACACATGAGGGGATCAGGGCAGCCGTGTCGTTTCACCAACTTGTGGTTGTTGTGCATCCTCATCCTGTGGCCTGTCGCGTGGCGACGCCCTTTCGGCCGAAAGAATTTTCCTAGAGCTTCATCCAGTCAAGCCCTTCTTAGCTTCTTCTACAGTATAGACAAAAACTCCATAGCAATCCAAATTGTAGGCATACGTAAATATGAGGTGATTTGTACTGTTAAATCTTAAAAGATATATTTAATTTTAAAAAATAAATAAACTGTTAAATATCATTATATTAATTATATATTTTTCGTCTACCCTGACAAGCGTGTCTTTCACAAAATTTTGCTCATAAAAGTCCTGTTTTTTTGGGCTTACGCATCAGCAGCTGCTGCTGCCGCTTTGACAGGGAAAGAAACTGCATTGCTTACAAATCAGCATTGATTTGCTGCTTGCTGAGGTGTATTGCTGTGGACCACGAATAGTTTGGGCTACTCGATTTAGTTCTGACTCTCGCAAACCTGAACGCCATTGGGTTCTAGACCAATCCTAGTTTCAAATTGACTGTTTCAATTAAAGAAAGAAATTTAGCTGACAGTTTGGTTACGATTCAGTTAATCGACAAACGCCAATTTTAGGCCGATTTCGATTTGGATTCAACTATCAACAACGGTAACACGTGTTTCTCACGTGTTATACTTCCAACAGACCATGAACTAGGGCACTGTCTGAATGACACGTGGATCCAGAATCTCGGAGCGGACCGATTGCCAGTAGGCCGCACAAAACGCGAGTACAGCTATTTTTTGTACTCGAGTTTACCATCTTCTTAAACTTTGATAGTGACATTGAACTGTGGGACCCGGAGGAAACTCCACGGGACCCACTCCAAAACTCAACCCACCACAAGACATGGCCTTAAGTTTTCTCCCCCACTAAGTTTCTGCCACGTGTCAATCAACAGAATTCTCCACACCCACTTGTGTTTTATTTAGTTCCAAAGCAGCCATTGCCTTCCTGCTCACACTCAAACTCAGTAGCTCAGAAGCCATTAACGTTCAGGCAGAGAGAGCGAGAGACAAAAGGAGCAAAAGGGAGTAATGTTGAAGGAAGAGGAGGGCGGTGGTGGTGGAGGTAGCAACAGGTGGGCACGCGCGTGTGACACGTGTCGTGCAACTGCTTGCGCGGTCTACTGCCGGGCAGACTCTGCCTACCTTTGCGCCGGCTGTGACGCCCAAGTACATGCCGCTAACAGGGTGGCGTCGCAGCACCAGCGCGTGTGGGTGTGTGAAGCCTGTGAGCAGGCCCCTGCTGCTTTCTTGTGCAAGGCAGACGCGGCGTCTCTCTGCGCTGCCTGTGATGCTGATATACATTCTGCCAATCCTCTCGCTCGCCGCCACCAGCGTGTCCCCATTCTCCCCACTTCCGGGTGCTTGTACGGCCCCCAAGTAGGAGATGAGACTGTTGGTGAGGAGGACGAGGATGAGGCAGCTTCTTGGTTGTTACCAAATCCTGAGAAGAACGGCCGCAACAATCAGAACAACAATAATGGTTTCTTGATTGGTGGAGAGATTGATGAGTATTTTGATCTTGTGGAGTACAATTCAGATCAGAATCAACACTCTTCTGAGCAATATACTCAGCAGCTTGCTCAGAAGAGTGGTCATGGTGGTGAAAGTGTTGTTCCAATCCAGTGTGGAGAAGTAAAGGATCAGCTGCAGCAGCAGCAGCATCAATACCAAAATTTTCAACTGGGGTTTGAGAATGAGTCCTCAAAATCTGCTTATAGCTACAACAGTTCTACCAGTCACAGCGTAAGCTTTTGTCTTTGCTGCATATAACATACTAGGCACTGAAAACAGTTTAGAGTTCCTGATGCTTGGAAAAGATTGCCTGGGATTATAGCCGGAGAACCGGCTTCAAATGATCAAACTACATCTTTTCTTAGCAACCAATAGCTTTACAGGCATCCAAGATTACTTCAATTTCAGCTCCTGAACTCTCTTTATGTGGTTACTGTACTAGCATGAATCTGACTCCTTTGTAATTGAGCATGATTTTTCCCATTGAGTTCAGGGGTACGTTTTTAAGTCAGTTGCTCTGAAACTGTATCTTCTTCTGTATGGAGAATTAGTTCAGTGACCCAGTAAATAAGTTGTTTCAACCTTCTGCCGTCGTGGAAGGTTTATCTTAATATACCTAGAAATGGATTATTAGCAATTCTATCTGATATCTTTGTGCACTTTATGAAAAGCTTTCATTTCCTCTGTACCTTTCTACAGGGAAAGTCAGCTCTCATGGCATGACTGATTAGGCACCTTTTTTCTTCTCCCTATTCCCTTCCAATATTCAAATTCATCATTTTTGAGTCTGTCTTCAATGAGTATTATCAAATTAGATAGAGAATTGAGATTGTTCTCAGACCCATATCTTCTTGATGACTTCGCCAAGAAACTTAAAAGCCGGCTGTACAAATATGAATCCATTATGGCTAAAATGGTTTGTCAAGAAGATTGAAGTAATTAAAAGACGTTCAGAAAAATATTTGAGCTACTGTCTAAGTTTGCATAGGTAGTTACCTAGATGGAATTCTGAAATGTTTCCTCGAACATTGAATTTAGTATTCTAACATCTGTTTTTTTGTTTTTTGGTTCTTGTTATTAGGTCTCCGTTTCACCCATGGATGTTGGGGTGGTGCCTGAATCAACAATAAGCGAGATCTCAATCTCAAATTCAAGGCCTCCAAAATGGACGATCGACTTTTTTTCTGGCCCGACTATTCAGATGCCGTCCCAACTTAGTCCCACGGATAGGGAGGCCAGGGTACTTAGGTACAGGGAGAAAAAGAAAACCAGGAAGTTTGAGAAGACTATCAGGTATGCCTCAAGGAAGGCCTATGCAGAGACCAGACCACGGATCAAAGGCCGGTTCGCGAAGAAAACAGATATGGAACTTGAAGTGGATCAGATTTTCTCCATCTCACTGATGGCGGAAACTGGATATTGCATTGTCCCATCATTCTAAATCTTTTGCTACAACAGCAAGGAGAAAGCAAAAATGGTGATTGTAATAGGTATCACTGAAGCTATGTTGCTGATACAATGTTTCTGTATGTTCAATAGTTTTGTCATTTTTCTTACTCATATTGCTGCTACCTTGCAAGTCCCAGGTCCCTGTATATTTATGATTTTGTATTCAATAACTAAGACGGATATTTAAGAACATCAATTTCCTACTAATCCAGAAGCAGGAATCATCTCTACCCAACATATGAAAGTCTCATTAACATATACTTGAGACCCTTGTGAAAAATCCATGATCGCTATTACACTCAATCAACCAACCGGGCTTGCTCGGTTTGGCCGGACCTAGCACCTTATGAGGCTAGAAGGGTATGAGAGTGAGGTGAGGGGATCAAAAGGCTTGTATTTACCAGCAAATCACAAGATGAGCTAAACTACAATATTTTTCCCATTGCCAGGTTCAAATATTTTTCATGATATATGTAGCAAGCAGAGTCTGAACATCAAGATTTCACCATATATCAATAGCAAAAACTAATAAACAGAGACAAGAAACAAAAATGAATGAAATTGTATTATTGACCCTTGGAAATGGACAATAACAGGGCCATAGAATTGCCAACCATGAAGAACAAAAATTAACACTTGTGAAACAAATTAATGCATATTGACTCTTAAATATGTGACACGAGATTTCGCTTGTTAGAAAGCAAATTGGAGGAGATAATTTTCTTTTTCATCTTTTGATTTGTAGAGATTAGGAGCCAACTCTATAGATCAAATTAAGAATTCAGATAACTCTATCACTACACCTACATACGGTGGCTAGTGTAGAAGATTTTCCTTGTCAAGAATAAGAACTGGATCCCTGCAATGGGTGACCCGCTAATGATTTGATCTACATGGGTTTTGTGGTCATGGCCCCGTCACATTATGAACCTTTCTTTGGAGAGGAGGAAAAATGCTGATCAGACTGCCATTTGCGACCAGGTTGCTGATCCAAGATTTCCAAGAGGAGGCCCAATTTATCCAGTTGGCCCACAAAACACAACGAAAGGCCATTCATCAATAAAATCTTGATGCTATGGGTTTCAAAGTAGTGACGGGCCTTATTAACCAACAGTACTACATCTTGTTCTCCTCTTTTTTTTTGTATAAGTTTAATTTTATTTTAAGATTAAAAAAAAAAATCTTGATCTCGATCAATACCCAAAACAAAAAAAAAAATTTTCTTGAACTTTAAATAAAATATTGATCTTTAAAAGCTTTTTACTCGCATTTTCTGCATATGGGAAAGATCTATCAAAGTATTGGCTGGGCGATTAAAGCTCATGCACGCAAAACATGCAGACAGAATTTTTAGCGGCGGAAATTCTTCTTTTTCTTGTCTTTAACTTTTCTTTTTTTTTTAATATACAAATCTAGTGCCAACTTTAATTAAAATAATAAATCTAATACCAATTTTAAAAAATAACAAATCTAGCATTAACTTTGCATATGATAACAAATCTACCATATCGTGAAATTTTTTAAACAGAATTTATCTATTTTGATGATATGATGTTAATTCAAATGATTATCATATTATCGAAACAGACATATTTTCATAAATCTGTCATTTAAATTGGTAGATTTTTTTCATATAAAATTATTACGTGTTAAATTTGTTACCATTATGTAAAGTTGGTGCTATATTTGTTAATTTTTAAAGTTTGTGTTAAATTTATTACTTTAAAGTTGGTGCTAAATATGTAAATTAATTTTATATTTTTTTTAGTAAGACGAGCCTAATTTTAGCACACCCTTTAAAGAAATATAATCCAAATTGTGGGAAATGAAAAATCTTACTTTAGCACAAGATCCCTTTAGCCATCAAGCAAGATCTTATTCCAAATAGCAAATAAATCAACAATTCAAATCAACTTTCCAAGTTTATATATGTTCAAGTCAAGATCCCATTCCAGAGTCCCATATACCCAAACAAAAATTTAAAAAAAAAAAAATCGAAAAGATGTTCATGATCCATGTAAACCAAGTGGGTTTACGTTTTTAATTCAATGTACAAGCTTAACAGACTAGATTGTCCAAGATTTTCGTCCAATCAAAAGAGAATATAATGCTACGCACTTTTCCTGTCTGGATGTGGAATTTTGCGTCATCAAAATTCTATGAATTTACAGAGAAGTCATATTATATAAACATAAAAATTAGGTATAAAATAATAATATATGTTTATTATCTAAATCTAAACTATTAATTATACTGAACTCTTTATTCAATTAATAATTAAAATTCAGATAATAAGTTTGTATAATTATTTTATATCTAAATTTTGTGTGAATATATTTTATTTTATATATATTACTTAACAGTTGCACATTGTATACGCGCACCTTTTCTTGGTGCCATTTTGATTATGTCCTTATTGCATCAAATATAATTATGTTATATTCCATTCCAATGTGCCCAGAAAATGAAAATTGTAGCAAACAATGCATATTGTGCATACATTTGATTTCCCAGCTTGCATGAGTATATACCATTTTTTGGACGAGCAATTTTCACATGGCTTCTATATTGTACCTTTGGATTCAGCATGTTAATCATGTTTGCAACAATATCTTAAAGATTCTTTCTTTCCTTTTTTTTTTTTTTTTGATGGATATCTTAAAGATCCGTATCTACATACGCTAATGATATGTTTTACTTGACTATTGGAACACATGAAAGGAACAGGAAATTGGGGCTTTAATTAATCCATGCAGTGCAGCCGCCAGAAGATGCCATGGGGTTTTTAAGGGCACATGATGCATGATCCCATAGGTTTTTTTTTTTTTTCTTTTTTTTCTTTTGTTGGGGTCTAGAATTGAGGAAGAGGGATTTGACTATAAGTAAGGAGTTGGATTAGGGTAGAGGAATTGAATTATAAGTAAGGTACGAAATTTGAATTGCACATTTCACACAAAGTTTTATACTTCGTAGTCTATATGTTACCCTTAGTGAGAGTTCAAAACAAGTATGTTATACTTAGTGTTCACAGCGACAAATTTAAGTATCACTCTATTTTCGAGTTTATATTACTATCAATATTCATAATTGTATCGATTAATTGTTAATTGATGTTAATTCAATTAAAAAATAATCTAATCAATGGATACAATTAAGCTTTTGTTTGGGAAGAGAGAAAAAAGAGGAAGGGAGAAAAAAACAATAAAGGAAGAAAGATTTTGTTCTTATTTCTTTTATGGTTTATGAATTGGGAAGAAAAACAAAATTTTGAAATTTTTCTTTGTACTCCACCAAATTCACTTCTCTTAATTTTAGCCAAAAATTTATTGATTTTCTTAATTGATACAAAATAAAAAAATTTAGCCCTATTAAGTCTTTTTATTGATGCTCATTAATTTTAATATAACAGCAAGACGAGTATCATAATACATAATATTCTCTTTTCCCTCTTTCCACCATCTTTTAAATAAAAAAAAAAATCTTCTTTCTTCACATTACTTAGAAGGTAGAAAGTATCAAAAAATTT
Source organism: Carallia pectinifolia (assembly GCA_037832335.1). NCBI lineage: Eukaryota > Viridiplantae > Streptophyta > Magnoliopsida > Malpighiales > Rhizophoraceae > Carallia > Carallia pectinifolia. The sequence goes on from CM075443.1 coordinate 20,154,868, forward strand.
TCTTCATTCATCCAATTTTTCATCTTTTTATTTTCCTATCCCGTACTTTTTATAATCTAAATATAATGTAAAATTTTATTATTGTTACTCACATTTCCATGTTAATTTAATTTATGCGTAATTTTACACCGTGTAAATTATTTTATTATATTTTATTTTAAATATGTTCCACCTGCGATTCTAATTAGATAAATAATGTCTGGCACGACAACTCACGTCTCCCGCCGAAAATTGGCTGTCTCCCGATGTTAGATGTGACATCACACGTCAAAAGTTTTTGAGAAGAGGAACGTGAGCGGCTTGTGTTTCCATCGTACGCCCTGTAGATTTGAGTGCAAGCTTACGTGAATTGACCCATCATAATAACACAAAAGAAAATATAAAAGTAAAATAATGAAAATAGTTAGATAATTAAATTAAAAAAATATTAAATATTATTAAATAAATTAAATAATTATTTTAGTATTATTAAAATTTTAGTTATCTGGTGAAAGTCTAAACAAACAACTTGTCAATCCAATGACATAGCAGGCGAGACTGACAATCATAAAAAGAGAAGAAGTTGGGTATTTTGGGATTAAAATGTACAGACATTAATTCATGGGCTTTTCATAAAATTGCTCAACTGTACTTGTTCAAAAAAGAAAATTTGCTCAACTGCACAAAGCATCTCTTGTAAGTTTTTGCCAAGTTGATCAATCATGGGCATACCAGATTAAAGCTTCCCATACAATTAACCCATACTGTGAATTGGGATTGGGCAACAACGAATCACATAAAGTAGTTCCACTCTCTAATGACCAAAAAAACAAAAGACCCACTCTTTAATACAAAACTAACCCTCCGTTTGATTTGTGTACAAGAAAAGAAAACAAAAGAAAACCCAATTTTCAATGCAAAGTCTCATGTTTAGAAAACGTGAGAAAATGTTATGAAAAGCTGAGAAGAAAAAGACTATGAAAACTTATTTTTTAAAAAAAGAAAATATAATGACTAAAATAGTCTTATTTTTTAACCTAATTCAACTCATTATTTAATGATTATAACGATATTTTTATAATTTTATTTATAAATTTTTCTTTCCCAATATTTCTCATATATTTTAAATATAAAATTTTACTTTCTCGCTATTTTTTCACAATTTCTTTCTCATCAAAATCTCCTAATCCAAACAAACCATAACTAATCCATATGATGTAAAAGAACCTCACTCAGTCTCTCTGTCTGTCTCTCTACCCCCACCTCTTTGTGACTAAGGGCATGCCATCAAATCAATTCCAATATAGATCATCTTTTCTTTAATTTTAAGGAATGATGAATTTGTGCAAGAAACAACAATTGCACACAGCTCAAGGATTAGCATATAAATACACCTTTATCTAACTGTTTTGTTTTCTTTTTTCCGTTATGTCTCTCAATATATGCCTAGCACTTGATTATTTACCTTGACACAATTCGGGCATGCTAGCAAACACATGGGCAGTGGTGGACTTGTACTCTCTCTTAGTTGTTACCTTAGTTACAGGCTATGTGACAACTTCTCAATTCTAGTCTCTCTCTTTTACAGGCAGATTTGATGAGCCAGAGTGGAGCTCATTAGATTTTTTTTTTAGTTTAATTTTTACTTTCCAATGTAAAAAATAATAAAAAAAGACCACCAAATCTTCTAAAAATTAGTGCCTTAGATATCATCTATTTGCATTAAATGTGATGGAACATTTAGGAGAATGTCATTATCTTATCATTGCAAAATTAATTGCTTGCATAGTTAAGTGTATGCTATCTACCATAGCATTTCTCTTGCCATAAGCCCACTTTTCTGTCTATGATTGGTCAATATCGACGCTTCAATCCTGGCTTTATTAGTTTTTGTTAATTTATTTTATTAACTTAATGCTGGCTCCTGTTAATGTATACGTATGCCTAAAGAACACGTCTACTGGGCCCATCAATTGGATAAGCAAAATGCCACCTTTGGGACATTTTTTGTCACTTTTGCTCTTTTTCTTCTTGTCGGTTGCTTCATCTTTTAAACATACGTTGCAGAACAAAAATTTTACACGCTACTCAAGGCTCGAAAAGTGACAAAATTCAAGTTCCATTGCTTGCAATTGTCTGTCATCCATTCTGGTAAATGTGACTTAAACGCTACAATTAATCCTTGGATTAGTTGGTGGGTTTGCCTCCACGACGCACTCTTTGTAGAGACATTGTTAATTTTTTGAGATTATATACATATTTTATCTTAGTTGTTTGGACATTGTACTTAAAAAGAAACATATAGATCTTTAATGTATCTCTCGCACCGTTACAACTTTTTTCTAATTAGTTAATATTAAAAACTTATAATAGCTTTTCTGTTAAGTGCGACCGCTTTTGGTAAAGAGCAAACAGACATGTTCCGAGCATTTTTGTGTCGAGCAGTGTTTTAGTTAAAATTATAACTGATATTTTTGAAATAATACTGATAATTTTTAAAATGTAAAAATAACAAGACTTTCAAAAATATTAATTTTTCGTTTTTAAAATATCAGTCACAGTTTCAACCAGAATACTGTTTGAGACAAATTCACCAAGGTTAACAACTTTTTTTTCTTTGGTAAATGTTATAAAATAATTAGCCAATCTGAGCCAAAAGAATCTTCGGAAAACTTTTTTTTTTTTTCTATATCGCCTTTTCTTATAGTTAAGAAATTAGAATCATGCAGAGATTTTGGTGGACAATCTTGAGAAATTTTGGGCACCCACTTGACCAATAAACTTCAAAAGCATTCAATGCTACTCAAAGTATAAGTGGAGTGGAAGAAAGAATCATATACATTACATACATATAATTAACCACCTTTACAAAACCAGCAAAATGGCATTAATGTAACTTCTCAACACCACTCCCCTTTACTTTGTTCCGATCCAAATCCAAGCACTGCGGAAACTTCAACTTAACTCCTATAAATTAAGCCAACCTTGTCATCTTTCAGCATCACAGAACCCCAGCAGAAAAAATTACAAAAAAAACCCAAATTATATAACAACACAGAGAGAGAGTGTTATCAGGAATGAGGCATGTAACCAATTATACTGAGCTTACAGTTGACGTTGGATTGCAGCATTGCAACTCTCCCCTTCCTTACCTTATTGTTGGTTTAGCTCTCCTATTAGGACTCGTAGCAGTTGCATTGATAATTATGGCTTGCTCCTACATAAAATCAACTTCTGATGCCGCCGAAGAAAGATCGAACAACAAGGAAGTTGAGATGCATCATCATCATGTAGATACTGAGCCGAAGATTGTGGTGATCATGGCCGGCGATTCTAATCCCACCTACTTGGCCAACCCGGTCTCTACCTCCACCTGCCAAAGTGAAGTCTCATCGTCTGAAAAATGTTGCCACACCTAAACCTCCATTAAATGTTCCCATGTTTGGGATAGGAGAGGTGTCCCCATCCACCAGGAGTGGAGTTTGCAGCAGGACTTACGTGTTACTCACATATAAGGGACTCAACAAAAACCAGCTGGATTCGAATTCAAGATGAAGCATATCAGGAGTCGAATCCTTATACTTCCTTTCTTTTTCTTGCACGGTATTCTTTGTTTCTGAATATATATGTATTAGGTTAGGCTTAATTCGGTAGTTGGTTTGGTGTCTCCGGCAACATGTAAATTGACGAGTACATGAATTCAAGGATATTGATAGCTTTTCCAATTGCTTGATGTTCTTATTATCCGGATACCAACCTCTTCTCATTTGCTGGAAAGGAGCATAAGACAGACCAAACAGAAAAGGGAAGAAACATGGGATGTTTTAAAACCAGTTAATACTCCATCAGGAAAAAAGTGTATGTAATTGCAACCAAAAAAAAAAAGGAGAAAAAGTGTATGCAATGCTGCAGAGAAGAACAGAGGACGAAACAGAGAGAAAACCAGGGCGTGGAGGACCCCATCATTACAAGGGTCCAAACAACAGGACCAGGCAGCGATGAAAAATGTGAAATTGTGTGTGGGTGGTGGTATCCGTATCAAATATCATGTTCTTGGGGCACAATCAGCCGTATCAGATATTTAGTACAGAGAGTTTCAATACAGGACTGCGGTCAATATGACTTGATCATGATGCAGATTGACATTATACTGCCATGATCATTGTTGAACGTACATTTGTGGTGCTAATCCAGTTTATTACAGTTTCCTAGCTTTGCTCAGGTTGATTCATTTCCGATTCTCCTTAGAAATCCCCATGAAATAAATGATGGAGACGTAAAAAAAGAAAATGTAAATGTAAAAGAAATGTATAATGATCGATTGATTTTGTGTAATTAAATAATTAATATTTATAATTAAAAATAATAAAAATATATTTATTTTTTATTATAAATATTAATTATTTTATTATACAAAATAATTAATTATTATTATTATATATCTATTTCAAAACTACTCTTACTTACGCGCATGTACATTTTTTGTGAATAATGGTGGCTGCCATCACATAAATGGACCGTAATCCTCCACTACTGCAACCTCCAAAAATGATTAGACGTTAAACAAATTGATAAAGTGGCTATCGAGAAAACTAATGTGACTTACATTAAAAACAAAAATATTGGTATAATGAATTTTAATATTTTTGATATTTTAAATAAAATTAAAATTAAAAAATTTTAACATAAAAATTAATTTTTTATTTTTTATTATAAAAATTATCAGTTTTATTTTAAAATTATTAATCTCAATTTTATTTAAAATATGAAATAAAATATTAAAATTTAATACATGTATTAATACTGTTACCTTGAATATTAGGCGCTTACCTTATATGTTAGGCCTAATCAAAGCACACTCTAATAAGTTGCACATTTTCTACACTCTCTGACGGGGGATATGTAAAAGAATATTCTAACTTAATATACAGATAGAATGTTATGTTGCCACTCCAAAGTGTACATTGTATACCGGAAGACCTTGAAATTATGTAGCAGGAAAAATGGAAAGAATAGAGGAGCAAGCGAAAAACCGTGGTCTTCTCGAGTAATAAAAAATAGTAATACTAAATATCTCAAAAATTGTATTATAAAATATCTTGAAATATATAATTATAGAAAGAATCATTAATTTTTTAATACTGTTAAATAAAAATAAATAAATAAATAATTCTTTTCATAATTATCTTTTCATAATTATATTTTTTGAGATATTTTATAATATAATTTTTAAGATATTTAGTATCATTGGAAAAAAAAAAAATTACAGGCCACTAGCCAAAGGTTCAATAATAAAATAACCTAAACTAATGATTGTAAGTCTAGGATCTGATACTTAGTCCATACGCACAACAAAAGAAAAAATCAAAGGAAAGTGCATTATAATAATATTATTTATATAATAATACCCATTAGGGAATGTTGTCACCATTTACAGACTTTCAATCTTTGTTTTCTGGAATGCTCTTGGAATTCTCAAACCCTCTACCATTAACGATTTAACATACAGTAGTTAGTTGTCCGCTGAGGAAAGCATGTTAGGACTGATCAATTATAATATGAACACAGTTACATTAACTTTTTTTTCTTATAATATAGCGTCTTCTAGATAGATGTTCTAAATATAAAAGAGATTTTTTTTTTTAAAATACTAATATATGCCTTGAATTTTTAGTATTCTGATTACAATTAAAATTAATAATTTTGAACTAAAACTAATAATTTTTAAAATGTAAAAATAACAGCTATTAATTTTTATTTCAAAAATTATCAGTTTTATTTAAAAATTATCAAATTTAATTTTAATCAAAATATTAATTAAAATATTAAAATTCAACACACTAACATTTTTTTTTCTTTATAGTGTCTTTTACAAAAATAAGTAAGGTTTGATGATCTTTCAGAAGAAAAACAATTATAAAAAAAATATTAAAGAGAAGAGAAAAGAAACTCATATGAAAAAAGTGTTTAAAAATTTAAGGCAAACAAATTTTCAACAGTAAACTAGTACACAAACTAAATTTTATTTCTTGGCAACTGAAATCTGGTAGAAAGTGTTATTAACTGTCAACAAATTGGAACAATAACAAAATTCAATCGGCATTTTTTTTTTATTTGAGTAACACTAGTTAGTTTTAAATATATAGTAACATTAACATTTAACAATTCTGACAATTTATTATTTTTTTATTTTTTTATAAATTTAACTATCAAATAATTTATACTATTTTATAATTATTTTAAAATTATCTAAATGAAAACATCATGTCTTTTTTTTTTTTTTTTACATTGCGAAACTATTTACCCAGCATTGGGGGCGTCAATAAGATCACAAATATTCACAATAGCACTGTTGGGAGTCCAACAGCAAACAAATAGCAATACCCAAAACCTTAACCAAACATGAAACACCGATTCAAATGGGACCTACTTCATTGTCCCAAAGTCAGCCTCCCGATGGTCTCAATTAATTAAGCCATAAATTAAGTTCGTAGACAAAATTATTTGGGTGGTGGGCAATAATTCCAGCATTATGGGCAAAGTTGTTGGACTATTGATTTCCGCTCACCGCTCAAATTCTAACTTTGAATAATTAGGTATATAAAACTTGAGGTGAAATCTGAAATATAAATTACTTTACTAAAAATTAAATTGATAAATTCTCTTTCAACTCCAATTAAAAAAAAAAAAGGTAAGAACTAATAACTAAAAAAAACTTTAAAAATCAGATAATTTGAAATTCGAACTCTCGAAATTTCACTAATAGTTAAATTGATAAATTATCCCAAACTCTCTTCCAACTCACCAAAAAAAAAAAAAAAAAAGTTGAAAATGGGATCATATGCGTGGTATCTTAGTCCTGGGAATAACTTTGGGAAGGGAGCACCTAGGCAAAATCGCGTCCTCCTCCATGTTCGTTTGGTACTAGTTGAGCATCTGCGTGTGAAAATGTACCAAAAAAGTTTATCAGATACCCACATTCGCACGAACGGATCTGGCAAATATAATTTTGAAGCATATCTGTCACATGTTTTGATGTACCCATTTATTCTTTTCTTTTCAATCCACAAGGTTAATTTATTTGCTTTTTTTTTTTTATTCTTTTTGAAAAGACTGTAGATTCTGACCCACATAGTTGTGGTAATGCTCTTCTAATAATTAACCACGGGTCAGTTCACAAAAAAATAATCAGCCACTAAAAAATCTACTTGCCAATTTTATTTGCAAAAGTAAAAAAAAAAAGGAAAAAAATTCACGGCTATGAGCGGATATTATCTTCGCATTCTTGTTTTGAAATAATACGTATGTAGCCCATTAACATTTTTTTTTTGGTCATAAGTGAGGCCTAAAAGACTATAAAAAGTGAATAAGAGCAATAAGATTCAACACAGAATCGATAAATTTTAAGTAATAGACATGTGTCCATCAATTTGGTAAAATGGAAAACGTTTGGTTCCATTTATGATTCACCAAATATTTGGATTTATTATTCCATCAGCCCTCCCTCGTGGTGGGCTGAATGGCATCGGAATGTTTTGGGATTGGTGGTAGATTTGGATGACGATCTTTCAATCTTGTATGTTGATTCATCACAATCACATGCAGCAATTACCTATGATTCAAAAAGAAAGGCTGATGTACTCGACTATATCTTGTCCAATTAATTTATGACTCTGAGAGATAGCTCTCATTTTGTATGATATTAAGTGTTTTTTGTTACGATTTCTTCAATGTATTTTGTTGTATATTAGCTGACAGACTAATATGGTTGTAAACTGAGTTGTTAGACAGTTTAAAAGGAGTTTCTATCCCTTAGACTGAGTGTCCAATACTCCATTTGAACTCTCTCCTTTGTTGGACAATTATTACTAATAATATTATGATTTTCATTGTCAAAAAAAGAAAAAAAAGGAAGGCTGGTCGGTGTTTAAAAAGAAAAAAAAGGAAAAAAAGAAAAAAGAAAGGCTGGTTGCATCAATGAATTGGACGACGTCTTCTGATAAAACATTAAGCGAAAGTGTCAAGAATGGGATTCGAACCCATGCCCTTTCGGACCAGTACCTGAAACTGGCGCCTTAGACCAACTCGGCCATCTTGACGATGTGCCTAGGGCTTTCAAACAATTATAAAGAACTAATTTTTTGAACAACAACCGCACCACTCAAAGCTTTTTTTTTTTTTTAAGCTTGATAGATGCCAAATTGTGGCTCTCATATTTTCTTCAAGTATTTAGTGTCGTATACCGTGTTCTGGATTGCAAGACAGAATCCAGGGTTTGTAAGAGATATTCCCATATTTGAGAGGGGTTTTGATATTCACACACGGATTTTAACTTTATGCACACAAAAATATTGTCCAAGGTAGCTAATGCAACGGTTTACATATCTACAGTACCGGCTTGAGTTTGTATAAAGTTAAAACAACGTGTAAATGTTAATTCCCATGGTTTGTTAAAAATTTTGCATTAAAGTTAGTTCTATATTTAAAATTTAAGAACAACAGGAAATCTTCATTAGTTCTATGTTTGCTAACGAAATTGAATGTTGAACTTTCAACTAAGCAAAGCAAATTATCCCCACTTTGCGGAGTCAGGCAAAACATGTCTCAGCCTGTACTTATAATTTTTACATCCAAATTCCCTCTTCAATAGCTTAGCATATGCCTGAATTTTGTGAATGCATATAATGGATCGAAATTTCAAATTTGTACGGATATAGATATAGTATGAAGCCATGGCAATCGGAGATGCAACATATAAACTGAAGAAAAAAGGATAAATTTAACAAATATACCACCTAAGTAGTCAAATAAAACTTCTGTTCAGCATAAAGTCTGGAGCAGAAATTTATTGTGCTCATTGAACATTTTCCCAGCTAGACACCACAAGGAGTGCGTCAGTTCTTCAACTGTTTTGCAATCTTGAACCATTCTGTATGGAAAGATCCTTTCATGTCGACCCGTTCATATGTATGAGCACCAAAGTAATCTCGTTGAGCTTGGACCAAATTAGCGGGCAACCTTTCCCTCCTATAAGTGTCAAAATAAGCAAGACTAGCAGACATACCAGGAGTGCTGATACCAGAGTTAATGGCAAGACATACAACCCGTCGCCAGGCAGATTGACGCTCAATTATTTCCTTTGCAAACTCAGGATCCATGAGAAGGTTGGCAAGTTCGGGATTCCTATCATAAGCCTTCTTAATTCTGTCCAGAAACACAGCTCGGATAATGCAACCCCCCTTCCAAATCCTAGCCAGTTCTCCCAACTTCAAGTCCCATCCCTGCTCAATGCTCTTTGCTCGAATCAAATTCATACCCTGTGCATAACTACAAATCTTGGAAGCATAAAGTGCCTGCCTCACGTCATCAATCAACTTCTTCTTATCCACCAGTTGATCAGTCAATATATCTCCGAAGCCACCTGATTTAAAGACTTTGGCAGCCTCAACTCGTTCTTCCTTCAAACCACTGAGAAACCTTGCATCCAACGAAGTTGCAATCGTGGGAGCTGCAATGGAAAGATCAGCAGCCTGCTGCACAGTCCATTTACCAGTACCCTTCATGCCAGTCTTGTCCAAAACCTTGTCAACCAAATACCCATCTCCTTTATCATCTTTGATTCCAAATATATCTGCAGTGATTTCAATCAAGAAGCTCAGAAGTTCACCTTTGTTCCATTCAGTGAAAACACTTTGCAGTTCCTCATTCGACAATTTCCCAACTGATTTTAAAACATCATAGGCCTCGGCAATTAGCTGCATATCACCATATTCAATTCCATTGTGAACCATCTTGACAAAGTTACCAGATCCACCTTTCCCAATGTAAGTGACACAAGGGCCACTGTCAGGAACTTGGGCTGCCACTTTTAGAAGAATGTCTTCAATGTACTTGTATGCATCGAAGGAACCTCCAGGCATCAATGAGGGTCCATTGCGTGCACCCTCTTCCCCTCCTGAAACTCCCATTCCAAGATAAAGCAAACCCAATTCAGCCACAGCCTTTTGTCTCCTCTCAGTGTTCTCATACCACTCATTCCCACCATCAATAATACAATCACCTTTCTCCATGTAGGCAGAGAGAGTCTTTATTGTTTCATCAACAGGTGCACCAGCCTTTACAAGCATGATTATAACTCGAGGCTTTTGGATTGACTGAACAAAAGATGCAGGATCATGGAAGCCATACACAGGAAGATCTCCTTCCTTCTTAGCTCTGTCAACTGTCTCATCGACTTTAGAGGTTGTTCGATTATAAACAGAAATGGGAAAGCCTTTCTCTGCAATGTTAAGGGCCAAATTTTGGCCCATGACAGCCAAACCAGCAAGGCCTATTCGTGTGGGTTTTGAGGGTGCAGCCATAGTCTTCCTGTCCAAAAAAAAAAAAAAACAGAAATGAGCAGAAAAACAAAAACGATTCAAGAATTTGAAGAAATATTTTCCAGGATCTCAGAAAGAGCTAACATCTGCTTTTTAGATGGAAAACGGACAACATCCCATTGTGGTAATCCTTCAACCCGAAAAATCAAGGGCATTGCAAAAGACCGTTTTCCACAACAAGCATAACGTAAGTAACACCACATTGGTGGTGCCCTTTAAGAACTTTTCAAAAACCAGGTCACCACAGATCTGTCCTTCACAAAATTCCAGCAGCCAAAAGATTAGGCCAGAAGACTTTGGCAATCTATTCAGATATGGATGGCCACACTCACTCCCCATCCACATCTTTCTTCCCCATGATAAAGAGCCTTACATCATCACAGAACAAAACTGGGAAGAGGGCAACATGCCAGGTGTCTATTTTTCCAAAGAAAAAGTCTATTTCTGAAAATGGTGCAAGTTCATGGACAAATAGGCACAATTTATTACAAAATCCTGCGGAAAGTTCCTCAATTCACTAACCCTTAACCTAAGATAGCCTCTCTTCACCCTTTGGATACCAAGCTAGCCTGTGTTTACAACCAATTTCACATTGAATACCAACCATGCCCCACTTTACAATTCTGCAAGCGCGCACACAGTAACAATAAAGCGCACACTCTCAGGGGATAAACAGGTGGGGTACTTTTGAATCTAAAACTTTGGTTCCTATTTTAGCGAGAACCAATCATACATGTCCCTTTATTCAATTAGGTTCCATTTCTTTAAATACATAAATCTGCTGTTCTCCAAGAAACTAATTTTGACAAATCATGAAAGAAACCCATAAAGATGTTGACTTTACAAACTTCTATCATAATCATACCAATTATCAGACTCAGATTGACGAAGTTACCCACCAAACAATTAGTTACAAACCAAGAAACCAAACCCAGATCAACGATTCTAAAGCAAAAACCAGAAACAATAGTTTCTGTTCTAGATTCAAGAAACAACACAAGTACACAAAAGTCACTAAATTCTCTCTAACAAGGATGCCTTGAAAAGTATAAATAGTAACGAAGTACACACCTTTCTCCAGGAAATGCAACAACAGCCTCTGATTGATGGAATAGGACCAGACCCAGAAAACTGAAAGATCTGAGTTTTGAAGAGAGATCGGTTGTTTAGGTGGCAATAACGATGAGAAAAAAATACAGTTTAAGGTGGAGCCCGAGTCCGTGGGTGCAGAACTAGTTAGGAGTTAGGACACGGTGTTCTCTCTCTCTCTCTCTCTGTATGTCTTTTTCAATTAATTTTATTATTATTATTATTATTTTCATTAAACGGTTCAAAATTTGGCTACATGTCGTTCGATAAGTGGGAAATCAGAAAAGGGGGAAAAAATCAGTAATGTGGAGTTGCCATTTTGTTAGAATTGGAGTTCCTTCTTTTGTCTTCTATTGTTTGCTCATCAAAGGCCATCATTTTTCATTTTAATATGCTCTCAATTCATGTTTTCAGATACTTGAGTTGTTATTTCGGTATAAACTTTGATAGTTATATTGGATATCTATATTATAATGAATTTGTTTATTTTTATAACAAAATTTATAATTTTTTTAACAAAAAATAATATATTAATTTCTTATATTATATTTTATTAAATTTATTGTACAAATGAATAAAATTATCACAACATATATATGAAATATGACTAACGACATATGAATCCCAAATTTTTTCTTAAACTTATATATTCGTACATTGTCAGAAAGTGTATGCTGGCATTTTTGCTGACCATTAAGAGACTAATGATGCCGTCATTGACAGGTGACAGGTAAGTTTGACTGTAAAATACTAATACTAGTAGTTTGTAAATACTCCCTAACTTGAAGCTGTCCTACTTGACTTCCAACATTACCTTGTGATGCTGGGGACGACAGTCCTTATGCCTACTGCCTTTGCTCCCCAAATGGGAGGTGGAAATGTAAGGCCTAATGGGAAAATTTGCATATAATTTCGGGGGATAATTCATCGTTAACTCATCATCCTCAACCCGACAAAGCAAGGCAAATAAAAGAGCCAAAAAACGTCAGTCTGCAGAATATGCTACACATCTGCGAGAAGCACAGAATTAGGATAAGATGGACATAAGTTGGAACAAAATTATTTCATTGTATTACAAATCACCATTTGAACATTTGGGCTTTGGCAAATTATTATACGAATAGTTTTTAACAATGAATGTCAACAATAAGCAATCTAATCAAATGATAATAGGTACAGGCTGGACACGTCAAATTGAAGGCAATATCTATGAATAACTGCATTCAAGTCTACAAATAATTTCAGTCAAAAGCGCTTTGCGTGTACATTACCAAATTGGTAAAATCCAACGGACTCCAAAAAGTCATCCCTGATGTGGGATCCAAAAATTTGCCAAGAATGTGAGTAACTCTGTGTGGACGCTTGCAGTCCATTGATGCGTTCCTGTCTTCCTGACCATAACGAAGTTGAGGATAGCGAACATCTAAAGCCCAAAATTGCACATCTGAACAAACTCCATATCGTTGTCGACATATTTAGTCCAGAGATTCTTATACTGGTTCATAGCAATATCAAGCCAAGGTTTCATGTTCCCATTGTAATGAATGACTGCAGCATTGCTGATCTCATCCATGCTAACGCTTGGATTGTAACCAAGGCCAAGCACGTGCCACGATTTGTCCAACGACTTTGTTGTTGAGTAGAAGGTGACCAAGCCGGGAGGAAGAACACCCAACTTCCATAAAGTGCCATCCTCATTCTGATCACAAAAGATTGATAAATTCAAATTATCTCGAGCTATCAAACAAACAATACGATCAACTAGTTTAGTAAGCATTTCGCAAAAAGACTAACATAAACTTTCCAGCACATATTACTTCTCTAGGCCATCAAAAATCTAGAACCTCTTGGTAAAGCTACTATATAAGTGCATACAATGATATCTGGATGCTACGAAGCTTCAAAAAGGAAGTGAAGATCACTTACCAAATTTTGCCAGTAATGGTACTGCTCAGTACATTTCTCGCGCCTCCAAGCATCAAGATCGAATATATTCATCCCAAAAGCCCAGGCACAAGCCTTGGGGTTAAACCTTTCCTTAATTAATGGGTGTGAAAAATTCAAGTACCGCGCATAGCGATGAAACGTCCCGAAGCAGGTCTCAACAGCACCATTAACCTTTCCATCTAAGTCAATCTTCCACAATCCTGTCAAGTCTTTTTGAACAACCACATCATCATCTAAAAGTAGGATCTTGTGCAAATTGGGATACATTTCGGGTAGATAAAACCGAAGATGATTCAATATAGACATGTAAAATCTTTGCATATTGGCATTTTCATGTTGCCTCAGCACTGGCATGTAAGATGAACTCAAAAGGCGATAATCATCCACTGCCTTGACTTCCACTTGTGCTCCTCCTTCCACCGGCCTCATCATAAACCACATCTTCATGGCAGCCACATTCATTCTTTCAGTAACCACATGAAAAACATGTTTCCATGGTTCCTCTGCATTCTTTACCACAGATCTGACCACCACTGACACAGCAATCACATTATTTGAAAAAATTGCATAATGATATAGACTTGGATCCTCGAATTCTGGCCCTGGTTCCACTTCTGTATATTTCTCTGGATGTGTGATCCTTTCTTCAACAAGTCTCATTGCCAAGCAATGCAAACTCTTTGGTGTTGATTTCGCAGCTATCAAGCTCGCCAAAGCCCCATTCTTCTTAGCCTTGGCCAACAACTCCTGTACTGCAAAGATGGTATCTTTCAGCTTTTGGATCTTAATCTGATTATCATAACTCTCCTTTGCTTCAACTATCATCAAACGAGCAATTTTCACTCTTTCCTTTACTTCCTTCTCAAATTGCCTCAATACATCCTCATCTAAAGGGCCCTCCACTTCAAACAATGCGGATTTATAATTTGGATTTGTTGACAAATCCCTGAAATTCTGTGCCAGATCATCAAACATTTTCAATTGCTTAGAGATGTCTAGTTTCAGCTTCCTCGCATAAGCAGCATAATAATTAACCAGCATCAAGTGATCATTGGCTTGCTTGTGTATCAAATCCAATCGAGTTTTCAATGGATCTGATTTCAGCGCCAAAAATGTCCTCTGAACATATGCATTCCCACTGGTAGGAAGTGACTGCCAACACAAAATCAAGCATAAAAATTACCCCCAAAAAAAGTCAACAAAACTGATGCCAGATTATCGTCAAATACCAACCCAAGAGGCAAAACACCCAACAAAAGTATTTAAAAAAAAAATGCAACCCTGCAAGCTGTAGTTCATGTTCAACCAATCAAACCCAATATATCCTTAACAGATAGAAAACATATGGAAGATCAATTCAAAACTGACTAACTAACAGTAAGCTGATGATCCTAACTGGGATACTGACCCCACAGCTAAACTTAACAAATATCATACAAAAGGCCATAACCTTTAGTAGTAGAAAGTGACTGACAGTGGGAAACACAAGCCAACAAAATTTTGACTGTCATATTACCACCAAACTGTATTCCAATCATTCAATCAACAAAATTAAGACTTTGATGATTGGGCTGTGCCCAATTAGTTGGTAGCTATGGCTGCCAACCGCAAGGTCGGAATTCAAACTCTCAACCACACCCTCACCCACCCCTGCTCTTTAAAAAACAAAAAACAAAAATTAACACCCCACCAAAGAAGTATATATAAACCGCAATCCATGATAGTTATATCAATCCAACCGAAGATCTTTAAAGGCCAAAACTTTGGAAGCACGAAAACAGCAACAAAGCTTACTGGGTCTGGGTGAGAGGCGGACGGGTGGGTGGTGAGGATGACGGAGAGAGTGGCGACGAAGAGAAGAGTGAACATGGCGGAGACAAAGACCCGGTACGAGAACAACCCACGGAGGACGCCGGCGTTCATCCCTCCTCCTCCGCCGCCGCCGGCTCCTCGGCCACCTCGGACGACCACCGCCATTGCCGGGATCTGACTGAGTGATGGCGATTCCCGGTTTTATGGGAAAGTCTGTTTTCAGTAAGTGGAAGCGCAGAGTGTTTCAGACAACGACAAGTGACGATCTGAAAATTGGATCCATTTTCGCGTCGGTGTTTTCTTTTATTTAATCTTTTTTAAATTAGAATATTTATTTTTGGCCGACAAAATAATAAATTGTTTCTAAGAAATGTAGGAGAAAGTAGTGATGGTTTTTTTTTTTTTTGTTGTATTCAAAGTGGATCGGCGGTAAATTTAACCGAATATTATATATTATATATGATTACACATTCATTGTTATTGTCCATTATAATTATATTTTAAAATTAAAACCGTGGTAATATAATGTACGAAATCATGATTATTGGATTTTATTATGAATGTTGGGGTATTATCGATATCGTAGTTCAGTAATAAGTTGACATATTTTTCTTCTGTAGGTCTTGGGTTCTAGGTGCTGCACTTGTGCTCCTTCTTAGCTAACCTATATTGAGGACAGTTTCAGCTATAAGCAGTAATGAACAACGTTTGGGAGTAGACTTGCCCACTAAATCACTTTAGCAGAGTCACGCTTGACCTCATTTGATACTTAGTGGTGGGTTAGTATCTTTAGAATTGTTGAATAAGATTCAAACAAATAAGAATTATTTTGATGTCGATTTAAAGATCCTTTAACTATATATTCAGTAAGATCTTTTTCTTTGATAAAAAAAATTTATGAATATTGGGTGCAGTTTTATAATTTTATCATTAATTAACGATTTTGATTGTAATCTCTGTGAGCTCTCGTCATTTTGGTGTTAAAATTTTGAGTCTATATGATAGAACTTGGGAGACGGAAGAGGCTTATGGTGTCACTCTCCCAATTTCATTGAATTCTAATTTTTAGAAGCAGCAAAACTTTTCTTACAATGTGATTGGATAGTGAGAAATTGAATAGAAAATAGTATAATAATAATAATGATGTTATGCTTAATAAAATGTAATAATTAGAAATAATTTATAAGAGAAAAAGTATAAGATAATTGTTTAGATTGATAAAAAATAAATAAAAAATATTTCATTTTCTTCTTATTTTCCCTTCTTTTTCCATTGGAAATTTGCCAATGCAAACTATATTTCCTGGTCGACTAATACTATTTTTTCGAAACTAACAATTTCCTGGTCGAGTAATACTATTGTCTCAAATGCAAACTATATTTACCAAAATTCTCTACCAATGTAAAATAATTTGAAGCCCATTTTCCATACTCTTTTTTTTTTTTTTTGCTACATTAAACCTAGGTTCAGCTATTAATAATAGTCAATAATTTATGTTACCGTGAATTTTTTTTTTCATATTTCATTGGTTAAAAATTAAATTCATAAAACATAAACAAAAAACTAATCTATCTTCACATTAATTCCTGAAAGCTACAAATAAAATTTATTGTGTTACACCGAAACAATATTCTGAAGAAAACGAAACAAACGTTTGTGGATCAAATTTGAAATTTATGAGGAAGGAGGGACCACAGAGTAATTAAAAAAGATAAGGGATTTATTCAACAGTTTATATCTTTTTTTTTTTCAAATTTAATAAAATTTTTACTAAATTACATCACATAAATGCATATCCATTTGTTCAATCCGACTGAAAATTGGGACCGGTTTACACTGTTTGGTTCCTTAGACCCTAATCTGCCTGAATTGCTAGGTTTTAGTGAGAAAAAAATTGTAAGAATAAAAATTATGAGAAAAAAAATCGGAAGAAAATAATATAAAAATAAAATTTTGTATTTAAATTGTATAAGAAGATTTGTAAAAAAGAGAAGTGTAAGGATATAATTACAAAAGTGACCCTATAAATAAATAATTAATTAACTAAAATTACAAAAATATCTCCATAAATAATTGAATAAGTTGGGTCATTTTGATAAATTAAGTTTCTTTGTGTTTTTTTTTTTAACTGCTTAACGGTCTGATACATTTTTTTTTTTGTCTTCTCACACGTACTAAACAGAAAAAATTGCATTGATTTGTGTGTTTTCATTTCTTTTCTTTACTCATTGGTTTACCAAACACAATATAAACCTACAATTGGTTAAGGAAGCGAGTTGGTAAAGGTTCGAGCAATTTAGAATCGATACCCAGTTTTGAACAATCTGGTTTGAACGAGTATCAATTATAAAAAATAAATAAATAGAATTAACGGTAATTTGAAAATTTTAAATTTTATTTTTTTATTTTTTTAAAAAGAGAGAGGCCGAATCAATTCAAACTAGAATCGCTGTGGATCAGACCACAACCAAACTGAAACTGATTCAATTCTTTTTCCTAACCAATTCAATTCTTCTTCCTAATACGTTTAAAAATTTTGGGTATTTGGATTCGATTTTTATGTGGGTTTGAACTGAAAAAATCAAAATGTCAACGTCAAAGTTTTCCACCGATTGTGTCGCGAAGCGAGCGGAGGAGCCACCTTGTAGCTTGGGAGGGCCTTAACAACGTTTCTTAAATTTGAAAGTTACCCAAATTGGGCATCAATTCATTTCGTTAATGTATCTTCATTGGCCCCTCAAAAAGTTTTTGTCTTGTTTTGTTCGATATTTAAAATTAAGATACTAAGATTCAAACTCATTCCTATGTATTAGAAGGAATCCAAAAAATTTATAATAATAATATGTATTGCGAAACATTCCGACTATTATTATTTTTAAAAAAATTAATTAATAATTTAATACGGTTAAACAAAAAAAGAAAAAAAGTTAGTTATACGTTTAACATGATAAAATTTTTAATTGGTATGTGTATGACTTTTTTTTTTTGTTTAATAGTGCTAAACAGGTTAATAAACTACTTATACAATAATTATAATCATAATATTTTATAATACATATTTCATGATACGTATTATTGTTCTATTCAAAAGTTTGGTATCTTAAATTTAACTTCCATACTTTACGCAACTTTCATTCATGTCCGCACCGCATTGGTCATATTTTCTCCTTCTTTCAACAATGGAACTTTTATTTCCGCATTGGGATTGGCACATAGTAGATTCACTAAAATGAAGTCGTAATTTTTACAGTTTACATCTATGACCCAAGTAAATGAAGCCTCCCACACAATTTATTAATTGATCATCCACATGACCACCCTTTTGGATCTTCTTATCATGCATTTTTTGAACCAAACGTGCGTTGTGACTTATGCAACGATTTGCTGTCGAATTGACTTTTTTTTTTTTTTCATTCACAAATTTATGGCAAGTAATAATAAGGTCAATATTACTCTAATATGAAAAATGTTAGATACTGAACCCCTGCCGTTAGGTAGGGAATCCTATCGAGACCCCACAGCGTGAGAAGTCTCGTGCATTGAAAGTTTCGCTTATCATTGAAAACATTATATATTATAAGGATACACGAATGTCACCTTTCAATAAATTTTCAAAAAAATAAAAAATGCGTGAATGTATTTTCATTTAAAGTTCTTTCATAATTTCAATAGGTAAGCTGTCTCGAGTAACTCCTCTTTGAATCGTGTTCATGTTCCAATCTGTTTATCAACATCTTGGAATTAATTTGTTTTTCTTGTTTGAAAATTTGGGGATTCTCCAGATAAACAGGGAAGAAAAAGCAAAGGCTAGGATACAACATGTCTACAAGCGGGTGAGTTGTCTTCAGGCTAATTCTTCATTTTCTTTCCATTTGGTCTATGCGATTGTTTCGTTTGATTAATACTATTTCCCACTGTAGTTTCCAAAAAAAATATACATATCTATCTCTATTTTCATAGTAGATTATGGTTTTTTTTTTTTTTTTGATAATTTAATTCTATGTCCCAGCGCAATTGGCACAAAAGAAAAAAGGTTATCTTTGCTTGATATAAGATTATGGTTTCCTGATAATTATAGATTTCGTAATAATACTAAACTAACAGTAACTTGAAGTTGTAGCCGAGTTTAAGTCTTCAAAGCCTAATTTAAGTTTATATTTAATTCTGTGAAAAATATCTATTTCCTTTTGCCCTAAATAATGAGGAAAAGGGCAAGAAGAAATGAAGGTCTTGTTTAGGGGCGGAGGCAGGGGAAAGGGAAGGAGGAACAAAAATGAGACGAAAGCATTTTTGTTTTTTCAATGATCTAAGAAAATTATTTTGTAGTGAACAAATTTTAATCAGCTGATTCAAAATTCTTAATTTTTGTGATAAAATAAATTAAAATATTTAAATTTTACTTTTTTTTTTTTGAAAGATTTCTGAAGCACAAATAATCCAATCTAATAAGGAAGTATTGTTTTCACCATCAATACATTTGATTTTCGTCATGATTTTCCAAAAATGTAATTGTCAATTTCTTAGAATTAAACTGTTATCTTAATTTAGTGTTCCAATCCTAGTGATTTTATTTTATTTTTTTTACCTTTCATCCTCTCCAGTAACCCAAAAATAAAATAGAAATGCTATAATGTTTTGCCAACACAAATTTTTGCTGTGAACCAGACCAACAAATTGACACATTTTATTTTTTGATTGGTTTTTTTTTGGGCTAGCAACAACGAGGACAACTATGATCCCTCGGAGAAGTTTAAAAAGTATGAAGTGGAATACACCCGGTATCTGATGAAGAAGTACTTCTCCGATAAGGACATATTTGGGGGTAACCTTTAAACCTTCTACTCAGGATGCTCACTGAATAATGACACCACACACATGCCCCCAATTCAGTTCTTTGAAGAATTATGTTGCTCTCCAGTGATTCCTGGAAATTTGTGCTCCCTTAATTTCCTGCTTCTTGAACTTAGGAGTGGTTCTTTACCCTTTTTACCTAACCATTTGCTTGTAAAATAATGCTATTTAGCCCTATTAAGTTTTTTGAATTTGTTCGATTTACTTCTTAAAATAGTAATTTGGTAGTAACTCGACATACTTTCTTCCACAATGAGCCGAATTCAAGTCTCTCTGCTGTCATATGCCCCAAATAAATAGGATTTATGTAGAAGCACAGTTGTAAGATCACGACTGGTTAATATTGTGGTTGAGTGTAAGAAATGTTCGTTCGGACTAACAATACTCGGGTGGTAGGTCTGACTTTTGGGGGTGGTTGAATGAGACACGACAAATAAGAGTTACTCCAGCCTTGACCCATAGATCCAATAATCGATATACTTACGATATTTTTTTTTTTCTGTTCAAAAAAAATTGCTCGATTTCATTGAGGTGCTTACGAAGAATAATCAAATTAACTAAGTAATAAGGTGATAAGATTATAATTTATACAGGCATTTTGGTGAAATCAAGTGAATTTCAAAAACCTTACAATTTACTTTAACTTTTAAAATGAATTTGCAGCTAGATGCATCAAATTGTTTACTTGTTTCTTATTGTCACAGAAAAGATTTTCAAGGAAGACGCGAAGATTGGCGATGGAATAATAAAGTCTAGCAGGTTTGATGACTATGAATAAAAAAATAAATTCCGATTTTTTTTTTTTTTGGTTTACTAAAAATTCCGATTCCATCGTGCAATTTTGCTCTTCATGGGCCATAAGCTTTTCACCATGTATTGGTCTAAATTCTTTAGGTTTTTATTATCGTAGGACCCCCTGCTTTTATTCATATGCGGATCCAGTCCAAGCATTCAAGGACCAACAGAAGCCACTAGGTTCATCTTCCCGGTCCAGTGCAGATCCAGTCCACCCATTTCGGGACCAAAAGAAGCCACTCGGCTCATCTTCCCGGTCCAGTGCAGATCCACTAGAGCCTTTCAAACCGACCCGCAAGAGGACCATCAGGTCCTCAGCTTCCCGGCCCACTGCTGAGCCGGTGCAACCGGTTGAACCGGACCCAAAGAAGTCCACTCTGGATTTGAATGCTGACCCAATTGTAATTTCAAGTGACGAAGAAGATCAAGGGCGAGAAAAAGTTTCTGGGGCAATTCAAAATTTGGAATTAGCACAGAATTCTGAGACATCTCATGCTGTCCCTGATTTGAACAAAAGTGTGACATGCCCTGATGCCGGAACCTCTTCCGGTGTCCCAGACAGGAAATCCAAGTCCAAAGTGGATTTTTACTAGCGACAAGGCACTGCTTAGTATTCATGGAAATTTTGCCATACAATTAGTTTAATAAGGCAAATGTTTTTCGTAAACAGTAGATATTCATCTCCCACCTAATGGCGTAGCCTCGCATTGGGTCATTTTTTTTGCTTGTGATTAACTTTTTCCCATGGTGTGGGAAATATCCTTTTCCTTTCATGATATTACTGTTGTTTGGTTTTAATTAGTACCTTGGATGGATTGATGGCACCAGGGCCTGATTGTTTCCTTGTAATTTTTGTCAGTCTTATTGGGAAATTGTTGGGGGACCAGTAAGACTGAAGAATCGGGTTACCTGAGTGGTACAAGCACTAAGACAATGTATTGCAATGCAATTCTTCACCTTCTCTCTATTTCATGGGACACAACCCCTCCTTTTAAAACACAAAAAAGTAATAATAATACGATTAACAATAATATATGTAACTTTTATTTTTTTTTTTACAACAGAAAATTTATTTTAATTTTAAGTTGTTACTATAACCATCAATACTATAACTCCCATAAAATGTATTTAGGATATTTGAATTAGAAGCTCGCATGTCTAACTAACACAATAATAATAATAAGCTCATATTGACTACGATATATTGATATTATTTGGTCATGTACATGTGATAACTGCTATCCAATTATTGGTACATAATATAATAATAGATATACGTGTAGTTTAATAATATTCTCTAAATAATCTCAAAAAACCCAAAAAAAAATCTATAAAAAAATGTGGTCTGCTGCAATTTTTCAGAATAACAAAATTAGCCAATTCTATAGCTGTGGAGTTGATGTCTAGCTTATCTTTATATCTTCTAAATTTTTTTTCCCTCAAATCTTTGTTTCTTCTTTATACTTTGTTGAAAGTGTAAAGGAGATACAAAAAGCTCCCTGCTTAACATTAGAAAACCCCCGGGGGGTGGGAATATCTCCAAATTTTCACCCTTTTTCACTTCATCTCAATTTTGCTTTCCATTTTTTTTTTTCCCAGATAACCAAAAACATCATCTGATTCACTAGATCAAAAGACCAAGTTGTTTTTTAGGGCCGGGTCAGTGGTCCGACCGACTAGACCGCGGAATGATCCCGATTTTGCCGTTCATTTTTTTTGGCCGACAACCAAACATCATTTGGCTCTCATTTTCCCGACAAAGTAAGCAACCAAATATTCAGGTATGTGTTCTGTTTCATTAACTTGAAAACTGCACTTATATTTCTATCCATCATTTTTGTTTGTTTTTTGAATTATGGAAAATTGACAGTTAATTCAAAAAATATTAGTTTGTATTTTAGTATAAGAGTCTTTCATGCTGTAATGTATAGGTATCGGATTCTTAAGGAACCAAATTTATTTTTCGCCTATGGGAGGGAGATAACATAGTTTTTGTTGGTTTTTACGTTTCTTGCATTGCACATATCTTTTTAGGAAATAAATTTAATGCTTGTTTTAAAGATCCTACTTTTCAATCATGCATCCGTGCTTTTGTTGACTGGCTTTTTAGCTGATTGCTTTTCAATCTTTTTTGAATTTCTCTGTAGTTTTCAAATGACCAAAAAGTCACGGAAAAAGGACTTCCGAGAAAAAAAGCAAATTTGAACGAGTGACTTTTCGTTTCCTGTGGACGACCTCAGTTGGGACTTGGGGATCACAGCTTGTCACCGTTTGATCAAATGACTGTGTTTGATCTAATAGTGACAGTGGCACGAAATTGATCTGCGCATGTTATGAACGATTAGCAGGAAGAGAGTCACTACAGTACTAAGGAGGAAACGTCAAAAAATGCGTCTGAATACAACAATACCTTCAGTTTTTGCAATCACGCCTCTACTTTTTACAATAAAAAAGTGATTGTGAAAATTGAAGGCCTAATTGCATTCGGGTGCCTTTTCCTTCTGGTGCTGTAATTTTTTTGTAGCAGGAAATATTAGGTATCAAATATAGTCCAGTAGGATTGCATTGTCTGTTCAATGTAACTTCCCCTTGATATTGTCCATTGCGAATTTTGATCATGGATTCTTTGCATAGATATTGTCCTAAAGAGTTTGTTTATATCATTAGAAAGGGGAAAGAGATTCGTGCTTTTGCACAATTTTGTAAGGCCGGGGTCTCGAACCTCTGCTGCCTTTACAAAGTTAAAGTTTTGCGCCAACTCTGCCAATCGAGCGTTGTTGATTATTGTCTTGGATAGCTTGATTGGCTGAAATTATTGCTGTTAGATTGGCTCTAAAAAGTGATGTAAAGGGGCAATGCAAGGTGGGGCAGGTCTAGTGTTTGAATCCTAATGAAATATGGAAGATGCTTATCTTGAATGGGATTTTGTCTTTGGTCCAACCGGATAGCTTCCACTACATGAATGAATGCTTTTGTGAGCGCAGTTACTAACACTAGAGTATTTTGTGAAGGCATAGGCATAGGCCTTCAGGAACTGTTCTTTGTGTGTTTTAATGAGTTCAGAGAGGTGATTGTCAAACAAGACGTGCATATATTGTCCTTTATAGACAGACAAATAATTATCCTTGCAAAAAGCAGATCATAAAAGCTAAAGCAAGGAATAAGAGATAATGAAGCAAAAAATTGTTATCTAGATCGTGATGTTCTAATCTTTGCAATGCAAAGCTGCCAAAGAGTGAGAGACATGTCCAATCTTGTTATCTCTCATTGAAAGTATCCTGAAGGTCTGCAATAATTCTGAATCGGATGTGTTTGGAGGAGAGAAAAAAAAAGAAAACTTCTTTTGGCATTAGATATTTTCATGCATTAGTTGAGAGCAATTGTTGGATAAAGACGCATAAACCAAGTGTTTCAACTATGATTTCCCACTTTTGTGCTGTAGCTTCGGATGAATTAGCGTTGGTTGGCCCCCAAGGTTTATTTATTTACCGTGCTCCTGTTGTTGCTGATGATGTATGTGTTCTGATCAATAAAGTACCTAGAACCAGAATCTTCTATAGCAATGAGTGTATTTGGATTGCACTGTGTAGTAATGTTGACACGAACATAATGTGATGACGTCGCTACTCCTTTTAGTGTAAATTATTTACTTGGCATTTAATTTTCTTTCAGTAGATTTGGGTAACTGTTTCAATAGTTAATCATCAGTTTTGTGAGTCTAAGCCAAGGTCATTTACTGGTATCCCGAATTTAACAGTAGAACTTATCACCCAAGTACGAGCAGGTTCCATCGTCGTAGCCACAAATAGTCTTATGTGGAGAAAATATGGAGCATAATGTGTAACTTCCTATTATTATTGTTTCGATTATAGTCGGTCAAAGTAACTTTTCAAGTTATGAACAAATGAGATTTAGTGGATAATTTTTTTATAAATTGCTGTTATTTATTTATTTATTTTTTCATGAAAATAACTTTGGCTAGCACCGTTTTGTGTCACATCCAACACTCTCACACGCACCCTTCTTTTTTGTTGTTCGTTCTGGGTGTCCAGTGTGAATCCAATAGACGTTTGTTATACCTGATGATATCAGGTGTTTTGCTTCTGTAAGGTGCTTTGATAAACTTTGTTGTGTATCTTTCTTCAGCTTTTAGTTTTAACTTTATTGCTTTTATAGTCGTTTTCAAAGGTTACTTCGGAAATTCAAATGAAATGCTCAAACATGTTATTTGTTCAACCTTGAACTCTAAAAGTGAGGACAGGTTCTGCTGACTTACACACAAATAGAGGAAACACAAATACTGAAAGGTTATGACAGATATGTGCTGCTCGACCTTAGCCTTGCAAATCACGAGAACTTGAGACGGACTTGTCAGAGGAATCAGCTCTGAGGTAAGCCGTACTGCACAGGATATCATCCAGATCTTTCAAATCGGGGAAACTGTTGTTGAGTTGCATTTCATTGAGCATTTGACGCAGTTCAGTGGCTTGCTCTTTGAGTTGAACATTCTCTTGAACAACCCTGTCATGGGATTCAGACACATGGTTCAGCTTATCTAGGAGCTGGTGATTTTCATTCCTGAGCCAAACCACCTGGGACCAGAGCTCATCCAGGTGCTTCTGCTTGCGCATGCGTGATCTGCGTGCAGATTCTCTGTTAGATACCATCCTTCTCTGTTTTCTCTCATTAATAAGATTAAGTTGTTGCTCGTCTGCCTTGTTGGAAGTTGAATCGTTGCTTAGGCATGATGACTGTAGGCTGAAATCCTGAACTTGGGAAGGGATCATCTGGAAATTACCAAATCGATTAGTGAATCTGTTGAATTGAAAGGAAGGCATATTATTTGGAGTCATGCTGAATTGAGCTGAATATAAGGATGGGTGGTTTGTAGGAACTAGACAAGGAATCCCTGTAGCCTCACAAGGCTGCATGGCTTTAACTTGAATAATGATATGCAGGAAAATAAACTTGGATAAGAAGGCAAATCAGTTTGATCTGAGGTTGTATTGAAGAGGTTCGGACGGCTGAGGATTGCAGACCCTTTTATAGTGTGGAAAAAGGTTGAGATGACCCCACTGTTGGCAAATTGGAGTAACAAAGCTTCTTAAAGCGTAGACCACTAATATGTCATAAGGATAGTGGCATTGTCTTTGATGGAGCATTTTATGCATATATGCATATGGCCAAAACAAAAAAGCAGAGTTTAAAGATTATGCATTACTTGCCTTCTGTGATCACATGTTATGCTTATATGCATGACAACATGTCTTCAATGACATGAGTTCATGATTGCCCCCTGCATTACATTTTGTGGATAACCATGTTGAGACCAAAGTATGCTTACATCAGTGAGAAAGGAATGCTCATGCGGTGGGGACTATAATTGATTAAATATGGAAATATTCAAAGCAATAGAAAGCAAAGACAGATGAATAGGATACAAGAAAGTCAAGAGTTAATGTGGGTTGTATTATTGGAAGCCGGTTTTATTCAGGGAGATTTTGTTTGAAACTCTGTTGATCCAATAGGAATTCCTGATGTAAGAAATTTGATGACGGTGAAAGGGAAGCCCATTTCTACAATCGCAATCAACAACACGATTATATGTGGGGCTGATGACTCAACAACCACTCCACAGAATATAAGGAACTGTATTTTGACAGTTAGCATTAACTCAGATCTGAAACGTTTTGTATTTTGACAGTTAGCATTGACTCAGAGCTGAAACATCTTTGTTACATTTCAAAGCATGTTTGTCATTACACTTGTTTTTTGCATTTTGCATATGTGATTGAACCAAAAAATGCAGATCCAAGAGAATTGCTGTTGGGAGTGTGCTTGCAAACTTTCATCGTTGAAGATATTGTTTATTTTCATCTAAGCATGCATTCAATGTGATTCATGGAAATTCAATTACATCAAGATGGCCACATTTAATTGTCTTGGAAATGGATTAGATATGAGAGCACTACATGAAAAGGATTGGCAACTTTTAAGTGGGTAGTAACCTGTGGTCCAATGTGCTGTACATACAAATTCTATGAGGCGAATAGTTTGGAGTGCCACTTATATCCATTAACTATAATCTATGATTATTTTGTACCATTTAGTGCTGACCTTCGCAGGCTAAAGTAAGAGTTGAGAGTTAAGAGCTTCACTAAAGAATTATATGGAAAATAAGACATAGTGCTTTAGCTGAAGTCATGAATTCTTACAGTATAGAACTAGAAAATTTTGCCAGAGATCTCCCTCTTGAAATCCCTTTTTGTAACACTGCACAATATTGAATACAAATATTATTGGCACTTTCTTTCACATATCCTTTGGAACCTCAAGGTCTGCACTGAAAATTCACAAGAACATCTGTAACTTTTCTCAAAAGATGGAAGGTTTCACCAGAAAAGGAAGGAGCTATGAGTCTGGGTAGTGGGATACTTTCATTCACTTTGTTAACAGTTATGGCCAACCAAGCACAGTTTTTGAAGATACTAGTGTATCTATCTATATAGCCCATTGCAAGTAGCTCAGGACAGCCCAGTCAAAAAAATGCATGCTCAGTTTAGAAACATGGAGAAGATTAGCCTGATTCAGAGCAATACCATTTATCTAGCGTCTCAGCAAGTGGGGTGATCTGGTGGTGGGAATGTAAAGAAGGTAATATACGTGCTTTGAAAGGCAAGCCCTCCACTAAATGAAAAGGCCACTCCTACTCTTCAAGACACCCAGAACCAAAATCTTGCCCATGACAATTCTATATCTCCCCTCTCACTCGATTGAGGTTTTGGTCAGGTTGAGTGGACCAAAAGTCAATAACATCATGAGACAGATATAGACTTGTCTTTCTTTTCTTGTCTTCTATGTTTCTTACCTTGTTGCATTTTTTTTTTTTCCTTTTATCTTTCTCAAGATGTATTTACGTGATGGGAAATCGGTGCATAAAGATAATTTTTTGAGTTTATCATGAGTATTTCTTTTTTTTCTTCTGTCCCGCGTCAAAGCAACCTGCGCCCATGTAATGAAATCCTTTTGGGAATTCTTTGCAGAATCAAAATAATGTCATTGTGTTGCTTTATGGATGGAGGTTTATATGGACAATTTGTTCTTGCTGCATATGACGGCAGGCCAAGTTGCCCTGTGGTAAGCAGTTGAAATCTGCGGCGCAGATGATTGCAGTTCAAGAAGATGAGAGCAAATATGGAGATAATATTCATTTCAGTTCTAAATGCTTATGAATTTTTATAATTAAATTTTAAATTTTTTAATTTTTTTAATTAAATTTTATATCTTTTACATTTTTTATAATCGAATCATTTTATTAGTTTAACCGTTAAAAACGTATTTGATCTAATGGATCTAAAATGTATTTTTGATATAATAGTTAAATATGTTTTTAACTATCAAACTGACGAAATGATTCAATTATAAGAGATCTGAAAAATATGAGATTCAATTAAAAAAATTAATGATTAAAAAAAATCAAGGATTAAGACATTCATTTTGTCTTAAAAAGAATTATAGCTCATATATATATATATATATATATAGGGGGTATTTGAATCTCAATCCTCCACTTTAGTTTAATGCGTGATAATCAATTAAGTTATACTGCCACATCAATTATTTTGAGTTTGAGTATCATTACATGTCTCGGCATTTTTGTTTTAGAAAATATTCTAGACGAAACTCCAATTGTTATTTTTGAAACGACAACTAATATTTTTGAAATGATAACTAATATTTTTGAAATATAAAAATAACAAATATTTTAAAAATATAAATATTTATTTTAAAAATATCAATCATTATTTCAATCAAAATAAATCTTAAGACAAAAAATTATCAAAATACCAATTTTTATTCTTTGAGTTTAAGACATTCTAGGATAGTTCTTCGAGCCTAATACACTGTAGGCCTTATAGGCCTAACAAATAACATTTATTTTGGATCAATCTAGAGCCCAAATATGATATAACCGGAACCACAACTGAAATGCATTTGACAAAAAAAAAAAAAGGAAAAACTGAAACGCAAGCTTCATTACATGTCACATGAAACAATCAATCTGGGGGGAGGGGGGGGGGGGAGAGAGAGAGAGAGAGAGAGAGAGCAATGTTAAGATGACATATGGACCTAAAATCCACGATGGAGTTGGAGTGAGAAGGAGAGTGTTGATCAAAAGTTCAAAGCTTGGTGGTCTATATTTTCATGGTATCACCACCCAACAAAATTTTGTCTAGGTTGCGTTAGTGGGGTGCACAAGTTGTGCAAATGACAATACCCAAATTTGCCACGGCCCCTCTTCAATGGATGTGAGAAGCCATGAGGAAAAACCCCCCTAAAAAGGAAGAAACAAGCAAGCAAATCTATTGGATAAAGAAAGATAGAGAAAGAAGAAACCCAAAACATTTATTTTTCTTCCTTTTTTCTTTTCCACTGGGGTGTGGTGTTGGGGAAGAGAACAGAAATGATAGGCTAAGCAATAGGGAGGAGGGGATGTGCATTAGGCAACGATGCGCTCTTGTTAGCACTGGCCCACTGATGGCATCTATCGTGCCCCCCGTTTTTCATATCGCCTCGTCTGCCTAACCCCTTTTTTCCACTCATAATATTACTATTATTATTTGTAAAAATAAAATTACATAATTATACTTATAAAGAAAAAAAAAATATTAATACAGTCTCATCTAATAATATATAATAATTAATTTATTATTTAATAATTTATAATATTTTATTATTATATTAAAAACTTGTGAAAAGTTAAAAAGATTTGCCTATTTGTAAAATATTGGGGTTCATGGTGTTTGGCCACTTTACTTTTTTTTTTTTTGTCTTAAAAATAAGAGAGTAGGAGTAGTATTCTGATGGTCCTGTTAAAAAGTATTAAACCTTATTCTTAATGATATGAATAACTTAAATAATTATATTATAATTTATATTAAAAAAATACTTAAATTTAGTCTCAATATACGTTCAACACACTCAAATCCTAAATCTTATAATCAACACCTAGGACGCGTTTCCTCAGCCACTTTAATTTCTAAGGGGTCACTTTGGTTTAAAAAGATAATAATGCGGGGGACTAGTTAAATCAGGTACCCTTCCGTGCATGACCTAAAACCTTTATTCTAGGAGAGCGTGTCTGATGAAGCTTCTCTTCCCAAATTACCCTTGTCATTCTTTGGATTTAGTGTTATCTGAGTGTTTTTAGAAAAGAGAGAAGAAATATTACACGTTTGTTTGACAATGCTGTACGATAATACGTCGGAAAAGATAATAAAATTCGCAAATCGCATGTTGGTGAGGAAAAGGGTGTGATTATCGAATCTGATAATTTAATAATATTTTATTGTATTATTTTTAATATTGATTTGAGTTCGAATACTTTACAACTTAGAGATTTCATATACAAGTATAGTATATGGTTTCATGACTCATTAATATTATGTTCAAATCTGGAAGAAATTCATTTCAAATTTAATAATGTTTTAATGATGGATATTCTTTATAAGAAAGTTGAATAAATATGTCAACAATTTAAAAGTCGATATCGACCCACAGATTTGATAATTAATATATTCACAATAATTTTTTTTTGTTCAAAAAACAAAAGAAAAAGATAACGACGGGGGTAAATTATTGTTTCACGTTGGGAATGATTTGGGTTCTTGTTTACTCTAAAAAGGAACTAGTCGAAGCAAGAAATAAAAAGGTTAAAAAGTTAGAAAGAAGAAAAGAAAACAACATGGTAATTAGTAATGTTAACAATAGATAATAGTTAATCGTGTTTAAGGTTCAATGGAAGTACAGAACATACAAGAATACCGTCAATTACTAGACTGACAAATTCATCGTCTTATGACTTTAATGCGCACGATCCTAATTTTTATTATTTATTTTCACGGAGGGTAAAATTAATATCACAACAATTTTTTGATTATTTTTTATTTAAATACAAGTAAAATAAAACATTGTTCTCTCATCTACCTTTCTTTCTTCTTTTTTTTCCAAGTAAGGTTTAAGGGCTCTTCGGAGGCTAAGGATTGAGTCATGTACTATAAGCAAGCGAAATAAAGCGCTCACAATAAATATGTGCTAGTTAAGTACCTTAATTAATTATTAACAAACGAGGGTCGGCAAGAAAAGTTGTATTGGTGGATGCTGCAACATTATGAGGCCAAAAAAATTAAAAGTTTAATTACATTTTAAAGCCAACCATTATAATATAACCACGATCCTGTTCCAAGACAGCCGATTTTTCTAATGAGGTCACGACACAACAAGAGATTGGCTGATTAATGGATAAGCCCATCAGTCATCTAAGTTATAACACCATCTTCATCATTTCACCTTTTTGATGCGCTGTTCAATTCTCTCTTAATAAAATAGATAATCGAAGAATTATATCAAAATTATTGTAAAAAATAAGTTATACTATTTATACTATATTTTTAAGAGAACAAACCTTACAATCTCAATAAATGTCGCTGAATTGTTGGCAACCCTAAAAAACCAGCATACATTTAGTCTTATTGTTTAACTTAACACAAACTCGAACCTATGATCTACCATACGGATGAGCCCTTTAACCATCTCAATTATACAAGCGGTAACATGCGATATTCAATAATAATGTGAATGCAACCAATTCTTTTAATAATAAGACCATAAGATATAAATAATCGGTACAAGTTTAAAAATTGTTGGTGGGTGCATTTTTGAGTAAGACTAAGAGAAGCAAAGCTTCATTGCTGCTTACGTACTTGTAATTAGGGTCTTTTCATCCACTAACAATGTGGATAATTTTTGCTATTTTTAAATTGGTATTGCTTTCTATTTTCTTACGTTTTAATTTAAAAGGTGAATAGCGCATCGTGTCATCAATATTGTCGCCACCATCTTTTTTTTTTTTTTTAAATAATTTTTGCTGCTGTTGTGATATGGACATGGACAAGTATTATTCAACTTTTAATTTTTGTCATGCACACCAACACCCGCACGCTCGCCAATTAATTAGTTATTCGGTAGATTTCATTATCATAGTTGTCTCGAAGCCTCCGTTTTTCCATTGAGTCCTTAATCCTTGCCCGCATGTTAATTATTCGATAAATACTATATAACAATATTTAAGTACTAACTAATTAATGTAGACTATAAAAAAAGAAAAAACAGATGCAATTTTAGATATAATTAGATGAATTATATGATAATTTTATTATTACGTAAAATTAAGTTGCATAATAAAATTATAATTATTGTTCTCTTTTATAGCCAATGTGATTAGTTTTAATTATGGATATTAAGACTTTTGTTGGGATTAAGTGGTCACTGCCGTGTCAAATGCTTAAACTGTCATAGAAAGTGCAACTTTTTTCATTTTCCAACTTAGCTTGTCCCACTCTCTAACCTATGTTACAGCAGTATGGTAAACTTAATCCAATCTCTGATATCTTGTTAAAACTTAACTTGTGAGCATTATTGTATGAATGGCTAGACCAACGATCACGGTTTCAAATTGACCTGGATGTATTCTACGCATAAAGTAGGAGTCACAACGATGAAAGTAGTGCCAGCAACCTAATCGTTGTGTCGTCATCCAAAAGTTAAAAGAAGTCTTCAATTTTGGTATCGTGCCAAATGTTACACCAAAAAAATTTCAACAATAATAGTGATACTTTTTGCTCTACTCTTATTTTACATAAGGCTTACTTAGAGAAATCCTTTCAAAATAAGAGGCCTTCTCGTAAGAGTTTTATTATCTAAGCATACAAAAAGTTATTTATATAATATTTATATTATAATAATTAGTGGATTTTTTACAATTATAACCAAGAAATGTGAATAAAAAAAGTGATATTTTTTTTATTTTATCATTACAGTTACAAAAAATATATTAATTATTACAATATAAATACTTTACAAATAACATTTTGTATGCACATAAACATTTTGCCTTCTGAAAATGGGTTTATATGGGCCGTATAGTAAGTGTGGAGCAAAGAAAATATAGAAAAGTTAAGTGTACATATAGGTGAGAATATGATCTGTACGTAATAATTTAAACTATTAGATTATAAAAAATGTATTGAATTTGAAAAATAAAAAATAAATAAATTATTAAATATTATTAAATTAATTACGTGCTTTTCGTGTGTCTAAATGACGGCAAAACTAATCTCAAGAAAGTATGACCCTTAACGAAGTTTCCAAATTCTAGGTTTTTGGACAAAGACGACATGTGCGTACCGAAAATCATATAAATTTGTTAGCATTACAGAGTGGCTGGAATCCTGACCTCTCCTTTTATTCCACTTCTAGTCCAGCCATGCGGATATTTTAGTTCCATCATTCTTGAATTCTTCAGAATCACAAGGACAATTATGAAGACGTCCTTTTTTAGAGAAATTATGAAGACGTCCTTAGGCAGTCGAAGATGTGGTGGCTTGCTGTGACATTGCGTACGTTGTTCAGCCACTTGTAGCATGTATATTTCCCACCTTGCTTTGTTTTTTCTGTTCGCTACATGGATCTCTGATCCTTATGTAATCGTCAAGTCCCTTGACTAGAGACAGACAAAGTCGTCGAAAATGGTAGGACCTTGGTGAAAAATAAAATATTTTGAGGATAACTACTCCTTCAATAGAAAAAAAAAAAAAAAAACAAAACAAAACAAAACAAAACATTTTGGGCTAGTTCATTTTGGGTAGAATTTCGCCTCTTGATTAAAACAAGTCGTCCATGCACTAAATAAAAATTTATTATCAGAAAATATTTTTTTATCTATTAAGAAGTCTATTAATCGTGAATTACACAATAAAAATCGTTCTTATCATTTTCATAAACTCTTTCACAGAATTATAATTTATTGTAAATCTTACCTATTGGGGTATTTCCTAAGAGATTTTTTAGAAAATAATTTACATATAAATATATAGAGATTTACCCTTATTTTCTTTTGAGAAAAAAACAATTCCACAAAGGAAGTCTTGTGACATTAATATCGTAAATAAATCTTACAAATATATCTAACAATTAACAAAATTCTTCATGTAGTCATGAATGTATTTGATTTGTCATTAATTCATTCTCATGTAATTTTGATGGTAAAGAATGAAGACTTAATGCTTAATTGGCCACCTAAACCTAATTATCTCTCTTTGCTCTAAAATATATCTATGCACTGCGAATGGTTACCCGCCCACTAGACATTTGCTAAGGAACAGTGGTCTCTTTAAGGAAATTCATCACCGCAGAAGCCAAGCAAGCTCAAGCTTAAACTTGTGGCTATTCAATTTCCTGTTGGGGGCCTACGGTGAGGCCTGGAAAGTAAAATTTTCTGCATTCTTGACCTCCCCCGTTTAGGTTCAAAACAGAGGAATGGCATGAACCAACTGACCCTAGATCATTTAGCCAAAGCACAGAAATGTGAGTTCTGGTGCAAATCACTAGTGCAGTGTCTTTAGACTCGTTATTTTCTTTTTTTACTTACTTTTAACAGACTAATTATTAACCGGTTTGAATGTCAAAAAACATGAAGATGAATGGCATGTAAAATGGTATGGACAAGGCAAAGTGGGAGATGGCTGGTAAAGACAAGTTGTATAAAAAAAAAAAAAAAACAAAAGAATGCAAGCACCAAACCAAATTAGGATAAATGAGAGGGGGATGCACAACCTGCACCACCGTAAACATTCCTTTAATTAACACCATCATTTTCAGCACCAAAATGATTGAAATAATAATTCTCCCAAGTCCCCACTCTCCATTATAATATTAAAATATCATTTGAAATTAGGAAAACCTAAGTCAAGAACAACCATGAGCAGTCTTCTTTTCTAGAGAAAGGTAAAATTTTATTTTAGTGCCTTAAATATTTTGATTGCATTTTGTGGGCATTAAAGGTGTCCGTCCATATGCCTCAACCCTCCATTAGTGACAACGACAAGTTTGTTTGTTTGCATTCCTCTTGATGTGATACCCAATAGATGGATGATGGATATATCATATATATTTGTTGTTCTTATTATTCAAT
Organism: Carallia pectinifolia; assembly: GCA_037832335.1. Lineage (NCBI taxonomy): Eukaryota > Viridiplantae > Streptophyta > Magnoliopsida > Malpighiales > Rhizophoraceae > Carallia > Carallia pectinifolia. Next base: position 20,189,752 of record CM075443.1, read on the forward strand.
CAGTACTGAAATTATATATAAAACTAAAAGTTTTGAGTTTAAGTACTAATTAAAATAAATTAAAAAAATTTAGTGTGATAGTATGGTAGCTCAACAGTATTTGAGCTAAATTTTTTTTGTCCTAGAAGGACCATTCGTGAGACGTGATGTATCAGAATCTTGCTAAAATATTAGCAACAACCTCTTGTATTGTATGAACTTTATTAGCGGATCTTTTTTCATTATTTTTTTGGACACAGAAACTGCTTTGCAACATATAGTTCTGTTTTGTATACGTGTGAGGTTGTAATTATTAATTGCAATCGTATATCAAAATACAAAAAATGTGCAACAAAGCACAAGCTGCGAGTCCACATTTATAACACACTAATTATTCATAAGAACGCGTCCATCCAATCAAGTTTACCAAAAATGTCATAATTTGATAATTTGTGAGGACAAAACCAGGCCCAAAAGTCGATGTCTCTCAACTTTTCAGCATTTTCCTCTTCTCTGGGTGGGCTTATGGGCTTAGACTCAGTGGAGGACCCAGACTTGAATCATTCCGAAATTTTAATGGGCCCCTTTGCCTGAAGATTTGTTAAGTTTGGTTGCAACGCTACCCACAAGCAGGGTCTGCTTACTTGCCATAAATGGACCACTAAGGACCCTTCATGTGGAGTAAGTTGTGGCAAGCATTGAGCCAGAATATATTGCATTACTGTGGGTGGACGTTGGTCCAAATGGTGGGAGGAGTGTCCCGCACCACCCCAAGCCTGGGCCACACCATCCCCTCCCCTCACATGCCCAAGTATGGGCTCCGAGCTAGTCGGGTTATCAACTCCAAAAAAAAAAAAATTATTACATTGCTTAGATTGCTCATTTCTGTATCATATGTAACATAACTTGAACGATAAAGGTAGAGCACCAAAAATTGTTGTCTGATTTTTTTGCCTGAATTGCAACAAAATTTTTACTTTTTGTGACGATTGTTTTACTTTTTGTAACAAAAAAGTTTGTCTTCTTTTTTTGTTATAAAATATAAAACTATAGTCACATAAAGTAAAAAGCTCGTTACAATTCAGGTAAAAAATTCTGAAAGTGTGATGGTGCTCTTAATGTCACCACGAGAACCAAGCCTTCGTACTTTAGTCTAGCAGCATATAAGTTCTGTAACTGAACTTGACCAGTAAAAGGCATGGTGATTTCGATACCAATATTACATGATTGTATAGAAACCATAGCTATCAATGATCTTCCGCTAGAACCAATCGAAAACAGCATTGTTTTCTCGTTATTTCCTAAATGCTAAGTTCATGTAAAAGACAGGAAACTGTAATCAAAAGTGAAAACATAAGTATGCATGATATTGCCAAGCAATAGTCAACCCAATTGTACTGGCACCAAACATAACCAATGTTTATAAGTTCTACAAAGTATTTCTAGCAAGCAAATTGCCGCATTATGGTCAAAGCCCTTTTAGATGTTCAAAGTCCATCAGAAGTCTAAGACAGCATGATCGCAAGAATAATTGAATACATCAGCAATATTGAGAAATTCACATGCAAATTCACTAGAACTTGGGACGGACTTGTCAGAGGAATCAGCTCTGAGGTAAGCCGCACTGCAGGGGAGATTATCCAGATCTTTCAAATCGAGGAAACTGCTGTTGAGCTGCATTTCAGTGAGCTTTTGATGCAGTTCAGTGGCTTGCTCTTTGAGTTGAGCATTCTCTTGAACAACCCTGTCATGGGATTCAGACACATGTTTCAGCTTATCTAGGAGCTGTTGATTTTCATTCCTGAGCCAAACCACCTGTGACGAGAGCTCATCCAGCTGCTTCTGCTTGCGCATTCGTGATCTGCGTGCAGATTCTCTGTTAGATAGCATTCTTGTCTGTTTTCTCTCATTAATGAGGTTAAGTTGTTGCTCGTCCGCCTCATTGGAAGTTGAATTGTTGCTTAGGCATGATGACATTAGGCTGAAATCCTGAACTTGGGAAGGGATCACCTGGAAATTACCAGATGGATTGGTGAATCGGTTGAATTGAAAGGAAGGCATATTATTTGGAGTCATCCTGAAGTGAGCTGAATATAAGGATGGGTTCGTAGGAACTAGACAAGGAATCCCTGTGGCCTCACCAGGCCGCATGGCTTTAACTTGAATAATGATATGCAGGAAATAAACTTGGATAAGAAGGCCAGTCAGTTTGATCTGAGGTTATAGTGAAGAGGTTCGGATGGCTGAGGATTGGAGATTTATAGTGTCGAGAAAGGTTGAGATGGCCCCACTGTTGGCAAATTGGAGTAACAAAGCTTCTTAGAGCATAGACGACTCATACATCATAAAGATCGTGGAATTGTCTTTGATGGAGCACTTGATGCATTTATGCATATGGCCAAAACAATAGAGCACAGTTTAAAGATTCTGCATTACTTGCCTTCTGTGACAACATGTCTTCAATAACATGAGTTCGTAATAATTGCCCATTGCATTACATTTTGTGGATAACCATGTTGAGACCAAAGTATGCAAGCGTGAGCCCAAACCAAATTAGGATAAATGAGAAGGGGGTGCACCTGCACCACCGTAAACATTCCTTTAATTAACCCCATCATTTTTAACACCAAAATGATTGTCGTAATAATTCTCCCAAGTCCCCCACTCTCCAATATAATATTAAAACTTCATTTGAAATTACAGAGAAGAGAGGAAGAGTTGTTGAACCTAAGTCAAGAACAACCATGAGCAGTATTCTCTTCTAGAGAGGGAAAATTTTATTTTAGTGCCTTAAATCTTTTGATTGCATTTTTGTGGACATTAACATTGTATTTGGATAAAATCCTCGGAAGGAAGAAAGTGAGAGAGAGAAAAATGGGAAAGATGATTATTGGAGAAGATGAATGTTTTCTATTGTCTTTTGTGTTTAGGAGGAAGTGATAAGAAAGAGGAAAACTGTAAATTCCTTTATTTCGAAAATGATGAAAAATGAGAAAGAGGAAAATAAGATATATTGCTATAATAATTTTACTCTTCGTAATAAATTCTATTTAAATGTTTTATTTAAGTAAAATTGTAATTTTTAAATTATGTGAACAGTAATTGAGTATTTAATAAATTTAATAAGAAAAATAACAACTTTTCTCTTAGTTTTGAAATGATTAATTTTGGTGGGTTAAAAAAATTTAAGTAATTAAAAACTTTTTTTCTCTCATTTTTCAAATATTTTTCAAATATAATAATTTATTTTAATCCTTTCATTTTTCTCTCCCTCCTCCTTTTTTCTCACTTCTAAATACGATATAAAGGTGCCCGTCCATATGACTCAACCCTCTATTAGTGCATTCGTCCTAATGTGATACCAATAAATGGTGGATATGTCATATATTTGTTTTTATTATTACTCAATTAGTATTGAAATTCTCTATAAAATTAAAAATTTTGAGTTCGAGTTTTTATTTAAATGTTTTATTTAAGTAAAATTGTAATTTTTAAATTATGTGAGCAGTAATTGAGTATTTAATAAATTTAATAAAAAAAATAACAACTTTTCTCTTAGTTTTGGAATAATTAGTTTTGGTGGGTTAAAAAAATTTAAGTAATTAAAAACTTTTTTTCTCTCATTTTTCAAATATTTTTCAAATATAATAATTTATTTTAATCCTTTCACTTTTCTCTCCCTCCTCCCTTTTTCTCCTTTCTAAATACGATATAAAGGTGCCCGTCCATATGACTCAACCCTCTATTAGTGCATTCGTCCTAATGTGATACCAATAAATGGTGGATATGTCATATATTTATTTTTATTATTACTCAATTAGTATTGAAATTCTCTATAAAATTAAAAGTTTTGAATTCGAGTTTTTATAAAAACAAATTTTTTAAAAAAAGTGTGATAGTATGGTATCTTCACAATATTTGAGCTATATTTTTGTGTCCTCGAAGGACCATGTATGAGAATCTAGCTAGAATAATAGCAACAGCCTCTTGCATTGTCTGAACTTTATTAGCGGATGTATTTTCATTATTTTTTTGGGCGCAGAAAGCCAGAGACTCCTGCGCAACATATAGTTATGTTTGATAAACATGTGTGGTTGTAATTGTTAATTGCAATCATATAATATTAAAATATAAAATATGTGCACCAAAATACAATATGCCAGTCCACATTTATAAACATTAATTATTAATTAGAACGAGTCCATCCATTTAAGTTTATCAAAAATGTCATAATTTGATCATGTGCGAGCATAAAGCCAGGCCCAAAAGTCCTTGTCTCTTAACTTTTCAGCATTTCCCTCTTCTCCAGGTGGGCTTACGGGCTAAGACTCACTGGAGGACCTAGACTTGAAGAATTCCGAAATCTTAATGGGCCCATTTGCCTGCCGATTTGTTAAGTTGGTTGCAACGCCACCCACGAGCAGGTACGAATTAAACCTTGATAATGATTCTTTTGGTCCTAACGTTCTATAATTTTTCTGATGCAGTCCCAAGCCTCACTCCAAAGTCCAAACTGATGAAGAAATGAAATGCATTTGATTGAAAAAAAAAAAAATAGTTTGAACTTGCATGGCGGATTGGCGGGTGATCTAACCGTTCATGTAGAATAAGTTCTAGCAAGCAACGAGCAAGAATGTCTCACATTAATTGATAGCACATCTTTGTATGATAGGCCCCACTGATATGTGACATAACTGAAAATTAGATGTCACCATGAGAACCAAGCCTTCGTACTTTAGTCTAGTAGCATATAATAAGTTCAGTAACTGAACTTGAACAGTAAAAGGCAATGTGATTTCGATGCCAATACTACATGATTAGATAGAGACCATAACCATCAATGATCTTCCGCTGGAACCAATCAAATACAGAATTGTTTTCCCTTTATTTCCTTGCTGCTAAGTTCTTGCAAAAGACAGAAAACTGCAATCAAAAGTGAACACAACAAGTATGCATAATATTGCAAAGCGATAGTCAACCCAATTGAACTGGCACCAAACATAACCAATGGTTATAATTTGTACGAGCATTTCTAGCAAGCAAATTGCCGCATTATGGTCGAAGCCCTTTTAGATGTTCAAAGTCCATCAGAAGTCTAAGACAATATGATCACAAGAATAATTGAATATATCAGCACTACTGACAAATTCACATTCAAATTCAAGCAGACATTTCAAAGTTTCCTATTTATAGGAATTCAATTGCGTCTCTGAGTTCTCCTACCAGTGCTGTTCTCAAACTCCTAAAATTCAGCGGGCAACTCATACCGACAAAGCGGACAAGTGTTCTTGACCCTCAGCCAAGGCAGAATACACTCTCCATGGTAATAATGCCAACAAGGCAACCTATTCACCATCTCTTCCTCTACAATTTCATTCGTACAAACCGCACAAACCAAAGCTGATCCATCCTTCAAATCCTCCTTTCCCACCTTCACCACAGGCAGATTTTCCACCACCCTTTTGGCAGTTGGTATCATTCCCACCATCAAATCATTCTCATTGCCAACAACTGGCATAGAAATTGTGCCATTGGTTAATCCAAACGGTAAGGAATGATCCATGCTAGTAAGACGATAGCTAGCATCCCATAACGTTTGGCTAGTTGTTGTCCACAATTCCCCTAATATATCCAGCTCTTCTTCAATAGCTGACAAAGGTGTTGAAGGCATAATTCTTTCAATTTCCACGTCCAAATCAAAACTATTGGCCTGAAGATCTCTAGGGGAATCCTCTGATAATTGCTGGTCTGCTTCGAGATCCGTTAAACTCGACGAAGATTCAGTTCCTTCAAGTTCTATATTCAATTCTACATCACTGATACGAGAGTCATGAGGGAACAAAAATTCAGTAAGGAATATTGAAGAGGATTCTTGGTCCCATTCTGCAGTTAACAAACTCGACGAAGACTCAGCTCCATCAATTTCCATGTTCAGTGTGAAAGGTATATCAGGAGGCAACACAATTTCAATATCGGGTCTCGAAAAATTCTCTGATAGCTCTTGCTGCTCTTGTGGAGCAGAAAATCTCGACGAAGAACCCTCAAAGCTTTCAAATTCGTGCATGTCCCGATAATGACTTCCATTGTTAAATCCCACCCATTCTTCTCCTCCAAATTCCTCAATTGGGTTCGCTTCCTCCATCACAAATTCCATAAAGGTTTCAAAATATCGGTCAAAAACCGAATCCCCACGATCACCGTTCGGTCTCAAATCAACAGCCTCTTCCGTCCCCGAATCCGGACTCACCCAGCCGACCCGAATGCCGTTGTCGGCGACTCCCTCAACCCCACCCGGTTCCGGTCCCACCCCAGACAGCAATTCATCCAATGAACGCAATAAAGGGTCATTATATATAGCGTCGTCTTCACCACCCAACAACTCATCATCGTTCACGAACTCCAAGCCCACGTCTTGACCCGGACCCGACTCGACAGGATTCGCATGACCCGAATCATACAAGGTAAAGGGGCAACGATAAACGGGAGGGACGTCGGCTTCTTGGCCGTCTTGGACATTGAACCAAGGGTTTGGGAAATCGCGCATTAGTGTTTTTTACTGGTTTTGATTTTAGTTCAGGGATTTTAGAGGAAATCGAGGGATTTGGGATTTTGATGCTTTTGGGCGTTTGGGGTTTTGGGTTTTGACTTTGACCTTGTTGATGTAGTTTTCTTTAGTTTGTTTGGGGCCTTCGGGGCTGGCATATTTATGGAGAAAAAGGTCGGAGAGAGTGTTCAAGACACCGTGAGATGACTAGAGTGGACGGTGTATTGCCTACTTGGAATAGGAGTGGGAGTTCAAAATCGTAACGATATAAATTATTAAATTATAAAAAATATATTAAATTAAAATAATAAATTAATTAATTTAAATTATTATATAAATTATATATTTTTTATTGAACATCTATTTAGAGTAGGAGTAGGAGTAGGAATAGGAGTAGGAGTGGAGATTTTCCACCTCAGCAATGTACGGTGACAAGGACAAAGGATTTCCTGTGCAGCAACGGGCAAACACCAAAATTTTTTTGTTGTTTACTTATTATTTTATTCAATTAGCAAAACGAGGAATGCAGTAAAATAATTTCTCAATTTTTAAATTTTATTTATTTTTGATAATATTTCTTACAAAATTATATGCCGTCACATATGTCTACTAAATCTTTTTAATCATAATATGTCATACTCTTCGAGTACTCATTTCATTCCTAGTTTAAAATAAACCAAAAGATAGGAGGGGGAAAAATTTTTACAAAAAAAATAAAATAATAATCATCATGGTTTTAAGATCTATTATTAAAATACACATGGTTGCGGTTTAGAATGGTATAATTTTCAATAGATAATAATATAAAGTTATTTTTTAGCATAGTAAATTATAATTACTCTAGCAAAAATATTGTGAATTCTACGCTAAAACAATAATATGAAAATAATATATATAACAAACCTCGCAAACATGTCAAGTATTGTCATTCTGGTCGTGTATGCCATAATTATATTGAAAATAACATTTTGTGATAAAACAAAATGGTTGCTTATATAATTTGTTTATAGAATTTATCTATAAAAATAGCATTAATAATAATAATAGTAATAATAATAATAATAATAATAATGGCGCACCTTTTTTTTTTTTGTCACAATAATAATGGCACACTTTTAGAATTATGCCATGTTATTGCCAGGACAGTCTCTTTGCATCTGACTGATGCTGGAAGCCCAAGTGGGTGCATATCCAGCCCACCTACCAAAGAGAAAGCCCAGCTTCCAGCCTCTGCATGGGCTTCGTTAATTGGTCCCATTGACGTCGACTTGTATTATTGTTTTTGTTTTGGTATTTACACGCAACAAATTGAATCCCTGGTTTCTTTTTTCTCTCTCTTTTTTTTTTTTTTTTTTGAGAAATCGCAGAATCCTTGAAGACAAAAAAAACAGTGGCTTGAGCTTGCGCGTATGGAATCATTTCTATTATGTAAATAGTCTTATTCATTTAGTATTATTTTTGGTCTAAAAATTTTGGTATTAAAAAATTCATTGTATTTTGATTAATCCAGTTCGAGTCGGGTAGACCCATTAAAAGGGGCAAAACTCTCCTAGCATTTATTTTCTCTGTATACAATACTCGAACTCGAGATCTTACTTAAGAGAAATCAAGCTCATCGCCACTTGAACCAACAGGCGTTGGTATTATGCAATTCAATTAACGTAGCAGGGCCTCGTGTTCAACCTGTCGGGTAATATTGCTCAAAACAAGCAATTAAGGTCCAATTAAGGAACGACGAACGTAGATTGACTTAATTCTTAAGTGAATTTTACCTATAACGTTGGGGTTCAAAACCTACTAAAGACACATGTTAAAAAAAACTAATTATTTGATAATTTTATAAAAGATTATTGTCAAAAGATTTCTAACTTTGAAATAGTTACTCCCTCAACTATCATTTTATTTAAAAAAAAAAAAAAAAGTCCAATCAAGAAATGGCAGATGATAATGTTATCGAACGAGGCTGTCTGTGCATGTATGCGCGCAATTGTTAGCATGTGGAAAGTTTCGGCAATTGACTAAAAAACACGAGGCGAAGTATCCAGAGTCGTTTGGAGAAAATCAAAGAAAGCCATGAATGCCTTCTTTTTGGTGAAATAATTGTTGGAGGGAGACAGAAACCACACTTGATGAATTTTTAGGTACCAATTTCTCCCTTTTCTGCTCCAAGTGGACAAGGTTGCAACTAATTTTGGGTCAAATTCTTCTTGCGATAACATTATATAATTTTAAATAGATAATAATAAATAGTAATATAGCCTCATCCAATAACATTTAATAGGTTCTTTTTTTTATAAATTTAATCACGTAACGTTTTATATTATTTTATTATTATTTTGACGCGATATAAGTAAAGTATTTAAAATTTTTTCATTCATTTTTCAGTTTTTATACGGCTTTGTTTATTTGCAAGTGATCGAAGATTCTCTGTACTTACTTTGAAAAAAGTTGCAAAGAGTGGAAATGTGCATAGCGATTGAAGTTTGAAAGTGGATATATGCAACGCAAAAATACTATTAATTAATTGTGATGTATTCTTTACGTTCTATTTGGTGGTCATTTTTTTTTTTTTTTCACTCGTTTGATTTCCCTTTCAGAATGGAAGAGGGTCATGAATCAATCCAAGAATCTCGACAAATCAAGGTAGAGGTTCCTGATTATGAGATTAAATTAAGTTTTGGCAACAAGTCGAGAATCAATCTACAAGGGAGAACATTTTTTAGCCAATAAGTCTCGTCATTGTTGATCATCAAGAATATTGTATCAGCCAGCTGCCTCTCCATTTTTTGTCCACTTATTAGGAGTAGGTACCACTAGGCTACCCGTACGTACGTAATAATTCAATACTTTGTATCATGGCGTCTTGGTCTCATCGTAATGATGGTTGCCTTTTCCGCCTCCGTCGTCCGAAGAGCCTTGTGGCATGTATCTCCAATGGTGCCTAGCCACAGTTCATCCTGGTACCCCTTTTATGCACTCAATGTTTTTCTTTTTTTTTTCCTTGAAGAGGGTTAAATATATATATATATATATATATATATATAAAAGGAAAACAGTGTAGTAAGAATTGAACTTCTGATTATATTCTTAATCAGTAAGATTGATGATCAGTTGAGTTAATGCTCAAGCTCATTATATACACATTGTCTTCTATTTACTGTTGAAATATGTCTTGAATTGCATGAAAAAAAAATAGAGACTTTTAATTTGTTTCACATTTTTTTATTAGTATAATTTACTTATTATTTTATACAACACAATAATTAATGTTTGCATAAAATAAAAAAATAAAAAAATAAATTTGTATGGTATAAGATTATGAGTGAATTAAACTAAAAAAAATAAAATTAACAAGTACTCAAAAAAAAATTTAGGGATAATAATGTTATAAATGTTGTGGCCCTATGTACATTGAAATTTAAATTACGAGTCTTAAATTGGTTTCTAAAGGACGCAGAAAGTTCAAGTTTGGAGCCAAAGCACGCCTGCATGCAATTGTCAATAATGCTAATATTCAATAATGAAAAACATGTAAGAGACATGCGGCTGAAGTTTTCCCCTTCATTTTTGATCTTTTCTTCACAGCACATTGCTTATACATATCTATCATCGGCATCAAATTACCTGAAGAAATTAGGGCATTGATCTGAGACTGCATGAGAGTAATTAGTTTGAGATAAAATACCGAGTGAAATTGGTTGTCTGTAAAATTTGGACAATAAGGTACTATTAAGTATAACTTGCAAATCTTATATTATTTATAATAAAATATTCTCTATTTGTCTTTATCATGTACGTAGATTTACAGTCGAATTACGTAAATCCTTTAGGTTTAATTGTGTTATTATTTTATTGCACTTATTTTTACCTAAATTAATGAGTTATAAATTTAAAATCTAATTGGTCTATCACAACATATATATATATATATATATATCATTGTAGCAAGCTACTGATACACGCTTGTCCGCTAAATTGGGAAGCCATTGTCGTGAAGAAACTTCTTTATAAGACGGCAGCTTGTTGATAATGGTATGTAATGACAGTTAAAAACAAGAGTTGTTTCATATGAAATTCATATATCGCAATAATGTTTTTTTATGTGTTTGCCAGCCAATGAGACAACAGGTGTCGCTTTATTTTCCAGGTTTGCTATTCCGACTGTTTCTTGTTGTGACAACTTTATACGTACGTATGTCATCTAATAAAACTTTGTTATTCTCGTTGCATGAAATTGACCTTTTTTTTTTTTTTTTTTTTTTTTTTTTTGGAGAATTTAATGCTTATCTTGTGAATTAGTTTTAGTCAAAGTTGTCAGAACCGAACCGATTATTGAATCGAAAATATTAGTGGGTCAAGGTTCAACCGGTTCAACCGGTTAAACCGGTGGTTGAACCGGTATTTAATAATATATATATTTATAAATGTAATTAAAAGAATAATATTTATAAATAATGATTAAATATTCATTTTTTTAGTTTTAAGGATTAAATTGAAAATTTTGATTAAATTTTGGACTAAATTGAAATGTTAAGTATAGTTAAAGGTCAAATTATAATTTAAGTAAACAATGAGGTCAAATTATAATTTATAAATTTTTGGTTCAATTCTAAACCGGTCCGACCGGTCCGATTTTTGACCGATTTTTACCGATTTTTGACCGGTTTTAACCGGTCCGGTCAGCCCTCCCTTTTTATGCCTAAACCGGACCGAACCTAAGACCGGTCACCGGTCTAACCGGTTGAACCGGCCGGTCCGGTCCGATTTTGATTACACTGGTTTTAGTCTTGTTCATGGTACAAAAAATTTTTTGAAAATTTTGACATATTTGCATAATTTTTTGCTCTCAAATTTATAGTTTATTAATTAGTTTTTTTTGAACAAAATTATAGTTTGTTAGCTCGGTCCTTCATATTCCATTATTCCAAGGTTCAACTTCGTCAATGAAAATGAAAAAGAAGCTCATTATTTTCCCGTGCAAGAAAAAAAAAATTACAAATCAGAAACATAAAAATTTATTTTGGGGTTCACTCAAAAAATAACATTACCATACCTATATATAGTTTGCATATTTTGTCAACCTCTTTTGACAATTATCAGTTGTCTTGTTTTTTGGCATAAAATTTCTACGAAGCTCGCAGTTGCATGACATGTCAATCTAGGGAAACCTTTCAATGCATATATTATTATATTATGCGATATTATCGAAGCAACGCAACATTGATTTAAACTTCTTGGGTTTTAATTATAGGCCATAAGACAAACAACAAAATTCCAACTAAGGTAAGACTCAAAAGAAGTGGTACATTTTTCAATAAAAAAAATACTAAATAACAATATTTAGATAATAATATAGTAATAACAGTGTAAATTGTTATGTGTCATTTGATAAACTGTATGACTAAATTATCTCTATTTAAAGTTAAATTACGTAGTGAAAATCTTTTAATAATTATTGTTTTATTATCACACACCCAATTAACCCTGTAGGAGTTCGGCAATTGCGGTGTTGCACTAGAAAACAAAAGACCAATTGCCTGAGTCGTTGGAGAAAATCAACGACAGGGAGGATGTCTCCGTTTAATGAAACACTGTTCATATAAGTCTCCAGCAAATCAAAATTAAGAGCTTATATAAAGGAGATTAACAGTGAGAGAAATGTCAGCTCCCTGTTGTGATCCAATTACACCTGAGTGTGTCCAATTTCTCCCGTCCACTCCAAATGGACAAGGTTATATTATATGGGTTTTGTTCCTTCTTTTTTTCTTGCCTCTCAATTTTATATTTAGGAATGGTTAAACTTAAGACCTTATAGGGGTTGAATGTTTACTACTATATATATCTGTGTTATATACATGCTTTCTTTGCTTGCTTTGATATTCTTTATTCCTCAAATTTCACTAAATAATTAGCAATTTTGAGCACAGATATGTTGTTTTGTTTATACATATGATCAAGTCATTCAAAGAGTGATATAGATGTGATGCCTCCCAATAATGGGTGTGTTATGTTTTAAACAATTTCCAAATAATCTTTTCTTTCCTTACAAATTAGATGAAATAACAATGAAAATAGCATTAATTAGTAGAAGCCACTTCTGATGCCCCCCCTTTACTTTCTATTTGAAAATCATTCTGTAATTATTCTTTTTCTTTTTTTTTTGGTCATCTGTTTTTCAGCACGGAGACTATTTTTTCAGTTCAGCTGAGGAAACTGACCTGGAAGAGGGCGAATCAAGCAAGAAATCTCCACATAACAAAGTAGATGATTCCGAAATTGAGAGCAAATTTTTTGGGGCGAAATCAATCGCCAAGGAGAAGAGCATTTCTGAGGCATGGGCTAATAACACATATGTGATGGTGCCATTGACCATCATCACAAATGTCTTAGCTGCCTCATGGGTTATCAATGGTTCCAGCAGCTTCACAGCCTTCTCCTTCGATCATCATCGTTTCTTCCTCGCGGTCATGATGGTGGATTTTTACGCCTTCCCCGGCACTGACCATACTCCTTTGATGCAATTCTTCCCAGGCAACTCAATGCAGTGCCATGGATTTTGATGGTGGGATTTGTGGTGCCTCATAGTCTCAATGTTGCTTGTCCATGAAACATTTCCTGGAAGGAAATGACTATCTTTGTCATATTTATCAACTCAACCCTTATTAGCTGCCTGACGTTATCAGTAAGTGATTGCCTAAATCCTGATTATAATCTCTCTGCCATATCTATGAAGACACAATCACTTCTTTAATTAGATGGTTTTTATGTAACAATTTATAGCACAAACATGAGATGCAGCTATGTTTCACGAGACAAAGTTTGTAATTGCTTGACAATTTGAGAAATGCCAATAATGTTTTCTAATCTTGGTTTTGGCTTTTGATTTGTTTTTTTTTCCCTTCTTTTTTTGATTTGGTTTTGGCTTTTGATTTGTTTTAATGAATTGAATGACATGTTATTTCATTGTTTTCTGTTTCGGGTGGCTTCACGCTGGATGTTAGACTTTTTGACATTTGGATTGGTTTCGTATGCTTAATTTAGCTGGCAGAATTAGTGTTTTCTGTACGTGGCATTAGAATTTCCGCCCAAGATACATGAAAATTGCCACGACCGCGCCACATTAATTCTAAAACCAGTTAATTTTTTTTTTAATCTTAAAATGAGAAATCATGAATACTACTCAATAATTTCATCAATGAGTTAAACTCTGTAAATATAAGTTCAAATTCTGAAACTCATAATTTGTAGTCACTAAAGTTAAATGTATACTTAGATTATTATTTCTTTTTTTGTGCATAAAAAATAGGTATGTAAAAGGATTGATCACACTTATTTACATATCTGTTAAAAATTATTGTGCCCTTATAACTATTCACATATGAAAATCTTCTCATCGTACATAAGTTGGGGCTGAAATTTAAGAAATTTTTGCAAAATAAATTTTAGAGTATAGATTTGTCAACTCATTAAAAATTATTAGAAAAGACTAATATTCAAATTTACAACTTATCAAACCGAAATCAACACATTTAGCCACCTCAATTCACCTTTGCGTGTATGTTAGATTATTATTTGAACAAAGAGAGACACCTTTAAAAAGAGACTGTAAAATATGAGATGAACGGGGGAGGGGGAACGATGGAGAAAATTCAGTCTTTGGGATAGCCTCCCAACAGTCTTTATTAGGGATTTTATTTTTGAGTATTTCAGGCCGAAGCAAATTTAGCTTCACTATTAGCTCGCATAACACTTGAATCCATAGTTTTAAAAATCAAACCGGTTTAATAGTTGGATCGAAAAGTCAATAAATTGAGACCTAAATCAAGTCTATTTGGTCATAGAATTAAATAGAAAATAAACTATTTGAAACTACTTGAATTGACTTGAATTGATAACTCAAAAATTAATAAATTAGATAATTTCATGTTAATTCGTGTCATTTCTCTAAAATTCTCTAAAATACATTATTTTATTTATTTATATTTTTTATTAAAAAGTGAGGTGAATCACACCTTTTAACATTAATAAAAAATATAATATTTTTAAATCATATTTTAACTCCACGATATTTTATTTTTAAATATAAATACTCTATTGATATTTTATAATATTTTATTTTTTTATAAAAGTACTCTATCAATTCATTTAATTAAAAAATTATTTTAAATATTTTTTACTTTGATTCTATTTTAATTATAAGTAAATTTCAATTTTATTTTTTTATAATTATAATAATTTTTTATTATTAAAAAATAATAAATTATAAATATTTATTATTACTTTATTAAATAAAAATTGATTTGTCAGTTGAATCGTCTAGTTTTCGATTAGGACACTAACTCATTAATTTGATGTTCGCATTGGATCAATAACGGATCCAATTTTAAAAACTACGACTTCAACCTAAAACAGAAAATTCAATTCTGTATGAACGATAAAGGCGTAAAAAAGATCTCAACTTTAAACAGTGCAAGGAACCCGCCAAAGCATGACCACCATGCCCATGGTCGATGGCAAATCACACCACCCACCTTCGCCAAATAACAAGGCTCCTATGTTATCCTCCAAAACCTTTCCACACCAAAACCCTACCCGTCTCTTTTCTGTCTTCAATCTCTACTCTCACGCTAAACCAAACGAAAGCACCCATCAAGATCAAAACTTTTTCCCATCTTTTCCAAGAATGCTCCAGACACAAGGCCCTGAATCTGGGAAAACAGGCCCACGCTTGCATGATTACATCTGGGTTTTCCCCAACGGTCTCTGTCTCGAATCGTTTGATTCAATTATGCGTCAAATGTTGCAGTTTGGACTATGCTTACAAAGTGTTCGACAGAATGACTCAAAGGGATGTGGTTTCTTATAATGAGATGATATTTGGGTATGCAAGTCATGGGGAGATGGGTATTGCGAGGAATATCTTTGATGCAATGCCCGAGAGAGATATTGTGTCGTGGAATTCAATGCTTTCGGGATTTTTGCAGAATGATGAGTGTCGAATGTCGATTGACGTTTTCTTGAATATGGGAAGGTTAGGTGTGAGGTTTGATCGAACAAGTTTTGCTGTTATTCTTAAAGTATGTGCGGTTTTGGGGGATTGCGGTGTTGGGGTTCAAATTCATGGCCTTGTGGCTCGGAGTGGATTTTATAATGACGTGTTCGCAATGAGTGCTTTGGTGGATATGTATGCGAAATGTAAGAGATTAGATGACTCACTGTGTGTTTTTAGTGAAATTCCTGAGAAGAATTGGGTTTCTTGGAGTGCTTTAATTGCTGGCTGTGTTCGAAATGGTTGGGATATTGAGGGCCTGGAGTTGTTTAAGGAGATGCAAAAGGAAGGATTTGAAGTCAGTCAATCTGTTTATGCTAGTGTTTTTAGGTCCTGTGCAGCGTTGTCTGATTTAAGATTGGGCACACAATTGCATGCACATGCTCTAAAGAATGATATTGGATTGGATAGCATTGTAGGAACTGCCACCTTGGATATGTATGCAAAATGTGGTAGTACATCAGATGCTCAAAAGATTTTCAACTCATTGCCAAAACGTAATTTGCAGTCTCATAACGCTATCATTGTTGGGTTTGCCCGTAGCAACCAAGGGTTGGAAGCTTTGCAGTTCTTTCATCTTTTGCTAAGGTCTGGACTTGGCTTTGATGAAATAAGTCTGTCTGGGGCAATTAGTGCATGTGCGTCAATCAAAGGGAAATTAGAGGGGTTTCAGTTGCATGGGTTAGCAGTTAAATCTACTCTTTATTCAAATATTTGTGTGGAAAATGCCATTCTTGACATGTATGGTAAATGTGGAGCTGTGGATGAGGCATTTCGTATCCTTGATGAGATGGAAACAAGAGACGCTGTGTCTTGGAATGCAATCATTGCTGCTTGTGAGCAGAATGGGAATGAAGAGAAAACTCTATCCCTTTTTGCTTCAATGTTATACTGGGGTATTGAACCTGACGAGTTTACTTATGGCAGCGTCTTGAAAGCTTGTGCAAGTCAGCAAGCTTTGAAAAGTGGTCTGCAGATTCATGACAGAATTATCAAGTCTGGAATGGGGCTGGACTCTTTTGTAGGAGGCTCTCTTGTTGATATGTACTGCAAATGTGGAACAACTGAAGAAGCAATAAAAATCCATGACAGAACAGAAAAGAAGACAACTGTTTCTTGGAATGCAATCATTTCTGGATACTCACTGCTAAAGCAAAGTGAGGATGCTCAAAACTTTTATTCTCGAATGTTGATCACCGGTGTAAAGCCAGACAACTTCACTTATGCAGCAGTTCTTGATACTTGCGCTAATTTGGCTACTTTTGGACTTGGAAAGCAAATACATGCTCAAATCATCAAGTTAGATTTGCAAGCAGATGTGTATATAGCAAGCACTCTTGTTGATATGTACTCGAAATGCGGAAACATGCCAGATTCCCGGCTAGTGTTTGACAAAGCAACTAAAAGGGACTTTGTAACATGGAATGCCATGATTTGTGGGTATGCTAACAATGGTCTGGCAGAAGAGGCCTTAAAAATTTTTGAGATTATGCAACTTGAGAACATGACGCCAAATCATGCAACTTTTGTTGCGATCCTTAGAGCTTGTGTCCACATGGGGCTTCTTGACAAGGGTTTGCATTACTTTGACGCCATGCTAACCGAATATGGCTTAGATCCTCAAGTAGAGCACCATGCATGCGTTGTGGATATATTAGGGAGGGCAGGACGGCTAGGTGAGGCCTTGAAGTTCATTGAAGAGATGCCTTTCGAAGCTGACATTGTTATCTGGAAAACTTTACTTAATATGTGCAAGATCCATGGGAATGTAGAGATTGCAGAAAAGGCGACCAGTTCACTTTTGCAGTTAGACCCACACGATTCTTCTGTCTATGTTCTTCTGTCAAACATTTATTCTAATGCTGGAATGTGGGATAAGGTTTCAGAGACGAGAAAGTTAATGCGGAGTAATAAGCTGAGAAAGGAGCCAGGTTGCAGCTGGATTGAGGTAAAAGATGAGGTGCATACATTTCATGCTGCAGATAAGGCTCATCCAAGATGCGACGAGTTATATGAGAAGCTTGATGTACTAATTGGTGAGATCAAATCGGCTGGTTATAGACCGGATATCGATTTTATGCCAGATGAGGAAACAGAAGAGAACGGCGAGCTGGAAGATCTAAGGCAGCTGTGCGTGTAATTGCTAATTCAACCATCATGGCAAGCAAGGAATTTGAGGAAGCTTGACAAAGAGTAAACACTGCTACAAAATTTTCTAGACACCATAGCCCTGACTGTCCTACAGAACTTGTGGACAGCGAATGAGCGAAATTGAGATGCAAAACAGTCATGGTGGAGGAGCTTGCTGATTTCTACAGTCTCTGCTCTTTCATTGATATAGTTTGGCACCTGACATGATTTCAGAAAGTGAGAGGCAATTAAATTATACTCCAAATTTATTTCATAATAGAAAGAAATGACGAGAATATATTTATACAACCAATCTCAGTATGTCTGAAATAGAGATTATGGTGTTATTTTTTATTTATAGACGTGGAACATTTGCTTTTAATATGAAAGAGTAACCCACGTCTTATGCTCCTCTGTCCTCTTTCTTTGGGTTCGCATGAAGCATTCTGTGGCCACTGGCTAGCCGTGTGGCCACAAAGAAAAGTAGGCTAATATTCATGGGTTAACGGGAGGAGAAGGGGGAAAAGGGGAAGAGAAAGAAAAAATGGGGAAGAGAGAGAAAAAGTGCACGTGTTGCTTTTTTTTTTTTTTGAAAAAGAACATATAATAATAAGTAAATCGATTAAAATTAATATACAAGAAGATTATAAAATATATGTAAAAAAAATTAGTGTCATTTTACCTAACAAAATACACGTCTTGCTTTGTATGGGTCTGCATAACAAAATCCTTGACTTTATTCAATTAAGCAATTTATGTTACACATCTGTAGAGTTGACCTTACTGGTGTTCTGATACTTTATCACCTCTAAAGCTTTCCTTTGTAATTCCTAGGAGTTACGAAAAGGCCAATACAGCAATAGTACAAAACAAAACTGGTATACGACACTCTTCATCTGTCTGAAGGCCAAAATGCACAAAATGCCGCTCTTTCGAGTTCCCCTTATCTACTAATGTTTATGTATGAGATTTCTATACCATCAAAAAGGCCGGTCCTGTGACAGAAACAAATAAAGTGCTACAGAAAACAGTGCCACAAGCACTGCCGTGAAAACATGCTTGAAGTTGAGAATCCCAGCATCTACTCTCCTTATGTTATCCATATCTGATACGGTGTCGGCAGCCGCCTCTCTGCTCTTGGCGGCAGGTGCATCTTTGCGTCTCCTCTCAAACTGCAAGAGATTAAAGGGATGAAAAAAGGAAAATTTAAGAGCTTTTTCCATCTCAGCGAAGAAATGACATGGGAGTATTAAAAAGACTGTCGCCCCCAATCATATAACCAAAAACCCGCATCCAGGAATCTTATTTCCTTTGATTCTTCTGATTAAACCCAACTTTTAAGGATATCTTTTCTGCTTCTGATAACATATATGCAAACCAACTTAGTCATATATGATTTCCAGTACCTACCTCAGAGCCAGTAGTTGACACATGGGTGACTTCACTCTCCGGAAAAATGGGTCCTTTCTCATTTCCTCTGCTATGATAGTCTGCATATACAGAGGTAGCCTTCTTTGGTTGCTGCAACCTCACTACCAAAGTTTTATTCTCCAGTGCTAAGGATGATATCTACAAATGTCACATAAAGATTCAAAAATTTTAGTTGAGCTACTTCCATAAAAAGAGAACAAAAAAAAAGTATTGATCTCCTATTCCTGTTCCACTACAATATACATGTCTCATGTGCATATCGGAGTCGTGCATATAGACATGAGTGGACGCATCCGTGCATACAATGTAAAGTTTCCCAAAACTTTCACAACTCAAAGGAACGGATTCTCAACAGCATAGCAATGAATATGAAGACAGCTCTTATTTAAACTCTACTAATGCTGGCAAAGACTCGGAAAATGCTTTTCATGGGAAAATCTCAGGTCACAATCTTTCGATCCCTCCTTGGACTAAATACACAATTTACAAGAAAATTGACGATTAAGATTCTGTCAAAAAAACAAAAAAGCTGAACTAAGTTAACCCCCGGTTTCTGAATTCCAGGATGTGATCACGTTTGGTACACTACAAATATCTAATCTATCTCAAGTTAACATTGTTTGACAAGATCTGAAGGCCTGGCATACACGTGCAAGCACACATAACGACTCAATGTCCTGACCTCCAAACAGTTAGTAAGGCTTCACTAATATTGCGAATGCTGGTAATTGTTAGCTGGCTACTGGCTTTAGACTTAGTCCGTTGCTGGGTAACTAAATATGAATGTTGAAAAATGAACTTCGAGCAATAAATTCAGGTGACAGAGAAACGCCAAAAATTCATATGTGGATCTGCTAGCAACCACATTGGCATGCAAAGCTTGGAAACAAATTATTGAACCTGACAACTGTACATCCGATATGTTAAAATCCCCACCTGCTTATGAAGTCGTTCTCTTTCAATAGCCAATTGCATCACCAAATCAGTTATAATCTTAGTACGAAAGCCAATGTCCCTAGCAGTTGCCATTTTTGACTCCTCAGCTTGATTTAAAGATGCTTCCACGCATTCAAGTCTACCCCTCAAGAAACTCAGTTCCCCATTTAGCTCTGCATTAGATTCAGATAACATGATGCACTTTTCCTCAGCACTGTCTGCCCGACTTTCAGCTTTTGACACTTTTAACTTCAAATTCTCAATCAAACTTTCCATATCTTTAATTGTAGAATTTAGCATATTTTGCTTCTCCTGACTAGCTTCAGTAGATGCCACTGCATGCTGGAGCTTAATATCAGATCCCCTTAACTGCTTCTCCAACAAATCTACCTTCACAGAAGTACATTTGAGATGACTTAACTCTTTGATCAGTTCCATATTGGTTTCTGTCAATAGTTTACACTCGGTTTCTGCATTCTCTGCCCTGCTTTCGGCTTTAGATAGTCTCGCTTTCAAATCATCAATCATATTTTCCATTTCAGTTAATTGGGATTGTACAACAGGCAGCCGCTCATGATTCTCATCCACAGAGACGTTTGCATTCAACAGCTGAACTTCAGATTCCTTCAGCTGGTTCTCAAGTGAAGAGAGCTTCTCCCTCAGCGTGAAGGCCTCAGAATTGGCAACAATCAGTTTATTTTCAGCTTCTGTCAAGCTGGCTTTCAAGTTGTCAGCCTGTGACACAAGGAATTCATTGAGTTTTGCGCTGCTGCAATCAAACTTTTGCAAAGCATTTTCTTTGGCTTCCAGCTGCTCCATGAATTCGTCAAGTTTTGACCTCAGCTTGCCTTCACGTTGCATGGAACCGTTCAAATTAAACTGAATGGCCTGGAGTTGATTTAGCAGATCTTTTGAAATTCCCATAAAGACCTCAGAAGTATTTTCTGCCTCAAACCATCTTTCACAGACATCCATTGCTTCTTTCTCCGTGAAAAATACTTCTTGCTCCAGAGAGAGTAACCTATGTTTCAGCTCCTCTTCAACTTGTTTTGATTCTGTTAATTTCTTTTCAAGATCAATTTCCCTCGCCAAAGATTTCTCTAGCATCCTCAAAATATGTCTTTGCTGATCAACATTCTGCATGTTAATCATTGCTTTAGTGATTTGGTCATCCTCTACAGGACTTGCTCCTTTCCCTGTCAACATGCATGATGAATTAGAAAGCAAAATTAGATTAGCACGCTGGATATAATTTCTTTCTGCCAGCATAAATACACTATGTAACACTAACAGAAAATACAAAAAATACAAGAAGTTTATTTTCTGATTATATCATCTGCAAAAACAGAACCTTTCAAAGAATGTATAGCTCTAAAGGTTTACTTTCACCCCCAAACATTTCTACTATTTCACTATTTAATACCCAAAAAAATATGAGGAAAAAAATGGACATACACAGAGAGGAGATTGGAAATAAAGTGATGATGGAGAAATAAGGATGGTGAAATCATGCTCACTACTTGCATATCAAATGTAGTGGCCTAAAAGTATCATAACACACCCATTTTATGAATAGATATATAAGCCAAGAATTTAACTTCTTAGAAGAAAATATTAATTTCTGTTGCTTACAATCTTCTTTCCCATCAACACACGACAAAATCCTTTGGAATTTTGCAGCTTGCTCCCTAATTTCTGAAACCTGCTCACGTGACTGCTTCAAGGATTTTTCAGAATCGCGCAATTTTTCTTCCATTTCCACGAAAGTTTCTCCCACTTTGTCATAGGATGATAGCATTTGACCAATTGATGAAATATCTGATTGCAAATATGTCATGAACTGATCCACTCCCGTCACCTCCGAATCCAAAATCCCAGACAACATATCGAATTGCAGTGCCCTCTCCGCAGAATCACCTGCCATGTGTCCTTGCTCCGAAGCAAAAACCTCAAAATCGCTTTCCTTGTTTGCCACATGCATCGTAAGTACATTCAAGTTAATCAACTTCTCGGAAACACGTGCCAAATCTAATTCCACTCTAGTTAGAATTTCGCCTACGATTCTCAACCCTCCATCCATCTG
Source organism: Carallia pectinifolia (assembly GCA_037832335.1). NCBI lineage: Eukaryota > Viridiplantae > Streptophyta > Magnoliopsida > Malpighiales > Rhizophoraceae > Carallia > Carallia pectinifolia. The sequence continues at coordinate 20,211,904 of CM075443.1, forward strand.
TCCATCGGAAGATATCTCCACAACCAAGTCATTCTTACTTGACTCAGCCTCTGGATCACTGGCATTGATGTCATCAAAAGAAACGCTAGCATCGTGAACAGCATCAGCAGCCATGTTAAAGACCTAAAGTTACACGTCTGGCCTCAATTCCTGAATTAACAATGCACAAACATAAAAAAGGGCAGAAACTAGAGATGATGACGTAAAGGAGTAAGGGGTAAAAAGAAGATAACTTTGGAATTTAACAACAAAACACAAACAAAAAAAATATATGAATCTCGATCTCAGACCGCCAAAAAACACCATTTTCCATAACTATACAAAACACCCACGTCATTTTACACATGAGATCTCCCGTGAAGATGAAGAAATTAAAATAAAAATAAAAAAAGCCCAAAAATTTCCATCATCAAACGGAAAAACAATAACAGACCCACCTCTAGTTTGGCAACAGAATCAAACAAAACTGGCAAATTCAAGGAAATTACAAATGAATATTATATTCTCTTTCTCTCTCCAAATCACATTCTTCTACCATTTTCTCGAGAAAACGACAGGAAGTTATAGAAAAAACACGAGAAAAGAACAACGAGCGTACTCTTTGTCTGGCCCAGATCAGATGCAAAGCGAGTGAGCTGCGTCCTGTAAGAAACCTGAAGAGAAGAGAAGAGAAGAGAACAGAATAGAAGAGGGACCAAAAAAAAAACAAACAAAGAAAACAGAGCAGAACTCCTGTTAATGTCTGTTTCCTGTCTCAAAATAAAAAAAGTAAAAAAACAAAGCTTGGGTTAAAAAACGCCAGTTGAAAAGGTTAAAGTACAGACAAGTAAATTTGAAACAAAAAAAAAAAAAAAATCCCTACTTGAGACTTGAGAGATCGAGATTGCGTCTTATTAAAATTAAATAATAAAATTTAATTTAATTTAATTATTTATATTAATGAAAAATTGTGGAAAAATAATAAAAAAATAAATAATAATTTATTAGAAAAAAATTATAAAAAAATTAAATTATTTGAATTGAAAAAAAAATATAAAAAAATTATAAAAAATAAAATATAAGGATTATATTTTATTTTTAAATAATTTTCTTTATTTATGAAAATCACGCAAACCAAAGCATTAGCGTCATGAGAATGAAGTTATTATAAGACATTATTTTTATTTTTTTATTTTTTATAAATTATTAATTAAATATTATTATACAATCATGTAACATATAAAATACATAAAAAATATAATTAGTTTAATAATTTATGTATTTTTATTTTTTAAAAATTTAATACATTTATATTATCAACTGTTTAAGTATATACGTGTCAATTTTGTGCTTACCGCAATAACATACATAATTTTTTTTTAATTAAATTAACCGAACCACGTGCGCTTTAGAAGATATGACAGGTGTGATTTAGTGTTCGTACGTGTCATTTTGCTACCGACCTTTTTGGTGGCAAAATTGTAATTGTATGTTGACTTTGGGCCATAGGCCCTTTTCCCGAGCTCAATACATATACAAGATTAACGAGCTTGGCCCAAATCGCCGGTCGAATTCCAAGAGGGTTTGGATTTCAAGATGATTTGAGAAAATCTTAAACATCCTATTTAATACGGAATACGGGATATGATATTTTTTAATCTTAAATTTTTATATTTTTTATATATAAATTTTAAATTTTTTTAATATTTTATTTAAATTCTAAACTTTTTAATTTCTTATCATATCAGTCCTTTCGTTTACAAAAAGTAGTCAATCCATTTATAAATGAGTTTAACTTGATGAAAATTATTAAAAAAATATCAAATACGCAACTTAAAAAAAATTTCATTAATAAATATGCACATTAAATATTTTTTTAATTAAAAAATAATCGAATTAAGTATGTAAAATGCATACTTTTTGTTAAAAAAATTTTAATTAATGTATTTAACTTCTTTTTAAATAATTTTTGTAAGGTTAAAATCAATTTTTTAATAAACTGATCACTTTTTGTTAACGGATTGACTGACTTAATAAAAAATCGAAATGTTTAAAATTCAAATAAAATCTCGAAAAAATTTAAGATTCATATGTGAAAAAAAAATGTAAAGATTTAAAATTAAAAAATATCATATCCCTATTTAATACTTCTGCCCGCAGCTCCTTGTTATCTGCCTTAAGAAAAATGTCCTGCAACATTTGAACAGCTTCAAGGTCCTTAACTTTATTATTGTCCTTCTCCCAATTCTCATCAGCAAGCCGATCTAAAGATGATGCACGGCTTCTGCTGTGGCCACCAGCCTTGGCATGAGAAGATTTGGAACATTTTCCTCCAGAAGATCCTGTAGATTCAGTTGGGCCCGTTTGGGCTGGATTAACAAGGACGTCAAGCAGCCTAGACAATGCAGGTGATAAATGCTGAACAGAGGGATTCTCATTCCCAGTAATGTCTCGTCTCCCAACATCATTTGTCAACTGAGAACCATCCGAAGCACAGACTTGGTCAAGAGAAGCCTCAGAATATATAGACAGAGAGGCCTCCTTTTCTGGCACAGGGGACAGAACCAGTGCAAATTGTACAGAAATTGACAACCATGGGCATTATTTATAGGGTCATGTTACATATGTTACTTGATCACAAAAATTGGTAAAAAAAATTTTAGAATGTAATTGATTAAATTTATTATATAACTGTCTTGATTACAAATGTAATTAAATAAAAAAAAATATTATTTTTTTATTACACAAAATATCTAATAAATTATAATCCTAAAAAATCTTCTGATAATTTATTCTCCGCCATACAACTTTCCCCTTATTTATATACCCCCTCAGCCTGACACCACTGGCCTCACATCTATAGGACAGCTCAATTTATTATCTTTATTTTTTATGGGAACTTATAAATCAATTTAAATCGCAATGACATTTATACAAAATAAGTGGTGCTTGATAATTTATCAATTTATTAATTTAGGGGTATTTGTTTATTTTATTTTTTAAAGTGATTAAAATTTATTGATGATATAATACTATATAATTTATTTTTTTATTTTTTTATTTTAAGTAAATTGTATTCATTATGTAATACAAGATTATCAATAAATTATATTCATTAATAAATAAAAATTAAATTAAAAATCCTCTAATTTGGGTCTGCCCGTAGTTGACAGAAAAGGAGAAAGCGCATATGACTTACGATTGGCAACGACTCAAACACCTGTTTTTTTTTTTTTTTTAAGACTTTGGATTTTTCTTTCAACTCATTCATTACGGGTAAGGTATGGTTCTTGAATGCTTAAATAGAATTTTCATCGATATATATACATCTCGTATATGTATTTCATTTCATGTATGGTAATTGGTTTGTTATACGTAATGTTTGTATTATTTATTTGTATAAAAATTGTAAATAAGAATAGTATTAACCTTAATGTTGTGTTTGGTTTTCCATTAGAAAAGAAAATTGATAAATACAATGCACTTTTACATGTTTGGAAACGTTGGAAAAGTATTAGAAAAGTAAACAAGGTGCTGCTGTCGAATATATAATGACGAAAATAATTTTAATATATCCTTTTTGTTATAAGGATGTTCTTGTAATTTAATTATTCAATTATTTATAAAGATATTTTTATAATTTTACTACACACTTTTCTTTCTCATCATTTTTCATACAATCTAAATATAAAATTTTATTTTATCATCATTTTCTCACATTTTTTTTTTACAATTTTCTTTTTTACAACTTTTTTTCTTTCTAAAATCTTATAATCCAAACAAACCATAAAGCTCCCGTTATTTGTTTACTTGTTCTGATGTCCTCTCATCCCAGTTTGTGGCTTGTGGCCCTTGTATAATGTCACAGATGACTTCCTATTAAAAATAAAAAAATTACAGATATATAGGTCATGATATATATAAATTGAAATTGATTTTTAAATTATTGACATTCTCATTTAATCTCTTTTTTAGAAAGAATTCACCACTCAAATACTAATGAATCCCAATATGACTCTACTATAACAGAGCACAGCAATTGTTGATTGTAAAATCCAACAACCAGCCCACTAATTCATCGATCCCAATTAAGCAAAGAAACTCATATATTATAATATAGGGACGAATATCAGTACAAAAATTTGAAGATAAATCAATTATATCAAATATATATCAAATTATTATTCAAACTATTTTAAACTATCTTAAGTAGTATATGTGATTATTATCCACACTAATATGTATGATCATGACATTTCATTAACAATTGGGCTCGCGGATCCATCTCCTCTTCACTGTGCCCAACCCATAATTCACATAGGACAAACAAGAAATAAAACAAAATGAACTTATTGGTGTTGTCCAACTAATTATCAGTTGGTAAGTCCCTTTATTTTCTTTATATATATATATATATATATATATATATATGTCAATTATTTTCTTTATATATATATATATATATATATATGTCAATTATGACACTCTTAAAAATTAAAAAAAAAATGTAAATACGCTAATGAAGATTACCCCACATGAGCCCCATGGCTGCCTATACATCGATTATGACCCTCCTAAAAAAAAAAAAAAAAAACGGTGCAAATACGTGAATGGAGATTCGGCCACATGAGCCCTATGGCCCCCTATCCAACCAGTTTGTACAATTCGTTTTAGCTTTGGCTTCCAATAAAATAATCTTTAATTTTTTTATAAAAAAAATTATTAGGTCATAAAATATATAATAAGAATAATTTTTTTTATCCTATAAACTCTTCCTTTCTCGTTTTAAAATTTAAATTTAAAATTTTTAAAATAAAAATTTTAATTTTTAATAATTATTATTTTGTTTAAAAACAACTTTAAATTATGATTCTCCGGTCCCCTAATATAAACTTGAACGTAACCCACCAGCAAGTTGTCTGGCGAAGATTCTTGTTTCATTACATGTCACCATTTACTTACAGCTGTTGCAATTAGAGCCACATGTTCGTTATAAGATAATAATGTGATTAGTAAGTTTTAATCCACATGCGACAAACAAGAAATAAATAAATAAACAAAAGTTGTGAATATGTAAACGAAGATTCACCCGCACGAGCCCTGCTGCCCCTATCAAACCATTTTGTACATTTGGTTTTTAGCTTTGGCTTCAAATAAAACTAATCTTTGGATTATGACTCCACGGCCCCCAATACTTTAAAGGAAACCCACCAATAACTTGACTTGTCTAGATTCTCGCTTCATCGCGTATCATAATTTGGATACAGGTGTTGCAACCAGAGCCACATGTATGTTTAATATAGGATAATAATGTGATTAGCAAGTTTAATATTTCTTTATTGTCCTTGTAGTGATGTTGATTAATGCCTAACCCATGGTAAACAAACAACCAATTGTGGGGGGTGGATCCGACCTTCGTTTTGTTAGATCAATCTTAGGAATATATCGCATATAAATTCTACAAAATTCATGCGCAAAAAATTCACATTCCCAGATGAGAACTTTGGACGCAAGCCACAAAATGTAAGCCCCAAGAAGGAAATGACTAAGAAGTAAGCAGCAATTTTTTTTAATAGTAATAAAATAATAATAAAATAATATATATTATTGAATAATTTAGATGCCGTTGAATAAATAAATATTAAATAATTAAATTTTTTTAAAAAATATATTATTAAATATTATTAAATAAATTATGTAAATATTTTATTATTATTTAAAATTAAATTAAATAATAAAATTTGAGAAATATAAAGAAAAACAATAATAGACATCAGTGGCAATATGCCAAAACATGATGTTATGTTATGCATTGTCGCTTTGTACGTGTATAATCGAAACAAAAAACCCACCGCACCAGTGGCCCATCTATGGCTTCGTCCCCTTTGAGACTTGGGCCCAGCTGATCGCCAGAGTGCCGGAAACGCAAAGGACAAAACATGAATTGAAAAGGACCAATTGGGGCCGCGGAGCGGGGAGCAATTTGCCTCGCATGCTATTATTTGCTCTTGAAACTTTAAGAGTATAATCTATACGTAGTAATTAAAATAATTTATTCGTAAATGATATATTTAATTTAATAAAAAATAAATAAATTATTAAATATAATTAAATTAATTATATATTTTATTAAAATTATTTATATAATCTTACTCTTACTCGTTAAATAATGGCCTTTTTGGAAAGGCAATCTTTCAATTGGAATGGAAGGCGTACATAAATGAAGAGGTCATCAAGTTAAAGTCAAAAAAGCCGCTAATTTTTTTTTTTTGACCAAACCATGAAAGCAGCGTATATCAATGAAAGTAATAAGAAGATAGCAGACTAAAAAGAACGTTACGAGAGTTGCAAATTCAGTCTGGAGGACAGAGATCCTTCCTAAACTGTCTTACAACTCAGTCAGAAGAAGTATTACTACTCCTACGTACATAACAAAGAGTACAATGAATAATAGTAGACTTAAAAAATTTGACGTCATGCAAAATTGGAGCTACATGCCATGGCCAGCTATTTTTATCCTGTTGCAGGAAGTTGTAGAGAAGTTGACTATCCATCTCAATAATACTCTTAGAGTGCTTCAAATTTACAATAAAAAAGCCGCTAATTTTGAAAAGAGAAGACTCATTCTCACGCATAAATTGGTTGTAATAGAATATTAGTCCTCTTTTTTTCCATCCTTTTGCTTTTAAAAAATTGGGGATTTCATACCCAGTACCCACGAAGGGAACATAGGCCAACAAATCAAAATAAATAAATAAATAAATAAATAAAAGACAACATAGGCCTCCTTTACATTTTTTGAAAAAAAAATAAATGGACTTTTAACTTGAAATAATTATTATGGATATTCATCAACTATCAAAATTAAAACATTGAATCTAAAAATTTAATTATACTAAATTAACATTTAAAATTAAATATTTTTGATTAATTAATGTATATTAAAATAACATTTCAGTTCTTAACCACGTATTTTTAAAATTAAAAATAAAAATTAATTTATAACAGTTTGATTAATTAATTATAAAATTTAATTCAGTTACAGTGTGATTTTTTTTTTCCAATTTGTTAAAACCCCTTAGAACTATAGCTTTTGTTAAACGTGTGTGACACGTGGATTGTAATCAGCACGTCATCAAATCATTATTTCAGGACATTGTTTTTTCAGACCGCCAATTATTAATTTTCAATTTCCTTTTTTTTTATAAATTATTGTGGTGGATACGTTTAGTGCGTTAATATTACATTACAACATTTTAATATAATTAATGAGGTTAAATTTATATTTCGTAGTCTACTATTAGATTTATTATAACTAATTGGAGGTTTAGCACCATTAGGATAAGACATAATATTTTTTAGTGAAATTATCGAAGCACTACTCTGTCGTTTTGTTTTATTTGGACTAAAAAAAAAAATTATTATTTTTTGATCTCATAAGCCTTTTTATATCAGAGATTTCATAAGCTAATTATTATTTTGTTTTGCTAATTAATAAATGCCGTCTTACATACTTCATTTTTTTGAATAAAAATAAGCAGATACATCGCGTCCTCTTTTTCAACGATTCCTCTCTTTTCAGGGAAGGCCCCTTTTTTTGTTATGACCGGGAATAATTGTGTCATTAGAAATGAAGAATCAATTACGTACATACACACCAACGAGCGTTGGTAGGAATGACGCAAGTTCCCTTTTTCTTAAGTAAGGTCTTGGTTTCAAGCCTTATGAATGAAAAGAACGCTCGTTGAGAGGGGCGAACCTCAGTTGGTTGGGCTGCTCAGGACCCTGCACCAGATTAGTCGAAATTTGACCCAATTGGACCTTCCAGATACCAGAGAGTCAAGGACCCAAAAAAAATTACGTACATACACAACAAAATATTTATAAAGGGTCATTAAAGACAAATTATGGTTTCTTATATTAAATTTTTTTCAAAATTTATTATTAAATTTTTAACGAGCATTAAATGCTTATATAACCTAAACTATTTAGTTCATTGAAACCATCGGAATTAATATAACATGGTTTCAATAATTTTAATTACTCCTTTTAATTTAGGACCCCTTTATAAATTATATTTCTACAAGTATATTTGAAGGCGTCCGTTTGAAAAAGGCAATTGAAAATTATTTTAATTTTAATTTATAAATTTGATAACTTACTTAATTGTTATGAATTTTTTCTTGGCTATAAAAAAACGGGCGTTCATGGGAAGAATCATTTTGTCTGGCGACCTGAGACAAAGTGACCAACAAACAAATACCATTCTACCTACCATTTTTTTTTATCTATTATTATTATTATTTTTTATGTTTCATCCGATCATTTCATCTCACGTCATATAATTATAATTGCAACAAAGGAGATCGAAATGAAAAACATATATAACTACATTTAAGAAGGCATATAATAAATATGTAATAATTTAAATGATTAAATTATAAAAAATATATTAAATTTTAAAAATAAATAAAATATTAATATTATTAAATTATTTATATATTTTTTACACGTTTATTTACATGTATTTGCATAATAGGTGTCGACCAAAAGTATGACACGGACGTCTATGGTTGTCTTTGCTTCTGTCAGCAATCAAAGGCTTTTCTTTGTGAGTCTCGACACAAGCCATACTCTTTTAATGGTTCTTCTTTTTTCTTTTTTTTTTTTGATCAAATCTTTTAATGGTTAACAATTACGTGGCACACCTGTTTTTAACCGACATGTGAGATGTCATTTTTTTTTTTCATTTTTCTTGAAAAGAAAACTTTTTTTTTTCGTCGTGAACAATCAGAAGTACACCCCTTTTTTTTTTTTGCACGCGGAGTAAATTGGAATAATTAATTTTATAATATAAAATTTTATTTGTCTATAAAAAATGATAGTAAAAATCTATTATATATGTATACTTTGGAAAAGAGGAGTAAATAGATTTTTAAGTTTTATTTCAATTTAAAAAATGATTACACAACTAAATTTTTGTTTTTATAATTAATACTAAGATTCTCTTAATCTAATGACTCGTTGCCTTAGTACTTAGGTCCAGTTAATATAACCCATGTTATCTTAATACTCACGTTGTCTTTGTCTTAATATAATTAACATAATAAGAAACCATGCCATTTCAACAGAAGAAAATCTAACCCTTGGTGGATTTGAAAAACAATCCAACTGTAAATCCATAGCGATTAGGGATAAGGTGGGTGCAATCATAATTGATAATTCACGTCCTTTTTTGATTGCAAAACTCACATTCGCAAGCACTTTCTTGTATATTTATTCATACACCTCACAGAAAAGTCTTTCACGCCTACATAGATTTTGTATAGGTTGTTTGCGTGTGGCTCTCTCTTTCTTTCCTGGTTTCTTACCTTTTAAAAATCAGAGTTCCGGGCAGGAACTGAGAGGGCTCTAAAATCTCATTCTTTATCTCATATTCTTGACTTTTCTTTGATTCTGGGCTATTGGGTTTTGTAAAGTTTTGATCTTTTGAAGTTCACGCTTGATTTCATCATTCTGGGTCTTCAATAATTGTGATTTTGTCGCTGTGAATTGATTCGTTTGGTGGTTGTATTGATCTGCGTTTCGTAGCAGAGGTAATTGATATTTGTGTTCGGCTTTGTTCCTTGTTTTTCTTCAAAGATTGCAGCTTTAGTTCATGATCATTGGATATCAGTTGTCTATGTTGAATACTTAATAGTTATTGGGACTTTATGATTTGGGTTCTTTTTTATTCATTTAGCAATCTTTGTGCTGCTATTTGCAAGATGTTTTTCTCTTGTCTTGTCTGTCAGGACCGAGATCTTTGATAAGTCACAGATTTTGACTAAATGAGATGGCAATTTTTTTTTTTTGCCTTTTCCTTCTCTTGGAACTGGATTCCATTTCACAGATTTTGAAACTAATTTGAGGTTTCTATGCAACACAGGTAATTTTTTTTAGGCAAGACTAGGGAGCTTAGCTTCTTCGCTGTTTTGGTGTGGAGTTCTAAATCTATACTTGAAGGACTTCACAACGTATTAAAAAGATGACTATTGGAAATATTACTTCCAAAAAGGAGAGGAAATCAAAGAGGACCAAGCATGTTGATGACAAATCTCCCTTGCTTCCCAGCAGGCAAGAGGATGCTGGCTTTGATGAGTTTAATGGAGCTTCGTTTAGTGGGGGGGTGTTCAATTTGTCAACAACAGTTATCGGTGCTGGGATTATGGCACTGCCTGCCACCATGAAGGTGTTAGGTCTTGTTCTTGGAGTTGCTTTGATAATCTTCATGGCCTTCTTGACTGAGGCTTCAATCGAGATGTTGCTGAGGTTTAGCAGGGCTGGCAAGAATGCTTCTTATGGTGGAGTCATGGGGGATGCCTTTGGAAAGTATGGCAGGATTCTGTTGCAAGTTGCTGTTTTCATCAACAACATTGGTGTACTTATTGTATATATGATTATTATTGGTATGATTCCGTTCTACTTAGTATGTGATCTTAAATCATCTGCTACATATGCATATTAGATTATCTGGCTGTTTGTTGTTGTGAACTATGTTAACTTCTTTGTGACTTTTATATCTCATTAGTAAAAATCGTACTTAATGTCATGGTTTCTTCATGGGTTTTCTGTTCGCATGTTTGAAGGTGATGTGCTGTCTGGAACATCTTCTAGTGGAATTCACCATGCGGGTGTGCTTGAAGGGTGGTTTGGAGAACACTGGTGGAATGGGCGTGCCTTTGTTCTTCTGGTCACAACGCTTGCTATTTTTTGTCCTTTGGCTTGCCTCAAGCGTATTGGTTAGCACCACGTTACATTTGGAAAGAATCTAAGTGTTTAGTTGTTTCTTGTTTCCTTATATTTGAGTGAGCTAATTAATCAAGTAGATCCTCAAAACAATTTAGGATCTGTAGTTATTGGTGAATTTTTGCTGCTTCTGGCAGTATGCTGTTGTGTCCTAATGACCTCCCTTAAAAGTAAATTTGTCTTTCTAACAGCTTCAGGAGTATAAATTACCAAACAGATGACAACATGTTCTTCCTTTACTTCAGGAGTCCATGCAACATGGAACATTGAAAAACTATAATTTTCTTTGTATCCTTTAGCTTTGATACTCCTGAACAATTAGCCTTTACCCTTGATAATTCTGAGCTATGGTTAACATCAATTCTCTTAACATACTCATAGCACAAGTTGAGGAGTGTTGCTGCTATGAATTTGAATCTCCTCTTTTGCTTGTGGACTGTCAAACAATATCCTTGATGGAAACATGACCATCACATTAACTACTCGTTACTCCCATTAGCCTTTTCATGTTTGATTCTCTAACATTGACATTGATTCTCCCTTTTGATTTATGCAGATTCTTTGAGATACACATCTGCCTTATCAGTTGCCCTAGCAGTTGTGTTTCTTGTTATCACCATAGGAATCACAATTATAAAGCTGATAAATGGAAGTATCATGATGCCCAGATTGCTACCTGATGTTACAGATTTGACATCATTCTGGAAACTCTTTACGGTTGTGCCAGTTCTTGTCACTGCATACATCTGCCATTACAATGGTATGAAGTGTTTTATCATTTGATTATGATGGGTTTGCTAACCTGATTTCTTTTCTTCCTGTTAAATTAGCATTTAATGAAAGAAGTGGAATTTCCCGTCGATAATTTTTTTTTTTATTTTGGCTAGCATTAGAAATCAAATGCTTGAATTCCTTCCGCAGAAGAAAAGAGAAACACTGATTCTAACCGTACTGAAAATAATAAAAGAAAACACTGATATGCGCTCAACAGTAAGCACCGTATGTTCTTTTGCATCTTCAGAACAACATTCGACCTAGTTTTGTTTTAATTTTCTCATTTGATTTGAACAATATTTTTCCAAACTGTTTAATCTTGCATAATAGATTCCTTGGCAATTCAAACTTTGTTAGCTATTTGAACTTTCAGTAGTTGCACATAACTCTGGTCAAATTGACTTTGCGAGTATATTAAAAGGTTTCATAGTTTAACTGCCTTCTGCTTGGCTTGGGGATTCTATGACCCAACTTCTAAATGAGCCAGGGAGATGTAACATTTGAGTTAAGAAATCAACGGACAATTGCTGATCGTTTGAGAATTATGCTTGCAGTTCACAGCATAGATAATGAACTTGAGGACCCCACTCAAATAAAATCTGTTGTCAGAACAGCACTTGCTTTATGCTCAAGTGTGTATATATTGACAAGCATCTTTGGGTTCCTTCTATTCGGTGATGCAACTCTTGATGATGTGCTTGCCAACTTTGATACTGACCTTGGCATTCCTTATGGTTCCTTGCTTAACGACACTGTTCGTATTAGTTATGCTGCTCATCTCATGCTTGTATTTCCAATCGTCTTTTATCCATTGAGACTCAACTTGGATGGCCTCCTTTTCCCTTCATCGCGGCCTTTGAATCAGACAAATGGGAGGTTTGCATTGATCACAATTGGACTCATCACTTTGATCTTTTTGGGTGCAAATTTCATTCCAAGCATATGGGATGCTTTCCAATTTACTGGAGCAACTGCTGCAGTTTGCCTGGGATTCATTTTTCCCGCTTCCATTACTCTTAGGTGAGTTTATACTTGAAATTAGCAACTGAGGTTTTAGCATGCTCTGTTCTTGATTTGTCAATTCTTTTGCAGTTTCAATGTTGTAGCTTGCAAAAACACTTTTAATCTTAGTGTGGATAGTTATATTAGATGAGCTGACGCTGACCAAAGCTTGTGTTCTTCCAATTTGTGAAAGAAACATAGGTCTTAGCTTACACTAACTAATATTAGCTAACTGTAGGGTAGATAATTGTGGACTTCCTATGAGGCTGCAAAAGACTGCCCTCAGCTGTTTAATTATATTCAACGAAATCATGCAATCTCTTGAGCTGACCTATACCCTTTCTTGTTTCATGCTTTGATTGACTACATAGTTGAGTTTTGCTAATCTCTTGCCTTGGCGTTTCAGGGACCGTCATCATATAGCAACAAAGAAGGACAGGATTTTATGCGTTTTTATGATTGTCCTTGCTGTGTTCTCAAACGCGGTGGCCATATATAGTGATGCCTATGCGTTGTTCAAAAAGAATCCATCTCCTCGCGAATGATCTCTCATATTACTCTATGTGAAGTAGACGAAGGGGTATTGATCATTCTCAAAGATGAGACCTAGTGGCAGGACCATAGTCCTCTAGGAAGCTGTAACAAGTTGAATAAGATGAAAACTCGGATCAATGCAATGTATAAACTTGGTGTGCTAAAAAATCGTGGAGGTCCAGATCCTGATGGACCTCCCACCATGTGTACTGGTTTGTTATTGTGTGGATTATAATGAAACTGTAAAAACAAAGTTACAGAACATGCATGTTCTGAATATTGAGTCATTTCTCCGCTGATGTTCCTGGCTAACTGCTTGATAATCAGCCTTTTTTGTTAACCACATTGATAATGAAGCATGCAAGAGATGCCAGGCTGTTGCCTCCACTCAATCAGTGATAGAGTGATCATATATAAGTGGGTTGCAATTTGAATGTCTAAACAGGTGGGTTCGGCGGTTAAGGTCTTGGCTCTTAAGAGTTGAAATTTTTTACGACAGTCTGACACAATTATTATCATATTGTTTGGGACTCGGCTAGGTAGCCTTCAGTTTGGTGAATCGAAGAAAATACTGAAAATATTTTTTTAATTTTCAATAAAATTAAAATTTATGTTTAAATAAATATTATTTTTAAATATAAAATATAAATTTATACGTAATTTACTAAAAAAAAATTTATTATTTTTTATTAAATTCAGCATATTTAATGCACTTATATTCTTTTTTTTTTTTGAGTTTTTCTAAATTTAATCCAACTGGTTGAGGAAAGAGGGACAGTTAGGAAAGTAGAGCGTTCAAATCTTAATCTCACACTTACTGATATACTTTCAATACCATTTAAATTAGAAATTCACGGTATACACTTATATTCAATACACTTAATATTTTTAGATTATTTAATGTTATAGAAAAGGTTTCGACCCCGAGAGCGGGCTACTAACTAACGCTCTTTAATGAATGGGTCGCACTGGTGATCAAAGACCATCGGGCTACTAAACCAACGTTCTTAATAATGTGAATAAAGACAGGGTGTCGTTTGACCGTGTCTGTGTCAAGTGAGCTGCCTAAACTGGTTTGCAATTCAAAGCGTCTACATTCGTTGAACCAATCATCCCCTCCATCAAGACAAGCAGTACCTTCACTTGAATTTTAAGTGAAACGCAACAAAACAACCAACTTGTTCCACATTTGTGTTCTCGTCTTAGTTCTTACAGCAACATGACGATAAAAAATGTGCAACACATATCAGGCAAAAGCAAGGAAGTTAATGGGAGAGCCCCTTTGTTACAAAAACATCAAGATGAAGAGGTTGGGTATGATGAAGTTCAGAAAGGCTCGTTTTATGGGTCCGTTTTCAATCTGTCCTGCACGATTGTTGGCTCTGGAATCATGAGCCTGCCAGCAACCTTGAAGATTCTTGGGGTGGTTCCTGGTGTTGCTTTGATCGTGATTGCTGCATTGTTGGCAGAGGCATCAATTGAAATGCTATTGAGATTTAGCAAGCCAGACTCGTGTTTCTCTTATGCTGACGTTATGGGACAAGCCTTTGGAACCACTGGCAGAATCTTGGTCCAGGCCAGTGTTGTTGTAAACAACATTGGTGGGCTTATAGTGTACATGATCATAATCGGTGTAACTTCAAGATCTTCCTTTTTTTTTTCTCTCTTTTTTGATTCTTATTTCAATCTTGGAACACCCTTTAGCGATAGCTGAGCAAAGTATATTTTTGACTCCTTAACTAACTCAGATCGCTTTGATTCTCATGTTCCACAGAGGATGTGCTTTCTGGATCAAATTCCAGTGGCTTTCACCATGCGGGTGTATTAGAGGGGTGGTTTGGTGAACAATGGTGGACTGGACGTGCCTTTGTTCTTGTTGTTCTAACTCTATTCGTACTTGTTCCATTGATATCCTTTAAGCGAATCGGTTAGCTGTTTTCTTCCAATGAAATGGCTATTTGTGGATGTTTTGGTATTTGATGAGAAAAATCATCATCCAAGGTACTGGACTCAACTTAGATGGAGGTACTGGGTTGAGGATGATTAAGGAGGATCCCATAATCGTGCCTTGTCTTACAGGTGTTGGACTTCAATTGGTCATCCTCAACCTCAACCTGATACCTCATTTTTGCTGAGCCCGGTATTCATCGATGATGGTTTACTCATCAGTATTGATTTAGTGATAAACCTGCTTCATTCATTATCATGACCTTGTTGCTGCAGATTCGTTGAAATTCACATCCGGTTTGTCGATTGGACTGGCAATTCTTTTTCTTCTTCTTGTCATCGAGATTACCATTTACAGGTTGGTCCTGGGAAGGATTGAGCCGCCAAGATGGTTTCCTCAGATAACAGATGCAGCATCTTTCTGCAAACTCTTTACTACAGTTCCTGTTGTTGTCTTTGCTTATATTTGTCACCATAATGGTATGTAAGCAAATATTTGCTTTTATAGGAAATACATTTTTTTCACTGTGTTTTTCTAATTAATGCATATCATTTTATTAATTTGTATATCATTTTATCAATTTGTATAGGCAAATCACATTGCTGTGGCACTTTTTATGTGTTATTGCTGACTACATATAGCATTTCTATTTCCTCAAACAAATAGAGACCGAGGACTACTGTCTTTCTAAAGTTTATGTTTTTGGCCTTTTTTGGGTAAATTTTGGCCCTCATTGTACAGGAATGTTCAGTAAGAAAAGCCATTTCACCTGAACTTTGCCTATTTTATCTATCAGTGAAGGAGTTTGTGACTTAATACTGTTGTGCCCTTGGTAGTGGAAAGCAACCCACATGTTCAATTGTTATTCAGCATGAAGTTCATAGAATACTGCATCAATGAAGTTGACATCATTTTCATTGTCTTAAGGTTCCAATTTTCTGAAACTAAGGATGCCATTTTGCAGTTCATACTATTGAAAGTGAACTTGATGATTCCCGAAAGATGCAAGCAGTTGTGCAAACTTCTCTAGCACTTTGCACCATTGTGTATATAATGACAGGCTTATTTGGGTACCTTCTGTTTGGTGACTCTACTCTGCCTGACATGCTATCTAACTTTGACACCAACCTTGGCATCCCATACAACTCCATTATCAACGACATTGCGCGAATAAGCTATGCAGGTCATATCATACTTGTGTTTCCTGTCATTTTCTATCCGATGCGTCTGAATTTGGATGGCCTCCTTTTTCCCTCGGCCTGTCCTTTGGCTATGGACAACCTGCGGTTTGCAATGGTCAGTTTGGGGCTCATTGTCCCAATTCTGCTGGGTGCTATATTCATTCCCAGCATATGGATTGCTTTTGAGTTCGCTGGAGCAACTGTAGGAGTCTTAATAGCGTTCATTTTTCCTGCTTCCATTGCTCTCAAGTAAGTCCACCCATGATCCGTCCTTGGATCTTTTTCATATTCCACTCTCAAATTTGTGATCTATTTCCCTCTTTTTTTTTTTGGTTCACGAAAGGCTCAATGAACGAATAATGAATGACGAACTGCACAACATGAATAATTCTTATTTTCCTCGCTAGAATTTAAAACTGATTTTTCCAAAAAAACTTGCCTTTCAAACAAATAACTCCCAACATTTCCAATTTTCGTTTATTTTTGAATGACAATTTCACGCTTTGGTTGGTTTTTTCTAGGGACACTCATGGCATAGCAACAAGGAAGGACAAGTTTATATCTGTGATCATGGTTATACTCGCAGTGTTCTCAAACATTGTTGCTATTTACAGCAATGCGCACTCCTTATTGACTTAGTAGGCACAAGGCAATATTTTTCTAATTTTTATGCAGACTCTATTGTTTTTAATTTTTAGTCTACATGTATGTTTAAACTATAGTAATTTACTTGGATTTCCATTTTTATTAAAGGACACCAAGAATTTTTTTTTTTTTTTTTGGTTCCTAATAAGGTTGTTTAAGATAAACATGGAAATTTACTCTTTTTAGTTGAAGAGCGTAAATTTTTTTTTTTCCAAAAAAAGGCATGACACAACGTATGGAGATTTTATTTATAAAATTCTGTGAAAAGGTTGATTCTGAAATGTTTTCATTAATTTAGACATTTATGATATGGCTGATAAATAATTAGTGATGATGATGAGTTAATTTTCTTTTCTTTTTAATATATTTAATATATTTCATAATATCAATTCAGAATGAATATTATTATTCTAAAAATTAGATCGGATGTCATATTGATCTCATTTTAAAAATTTTACAAAACAACAATCAACACCAACAACCATGTATATAACTATAATTAACTTATTGAAAATAGGGAAAAAAAAGGGAACAATATTTGTATATATTATATTCTCAAACTATTTTGTCTCTTTATTGGTTACATGAGGCATGAGCAATTGATGGCATGAGCAATTGATATATTCTAGAATTATTAGAATTTAATATGTTTAATTGATTAAATAACTTTCCTCCAAAGAGAAATTTACTTTTAAAGACTAATTAAAAAATATGAATATACACACAATTTATATATAATAATATTAAATAATTTTTTTATTTATAAATTTAAATATATAATAATTTATATTATTTTATACAAATATGTATCTCAATAAAATTGTGTTTTCTGAAATTTTAATTTTTGTTGTTAATATGCCACACTTAATGAAATGGGTTCAGTAATCATGAAAAGACTATTCTGCCCTACATCATATCTCCTTCCATCCTCGATCTATACTTCCAGAACGCGCAAAGCTCCGTCCTCCAAGGTCCAACCACCCACACTCCACCCTGCAAATCCCTAAAGTCCTTCATTCGAAATTCAAATCAAAATCTCTCCTTGACATCCCGCGATTAACATCTTCTCTCTGTTTCAGGCATGAGCTTTTTCGCACTATAATATTTTCCCCCGTCAGTACAGAGAAATTATCTCAACAAGCTAGTAAGAGCGGCAATGGCGGCCGGGAAGGCGGAGGAAGCCGAGGCCAACGATGAGCTCGCCGACGCGCTCAACGACCTCCTCAGCAGTGTCGCCACCACGGTCAAAGGCGAGCTTCAGGTATTTCTCAAAGTTTTTATTTTCTTTTCTTTGATTTAAATTTTGGCCACTTTGATTCGAGTGCGTCCGTCATTTATTTGATACGGCTAGGGCACAAATAATCTGTTGGAGCTGTTGGAGAAGATGAATTTGAGAGTGGCGGAGGAGTATAATGGCTTCGGCGACGTCGCTTCGGGGCTGAGGGTTTTTGTGGAGCAGTTAAAGGCGAAGACCGGCGGCTTCGACGATTATGTTCAGCAAATCGAGGCGATTGAGCAGCAGGTGACGGAATTCGAGGCTGTGATTTCTGTGCTTGATCGATACGTTTCCATGGTGGAATCCAAAGTCCAGACTGCCTTTCAACAACAACAACAACAACAACAATCGCATCATCATCACCACCACCATTCTTTGTGATCGCACGGTGTGGCTGTTGTTTGTTTGTTTGTTTTTCCCAATTATAATTCCATAATAATCCTATTTAATTTTGATTTGTAATTTTCTTTTTCTGTTTTTTTGTACCTAAACTATTGAAAAGAAAATTAATATTATTCTTTCGAGTAAAAACTAAAAAAACAGAAAACAAAAATCGAATGATTATACTATACGTAACATCGGGTAAATATAAGTTTAGTTTTTTTTTTAACAATTAAAAAATTATTTTACGAATATAACAGTTATTAGATCTTCAGACATGAAGGCTAATTTTTACTATTTTAGAGTTTTTATTTAATTTTTTTTAAAGAGATAATTTATTATTGGAGTACTGTTAAAATTGAAATGAGTCTCCAAAACTCAATTATCATATTAACGAATTTAAAATTTAATATTATACTCAATTTTTTGTATTTAAGTAACCACCTAACTTTAGATGTTAGAAGAAAACATAAATACAAGAATTCGAATTTAAATTAAAAATAAAAAATTTCGTCAAAATATCATTAAACTATTATCTTCATTACTAATATAAATTTAGTTTAAGTGCACCTTCTGATTGTACTGAAATTCTCTCAGTCGATACCTTTAGTATTAACCACTAAAGATTTGTTTGTTTACTAAAAAATAATATTTTTTTATAAAATATTTAAAAAAAATATTTTTAATGTAAATAATAATTATTTTTTATCATTAACTTAAAACCACATTTTATATTTTAAAAAAAATTATGCTTAGAATAAATTAAAATTATTTTACTTAAAAATTTCAAAATTTTTTTAAAATTTTTTATTAACTATTCATTTTATGTGAAACAAATGTCTAAAAGTGAAAAAACAAAAATTTATAAAATATTTTATAAAAAATAAACATATCTTAAACTATAATTATGAAAAATGTAATTGCTCAAAACTTTCAGAAAAAAAAAAAAAAAAGTTGGCCCAGTAGCTTCCGAGGGCCCAAAGAAAATAAACGCCGCTAAGTTGGAAGTTCCCTTCCTGAGCGCCCCGTTTCGCCGCCTCCGCTCGCGCATCTGTTAAAAATTAAACACTCTTCTGGTTGGTTCTGTGCAGAGCAGGAAAGATGACCACCACCATGGGGCCACCACCGCCGAGAAACCCTAACCCCGGCACTGCCACAATCACCACCACCACCGACGAACCGGATACTAAATCCAAACCTGTCGAAGAGCCTCAACTTTCTTCTTCAGCCACCACGACGACCGTCGAAACCCTAATGGGCCCACCTCCTCCCAGCAAAAACCCCAACCCGCCGGAGCCAGAGACTATCCAGTCCTCAGCCGAACAAGTTAATCCTCAATCCGATTCCAGCGCA
Organism: Carallia pectinifolia; assembly: GCA_037832335.1. Classification (NCBI taxonomy): domain Eukaryota; kingdom Viridiplantae; phylum Streptophyta; class Magnoliopsida; order Malpighiales; family Rhizophoraceae; genus Carallia; species Carallia pectinifolia. The sequence continues at coordinate 20,231,765 of CM075443.1, forward strand.
ACGGCCCCCGCTGAAGAAACCGGCAAGCAGCGGTCCTCGGTGCCATACACCATTCCTGAATGGAGTGGGCCCCCTCGCCATCAATACTACCTCGAGATACTCAAAGACGGCGCCATCATCGACCAATTAGACGTGTGAGATTTTCTCTTTGCGACGCAAAAGAATTTCCTACAGTTAACGTAGAGAGTTGATCCATTAAATTGCAGTTGTGATGTTTGTGTCAATTGCTTTTTTTTTGGTTTTGTGCAGGTGTGAGAAGGGGGCTTACATGTTTGGACGTGTAGAGCTTTGCGATTTTGTTCTCGAGCACCAAACTATCTCTCGCTTTCACGCCGGTATTTACTTCTTTTCTTTTGTTTCTTTCGTGTAGGGTTATCTTGCTTTAATCTTTCACTTATTGTGCCTTTCTTTCGTTTTTGAGTCGCTTCGTCAGCGTGCAAAGCATGTGAATTTGCCTTGTAAATTTGAAATGCAATGCAGTTAGAGCCTTAGAACTTCCAACACATAGAGCCACATTGGTGGCCTTGACTCTTTTAGCTGCTAGATTATTGTGCATATGACCACGTAGAGATTCGCTAGAATAAATTCTTATGGAAATTTTGTGTTATAGATTTTCCCCCTTCTTTGTACTTTGTTTAATCGTTCTTGTCAATATGCCTTCCTTCCTTTTGCTGGTTAAATGCCGCTCTTTGTTTCCCTTTCAAGATCCAGAATATTTTATGTATGAAATCAACAAAAAGCCGTTTTGCTTTCTGTGTCATAACTCATAAGTTCCTTTGATGAACATGTATATCAGGAGCAGAATGCATCCAGAATTCTTCATTTGCTTGGATTTATAGCATAGATTGTTAATTAATGCTTAGGAAGCAGATTCTAACTTCCCTGCACTGATTGAAGTGAGATTTTGTGTAGCATTACTTTTATTTTGTACATGTGCATTTTGCCTGCCAAAACTCATTGGCAAAGTCAGTTGTTTGTTTTTAGTCTTTGACATGTAAGTCACTTTGTTGGTAAAAAGATGTCAGTAAAAGTTTAAATATCTTTAGCAATTTTCTTTTCTTAACTTCATCCAGAGGAATTTTGGTATCATTTAGCTAATTCTTTTTCTTTGCCAGTTCTCCAGTTCAAGCAGAACGGAAATGCTTATCTCTACGACCTTGGCAGCACTCATGGTACTTTTATTAACAAGAATCAGGTATTCCTGTACAAGTTAGTTAATTTGTTTTGCCTTGTTGGCATTTCATTTTTGACTGCATTTGAGGGTCTTATCTATTTCAGTCTTACCAATGAATTCTGTGATGCATGGTTAGGATTTGATAATTTGGATCAAACAGTGGCCTTGTAGGAACTAAGAGTTGCTGGCTTACATTCCCGCAGGAAAAATGTTGACTTAATGAGAGAAGAGAGCTAGCGATGATTTTTCTTTTGTGACAATTAAGCAGCAAAATGAGAAAAATTCTATTCCTTTTCATTCCGCATCATTTTTAGCAATTTTTTAAATGAACCAACAGGAATTAGGAGAAGGTTGGTCTTTCAAATTATGATTATGCGTCCGTAGCCACTTCATTTTTGTGCCTAGTTACAACTTTGATGAGCAGCAAATGAGTTTCTCTGATGGTGAAGGACTAATATGGGGCTCTGCTGGTTAGATGTTTTAATGGTTTATATCAGTTGCCGTCCTTCCCTCCCCCCAAAAAAGCCAGACAAAAAAACGAAGCAAAGGAGATAAAACATATAATAGTTTGTTTACTTTCGTCCAGATGGTCATATTCTCTCATTTCAGTTCTATTGTTTCGTGGAAGCAGACAATGTCTATGCCATGATGCTAATTTTTTTTTTTTTTTAACTTGTTTCATCAGGTGGATAAAAGGGTGTATGTGGATTTACATGTTGGTGATGTTATTCGTTTTGGCCAGTTAGTAATTCTTTTTCGATTCATTTATTCTGCACAGCCTTTGTCACTTTTGCTCCCTTAAGCATATGATCTTGTACTACTCCTGTTGGTCTTTTTATCTATTATTCTTGAGCTTGATTGCTAGTCAGTTCTCAGAAACAGATAAAAGGATTCTGAGATGAATTTAGATCATTCATTGCATGGACCTAGGAATTAGCATGCTGGTGCAGAGGATGTTTAGATGGTGGATTTTATATGATTGCTTGGACCTTTTGAGTTTGGAGTGATGGACTGGTGCAGTATTAAAAATATGGGCCATAGGCTCCTCCTGCATCTTGAGGTCTTGACAGCGGTAAGTCCTACCAAAATGCTAAAGGTTTGAATTGCATTGGAATTGGTTTCCATAATTTATCAGTGATATGTCATCGGCTGACTATCATGCTATGTTCAAATTTATGGAATGGTCCTCTTAATTAGACAAGTTATTGGTGTCAAAACATGGACCTAGGTGTACCCACAAGAATTTATTTTTCTAAAGTAATGGCACATGCTATAAGTGTTACACTGCTTTCTGATGTTTATGGTTTCACTGTTACAGTATCAGATGGTACCAATTACCCCATCTCTCTCTCTCTCTCTCTCTCTCTCCCTCCCCCCCCCTGCGGGACCCCCAATAGAAGCAAATTATGCAATTTGTAGGCTTCCTATTATCCCATTCATCTGCACTTCTGGAATAATTGCTTTCAATCTAGAAGTTGTGATCTTTGATGCCTGTATGAGTCAGAAATATTTTATCATTGCAAAGACATAAGACAATATTGCTCCCAAAAAAGAAAAGGATTTATGGATGCTAATATTGGTTAAAATATTTGTTCCCCAAAGATGAACTCTTTTTTTTTCATCTAATCTCCTGAGAAAGGGGGCTGATGATCCTTAGTTTGTTGGGCAATCATGTTAACTATTGTTAACTTGTAAAGATTTTATTCTGAGACTCTACAAAGGTTAATGGATCATTTTCTTCTTCCTTCTTGTTATTACTGCTCAGCATTCATGGTTTTATGTGCCTTGTTTTGCATGTCCAATATCTTGTTTATAGATTTCATGAGAAAATCGTTTTTGTTGGGGCAGGATAAAATGTAGGCCCATTAGGTGTACGTGCTTATCATTTTCTATATCACACATTTTCCTGTCCTTGCCTTTCAGATAATCTTGTGTATTTTGTTTTTTGTACAGTTCATCTCGATTGTACATTTTCCAAGGACCACCTGACTTAATGCCACCGGTACACATACATACTCATAGATGGCTATTTACGTTTAAATTTATGTTGTTGGATTTCTTATATTGTCTTTTTGTGCTTATGTTACTGTACTTTACATGGATTTTTTAGTTTAATCTGTAGATTTTATATATATATACACACACTCACACACACATTTCTGTTCTTTTACGTTGTGCTGGCCATTAAATATATTTTGCTTATATGGATGTTCACTTTGATTGCTTTTATATATTATGTGATTCGATGGTGTAGGAAATTGATTTGAAAATACTTAGAGATGCTAAGATCAGACAAGAGATAAAAGATCGTGAAGCCTCACTTCAACGAGCAAAAGTGGAAGCATCTCTTGCTGATGGTGTCTCATGGGGCATGGGAGAAGATGCCATTGAAGAAGATCAGGTTTGTCATGCTTCACAATTTCGATGTAACTTTGCTAGAATCATATGGTTGAGTAACTCTTGTTTGGCATCGGTTATGTCAATACCAGCTGCTTGCATAAATGTGATGTATTCTCCATAGGAGTCTGCAATTTTTGGAAGCAGTTTGATGTAGGCAAGAAATCAAGTGTCTATCTGACTGGGAACTAGTGACAACTACTTTTGTACTGATTTAGTTCTTATATTGGAGATCAGAATATTGTCCAAGCAACCTGCTATAGTTTTCTTTAAGTTCCAAAATATCTTTTGGTATGTAATGAAAGCAAGAATTTGGTTTCATTCATCTGCTTTCTTCATTGTTTTGGATGTCTAGGATGAAGTTGAGGAAGTGACTTGGCAAACCTACAAAGGACAGCTCACAGAAAAGCAGGAAAAAACCCGCGAGAAAATTATAAAGCGAACTGAAAAGGTAAGTAATATTATTTCTTACTTCATTGTGGATAAAATAGTGCAATCAAGGATCAATTAAGAGGATTTTGAAGACTGATGAATCTATAATTTTAGGAAGGATCAATAAATTGACTGCACTAAATATGATTTGTTGTTTACGTTATGACTGTAGTATAGATCCATTGTTAATCACTTGCAGCTGTGGCGCCCTGCCCGGCATTGTTGGCTTTAGCAGATTTTCTCTTTCTCACATTCTTTATTTATCGCTAGGCTTGTAATTAATAAGAATTATTGTTGAAGATTGATCCACAGATTCTGTCATCGAGGGCATGTTAGTGCATTTTTGGCATCCAAGTTCATATTTTAGTTCTTGGGACATTCAATTTTTCCAAGTGTACCACATGAATTTTATTACTTCAAACACCTTATATGAAACATTTTTGCTCTAGATTGCCCATATGAAGAAAGAGATAGATTCCATCCGAGCTAAGGAGATTTCTCAAGGAGGGTTGACACAGGGCCAGCAAACTCAGATTGCTCGTAATGAACAAAGAATAACACAGGTAATCTTCTGTCATGTAGATCTGACCAATCCTTACTATGTATTGTCCAGATCTCTTGTTTTCATCTTCTTTGAGAACAGAGTTTCCTTAAGTTGTCCCCAATTTACATGTTTTCTTTTTTTTTCCAGATAATGGAAGAATTGGATAACTTGGAAGAGACACTCAATGAAAGTATACAGGAAAGCATCGGTGCACATGCTGGGAGGATATCTCGTGGTAAGGGAAGGGGAGCAATGGAAGATGATGAAGATTTTTTGAGGTATTTCAGCTTTCCAGGATTCTTTTTACATGACGACTGATTGAAGTATTCCAGCTAATAGTTGCTTTTATTTATTCAGTGATGATGATGATTTTTATGACCGGACAAAGAAACCTTTGATGAAAAAGGTTGGTGAAAATCAATCAATTGAAACTGCTGATACTCTTCTTGATAAGAGAGATGCCATCACAAAAGAAATGGAAGACAAAAAGGAGTTGCTTCGGATAGAAAAGAATAAAATGGCAGCAGAATCTGTAGTAGAAATTAAAGCTGGAGACTCTCTTGATGCTTACATGTCAGGATTGTCAACTCAGATAGGTATGGAATTAGCGCATCTGAGGAAAGAACCTGTTTTATGTGCTGTTTCCCTTTAACTATTCCACTTATCCACTTTGTTGACTTTATTTCTGATTTCCTATGTTTCTTGTCAGTGCATGATAAAACCACGCAGCTTGAGAAGGAACTATCTTCTCTTCAGACTGAACTGGATAGGATCTTCTTTCTCTTGAAGATTGCGGATCCGTCGGGAGAAGCTGCTAGGCAAAGGGATTTGAAACAAGAACAAAAACCTGATAGAGTTGAAATGCCTGCTGCTGCCACTGAAATGCAACCTTCTGTGGAACCTAAAAAAATTAGTAAGGTGAGAAGACCAATTGTTGTTTCCAGGCAGAAAGCTGAAACCTCAGATGCTAGTATCAACACAAAGGTATCAAACAGTAAGCCAGAAACTGACAAGATTAGCAGTGAGGCGCCTGCAAGTAAAGCTGCTGTTTATACTGCTGTCAAACCTCAATGGCTTGGTGCTGTGGAAGACAGGGAAGAGAAAGAGGCCCTTCAACAAGAAATTTGCAATGCAACTGAGTCTGACAAGTTTGTGGATTACAAGGACAGGCAGAAAATTTTGCATGAAGTTGATGGTGCACATGTGAAGAGGAATTCGGAAATCGAAAGTGCTGCTCCCGGACTCATAATAAGGAAGCGGAAGGAAATTGACAGACCTGGAGCTGGTGATAATGGAGCTCCTGAAGAGTCGATATCTTCTGCAGGACTTGAATTCTCTGCTGAAGATGCTGTAGCATTGTTGCTGAAACATGAAAGAGGATACCATGCGGAAAAGGGGGAAGTAATACATGAAAACCGCGAGACACTTGGAAGTCAATCTAGTAAAGATAAGAAAAAGCCAAAAAGAATGCTTGGCCCTGAAAAACCAGCATTTCTCAATAGCAACCCAGATTATGATACCTGGGTTCCTCCTGAAGGTGAAAGCTCCCTTACTCTCAAAACCTGTAACTTTGTTGATCACTGATCGCTTGCTGCACATGCAATTAACCCCATTTTGGGAGTTCGACATTTCATTGTAGAATTCTTAACTTGATGTTGCATGCAGGGCAATCAGGTGATGGACGAACAACTCTGAATGAACGGTATGGGTATTGAATTGACAGCAAGTACACGAGACATTTTGATTTTCCTGCATCAATTGGCGCTTACAAAAAATGGCCTAATCTGGCCATGCATTTAGAGAGGGACAACAACACATGTTCGGTATAGTGATGCTGTTGATTAGATTAAGTTCAAGATTTATCTTGAGATCTCATGCTTTGAGGTTCACTTGTTCCAGAACAAGCAAATGGCAGGAGCTGGATGTTATTGGTTGAATTGAAATTGGTGAATCTAGAAGGCCTGTTTTTCGGCGGCCCTCTATATGTGACTAAACGGCACTTGACTAAATGGCACTTTACCGGTACCGGTTGAGATAGGGAAGTACTCGCAGATATATGTGTAGAAATTATCAATATTTGAGTTGGTCGGTATATTAGTCTAAATCTCTTGTAAGAAATTTTCTCTCCTTCCCTTCCGGAGTTGCAATGGACTTCTGTCATGTATAGCAGGATTAGTGGTTGAAACCCAAAGTGACGTGTGCTAATACTTTTAACATCTGATTACGAGATTCTCATGCGCTTTTGAAACCCAAAATTGGGTGAATTTTGAGTGCTGAGTTTCGTTAATTTGACTCCCAACACTTTGTTTGGGAGTATGGAATCTTACATAAGGAAAAGAGTTATGGTGGAAAAGGGAAGGAACTCTTGTTTGACAAAAAGGAAAGAAGGCAATAAAACAGGACTCCAATACTTTTATAGCTTTGTATTTACCTTTTATAAAATTTTATTATTTAGGGGCAAAATTAGTATTATTATATATATATATATATTTTACTTATACATTATACTTTTGATGAAATACCCAATACATTTCCTGTCAACATTTTTCCTTCACACTGTCATTTCTCATGTATTCCTCTTAACCTCCGTTTTTCCAAACAAGGATTAAGGGGTCGAATTAAAATTCAACTCAATTGACAACTCTGATAGCCTGATTTTTAGTTAGAAAATGAATAGAAAAAAAAAAAGAATAAAAAATAATACAATAATAATGATATTGTGATTAATAAAAAATAATGATTAAAAAATTATGAGAAAAAATAAATAATAATTTATAAGAGAAAAAATAAATAGTTGTTTAGATTGATAAAAAATAAATAGAGAAAAAAATAAATAGAAAATTTTAATTTTTTCTTTCCCCTTTCCTTTCTTTTGGAAAATTTCCAATCAGGCCATGAGTCTTTGCAGCGAAAATGAAAGACGTCTAACGTTCAGTGAAATTTTTCGCAATGCGGGCCAATTAAATAGTTTACTATAACCGTGTTTGCTGAAGCCTTTTACTTCTGATCTTTACATTTACCAGAAATCTATAACTTACAATTATCAGAAAAAGGATACATAACAGGCCTTCAGGCACGCTGCAAGTCTCTATGGAGGCTCGTCAGAATGACTTCTATTGTCAAGTACCGGACATGCAGGCGTGCCTCGGAAGGACTCTTGACTTTAAATCAGAAAGCTCTTCTCATGAATATTGAACGTAGACCGTCAAGAAGTAGAGTCCATTGCCACATAATCTCACCGCTTCTTCTCTCCATATGTTATTTGACACTGTTTGAGCTAAGAAGGAAGCTCACATGAAGAACCCTCTGAACTGAATTTCACGTTTGCCACCAAAATGTTCAGAGGTCTTGCCGCCAAAATGCTCATCTGTTTTGGCAGCCAAAACGGATGAGCTAAAGAATTAGCATCCCCAGTGCTAAACGGACAGCATGATGTGAGCCAAACAGAGGCAATATTGCTGCACCTCTATATGTGCTTCAACTTTCCCAAAGACCACAGCTTTCTTAGCTGTGCTTGTATGTATAAACAAACAGCATGATGATTGCTACACAGGATGTGGCATTCTGAATTTTCTGGTCAGTTGAAGAAGTAGGGTGACTCCAATACTTCTCTCAAATCAAACTCTCCCCGTTCAGGCAATGAGGGAAAAGACAATTTCGGAAAAGACTGCTGAAAGCTCTCCAACAGCTGCAAGAAACACACGTTATGTATGATGATCGCCAAGAGAAAAACATAATAAAGGAAAACAATATACTAACCATCTCCCAGAAAGTTTAATTGACAGGCCTTTATTTTCTAAAGTAGATCCAGTGAACATGAAGCACTACATATGGTTAAGATTTTTGCTTTGCATATGATAACTGACAGCAATGGATGGATTCCATGTTTTCAAGTCAATAGAACAACTATACTTACATTCTCCAATATTGGTGTTTCATACAGCTCAACGAACTTTTCTCTAAGTATACTATTCATTTGATCTACATCACATGCATGCGTCCAGTACGAATCATGAACTCCTGTAGTCATAAGCAAGTATATGACAATGAGAAAAGAAAACAATGCATAAAGAAGCAAGTGGAGTAACCCCACTACAAAAAGAACCTGCAAAGTTTAAGCCTGCCCTTTTGCAGGCAACTGCAGTCATCATCATATGAGAACCATCAAGGGAATGAACAAAATTTGGTGGGAAAGCTGTTCTCTGGCGCCTGACCATGACCTGCACAAGTAACAGAAATGGCAAATTTGCAATTTGAAACCACGAATTTCAACATTAGTTCATTTCCTTGAATATTTTGGTCACAGGCAGAACCTAATGGCCGCAGAGATTGAAAAGATAAAATTAATCTCTTGTTTCTCCAAATTCATATGCAGGTTTGTATGACTAAAAATTCTGTGTGTTCTATTTACCTACAGATGCAACTCCAACAAAATCATGTTTGTGTAAACATTGGTGAGGCCCCAAGCTGGGATGTCTGCATTTAAGTATATAATGGATTCCTAACAAGCTTCTGGTTAGTTTCCGAAAAAATTTATGACTGGTAAGAAAGCATGCCCACATGGGGGCGTGTTGAAATACATAACATACATGTTTCATGAAATTCTCCTCATCAATTCTCAAGTGCTGGACCTACATGCATATTCTCAACAACCTACACCATTACATCCCCGAGGAAACCAACTTTGGAGCCAGTTGGCGGGCATTTATTTTTCGCAGTATTCCTGTGCCCAGATCAGCACCAGCACCAGTATCCCATCCCACCCGTGGGACTTCCTAGTTAGCAAGAAAGAAGAGGAACCCACCAAGGCTTGTGCTCCAAAGAAACTGCAACAGCACTTTGAAGAACAACCTCATGGAGATGCAGGGTCAGACCCCAAAGATCCCCAGACAAAGTTTTCCCATTTATCATAAGTAACCAAGATATGTGACGTCCCATGCATTGAACCCCTAGACTGGCAAATGGCAACGGAGAACAGACAATTTACAAGACAACAGAAACGAGTAATAAACTTACTACCTTGTCAGTTTCGCGTTGTAGTGCTAAGACCTGCAGAGAAGTTTTGATCTGTAGACAATCATATAAACAGATGCTAAGTAGCTTGTGTCGGACTCTTAACTGGTGCAATGTGATAACAACATCAATGACAGTTCATGATTCCGCAAAATTTACAGGACTTACAATATGCCTTTCTAATTTATGGTAAGGTTGGACAACAGGAAGGCCAAGTGGAGTTGTCCACCTCACGGGCTCATTTTCCGAGGCAATAATCTGGTTATTAGCATTCAAAAAGCAACAAACAAATACTAAAACAAGAAAGTCAACCTAATTATGAAGAAACTTAATAAATACAGATGAAAGAACCAATAAAAGATTATTCGACTAACTCACCTTAGCACAATCACCAAGCCAGTTCATGATGCTTCGTGCAGCTTCAAACATCTCTCCTAAGGCACTTAACGTAACCTGCTCAAGAATGAAAACACAATTTTCAGCCGCACAAGCATGCCTCATTATGTGTAAGTGAGGCTAAGCTCTATCTACCTTTGCAGCATAGCAAGAAGCACCAAAGATATCTGACTCATCTGCAAACACGCCACGTTCTTTCAGTCTCCTCTTAATTTGGTCTCTTGCACCAATGTAAGTGACACCATACACAGATGTCATTACTGTCTGTTTCACCAATTTCCTATCCACCTAGACAATGCCTAGTCACAGGTCAGCTATCAGTTAAAATATGTAGGCAAGAACAACAACAACAACAACAACAACAATAACAAAGCTTCAACTTCAAATTTAATTAGGGCTGCGTGAATCTTTTCTCGCCATGCCATTGTATTGTGAGCTGAGATTGATGTAAGGTGTAATTGTTCTAAATCCTTCTTAACCAAACATTCCCAAGTTAACTCAAGTCACTATCCCTCTCATCTTACCATTCACTTGGATCAAGTCCCCCCTCGTAATTAGAATCTAATTCAATGTCCGACATGTGCAAACCAACGAAAATGTCATTCTCTCAACTTGTCTCCAAGCAGAGCTACACTTACTTTGTTGCAAATATCCTCATTTCTTATTTGATCCCTCCTAGAATGGCCACAAATCTATCTAAGTATTCTCATCTCTGCCATACTCATCTTTGAAGATGCCATTTCTTAACAGCTCAAAACTCACTACAATACAACATGGCCCAATCGTTATTCTATAGAATTTACCCCCACCTTAATAGGAATTTTGCTGTCACAAAAAACTCCAATCACACACCTCCATTTTAATGATCCAACCATCGTCCTATGAGAAACATCCTCTCCTTTGGATAAAAAGCTATGGAAGGCAAAAAAAAAAAATCCATCAGGCAGGATGACAATCTGTGCTCAGCAAGGTGTATGCCCTATTTTGTGTATCTTCTGAATCATGCACTCAACAAGGAAGAAAAGATGCAGGCTTTGCTCTAGTGCAGGTAAGTTGACTTTTCCTTAGCAAGAAAGAAAATTTTGTAGAACCTGATTAATTAATGCCTTTGCACGAAGTGCATCAGGGAAAATTGCAGGATCTATCTGTGCATCTTTCTGCATAATATCAAGTACCCTGCACAACAAAATGACGTTACCACAACATTGCTTTGATGAAAACTTCCCTTTCTAAACAACTAGCAATGACCTATTATTGATATATGTTTATCACATAAATGGCAGAATAACAAACACAAAACCAGTAGATACACCAATTTCTGACAAGTGCATTGATTTGAGAGTGCAATTACGTATCCCGGGACTTTTGTCCCGGGATTTTGTGCCGAATGAAACCGCAGCTGTTATTTTTGAAACTGCGACTGATATTTTTGAAATGTAAAAATAACAACTGATTCAAAAATATCAGTTTTAGTTTCAAAAATAACAGTTCCAGTTTCATTCGGCACAAAAATCACCGGCCCACCAACATTTATTCTTTCTATAATACGATAATCAGACTTCGATAGATTTTTGAATTAATGCAGATTGCAAGTGTACAAGGTTGATTAATTCACCTACACAGCATTGTGCCCAAATATCATCTAACTGTCATAAAAATCACAAGTAAACATCTTACATAGTGGCTATTCCTGAATAGACATCTGCAGGCTTCTCCCCCGGTACAAGATTAACAGCGGCCGCTCCTAACTGCCAAACGAACAAGGAATGAATTGCAATTAAACTAGAGTAGTGCATTTCCAGGGTAGAACCTGCTCTTATGTCCGGTTGAGTTGGGCAACTGCAGGGCAGCTGCCGGGGTGTGGGGGGGAGGGAGGGATTTATTCATTCATAAACATCAATAAAAATGTAAAATTGCCGACTTTCAGTTCTAGTGGATAACGCAGCTACCTTGTCTCTGCCAAGTGCAGCATAGTGTTGTAGGCCATTGCAGGAACCATCCTACATAAATCACAGACGGAAAGAAACAAATCCATGACAGATCAAAATGGTGAACTTTTGAGAGAGAGAGAGAGAGAGAGAGGGGGGGGGGGGGGGTTCAACATCATTGCCCCAAAGAGATGTGCTTTAACAATAAATGAAAAGGAGCTAATGAAAAACTATAGTTCTAGTACACTCGAAACAAAATAAGACCAATTAAGCATTGAAAAGAAGTGATGAAAAAAATGTATCCCTTTTCTTTTCCACCCCCACCCCCCCCCCCCCCCAACCCCCCAAAAAAAAAAAACCAAAAACCCCCTCCCCTGCTTAATTCTGCTTTTTTTGGATGTACAGAGTAAAGATTTCAAAGAAAGGATAACAAAAGAGGTTTTAGTCAGCCCCATAGAGTATATCCATACAACTCCTGTATTTACATTGAACTAGAAAAACTGGCAGATTTGCAGCATTTATCCGAAACCCATAGCTGTAGCATATGTTTCCATCCATACATAAGAATTCAGATGATTATAATTACCCTCAAAAACCCTTAAATTCATCTCTTTCCCAGTCAATAGTCAAACTGCTGAGAAATAACATACTGACTCCCTCATATACATAATGTGCTCAATATTTTCTGCTTGAATGCATGATGACTCAAATACAGCTCTCTGGTGGGTCCTTGCCGGTCACAACAGATGACTCTGTTATCCCCAAAAAAAAAAGAAACATATAGCATACTTTTTCTCGTGAAAAAGGACCAAAAAAAAACCCCTATAAGACAGAATAGACTCATCGTATTTTCCTGTTTCCAATTAACTTTAGAACTAAGGAATGCACAAAAAAAAAAAAAAAGTAAATCACAACTGTTTCTCCTTCTTGATCTTCTTACCCTATCTGGCTATTCTACTTCCACTCTCCAAGTAAAAACTGATATCCAACCTACTACAGTGCCCAAAAATAAAACAAGGTATTCAGTGATGAGGCTCCCTTGATTCGTGGTATGGGAAAGGGTTAGGTGTACACACTCTTACACTTGTTTTCACAAAGAAGTTGTTCCAGGTCACCACGGCATAACCTTATGGTGTCCAAAAATATAGGGGAAAACGTTTACAAAGAAATCATATGAGCACAATCAATAAACACAGGAGGATGTACCTGGTGAACAGGAATATGGGAAATGTATGTTTCTGGAGAAGAGCTTCTCAAAGCTTCGCTGAGATTAATGCAAACAGCCAAGCACTGGAATGGATCTTCCGCATGCAACCACCAACGCCTTCCTTCTAGTGGCTTGTCAGCAGAATCAAATATATCATCCAAGTGATTCTCAGTAAAAGCTATTCGACCATCATATGATAACTTGTCCACACCACCAGCAAATAGGTTTGCAAGGTGTATCTTCAACCACTGAATACCTGACTTTCCCAGAGGGCGCCCCTCTGCAAACTCCAAGACACCACGACATAGATCTGAACCGAGATGGTTTAAGTATGGGTGCATGGGGTATGCACGCCCTCTGAAGTCAAAATTGTGTGGAAAATAAAAACCCTCTTCATCCTTCATTTTACGTGCTACCTGAACCAAATAAATATCATCAGCCTAAAAACCTAACAAAATTGAAAATTTTTTCCTCTCAAATGAGATGTTATAAGACTTACAGCAAGCTTAAGTTCTATATCACAACGTTGAGAGTATCTCTCTCTATTTTCTTTTGTTGCAGATCGCACTTTCCATTTCCATTTCTTCAAAAGTGCTTCATCTTTAGTATCTGGCTTCTCTGGTAAAGGAACCTGGAAGGAAAAAGTTAAATGAAAAATGTTTCTAATGAAAAAATTATATCAGAATTACCTCAAAGGCACAATAATGAATAGATTATTGCTTGACTAATCATGGATTACTTGATGAAATATTAAACATATAGAGATTGTATAAGTAACTCACGTCACTGCGGTCTACCAAATGAGCAAGACGGCCCCCACTATTCCATATTCTATCCACGACACTAAGTACCCTCTTGTTTACCCTCCATTTGGTATTTCCAAGAGTATCCAGAGCCTGGCAAATTTGTCCAAAGATATAATCAGAATATCCTAGCCAAAGCATAAGGTAAACTGACAAAATTTATAACCAAGTATTGGCTGATAAAGCTGATCTATTGTGTTGTTATAAACAAACAAATAAATAAATCAATAAATAAAGAGGAAAGTGAAAGTAACTATGCACACCTCAAAGACTGGTTGTAGTTGCTGTTTAGGAGTCCTCTTCACTGCTTCACGTTGTTGTCTACAACCATGGGTTCGCATAACATAGGATGGTAAGAACAAATGTGCTCCTTTGTCGTAACTGCAATTGACAAAAAAAAAAATGGTTGACTGCTCAATAACAGGTGCGAGGAGGGGGGAAGGAAGAGAGTGTGATAGGCACAGAACTTCAAAACACTGCCCAAATTCTGTGCCTTAGTGGTTGGCAGAAGTGACCTGGGGTGACCTATCCCACGTCCAAGTTAATGTAGAACATTCCATCAGATACGTACAAGACTTATTTTCTAGCAGATTCAGGGAAAGGGCACCTAATAGGTCATTAAACACATAACTCAAGAGATCGAAAAACTTGTCTGCATAAATTACTGGCAACAAAACGAATTGCTCTTTTTCCCATACCAACTAATTTGAACTCGCATTACCATCCAAGATTAGTTCTAGGTCTAAGTTCTCTCAGACACGTTATTTTGACCACAGATTCTGTTGTAGCTATACTGACTCATTTATCACGAATTCCCTGTCAATTGCAAATCAACTATTCATACTTTACGTTACACCTTTCTTGAAGTTATCAAGCTGACAAAGGGGGCATTGGGCATAACTGTTCTAACTAAGTGGAGTACCCACACGTTGGCAATTTCATATAAAAGAGACCAACAAATTACGCTTTCCAATCCAAGGCTTTTGCATCAAAACATCCCCAGAAATCCAAATTACATCGAATTATTGATACAATTGACGACTCACTACTAAAGGTTTATAAAAAGGCCATTCCCACTTAAGCGGAGTCCAGCGAGAAAATAATAGTTATAACCTCCTCTTTAGCATTTCCATATGAAACGACAGTTACTGAGCTTGCTGTCTCAAGACTGTCACTGGCAGACCAACAAATTATTTGGGCTTTGGAGCTTGCACCCCATAAAGTACTTCATAGAAAAATAAGAGTAAATTCAGTCAGGCTGTCAAATATAAGCAAAATTTTCAATACCCTGTCCAATTGACCGGTGGTACCAACATCGGCATATATGGGATAACCATGTGCCTTGCCTGCAGGAAGGGGAAGAAACATTTACTATTCCTTATATAAAAGAGAAACAAGAATGAATGTCTGTAAATATGGGGCAAATAAAAAATGTACAGGTCCTACATGTCTCAGCCACCAATGTTGTAGAATCTAGTCTATATGCTTGTAAACTATAAATGAACTACCCACCACCAGTATGTAAATTCACTATTCTGAATGATTTATTGAAATAAAACCCTCACAGAAAAAGGCAGATTGTTAACACCCTGGCAACCTTTGCAGCAATGTTGGAGCAAGTTCACTAGAAGAATGAAAATATAATAAGATTACTCACAGTTCTCTCAAGGCCTTTGAGGACCAGCGGATCACATTCAATGACACCGTATCTTCTGCTTGTCTTCCTGTTCAAACACGGGCCAATTGGTACCAACTTAAAGTGATTACAAAGGGAAATGCTAAAAAAACCATCATTGGACAGAAAACAAAGATTCCTCACTTTTTGGCCACAGTCCTAAATGTGTGTACAAATGCAGGTCGAAGATCAGGTGGACCATCATATAACTGATTAGCAGGAGGCTGTATATAAGCTGTCTCTATCAGCAATTCAATCAGACGGCTCCCAACCTAATGTATGAGGACAAAGATCATTTCAGCATCTGCCATTATATAAGAAACAAACTAGATCTCACAAATGATTGCGAGAAAAACCTTAGCCTTAGCATCCTGACTCCAGGGTCTTGAATCATCATGTCCCTTCACAATCTGTCTTGCTGCTGTAAGCTTTTGCCTTTTTATCAAATTGGTAACCATTTTTCTTAGCCTCTCTTGCTCCTTCAACCCAGCATTACACTCTTCTTCCTTATTCTTCTGACCATTATCTTTTTTTCCTTTTGTTTTCTCCAAGAACTTATGTATTCTAATCTGTCCATCACAGAAAGTATATAAATAAGTTGTCATCGTTTACAAAAGAAAGAAAGATGAATCAGGAACAAGAAGTACGCTATGGACTAAGAATTGCCAAAAGGATGGCCAAGAACAATGTAGATTACAAAAGACAGCAGACTAAAGAAACAAGACAGAAAAAATGTCACCCACCTCATGCTCAATTGCTTCACCAATATTGAAGGCAGCTGCCACCACCCTTACACATCCATGTTCTCCGGATGTCATCATTAATGCCATCAGCTTATGCATAGCAATAACGGCCATCATATCGGCCGGCAGCTGATCGAAATATGGAGCATAGGCTGTCCTGCTCTTACCCAATCTTATCAAATCCTGCTCTTTCAAGATAGCATCCCTAAAAGGCTCAAACCAACCAAGAAATAAGGCCTTCATATAAGGCAAATTCGGAGCCAATTTCTTCTCACACATGTCCATCAAAAGCTCCTTATACTCTTCTGCTGCCTTTTCCCATGCTTCAGTCTCAATCTTCACTTGCCTTCTCCTCAAAGCTTTAAGCTTCTCCAACCCCATCCCACGAGCAACTCTGGGCTTCGTATTAATCTTGTGTTGGCTCACCATGCCCTCTTCTCTCCTCATCTCCTGCACCAATTCCTGAACTTCATCAACAAGAAAAACCTCATCTTCAACATCTGTTGATGATAGAACCGCCTCAGCAAAACTGGCGTACCCTCTTGGCCAAAAACCAACATTACTATTATTACTACGATTATCGCCGTTGCTCGATAGCCCAAAACCTGGCTCGCCCTTATGTTCCTCGTGCGTCAAGATTCCTGCTACTCGGCAGAAACCCAGTTGGAAATTCGAGACCTTTGATGGATAAGACTTGAATTTCTTAAGAAAGATTGGTTCTTGAGGGAAGCCAAGTACGCCACAAGAACTTGAAAAAGAATGGAAATTGAGGGACTTTGTACGTCTCTTTGGAATGTATTGTTTGGCCACGCTTCCCCACATAACTGTGGATGCTTTTGGCGGGCCTAGTGAGGGAATTATGGGTATAATTAAGTGATCGAACTTTCTTGCAGAGAGTACATGGGGATTGGTACTGGACATCAAATCAGAGTAGAAATCTTGAACGAATTGAACCAAAACAAGAGGAAACTACAAGACTTGGAGATAAATGGAGATGGGTAAGCTTTTTTTTTTTTTTTTTTTCCTATAAAAAAAGAATGGGACGCAAAGAAAGAGGGGGGAGAGGATAAGCCGCCTTAAACCCTCCCAAAACCATCTTGTTTTTTTGTTTGGGATTCACTGGTCCAGGAAAGGAAGGCATTTTCCACAACTTTGTTGTTCTTCAGGGACCAGCGTTGTAAATCGAGAAGATTTGAATGGACCCCACTCCACTGGCTTCTGTGGACCACTGATAGTACAATCGTTTTCCGCGACCACATTACCCTGTTTTTGAGGAAATAAGTTGTAATAATTTAGATATGTCAAAAAAAAAAAAAAATGTAATTATTTAACGTGATTTTTTATATTTAATTTGAATTTGAATCTTAATTTGCGCAATACAGGCATCGATTCTTCGTTGTACTGTCAATATGTGTGTGTACAGTTTAAATTTTAAATTTATTATTATTATAATTTGAAAAGTCTCCCTCAAATTTAATAGTATTTAGGATTAAATTTTTTAAAAAATTAAATAAAAATATTAACGAATAACCTTCTATCTCAAACTGTATATACTTATATACTAACTATACAAGTTTTTTACAGTAACCAAAAAAAAAAAAAAAAGTTACCCTTCAGTAATTTCTGCATAATATGTCTTTGTTTTGGTCCAGTTGGAGCAGTGAATGAGATTTAACTAATAATGGGTTTCGCATTTAAACTTAGATTTCGTTTAAAACTTGATCCCGGCTATGCTATACCTAATGATCAACTGCATAATATATATCTATGAGAATTTTTTTTTATAAAATTTCCTTTACTTATGTATAAAATATTTCTTTTTTTTTTTAAATTTTGACTTAAAAGCTTCTGAAGTAGAACATATAGATAGTAACAAATTTTTTTTTTAACAACAGATAGTCACAAACTTTTTCGTAAAAATTTCCGTTCCCTGATTTCTACTTTTACAGAGTAGACATCCTCCACATTTTATTCATTAACTGAAGCATAGTTAGCTAGAGACTCGAGCAACAAAGAGTTAAGTTTAATGACAGAAGCATGATAAAAAAATAAAACAAAAGGTTTGAAAACATGCGCAAATTGGACTGTAAATGCATCGCTATTCTTCGAGGCCAACAACGTTGGCGTGCATGTGTATATAAATTATCATTGAAAAAAGTATAATTTTTTCAGTATCTCATTAAGATAATATGCATATTTTATGCAACTGTAAGATTTTAGCATCTCATTAAGATAATATATAGAAAAATACGCACCTGTAAAAATACAGTGGATACGCAATAATCTGAACTATTATATCGTAAAAAATATATTAAATATGAAAAATTAAAAAACTGATAAATCTGTAAATATCTTTATAGACTTATAAACATATCCATGTAATTTTACTTCTTAATATATTTTTGGTGTACCTCAAATTCTTATAATCCATGAATCCATTCTTGTGTGCATCAAATGCATTTTCTTTCCAATTTCATAGGTCATAGATTAATAACTCAATTGGGTTATCCAAAAGACAGTACAAAAGACAGTACAATGCCAGATTCCCGAACTTGTACAGTAAGAAGCAAAAGGAACAGGAATATTCAAAATGAAGAACAAATAAAGAACAACTCCTCCATGGTGCATATGAGAATGCACCACCTATTCACGTGCACAAAGCCTTAGCTATCGGCCACATTTCCTTCTTAATACAGGTTACATGCGTTCATAGTATTCTCCTCTCATCAATGAAAGAGACGGGGAACCTATGAAGAAGTTTCAAATACAAATTTTTTATGCTTTCATATGTTATGTACAGAAAGAAAAAGAGAGAGAGAAAGAGAGAGAGAGAGAGAGAGATAAACATGTAAACATGGAGAAAAAATTAAGTGGTCCACAAATAATTTAGCAAGCTGGTAAAATTAGTTTCCTATTTTTCTGTGGAAATATCAGTCACCAAAACAATTTGGTCAACTAATCAAAATAACTGGAGCAGAGCACGATTTCATATATATATAGACCTTCAGTTTTCTTCAGATGGCAATTGCTGATGGCATGGACGTTCATTCTTTCTCAAAGGGCTGTTGCTGCTGGCCTGAAACAATCGATATTGCACAATCCCACGGACCTCATCATGTCACCGAAGCTGCCATCATAATCCATTCAGCAGTTAGAACAAACGTGTAATGACTTCCATCACATTGTGCACAAAGGCTGAAAATACACAGATTGGAGTGCTATGTGTTAAGTAAACCCCACCAGGAACCAGAACAAGACGAGGAACTGAACCGCATGAAACCGATTTTGAAAAATTTTAGAGAACAAAAAAAAAAAAAAACAAAGAGAACCTAGACATACAGAGATAGGGAATCAATAGCTAGGATCTATGTACTTTGGGGCACTTAAAATAAGTAATAAATGAACCAAAAGAAAACTAATTTGGAAAAGATAAACATACATATATTGTTCAAATATATTAGAAAATTGTTTATCAAAGTTCATAGATTATAAATTTCAATCCAAAAACTCATCAGACTAAAATTGAAACTGAACTGAAACTAAGAACCTCCGGTTCCAGCCTAAACGGAACCGGACTGGTGTCAGTCCAGTGTTAAGGGAATTCATAAAAAAGGACCGGGTAAATTGGCTTACCGATCAATGCTGTTCCTTGCCTTCTCAGGATGCTCTACACTGTTGCTCTCTTTCTCAGGGTGATCCTCACATTTTATTGGTTTGTCTTTCCTATCTACGCTGTATCTTGATTTGTCTCTACGGTCTGTGCTTAGTCTGGGGTCTTCTCTTTTCTCTCTCTGCTCCATGCTTGATCTAGTCTCTCTAAAATCTGTGCTCTTACGAGGATTCTCAGATTGACCTTTAACCGGTGGGCATCCTTTTATCGTACGTGATGATTTCTCAATGACTGATATGAACTTTTTCAGATGCTTGATGTATTGTGGATAAAGTTCCAAGTCACAGTGATTCCCTCCCTTAACCCATAATGGTTCATACTTCTCTTTGCAAAGCTCCCAAAGCTGCTTGCCGTGGGAACAGTCCACAACATCATCAGCAGTTCCCTGCAAGCAATAGGCAATCACAGTGCAAAACATCATTAGCAGTTCACTTTGTGGCATGTTGGAAACTGGAAATTTGAAAATACTTATATGTGATCCGAATTGTGATTTAATTGATGCAAGGAGAAGATTGTTGGCATCATATGACACCTATACCTAAACCACATAACTGTCAGTGGAGACCACAAAATGTCCACTGTTTATGACTGGCTCATTTTATTAGCGAGAAAGAGCGTTTCATAACGCAGACCCAACCATAAAAACACAAAAGTCTGACCGAAAGAGATTAACACCTCCTGGACCTTCGTACAAGCAAGATCTAGACTGTCCGATCACAACCCAAATTTAAGAATATCTAGTTGCAGTGGCTACTCAGAAAGTATTTCTTCAACAGTATCATAAGTGGGACGAAGGCAAAAGGTAGAAAGGAAAAAAAAAAAAAAAGGGTTCAGCAAGACGAGAAAACAAGAAAGAAACTTCATTTTCCCCAGAAGGAGAAGGGAATCTAAAAGGAGGCAAGGAGTTGCATTATACTACTTTTCTGGTTTCCTCTTGTCCCAACTGTCACAGTTTAATGGGCACCTAGAATATGCTTTAGACAAGCTTTTGAAAGCAAAGACGGATCTTTTTTTAAGAAACATGCCCCAATAAATATCTCCTTAAATAGGTTTAGTGACTCCAAATTCACGCCAACATTCATTTGAACCACAAACTATTAAAAAGACTGTAAATCTAGAATCAGTCAGGCATTACCCATGGTATTGCTGCTTCATTTATTTCACTGAGAATTCTTCACCTTCTGCTGAGAAGGCTCAAAAAGTATCAGCCAACAGCCAGTAAACTGACCCACACCACTTCAACAAAACCTCAACCCCAAGTAATCATGCTATGCAAAATTTTCTCTTTCAGTAGGATTGAAGAGCCACACATGCCTCAGACACACTGATTGACCACCAAGAGGACATAGATATGCAACAGGCAAAAGAATGAAAATGCAATATTCTAAATTTATGACCAACAACTTGGCGTGTGGATTTTCAAGTAATTGAATATAATAGCAGTCTTTGATCTCTCAGCAGCAACTTTCCAACTAATACTTAAACCAAGCACAGATAAGGTTTGCTTGAACTGGAAGACCCAAACATAATAGCCCTACTAAAATTATCTAAGATGGTGGTAAAAAAGAATAAAATAAAATAAAATAAAAGGCAGAAACAATAACATTAAAATTACATGGTATCAGAAATGCATATCAGTACTTTACAATTACTATAAACTAAAACAAGAGAAGAAATACTCACATGAATCACAAGCACTGGACAATTGACAAATGGTATCTTGTCAACATTCTGCCAAATAAATAAGCAAACTATCATTAGAATGCAGTTCATTTACATTTGTTAAAAGAAATAAAGACGCAAAAACCAGTCATTTTGAGTGTTTAACCTTGTATATATCGAACCAATATGTCCGCTTCACTGGATACATCACACGGAGGCCAGAAGCAATTGGGCTGTGAAGAACCACAGCTCTTAATCTTGGTAACCTTGTTGCCAAATCTAAAGTGGGTCCGCTCCCAACTGATTGCCCATATAAGATGATATCTTCTTCCTTTGCCCCATATTTTTGTTCAAGGCACCTATAGGCAGCTTCTATATCAGCATAAGTATTCTGCTCGCTTGGCTGTCCAAAAAGGGATAAGAATCAACAATTAATGATTCAGTTGTTCCCTAAATACTTCTTCACTAAAGATTTACAAACTTGATATTCCATTTACCTGAAATAGCCAAACAATTTATGTATAAATCTGATAGTTGATCAGCTTATTTGGAAAGGATAAAGAAAATGAAAGCTTAGCTGATGGTGGCATTGATTTCATAACACCACAATAGAAATTGATGAGTTTACTGATGACCTTAAACGGAAACCACAACACTTTGATATTTCCTCTTCCTCCCATCCCTTATTCTCTCAACCCTTTGATTTGATTTAGACATCGATGTATTATCTCTTAGGATATGTTGAGACTTCTTGGGGCCCATTTGGTTATGCTGTTGCTTTAATCATTTGGCTCACAAGGTATACCTCAACTTTCAGCATAGAATTCTAGAAAGAAATTGATACTAAAAGTTCAAAATTTCAAAGTTCCATTTCCTCAAGTTTCCGCTCATCTCTCATCTACGGTCAAACAATTCAAATCCAACCAAAAACGCAAAGAGAGAAAAAGAACATTTCTAGCTATATTTTCTCAACAGTCACATAGAGAAATTTTACCTTCCCGCTTGACTGTCCATACCCACTGTAGTCATACCTGCATTTGCATAAACCAAAGACCAATCACTTCAAAGATTAAACAAACATTAAACCTCCCAAAAGAAAGCAAAAAAAGCAAAATTTGCACAGTTAATAATCTGAAGTGACTTACCCCATTAAGTTGACTCTCAGATGCAAACTTAGTTCGTTAAACAAGTCATACATCTGACCCAGATCGGCCGCATTACCATGAGAGTAAAGTATAGTCAGTGAGGCCGCAGGATTCTTAAAGTATAGTGCCGCCACCTGATTCCCCCTCTCGGTATCCAGCTTCAGAATGTCCACGTTTTCCTTCAACCCCGAGCCCAACTCAACCCCAGAAGACACCATCTTCAGCTTCCCACTCACCTGGTCCACCACCACCTCGTACGACGGCGGACTCGGCGGAAAAAACGCGAACTTCGCCGCCACAGTCGACGTCACCGCCCCCATCACCACCACCACCACCAACCAAAACCCCAGGAGAAAAAAAAACCCAGAAAAAAAAATAAAAATTACCCAAATTCCAAATCCACTGATAGATTCAAGACCCCGCCAAATCTAGCTCAAATCATAATATAACCATTTTTAAAAAAACAAACAAAAAAGTGGACTTGAGTCACAAGGCGTCCAAAATCCTCGAAAACCCAATTCGGCTGGATTCCAACGAGCAAAAACTAGCCGGGTTTTGAGAGGCAACGAAGCTTGATGGGATCGGCAAGGGAGTGTTTGGTCAGAGAGAAACCGAAAGAAAACCAAAGAAAAAAGAAAAGATAGAAGAAGACGGAAAGTGGAGGAATTTCCGGCGAGGGAACGGAAGAGAACACGTGCTGCTGTGCTTTAATTAGACGACTCTAATTATATGATTCTATTCTACTTCTAACTCAAATATCATTTTTTTTATTCCCGTGTGAGTAAGTTGCTTGGCATGGATAGAAATTACACCTAATAATTCCGTTTTTATTTTTTTTTATAAATTTAATTATTTCAATAATTATATATTTTTTTTCATTGACACTGATAGTCTAAATAAGAAAGATCCCCAGTCAAAGAGTGGGAAATAAAGTATTTAAAAAATTATATTATTTTATAATTATTTTTCAATTGTTTAATTAAAGTCACTACATTTTTTTTTTTTTTTGTGCGGGGCAGCGTGGATTTCGGACAAGATAAACAAGATGGGGACTTGTGGTTATTATTTTACTTTAAATAATTCTGTTAATTAGAAATTACATTTAACAATTTTGTTATTATTAATTAAAAATTAATTTATTAAAATAAATTAATTAAAAATTACATCTAATAATTCTGTTATTATTTTTTTATAAATTTAATTATTAAAATTTTTTTTTTCATTGCAACTGGTCGTCCAAATGAGAAAGATGAACGTCAAATTTGAATTCAAAGCCTCAATCAGAGAGTTGGATTGGAAACACGGTTCTTAAAAAATTATATAATTATTTTAAAATTATTTAATTAAATTCATTATTATTTTTTTTTTTTTTTGTGTGAGGTTAGGGTGGGTTTCGGACAAGATAAAGGAGATGGGGACTTACTATTGTGAATAGAACTGTTTAAAAATTGACCAACTCGATTTAATTTAATCAATTCGATTCGTTTCAATCTGCACCAATCTAAATCCATCAAAACCACTAAAACTTGAATTAATTACAATTTCAAAATTTTACAATTTACCAACACTCAATCCAATTTAATCTGCCGTGTGTGTGTATATATATAACTCTCTTAATATAAGACACTATAACCTTACGGTCATTAGTCCCTTAACGAAAAGTCACCCCTTAAGCTTTAATCGTTGACGTTGTTCCAAAGTATTCCAAATTTATGTTCCTTTAGCAAATCGAAATCACTCAATAGAATATTTTAGAGTTCTAAAGACCAGAATGGGAGGCATTAGTTCAGAATAAATGATTATCTTTTGACTCTAAGGATTCAAAAGAGATCTATCAATAAAATTTTTTTATTTTTTTATTTTTTTTAATATTATTTAATCTGTTAAAATTCAATCTAATTCTCCAATATCATTTTAGATTGAATAGTTCAGTATGATGATAAATTGAGTGTAACTAAAAGACTATTCAATCTGCCATCCATGAATTATATGCGAATATAATTCAAAACTGACTAATTCCACAAGTAAACACCCTTAGTTGTGGATATGTGTCTGATGTCTATGTGTCGTCAAGGAAGAAGACAGTGGAGCCTCCTCGTTGAATGACACGTGTCCTTGTGGGGGTTGTCGCTGGACGTGTGTCGTTCTTTCACTTGTGTTCGCCAGCCTGTCATCTCCTGTTTGATGGATTGCAATTTGGTTAAGTTTGATTAGTCAAAGTTTGTTGTTTTTTCGGACTTATTCTTATTGTTTTACTAGTTAGCTTTGGTTCTAATTCTCACAGATGGTTTGATTATTCAGTAATCTCTTATCTATTGCGCCGATTGTTTTACTAATTTTGAATTGATAACACCACCGAAAATTGTAGTCTTATAATAACAATACCGAACCTTGTCAAATTAAGTCATAAATTTGCGTATTTGTTAGGATAATCAGTATAATTAAATTTATATTATAGTTTGGTATGAATCGGGACGTAATTATTCAAACTATTTGCATACTTCCTGAGCTCCGACGTAATATTTTTTAGCAGGATAAGCTGTAACACCACCACTACTTTCCTCCAAAAAATTTTTTTTTGAATTGATAGCCTGGTGGAGTTCAAGATTTAAGATTTTTTTTTTTTAAATTTAAGAGTGTTGCTTCCAATTGACATATTCTGTATGAATAGTTTTAAAAGTGACTAATTTTTTTTTTATTTTATTTTAGTATTGTTATTGAAAAAACTTAATAGTCCGAAATGACATAGTGCTACTCAAATAATAATGTATTTAAAGTGATATAAATTGTTAAATAATTAAATTTAATTTAGGGCACTGTATGTTAAAAAATAATAATTGTTAAATATTATTATTTGGATTAAGAACTTAGGATTGCTGTTAAAAAATATTATGTAAGATTAAAATGATATAAATAGTTAAATAATTAAATTTAAAAATATAAATTATTATATATTACTAAAAAATGGCAGAGTGCTGCCCAGTAGCGCTGATTGGGATTTAGGCGGAGAAGACATTTCAGGAAGTATCGGCTTCCTTTCTTGTTGACTTGAGACTCCAAGGAACAATAAATTCTACCACAAATTCTGTCCAATGTGCCTTATCCGTTTGTAGGCGACCCCTTTTTTTTTTTTTTTTTCTTTTCTTTGGTCGAAATTTTACGGCAGGTTGGAGTTTTGTCCTAGTTTATTGTTATATTTGATATTTGTTTTCATTAAAAATTTTATTTCACTCGTTCACTTATTTCTGTCTCATATTTTATGATATGTTTGGATTGTCAAAATATTGTGAGAAATAAAGTTATGATAAAATAAAGTTGTTTGAATTGATGTGAGAATTGTGAGAAAAAAAAATAATGAGAAAGAAAAATAAATAGTGATTTGTAAGAAAAAAATTGTAAGAAAATAATATTATTTATGTTAATAAAAAAATTGTGAGAAAAAAATAATAAAAAAATAATATAATTATAAATAATAAAATTTTCAAATTAAATTCTTTTTTCACTATTTTCTAACCAAAACAAAACCTTTGCCTCTCAGCTTTGTAAGTACTAATAGCTTTAATTATCTCATAACATGTTTTGGTTTGAGATTATATTCTTCTTTTGTTTTTTTTGTCAGTAAAGAGCCTATGGGCATAGATACGAGAGAAGACAATTGTATGGACAGCCCCATTAAGCTCGGCTCGCAAGTGAAAATGTCCTCAAAGGCTCAAATCGAGTATTACTTTTTATTTGTTTCTTTTATTTTTTTAAGGACCAACTGTAGGTTAAAAAGTCAAAAGTGAAAACAAAAATATTTCAGTAAATTTAATTTTTTACTTTAAAAAGTAAAAAAGAAAATCTAATTAATTACTTTATGTTTGTGATTATTAAAACAAATAGTTTTGCTCATTGCCTTTTTTTTTTTTTTTTGGTTGGAAAAAGTCAAGTAATAGAGTTTTAATTACCAATACCACAGCAAATTTATTTATTTTTCCTAAGCAAGTCAATTAACTTAGTTAATTTCCCATAGAACTTTATATTCCCACTCCATTTCTTTAGGGTATTTCGATATTTTCATTCTTTAGTTTGCAAATTTGCTGGCTATAAATTGTTCTCCATAATGAAATTTTCAGCCGAAAAGCAAACCATACTCACAGAAGAATCTCAGAATCCGGATAAGAGTTGGAAAATATGTACAAAAATGGATGAGATTGGGGTCAAGAATGAGAAGAACATGGAAACATATTTCTAATAATTGCGATGAGTCCTCTTCTTTTTTTGACATCTAGTGCTTGGTTTTTAATTAATTTTCAATTTGATTTAGACATTTAGACAATAATTTCAATAATTTCCTGCAAATAAGGGCTCCACGTATTCACTGGTCACTAAAAAGACTACAAAAATTTGGTGGCTTATCTTTATTTTTAAAGCTCATTAGCTTTCATGCACCATCTAAATATACCAAACGTTATCCTTTGGTCGGAAAATAGGAAAGAAGGTGGGTGCCGTCGGTCTTTGTTAGGAAGTATTTCCAACGTTTTTGAAAGTGTGTAAAATTTAGACATATTTTAGTTTTAAGATAAATATATATTTAGTTTTACAATTTATTTTATCAGTAATTCAAATTTAAAATTTTTAATCTAATAACATTTTTTACTTACCACTAGATAATATTATACTTTCACACCCTTTTGTTTTCAAATTGGATTCTTTAATTTGCTTGGAAAAGCCATGCAATAAGGATTTAATTAGTTTTATATCGGTCAGAAACTTACTGTAACTTACCTCCTTTATTTAAGTTTCGATGCAGTAAGGAACAAAATTTGGATCCAACCCAGACGGAGAAGGAGACCTATAAACACTTTAATTAAAAAAGTGATCAAATTTAAATTAATAATGAAAGAAGAAATATGATGACTTAAGTTAACTTAGAAATTTATAATTTCAAAAAATTTAAAATAATTAAATCTCATTGCAAACTTAATTTATAATAACGAATTAAAATTCGTGTAACAAATTTTAATTAAATTTGAGATTAAGATATTGTAATTATTGCATCTATACTTTTAGCCGCCAAATAAGAGACTCCAAGGCATTTTATGTTTGCTGAAACAAACGTGGCTTTTTTTTTTTTTTGTTAGAAAAATGATAAGATAGAGATAATATCTTACAATTCTACTAAAAAGTATTATATTTACTCTCAAAATAACTTCTAAATTACCTAAATAGTTACAATATAATTCAGTATTATAAAAGAGAGAAGTATATTTAATTCCACCAAACATTTTAGTAAACTTTAAAATCAAAATTTTTAATTTAATAATGTTTGATATTTATTATTAAACCACAACTGCACCATCGCTTTTTGTTGAGAAGGATTTGTTGATGCACTTGCTGCCTTATGCTAGTTTGTCCATGCTTTGCATGAGCCCAAATCTTCAATCTCATGCCTCTAAGAGTTTAATTTCTACTCGCCTACGATTGATGCCAACAGGATTCTCGACCGAATTAACGTTAATTTTACCGTCCTAAGTCAGTAATTAATACAAAAGTAAGGATATGCTGATATTTTTCTCATGCTATTTGTTCCTTTTGTTTTGGGATTTTTTTTTTTCTGGTAAATTTCTAAGCAGTTAGAGCGTCAACTTTCAGCATTGAAGAATTTTGAAAGTTATACTCAGTCAATAAGTTACAATTTTGTCTTTAAAATTAAAAATCTTAAATTTAAATTTTTGTTGCAATTAATTAAAAAAATAACGAAAACAAAAAAGGAAAGACCCCGTTTCAAAATTATGAACACCCACTTTGTATCATGTACAACTAATAACTCTCCGTAAAATAATATATTTTATGTCATACAATAAAATTAAATATTAAGATCTGTTGTAAAATAACTTACATTTATAAAATATTTGTAGGAGAAAATATTTATAGTAAAAATAATAATTTTTTTTTATCACTTACCTATAATACAGTTCGTATTTTCTCTGAAAATAACTTCAACTCTGTAAAAGGAGAAGTTATTTTACTTGAAAATCTGAAAATTTTCTCCAAATTTTACCTATGTAAAATATTTTCTTTGAAACAAACGCTAGAAAACCTGTAAAATTTTTTTTATAAAATATTTTATAGGAGAAAAACACAAGCGCACAAATTAAATTTATTTGTGTTTTTGTTTTTCGTTCCTCGAACTTTTAAGTTATTAAAATTAAAAATTTAATTACACCACTATCATATCAGATTAAATTACGGTGGCAAATACTTCTTTTCTCCTGTTCAACAAAAAAAAAAAAAAGATTTTCTTTTTGCTCCCAATTGGGTAGATCCATTGATTGCCGTACGGTAAATGCTATGATTATTAAACATAAAACAAACGATTATTAGTTCAAATCAGAAGCCTCTGGTCCACACATCATCTCCGAATCACCGAATCACATGATTCTTCTACCATCAGACGATAAATGCATCGCAGCTGTGGTTGTTATGCTGACGTGGCACATGATAAGCAAAGATGTAACTAAGTTTCCGTACACAATTCTGCACCAGATCTCCCACACATACTAATAATTTTCTTACACTGTAATTTTTAATGTTTTTCAAATAGTGACATATCAAATCAAACACAAAGCTTGAGTCGTTACTGTTAGGTTTTTTCTTTGCGTGTCATTTTTCAAAGCCACAATTTTTACTTGTTTGTCTCCGCTCTGACAAGGTGTTCCTCACCTTTCATCAAGCAAGCCAGATAATAACTCTTGAATCCAAGGTAACCCATCTGCAATACCCACCAAAGCTTCATTTTTTCAACTACCCCAATTCCCAATATTTGTATCTGCTTCTTTCATTTATCATTTCTTGGAAAGATTTTCAATTTGGGATCTGAGTACATTTTAGGGTTTATGATCTGAATTCAAATGAGAGCTATATTGATCATTGCATCGATTTTTGGTGTTTGAATTGATGGGGTTTTCATTTTTATGGATGCATCAACATTTGTTCATGAAAGTTTTGATCTTTTCGCGGAAATGTCAGAAATTTCGGCTCAGAAATGGAGTTTAGATTTAGAATTGAAGATGGCCTGACTAGGGTTTTGAGGTTTGGTTGTCTTTGATTAGCTAGAGGTTTTAGAACTTGATTGCGATGGATGGTTTGGGACAATCGTCTGGATTCGTGTCTAATGTAAGTAGTTCTCCATTGTTGAGAAATGGAGGTTGCCAGGATGATGATAGTTGTCCTAGGCAATTATCTCCTATAAGGATCAGTGGGTCGAGGAATGCTAGTCCCGTGGGCCGGGTGGGATCAAGGAATACTAGTCCTTCTAGGCAAAAGGTGATCAAAACAAAACCCCGCGGCTTGGACGAGGAAACAGTAGCTAGCTTTGGTAAAGCTGTTCAGCCTGATGTTCAAATGGAGGATAACATATGGGCAATGTTGCCTGAGGATCTGTTAAATGAGATTTTAGCTAGGGTTCCTCCTTTTATGATATTTCGTCTCCGTTCAGTTTGTAAAAAGTGGAACTCAATTCTTCAAGATAGCAGTTTTCTTAAATTTCACTCTCAAGTGCCGTCTCATGGACCTTGTCTTTTAACATTTTGGAAGAACTCACAAACCCCACAATGCTCAGTTTTTAGCTTGCCGTTGAAAACTTGGTATAGAATTCCATTTACTTTCTTGCCACGGTGGGCATTTTGGTTGGTTGGTTCCTCAGGAGGGCTTGTTTGCTTTTCTGGGATTGATGGATTAACTTTCAAAACATTAATCTGTAATCCGCTCACACAAACTTGGAGGACGCTGCCAAGCATGCATTATAATCAGCAGAGACAATTGATGATGGTTGTTGATAGAATGGACCGTTCATTCAAAGTGATAGCTACTAGCGATATTTATGGTGATAAGTCATTGCCTACCGAAGTCTATGATTCAAAGCTCGACCGATGGTCGCTTCACCAGATCATGCCTGGAGTTAACCTTTGCTCCTCAAAGATGGCATACTGTGATTCTAGATTGTATTTGGAAACTCTCTCGCCCCTTGGTTTAATGATGTATAAGCTTGACACAGGTTACTGGGAGCACATTCCAGCTAAGTTCCCACGGTCTTTGTTGGATGGATATTTGGTTGCCGGTGCTCATAAGCGTTTGTTTCTAGTTGGAAGGATTGGCCTTTATAGTAATCTTCAGAGTATGAGAGTTTGGGAATTGGATCATGCAAAGATTATGTGGGTGGAGATTAGTAGGATGCCACCAAAGTATTTCCGAGCTTTGTTGAGGTTGTCAGCTGAGAGGTTTGAGTGCTTTGGACAGGATAATTTGATATGCTTTACATCTTGGAATCAAGGGAAGGGCCTTCTGTATGATGTGGATAAAAAATCCTGGTCTTATATTGCTGGTTGTTCTCTTCAGTCATACAACAGTCAAGTTTGTTTCTACGAGCCAAGATTTGACACTTCCATACATTGAGTTGGAAATTTTGCATCATGGCTTTGCAGTTCTCTTGTCATTTAGAGGCTGATGCAGAGATAAGTACATCGGTTTCAACAAGCACCTTCTTTTTTCTGACAATCACGCTCCTCGTCTCTCCAGCAAGTGCAGTTATGCTGATTACTAACAACTTTGATTATATTTTGCATGCTCCATTGGCACAATGGGTGCAATCCTAGGAAGCTGGTTATGTTAACAAGATTTTTTATTGGCTGTATCTCTAGGATATTACCTGTATCAAACGCATAGGGATTCTGTACTTCAGGCGAGTGGCTGAAAGTGTACTCTATATGATGATGTCATGGGGAAAATCTGTGAGCAAATGTTTTTTCTTCCTTTTCTTTCCTCTTGCTCACCTGCAGTTCTTGTACATTCTTCGACTGTTCAATCAAATGAAATTTCCACATCTTTAAGATTTTTAGTTTCGTTGCTTATTAATTACTTGTGATGGTGGCTTATTCTAGCAGTCATTGAACATCATTTATAATCCGCGAGCATGTTATTTTTTGGGTTGCTGATTATTGGCATATTTTCTTCCTTTTTGTTTTTTTTTCCCCTTCTGAAGAGGCAGTGTTCTTGATCTCCTTATTGAATTGCTGATGCAGATGGAGATCTTTCTGGGGTTTATCATCCTTTCTAAATTTAAATTATTTCTTTACTGTGTCACAAATTCTTATTGTTTTCTCGTTCCTCTGACTGCCATGATCCGAGGATGGCAAGTTATTACCTATCGACTAGCTGGCATGCCGTTGCCGTAACGTATATTCTGGTTCATTCTTCCATTTTGATGTCCGCATTTCCAATATTCTAGCTTGCCGGATAAGGAAGCTATTGTTTGGCATGTCTTCTTAAAGACTCAAATTGAGACTCCGAGCATTAGCATAACTGCATAAGTGATCATTGGTTTTGTTGGGTAAGAGTGTGTTCGGGAGTTCGATTTCAACCATATCCCTCCTCTTTTATCTCCTCTAGCGTCAAAAATGGGAAAGCACAAATAACAGCCGCTGGCTAGCTACAGCCCCTCTAGCGAAAAAAGTGCCTTCACATCATACACGATGGGTTAGCCTGCACACTAAATACACTAGACAGAAACTCCATGGGAGGAAATTTGGTCACTTACACAACTGTGTATGCCTAGAAGTTAGGTTTAGTTCCACCAAACATTTTGGGATAGAGTCAAACCTATAACCTTGCCTGGAACGAAGGACCATCCTTATCACTAAACTCTCCGTCTCCTGTTGTGCTAAATCCAACATATAAAGGCGGGACATGGCTAACTGACCCATCTTTCCAAAGCTTTTCTAGCGACTACCAACAAATTGCACAAGGTCGGACCTTAACGGTTCTTACCGTGATCACAACATGGGTTATGTGGGTCCTGTAACGGGTCTGGGCTATATAGCCACCTCAGGGCTCACGCTACAACAAAAGTAAAACAATGTTTGGATTGGAGCGTGGAAATATTAAGAAAAAGATATGAAAGATTCAATTTAAATAAAATGATTGAGACAATGTGTTTTAACAACATAAATAAAAGATCGATCTCATAGTCATGCCTTGATCTTTCTTTTCTCCCAACTACTGGACTGCTAAATCTAAAACCTAAAGGACAAAAAAAGAAAAAGGGTAAAAGATATGCTTTGGAAGCAATAAGGAAGCATCGCTCTATAAAGAATTTTTCTTGGGTTTTCAAACCATCTTCTTGATCTCAAATCAAGCATGACTACTGCTGTTTTGCAACTACATTATCATGATATAAATAAATTATGATCTTGGTGTCCCACGTGTGAACATGTTCATAAAAGGAATACAGCTGGCCATTCCTTTGAAACTTGGACCCTAAAAATGCTGCAAAGACACCCCTTTTATAGCAATATACAAACAAAAAAGCAATTTTTCCGCAGCAACTTTTGAATCTCCAAACCTCAAAGGCACCATCTCCGTACATCATGGGTACACATACACATTAATTTACGCTTAGCATCAATTAAGTTACCAAAAGCTTGCACATAACTTTTTAATTAGGACTGAATTGCTTCCACAAAGTTTCAAGACAAGACATTGATAAATGTAGCCATACTTTAGACATGAGTTCCGATATGCTTTAGTACAAATTAGCAAGTATTTTATATATGGCTTCCCTTCCAGCTGTAGAGGTTTGATAAATGAGTCAAAACTGTAGCATTACATTTACACTTATTGGTACTAGAAATAGTGTTGAGAACGAGTTCGAATTCTAGTGTTGTTGTCTCGAATGCTAAAAAAAAAAGAAAAAATCACTGTTGAGAAGTTGCGGGTGTGTCCAACTTCATACCTTGTTAATTGACAGGCATCACCAGTCACCATGCTTGGACAGTCGGACTATATGATCAACATATTGACTGCAATAGTTGCTCAAATATTTTCTGATTAAATTTGCTAAGCCATGTTGCTTTGGTGGAATTGTGTGGTCTGAAAGCATCAGATCAGAAGGTGCCAGCAATTTCAGCTTGTAAAGCTATATGAACAATTTCGTGCGCCAAGTTTGAGAAAAAGGGTGAAGGAAAATGTAGCCAAAAAAGAAAAACTTTTATCTGCTTTACATTTTGTTCTTCTACTCCGACATTTCCTTTTCCTTTTCATTTCCTGGTTTGTCTGAGAGACCTTTTGTCCATAAAATTCTAACAGACGGATAGCGTGTGTACTTAGAGGATGAATCAGACAGAAAGTTCCTCGAGAGCTTTTGTAAAAATGCGAAATATTTTTTCTCTTGGCACGAGGTTTTCTTGTACGCTTTGCGAGCGAGACTAATCCTCGCTCACGATACTGAGGTTGCTGCTGGCCCATGACAATTTGACTATGCGAAAATTCGACTACAAGAACTTATCTTGTTATAAATCATCATTGTTCGAAATTTAAGACGCTTAATTATTCAAACCAACCAATTAACTTTGTAAAAATGAGAATCTGCGTACAGTAAGCCGATATTAACGGTTTTTCCCCTCATGTCAATGAAGCTTCTGAGGCTGCTGCTGGCTCAAGATAATTTGATTATACGAAGATTCGACTACAAAAACTTATCTTTTTATAAATCATCATCGCTCGAAACTCGAGACGCTTAACTATTCAAACCAACCAATTGGGTCTGTAAAAATGAGAATTTGCGGTAAAAATGAGAATCTGCATGCAGCATGGCTTTTCCGCTCATGTCAATAAAGCTTCTGAGGCTGCTGCTGGTCCAAGAAAATTTGACTATACGAAAATTCGACTATAAGAACTTATCTTATTATAGATCTTTATTGCTCGAAACTCGAGACGTTTAACTATTCGAATCAACCTATTGAGTTTGTAAAATGAGAATCTACGTGCAGCAAGTCGATATTAACAGCTTTTCCCTTCATGTCAATGAAGCTTCTGATAACCATGGCTTTAGCCGAAAGGACCGACTTGGTGGCAGATCACACATTTTTAGCAAGTGGGGCAACCCCACAAGCATCAAGTTGGATGACACGCCCTCGTGTTCTAAACTTCAACACTAATATATTGTTTAATTTTGTTCATACATGGCTAATGGTGATACGATTTAGCAAATCCGTGCAGTAAATCACTCGGCCCATGTTCTTCAAGCACTTACTTTGATGCTAATGCCTCTTTGGGAACTATGCTTTTGTC
This sequence comes from Carallia pectinifolia, assembly GCA_037832335.1. Lineage (NCBI taxonomy): Eukaryota > Viridiplantae > Streptophyta > Magnoliopsida > Malpighiales > Rhizophoraceae > Carallia > Carallia pectinifolia. Next base: position 20,266,662 of record CM075443.1, read on the forward strand.
ATGCATCATTACTACCAATTCTTTCTGATCAACACTTCTCCTTTTTCAATGTGTATGCATTAAATTCTCTACCTTCAATATTTTGTTTTTGTTTTTCAGATAAATGAGTGAATTCACTATCTAAGAAAAACTAATGCAGGTTGGCTAATTCATGTTCCAAGCAATTATACCCCTATTACTAGCGGTTGCGATTTATTATAAAAAATTTTCCACATCTGCAGGAAAAATCATACCCAAGCAGCCAGTTTATTTACATTAGAAAGTGAGAAAGCAAAGGGCTCTGTTATGTAGCAGAACATACAGTGGTTAGACAAATAAAGTCAATTTTTTTTTTTAATTTCCTGACACTATTGTGGAAAACTCTAGTCTCTTCTCCAAATTATTCAGAGGTCTACTCAGATGGATTATATCTATTTGTGGTAACTGCTCTACCGGAAAAAAATTTAACCACTAAAATATCTAAGTCCTCATTTGATATAATATATCAGTAGATAGGCACAATATATGCATATGTGCGTATATCTACACGTAACACAGGTAACAATACGGATACATGTAATATCTAAATGTATGGGAGGTTTGAGGAGTTGCAACTTCAACCTGTGATCATCTGCACAGCCCAACAGAATAGGGGACCAGAAGGGTACTTAATTGCAATGAACCATACATACATTTGTGTATTTTTGGGAGGATATAGTGGCATATGGCTCCCATCCAACTTGCTCATTTTTAAATGTTCTGCATGGAGGCATATGGTACATTTTTAAATGACACCTGTTGTCTCTTCCCTTAATTTTTTAATCTACGAGTTTTCCTAGTTCTGCATGGAGGCAGGGACAATATTTTGTGCAGATAACCAGTATTGGAACACTATCTTTGACTTGGGTTTGAACGGTCTATAAATTCCATCTAAAGGTATTGCAAGTTTCCTCTCTTTCTGATATTGAAATTAAGCAGATATATCCACGAAAAGGAAGGTTTAGAAGGATGTTACATAAAAGCTTGTTTGTGAAGTTGATGCTGGGGCTTGTGTTTGCTGTGCTTGTGCTGAGAGTTCACTCCTGTTCACATGTACAAGAAGGTATAATCCTGCTTCCCATTGATGTTCATCAAGAGAAAACAAGATATCAGGATTGACCTGTTATTTCATTTCACTTCATTTTTCAGGTAAGAAGCTTGAGGTGACTAGGAAAGGCATTCCGGCTGCTCAGAAGGTAGGCTTGGTGGTTAGCTTATTGCTGATGTTTATGTTGATTGCCTCTAATCATCACTACATGCAGGAACTTCCTGATGGCATACCTACTACAAGCGCAACGAATATGGGGATTGGAGGAAGAAAAATGGCTTCCCATAAGGGTCAGGAAAATGAAACTGAGAAAGATCAAGGCCTTCAAGGAAGGGCTTCAGAGGATATTTCAGGTGCAAATTATTCTGATGTGACAAGTGACTTTGAAGTAAAGGGGGCTCATAAAGTAAAATGCAAGTATGGAGACAAAACTATCTCTCCTAAGGAGTCCAAAGATGCTGGCTTTGTAGCCTATAATGATGATTATCGTGGACCTAAACACCATCCTCCAATACATAACTGAGTGAGAAAAAAAAATACATGCCCTTCTAGGATCCTTTTTTCGTCTTGTCTGGTGAACATATGTGGGTGTCACATATCATGCTTTTGTGCGCTGTAAAATTTTGTAGATTGAAGGATTCGAATATAGTTGGTCTTTGCTTTCTATGCAACAGATTCACTGTTTTTCCCGTGTAAAATGTTCTCTAACAAGTTCTTCAAGGTTTGGCTTTTGAAACGGAAATCAAACTTGAGTTCATTTTAAGGATCTCTCAACTGAGTGCAGGAATGGATGATAATGCTACAAAGAAGTCCCCTGGAAGCTCACAAGATAAATTGAATGATCAGGTCTCTCTCTCTCTCTCTCTCTCTCTCCCCACATGCACATAGTTATTCATACAACCAGGCAGAAAAGGTTGTTTTTATTTGTATTCTCTCTCAAGACACTGAATTTAGTTATTATTCTTCATAAACCAGGACCGGACGAATCCGAACAAATTGGGGAAGAAGACACTGAAGTCTGCCTGTTTGGGAACTCCAATGAATGAGCGATTCCATGTCCCAAGCACCAATTCTAAGTACTATCAGGATTCCAAGTCAGTGCCAGACAACAATACCAACTTGGAAAGTCCTTCAGGGTCTGACAGGCAAGTCTCTCCAAAAGGTGAAATGCAAAGACTTCTTGTAGCAACAAAAAGGATCGTCAGCTTAATGCACAAAGATTACACTGGAATGAATAGGCCTCGCCATAAGCCGCCCATCAACAATCATGTACCTATTCATTGAAATATAAACTGAAGCCTCTACATGGGTTTTTGGCCCACAATTTTGCCCCTCCAACAGAAGTGAAGCCTCTTAAACTCATATAGATAGGATGGTAGCTCCTCTGGGTCTTGGTTTTGATGGTTCTCTGTGTAGCTTTTAGTAAGATCACAGTGGGATGGAGAAACATATAAACTACGTAAATTAAGTTGACTGAATAAGCATTTTTCTTCTGCGATTTTGGACTAGTTTTTGGATGTGATCATGTGATATACACATATATCATGTTATACTACCATGAAGATAGTATGATCATCATTTTTTTTTTCTTTGGTCGAAATCCTTGATGTGCAACAAATCATGGACTGTTAATTATTGTATATATATATATTTTCCCTTCTTATGAGCAAAGAAATAAACAACATAACAAACAAAATGAAAAAAATGAATCAGATGTCCGCGTTTGTAAGTTGTAACCTGAACCTCCATGTCAACGGAATAAACCTCGTTATTAGACTCAGCCCTTCTAAGTATTGTTTTGAAACCGAACCGGACCGGCCGGTCGGATCGATTGAACCGATGACCGGTCAGAGTTCCGGGCCAATTTAGAGAAATTTTCAGGGCTGACTCGGACCAATCAAAACCGGTTAAGAACCGATCAAAATCGGTAAAAATCGGTGAATACTGGACTGGTTAGACCGGTTCAATAAAATAAAAAATTTCATAAATTATAATTTGACCTCAAATATTATTTAAATTATAATTTACATACTTAATTTAATTAAAAAGTTCAATTTAATCCTAAATTTGATTAAAAAATTTAATTTCATCATTAAAATTAAAAAAATTAATATTTAATCACTATCTGTAATTATTTTTTTTAATTACTTATATATATATATATATATATATTATTAAGTACCGATTCAAATATCGGTTCGATCGGTTGAACTTTAACTCACTAATATTTTCAATTCGATAGTTGATCAGTTCTGATAACTTTACTTTTAATGCAACATAAAATAATGCTAAGAAAATCTATCAACCTAATTCGAAAGGAGATGAGACGGATATATTTGGAACCCAAAATTATACCGAAGAATATATATTTGTTTTGTTTATCCATTAGGTTGTCCATTACACTATGAACTACGTAACAGATCAACAAAATTTGGTACTCAAAATTCTGCCCCCAACTATACCAAAGAACCTTTTTTTTTTAACCAATAGGGGCAATCCCTGTAATTTTTTTTTTATGGTATCTCATCATTGGAGAGGAGGCAAAGCGCGAGAGAAGAGACTCAGTTTTGAACTCAAATTTTCTAGTAAAAAGCACACATATTTTATCAATCTATCTTCAATTTTTTTTTGGTCCTAAGTTAAATTTTATTTATTTATTTATTTTTGATCTGGTATATTTTATTTTATTTTATTTTTTGATGTAATTTTTTTTTTTTTTGGTCTTGAATTTTATTTTTTTTAATAAAACAAAAACCTTAAGAAGTTAAGGGGCTAAGTTCATTGGGCCCAAATGCGACAATGTACCGTACGAGATGCCAGAAGTGCCCAAATTGCTCAAATCAACATAACAAAGGGCTTTTATAATTTTATTTTTTTTTTTTGGGTTTCAGCCTAATGTTTAAGAGTTCATAATTGAACATTTAAAGAAAAAGAGAGACTGTAGATCAGGCAGGAGTTCGGCACTTGAGCAAAATGCTCGACCACTTTTTTTTTTCTTTGTTTAAGGACCAACTAATTTTAACTAGGCCGTCTGCTCTGGCTTGGCTCACCATAGACATCACACAAAACATGGCATTGCGCCCAATTCTTTTTAGATGATTAATGTGTGATCTATGTCAATCATTTTGTTCGTATTTATGAACGATTTTTTACGATCATGCTTGTCGTTCATTCATTTTCACAAACGTGAGCCACAAAAAAAAAAAAAAGTAATGAGTTGCAATATTGTTAAAATCGGCTCGGACTGACCGGTCCGACCTATTCAACCGGTGACCGGCTAAAGATCCGGACCGGTTTATGGCTACAGTTACCCCTTAACTCGGACCGGTCAAAATCGGTTTGAACCGGTCAAAAACCGGTGAAAATCGGTAAAAACCGGTCAAAAATCGGACCCGGTTCAACCGGTTCAAATCAGATATAAAATTTTTATAATTTATAATTTGATCCTAATGTTTATTTAAATTATAATTTGAGTTTTAAATTTAATTAAAATTTTTAATTTAGTCCTAAATTTATCAAAACTTTCAATTTAGTCCTAAATTTATCAAAATTTTCAATTTAATCCTTAAAAATTAAAAAAGTAATATTTAATAATCATGTATAAGTATTATTTTTTTAAATTATTTTTATAAATATATATATTAATAAATACCGGTTCAAATAATGGTTCGACCGATTGAATCGGTTGAACTTTGACCCACTAATATTTTTAATTCGATAATTGATTCGATTCTGACAACCTTAATGAGTTGTGCTTTCTATCGTCCAAAGAAGTCAATCTGACGTAGTAGCATTGCACTGGACAACCCTTGAAATCTTTTTATTTATTTATTTATTTTAGTATTTAGGAGCACGACGCGAGTTTAAATTCATTCCTACGTACTCCGAACTCTGACGAAGGACATTGAGTACTACACTTGAAATCTTTCGGAATCGACAGTTAATTTATGCTCATTTTCGGGCTTTTTCCTTGTCATTGTTTAGCATTGGCTGGTCCGGACGGTTTTGTTTAGTTTATTATTATTATTATTATTATTATTATTATTATTTTATTTTAAGTTTTGTCACAATAAATTTTATTTTTTTTGAAGAAAAAAAGATAAGTGATACTAAAATTTTACAGTTTTATTAAAAAAAAATTACGGCTATCTACAAGTGAGGTACCAAGTTATAAGAGCAAACTTACACTCTAATAATGTGACGATTGTACGTTTAATTTTACTATTTAATACGATTTCAAACTAGTAAATTCTTATTTGAAAATAAATTCGTTTTTTACTTCGACCACTCGAGCCGATGTTAACAAGTAATCTTTTTTTTTATTTCGATTACTCAATCTCCTTATCAGAAGATTGAATAAAAATATTGACGAATAATTTTTAATCTCAATTTATAAATATAATAATTTATACATGATGCATAATTTTTTTTTGAAAAAAAAAAAACAAGAAGTAAAGTAATCCATCGAAATGTCCGAAAAGTCGGTCAATTCGGGCCCAATCATCTTTACAGACTTTGTCCCGTAGTCGCACGCTCCCTCCCCATACGAAAGCGGACGGACGAGACAAAGAAAGGCATCAAAACCTTTTTATTCTTTATTTTTTATTTTTATTTTGTCTCTTTGCTATTCATCAAAATTAAATTAATGTACGATATCCTACCTTTTTGTTTTTTCTTTCCTTTTACAAAGAGTGTTGATGATAATTGTTAAGAAAGTGGAAAAAAAAAGAGGAAGCTTTGATTCATATCATGATAATTAAATTACATAAATTAGCGATATTATGATCATCGGTGATATGTGCATGGCTTGGCTCGTATTGTTTGGCATGCCCATGAATTTTTCTTTTACCAAAAATAACTCTTTGTATTAATAATCATTGAAGAGTGTACATAAGATTAATACATAAGTGTCAAAAATACTTACGTATAATGGGAATACAACACGGTTCAAAGACTTACAAATCATACGGTTACTGAGACCTTTCACTGATTGGGTATGTCCATGATTTCAACTTATTAACATGACTTATAAATTAAATTTAACCCTGAATCAAAGTAATATGATTTAAAATTAAGCTTATTTTAAATTAAATCTAAGGTCATATGATACTAGAGATAAGATCAATGTCATGGTTAGCGAGGGAGCACTTCAAATATGACTTCTAAACAAATAAATTGAAAGTCTATAACACTAATTCAAAATTAATTTATACACAGTGTATCATTTACGTCATAACTAACTCCAAATTTGTGAGCAAACAGATTAAGGGTTAATGTATAGTTTTTATTAAATTATAATTATGCATTAAAAATTCAAAAAATAATTAACTGCAACATTTAAATAAAATAGTTATTAAAGAAATGCCATTAAAAAATATAATCAATCTTATATTCTAATACAAATAATTAAAATATTTTTATTATAAATATTTATTTTACGTTTGAATTCTAACAATTAAATAATTTTTTTTTTAAAGAAATAACTATGACATTGACTAAACATTAAAAAACAAAACAATAAAGCCACGGTGGTTGTACCAGGGATGTTCTTCTGTTTCTGTTTTATTTGTTGTAAAATAATTTATTTTTATAAAATATTTTAAAAAATATTTATAATAAAAATAATAATTTATTTTATTATTTATTAAAAATATAGTTTATATTTTTTTTAAAAAAAATAACATCAACTTAAAAAAAAAAAATTTAAATTTCAAAATTTTACTTAAATTTTTCATTATAAAATATTTTACATAAAATAAATACTATTAAAAATTTTTAAAAAATTATTCATATAAAATATTATTATACAAACAAATACATCTTATTTTCCTTTCATTTCTTCTTTTCTTTTCCATCTAAAGTGGTGGTATAACCTCTGAAGTTTCTTTCTTGGAAATCGGTGGTCACTGGTCAGCGTTCTTTATTTCTTGCATTCTCGAGTGTTGACCTTAAAGTTGAATATGTCAACAGGCGCCTAATCTTTAACTTGGAAGGGATCACCGGTTTGTGAGGTATGTGTTGCTATTTCTTGCGGTTTTGTGAAATCTTGGTGGGAGGGTTTGGCTTTGTGGGTGGTGTTGTTTTGGAATTTTGAGGGAACCCATTTGATCCATTTGATCGTTACATCTTTGATTGTGGACGTTTTTGGCTGTTAGTATAATATACTGTTTGAACAAAGTTGGGTTTTTGTGTGTATTAGAAATTTCGTTTGATTTGATGCTTTTTTTTTTTTTTGGATGAAAAGCATATTTTCAGGCAAACCTTGAGTTGCTAACACTACAACCCACCTCCACGGCGGGCGCCGGTTAACGAATTCATTGTTAGATCATCGTTTTGGACTGAATTTGAGGTAAATAGGGTAGTTGCTCGGTTTGTGGAAACTGAGAAAGTTGTTATAAATATATACGTGATCAGATTTAGTTACTGGCTGTGCGTTGGAGAGGACTTTGAATTTGTTTGATTCCATGCATTAATCTCAGGCATCTCTAGCAGTAATTTTCAGGCACAATGAGTGTTTTGGGGTGGTGGGGGGGGGGGGGAGATAATTGATCTCACTCACCTTTTGAGTTGAAAATCCTTTTCGTGGGATATTAAAGCAAAGAAGAAATTAGAGTAATGGGAAGGGCTATACTGTTTGTGAGAGGCTCGTGCAAAAACGGTTATTTTTGTAAATTTCCTTTTTGACCGTGTCTTCGTGTGCGTATGTGTTTTTTTTTTTTTTTCTTTTATTTTGCCTTCACAAGTTTATCTACGGGAGTTTCCCTGTGGAGGAAACCTGTATGGTGACAGAACTGGAAAACATTTGATTTATCATAATGAAAAGTTCCATTGGGTGACACTTTTCAGCTTCTTGCATTTAGCATTGCTTAATTTCATGTTATCAATTGGTGATTCAGCATAATATGCACAAGGGAACTAGAGTTTGTTTTTGAGTCCTACAATGCACTGTCATTTTCTCTTTCTGGATGTTTTTCAGCAAGACAATGCCTCCTACATGTATTGGTGTCATAGTGTCAAGTTGAAGGAAATCTTCAGAATTGTTGCTTCGGCTCTTTTTTCATTTTTTGTCCCTTTATTATATAATCCTTCACAAATAAACCTTTTCAACTACCTATTGTCGCTTTCATCAAGAGGGCATAGAATATAGCCAAGCCATGAAGAGGATATATATTTCTAGTTTCTTTTTACTATTTGAGAAAAACTTTCTGGTATAACAATGGTGATGACTGCTGCTACTGCTGGTGATGACTTACTGCTTTTGGTTGACCATGAACCATTTGCTTTCTGTTTTAACTTGTGAGAATTAATTTTTGTGGCATACCTATGACTGAAAGAAATTGTTTCTTCTCTTATGACAGTGAGCCTGCAGAAATCTCTGACATGCAAAATGTTAGCACTGAATAAATTTCAAAAGAGACTAAAGAATGGCCCATAACGTTGATTTGATTACAATTGGAGTCTCGGTTGGTTTGGCCCTTGGAGTCTTGATTGCTTCACTGGTATTTTTTGGCATAAAGTGGTGTAAGAGGCATACTCGCTGCCGACAATGTGCAAATAGTTCTAGCCCTGTGAGTCTTCCAATAAGGATAAATGGCTTGGGTACAACAACCGAATTTAGCGTATCTCTTGCAACCATCACTGAGGAATCAGAACACCATCGGAGAAGTTCTCAGCCATCTAGGTGGAATCATCACAACAAGGATCGGTTTGCCTCATCATCAGGCATAATTAGATATTCGTACAAGTATGTAACCTGTTAATTGTACAATTTTCATTTCTGTGGCATGTCAAGATAGATCACCTTTTGAGTCCCTTTTTTGGAAATACATATTGACACTGATCATACACAAATCAACTGTAATTGTTTGTTCCCTCTTATATTCCATCCTTAAGGGAAAGAAAAAGGAAAGCAATGTGACATATTGAAATTGAAGGTCAACAACTTCTTTCCCAGCAGGATTTTGGGGGTGGGTGGCTGGGAGGGGATTAAATTGCTATAATTGTTGCAACATTATTAAATTCATAACAATCATAGCAAATGATTCGGTAAGATTGTGTGTATTTGACCATTTTTCAAGGCTACGGTGTATGAGCCTCCTGCACTAGAAAACTAATCTTAGCTGAGAATTTTCAAACATGAAAAGCTGAAGTGTGAAAGCAAAGGGATTTCTTTAGAATGTTTGTTGAGGTGTATGAAATTGTAGTGGACTTGTATCATAACTATTGCCAAATTGGTTTAAGAAGGAAATTTGTTCCCCTAAATTTATATTTTCTTTCTTTGCCTTGTTTTGTTGTTAAGTAGCATTTATTTTGAAACACTTAAAAGTAGCATTAAGGGGATTATGTTTAAATGATGTCAACATATTCCTCTTTGGCAAATTCGTTTATTGGGCTTAATGAACTTTATTTACTCATTTTACTGGTATATTAATTTCCACTACGTGAAGCATTAAGCCGATATTTTACCTAATTTGCAGCACTGTCACATTTGAAAAATGGGTTTTTTGATGTGCATTTTGTGTTGCATATTTTGCAAGTTGTGAAGTAGTTCATGTTTCGACATATATATCTTCCAGGGATATTCAGAAAGCTACTCTTAATTTTACAACTATTCTGGGCCAAGGGTCATTTGGCCCTGTATACAAAGCTGTGATGTCTACTGGAGAAGTAGTAGCTGTAAAGGTCCTTGCTTCAAATTCAAGACAGGGTGAAAAGGAGTTCCAAACAGAGGTAAGTGCTGAAATAACAACATTGACAGTGGAAGAAGGAATTTCCTAATTCCTTGAATTGAGAGATGCCTGTGTGGCATGTTTTGTCCGTGCATGCTGTTTGATTTTATGCGGACAAATTTGGGCTAGTAATACTCTTTTATCTCAGCAATTCAAGGCTTATCACCCAAAGCGTATATTGCTAAAAGCAAAGAAGACCATACATCTTGGTGGCATCATAGTTGTTTCTGCTTAACTCTAGGAAGCAATTCTTTGCTTCAATTATGCAAATGCAAATTTGGCGGAAAGGAGGAACCATATTTATAATGACCACTGGGCAAATCCAACACTGACTTTTTATAAATACTTGCACGCCCAGTTTTGCCCTTTTATTTCCCCGGTCTTTTGCAGGTATCTCTGCTAGGACGGCTGCATCACAGGAATCTAGTTAATTTACTAGGATATTGTGTAGATAAAGGACAACACATGTTGATCTATGAGTTCATGTGCAATGGAAGCCTAGCAGGCCTTCTATATGGTTAGTTAACTAGCCCCATTTATTTGAATTGTTATTCCTAGCAAGATACCATATGTTTGTGAACATGAAATAAATATTCCTAGATGAAACCTGCCTTAAAAACTGTAGTCACATTGTTCTCCCTCCCTCCTTTTAGATAACTCACTTAACTTAAATAGGTGTATAATCTATAAGTTTCTGGGCATTGATTGACACTTAAGAAACTTATGACTAGTTTTCAACGTCTGACAATTTTATCTTCCTCTAGTTTAAATTGGCACCCTGTTGTTCAATAATTTCTTCACAATGAGCATCCTGCTGTACATGCAACAGACCGAAAAGAACACACACTGAGTTGGGAAGAAAGACTCCAGATTGCTCTTGACATTTCACATGGGATTGAATATCTTCATGAAGGAGTAAGTTGATATGGCAGGATTGTAATTCCTTTTGATCCATTGAAATGACATATTTTGCTTTTGGAACAGGCTGTACCACCGGTCATACATCGTGATCTAAAGTCTGCTAACATATTATTGGATGAATCAATGAGAGCGAAGGTAAGCTAAAAGCTTGCATCTAATAGAGAGATATATCTCCTGAAAAGTAGCGTGAACTCTTCATAGATAAATGGCTGCTCACGGACTGACCATCGCAACAATCCAAATGAAAGTTTTGTGCAAAAAAAAATCGGCTTAGGTGGAGTTTTGTTTTCTATTTTGTCAGTTGATATTCATTGCAGTCGTTGCATGTAGGTTGCTGATTTTGGACTTTCAAAGGAAGAGGTCTTCGATGACCATAATTCTAGCCTGAAAGGTACTTATGGCTACATAGACCCAGTGTACATATCCACAAACCAGTTCACCACCAAGAGTGACATATATAGTTTTGGTGTTATCATCTTTGAACTCATTATGGCCATCCACCCGCATCAAAACTTGATGGAGTACGTTAATCTTGTAAGTTTTACACCCTATTGGATAGATTTTCTTTCATTTTTTCCACCTGCTTGACCAAGAATTTTCTTTTTGTTGGTCGTGTAATCACCAATAGGCTGCTATGAGTCCGGATGGTGTAGATGAAATTCTAGATAAAAATCTGGTCGAAGAATGCGACATGGAGGAAGTGAGGCAGCTAGCTGCCATTGGTCACAAATGCTTGCAAAGATTCCAAAGGAAGCGACCTTCAATTGGAGAAGTTTCACAAGCAATATCAAAGATAAGACAACGGCAACTAGCTAAGGAAAATACCATGTCTTTTGCGAGCCGAGAACTTTCACGAGTGGTAAGCAAAATTGAGGAGCAACAGGGAGAGTTGAGTCACATGGTTGGTGAGCAAGATGGCAATTGAATGACTAGAAGATTTCGTCGTTACTTGTGTCTGTTCAGTGATCTTCATTTTGGTTTATGAGAGCCTTCATCAGCCGAAACTGATGATGGCATCTGAGACACAATGTGGGCAAATGAAATGAGCTCAGTGTGAAAGAAGCAAGACAATATGCTAGCTCTCGTGACCTTTAAAGTTTAAAAAATATGCAATATTTTGTTTGGAGGAATTCAATCCAAACACAACACTATCGGGAAGCGGCAGCCTAATAATGTTTTATTGTGTCTCTTCCAACATTAACTTAAGTTTGAGTTCTTAAATCCGTGTTTTTTTTTGGCAAATGATTAGATAACTGCTTAGGTGACTAAAGATTATAGCGCGGCGATGAATTGTAAACTTATTAATACTATAATGAGGTTTAAGAGATATTTGTTTCAGATCTAATGATATTTTAGTAGTAGATCTCTTTTATGGAAAGATTGAATGAAGATGTCAACGGTCAAAAGATTACTCTCAATTCAAGAATTTGATAACTGTCATGTTGGTAAGATGATTTTTCAATTGTTAAAAAAAAATCCAAACACAGCCAAATAACCCAACGGGTTATAGTGGTAAAGCAAGTAAAAATCGTACGATATACACTCGACAAGCCAAGCAAGTGGACAAAGAAGAGGCCTTTGAAAGAAAGATTCAAATTTAAACGAAGGTCACGCACAGACACGAACATGGAATGCATGCCAATGAGGACAAACATGTGCATCTGATCCACGACTTTTTTTGTTTTTTGTTGGGAGTGGGAGGGCACTGGGTTATTAATAATTTTTTTCAAGGAACCACTTGGTTCATATTCATACTCGTACTATGAAGATTGTTGGGAGTGGGATTGGAAACCAAAAAGTCCACAGCATTTTATTTTAATTTAATAAAAAGTTTATGCCACCATGCACCATCTCAGTAATCAAAATGGTAAGAGCATTTTTTAGCAATCAAAATAATAATCGCCGCAGAACACGAAACAAACAATCTGACAGTCAAGATACAAACAATGATTCCAGCTGAAAACTGAGAGCAAACTAATCACAGAGATAGCAACACGATTACAATAAAAAGCAAAGAACGAAGATGCATTAGAATTGAAAGTATTAGACATCCCCTAAAATCCAACCTTGGGAGTCTCCAAAATCTATGCAAAACAAATGGACGGTTAAATGTTAACAAAATAAAGAGTGTCAATTGTCAACAGAGCCAGCATTATCAAATACAAGGTCCCTGCTATTTTTTTTTTTAAGAAAATAAAATTTACTTATAATCTAATATTACATAATTTATTTTTTTAATTTTTTATTTTCAGTTAACCCTACCTGTTATATGATATAAGATTACGAGTAAATTATACTAACAAAAAAATATAAGTTAAATTAAAAATCGTATGTACCACCCTAACACGTGCAAATGAGGACAAGCCATTTATGAATTCAAGTTATTACCTTTCTTTTGGGTTCATCCATGGTGGATGTTGTTGTTGTTGGTGTTACCAACGCCTCGAACTCTTGACCCCAAGCATGATCAATGACATGCCACTGGGGCGATGAGAGGGTGGTAGAATTCAAGTTATTACCTTAATCCTCCCATCTTGCGAACTGTTGATGTCTTCTTAAGGGAGTGCTTTTGTTTGTGGGACCCAATTTTCATATTTCATTATGGGCAAAATTCACGATGATAGCTACACAGTTTTCCAGGCATAGTAGTAATCTGCTCGGACTATATGCACTCTAATCTTCAAATCCTTGTGCTTTTTGTGCAAACATTAACAAAATGCCAAGTCCAAGCAGACACTGTGTCTTGCCAACTGTGTATCTATTATGGTGAATTTTACTCAGAAATGAAATACGATGATAGCTACACAGTTTTCCAGGCATAGTAGTAATCTGCTCGGACTATATGCACTCTAATCTTCAAATCCTTGTGCTTTTTGTGCAAACATTAACAAAATGCCAAGTCCAAGCAGACACTGTGTCTTGCCAACTGTGTAACTATTATGGTGAATTTTACTCGGAAATGAAATATGAAAAATTGAATTCGTACAAACAACAGCACCACCCTAAAGAAGACATTGACAGTTTGCAAGATGAGACCAACAAGGTAATAACTTTAACTAATGAATGGTTTGTCCCATTTGTATGCATTCTATAGTCATATGTAATAACGCTGCGCTGCTGACCGTGCACTCTGTTCTTCATTTGTGTGCCTTTTGTCTTTCTTTTAGGAATAAAGGTTAATTTAACGTTTTACCTTATTTTAAATTTCACGTATAACATTTTTTTTTGTTAAATTTGATCCATAACGTTACGTTCGTTAGTTTAATTTGATCATTCCGTCCATAACGCCGTTAACTTTACTGACGTGATATGACGAAATTTGACACGTCAGTAATTTTTCCACGTCAACATGCCACGTCAATATCTATTGCTGACGTGGCATATGTATAAAAGCTAATTTGACCTACAAAATTTCAGTTTATTTTAAATTTCACCCATAACGTTTTTTTATTATTAAAATTGGTCCATAACGTTATATTTTTTAGTCTAATTTGATCTTTTCGTATATAACGTCGTTAACTCAGCAAATATGATGCGACGGAGTATGACACATCAATAATTTTTGTCTATATCAACATGTCACGTTTGCAGTAAAGTTTTAAAATTTAAACTAAATATTTATACTGAAAATCATACTCTACAAATTCAAACAAAATAAAAAATTAAAATTCATAAATTTATATCCAATTGAATACTTTTATTTTTTTAACGAAAAAATAAATTAATAAAATTCAACAAAAGTCATTATTATCTTTATCTTTAAATTTTTTCTTTTCTATTGTTATCACTATTTTCTCGTCAAACTATTGCCGCCGCCTCCAACCACTATTAGTATTACCAGTACGGAGACATCTCTTTAGAAAAAAATTAATGACGTGTCAAATTCTATCACGCTACATTAACGAAATTAATGACGTTAGGTACGAAAAAAATTAAATTAGACTAAAAGATATAACGTTATAGCCAATTTTAACAAAAAAAAATATTCTGGATGAAATTTAAAATAAGTTAAAATCTTGTAAGTCAAATTAGTCTTTATACGTATGTCACGTCAATAATAGATATTGATGTGGCATGCTGACGTGAAAAAATTATTGACGTGTCAAATTCTGTCGTACCACATCAACAAAGTTAATGGCGTGATGGACAGAAAGACCAAATTAGACTAACGAACGTAACGTTATGGACTAAATTTAACTGAAAAAATATTGTGAGTAAAATTTAAAATAAAATAAAATATGATGATCAAATTAACCTTTATTACTTCTTTTTATCGTTTATCTTTTCTCTTTTTTTTTTTTCTTCTTTCTAACAATTTTCTCCAACTTTTCTTCTTCTCTCTTTTCTGCTGTTAGCATTGCCTCCATGCTTTGCTTTTGTTTTTTTTTTTCTTTCTTTCTTGCTTTTTCCTGCCTTCTCTCCTACTTGATTCTTTCCTTTTGTAGACCACCAAAAGGATTTGGTTTTGGTTCTGGCTGCAGGGTAAAGTAGGGAATACACCCGCATGGAGTTGGATCTTCCAGCGAAGAAACAGCCCTAAATGATTTGAGAATTGTGGGGCTGGAGGGGAAAGTATAAAGAGATCAAAATACAAAACATTTTTTATAGAAAAACTGAGACAACAGAGAGAGAATGGTAAACATTACTTAATCAATTCCGTGCATGGCGTCCATGCAATCGATGATTTCGCCACCTTGGAAGCCGGCCTCGGCGTTTCTACCTCCGGCGTCGATGCACTTGGGGTCGCCGGAATGGATATCAGCTCCGTCTCTGACCTCTCCTCCATTTTCGCTCAATAACTGAGAGACTCTCTTTCTAAGTTCGCTCACTCGCTTGCTTACTTAAACTGCCTACTACTTGTCAAAGGAAAATGGCCTACAAACTTAAAGCAAAGGAAGAAATAATGGAGATTTTTTTTTATCATATAATTATACGAAAATTTATCTAAATATTATTCATATTATAATTAATATTATATAAAATATATCATTAATTATAATATAAATATTATTTAGATAAAATTTTATATGATCATAAATAATAATATATATATTTTTTTCACCTTTTTCTTGCTTGTTGCTTTTCGCTTGTCTTCTATTATTACTTTGAGTCTGATAGCGGAACAGAGAGTGTGGGTCTCTCTCTCTATTATGGGGACTTGAAAGCTGACAATGCTCGCGGTGGAACCGGTGCCCAGTGACCAAGAAAGTTTGCAACAAAGTATGATCATGACCGTTGATTTTGCTTGTGGGGACCACGCGACAGTGGTGATGCCGCTGTGCTTTTCTCGATGGACGGGGAAGAACCCCGCGTCCGAGGGCCAAATCAGCGGTGATGTTACGGCCTCTGATTTTGATTGATGGGTTTAGTGCCACGTGTCGTTTGTGTGCTGAGTCGTTACGTGAGATTGCGTCTGTTTCTCTGATATCGTCCGTGGGAAGGAAGGCGTCGTTGAGAGAAAATTTCGATGGACAAGATACGGTGGACGAAAAACAGATAAAAATTTTATTTTTAATTAATTAATTTATTTATGTAATAAAAAATTAAATTATTATAATAAATTTTAAAAATATTTTTATTTATTTTTTTTAGAAATTAAATATCTCAACTAGTTAATTACATAAAAAAAAATTTTCTATCTAATCTCGACTACGTAAGAGTACTTTCTCATTAAAATTTACCATATCCCACTTTGTATTTTTTACTCTTTTCAAGGACAGTCCCTAATTTTTTGGAACAGGAGGCAATATTTCACTAACGGGATAAATATTTTTAAAGTCCTAAACCTTTAGATTTTTTTACGTTTGAGTCCTAAACCTTTTTAACATTTCATTTGAGTTCTAAATCTTTTTATTTTTTACTATATCAGTCCTTTAAATTACGAAAAGTAGTCAATCTATTAATAAGTGAGTTTAATTTAATAAAAATTATTTTAAAAAGCTTAAATACATGAGTTAAATATTTTTTTCATCAACAAAATATGCATATTAAATATTTTTTTAATCAACAAATATACGAATTAAATAGGCAACATGTATATTTTTTTATAAAAAAGACATTCAATTCATATATTTAATCTTTTTTAAATAATTTTTTGTAAAGTTAAAATTATTTTTTAATAGATTGATCACTTTTATTAAACAGAGGGACTAATTTGGTAGAAAATCAAAAAGTTTAGGACTCAAATGAAATGTCAAAAAGATTTAGAACTCAAACGTAAAACAAACTAAAGGTTTAGGACTAAAAAAATCCTTATCCCTTTCACTAACATAAATAGAGATACAAAGTTTGTGAAACAAGTCCAAGTTCTAACTTATCATTACACTGAGCAGCTCAATATTTCTTGGGTACACAGAAATCCAAAGATTGACCCACCCTATAACGGGTATACGGACTTCTACAAATCCTACAACACTGACACTGCCACCACCACTCGAGGCGACAGCGGAACCGGACCATTGCCAGTGAAAGACGGCTTTGAAGCAGCTGGAGATTGAAGCCAGAATGGCCACAAGCGGGAGACATACTCCCCTCCACCACAGCACAACAAACAGGAGCCCAGCAAGTCAGAAAGAACGACGACAAACCGGGGGGAAACGGGTAATGTCACGATTTCCAACCGACTAGAGTAGCCACACAAACACCATAAAGGGGTCGGCGGCAACAAAAGAAGAAAGTCTCCCACCTTCCCGCTCAGATCGAAGCCAAGAAAGCAGGGGACTCGCCGGAAAAGCCGAGCAGACAGGCAGTAGAGCAACCTAGCAACAAACCCAACCAAACCATAAAACAAACCCCCACCCTCACAATAGAAAACTCACATAGGAGTACCAAAGAGGCACTGAGGCCTCAAAAGCTCACAAAGGAGCACGAGATTCGCACGGAAACGCTAGTAAAACATCAGAATCCTCTCAGCGCAAGATAGACGATGGGACGCACAATAAAGGATTAATTTTTAGTGTTTCTGAACAGTACCTATTAGTAAATAGAGTAAGTTTAAATGGGTTAGATAAAATATTTTAAGTTTTATCTCAGGATAAATTATAGTAGTTATTTTTGAAATTATAATTGATATTTATAAAATGTAAGTATAATAAGTGTTGTAAAAATATTAATTTTTATTTTAAAAATAACAGTCACAATTCTATTTAAAACGATAACTAACACACTTAAATATTGATTTATATACATTTTTTTTAGTAAATAACATAAGGAAAAATTAAGTCAATTAATTTATGTTTGTAATGTTGAGAGGATCATGGTCTTTTTTTTTTTTTTTTTTTTTGAGAGGGAATCGTGGTCAATTTAGAGTGTCCTTAATTTATGAAGAATACAAAGTGAGATGTTCAGTGGAATTAAAGTAACCTTTGGCAAAGCAAAGGAAACTGAAAGAAAGATGGATCTCACCTGCAACGATTGTGAACTAGTATCGTGGAGTTTAGTAAGACACTACTCTTTCAAGCACGCTTTTGCTGCATTCCGATTGATCGAAGTTGTGAAAAAAAAAAAAGGTGGAAAAATAAAATTATTTGAATTAGTAAAAAATTATGAGAAAGTTATAAGAAAAAAATAAATAATAGTTTATTAAGGAAAAAAATTAGTTATTTGAATTAATGAGAAAATTGTAAAAAAAGAAAAATTGTAAAAATTTGTGAAAAAAGAAAAGTTAATTATTTGATAATTTTTTTTAATTTAGAATTATTTATTTATTTATTTTTCTATGTATTTTCTATCCAAGCAAACAAAACATTTTAGGTTCATACGTAACCGTAAGTATAAATGGCCCAAAAGATACGCGTCATTAATTAATAATCTGATCTCCAACGGTAGCATTTTCTCCGATCACGTGAACTGTCTTATACGTAATCAAAGAGTCAAAGATACCGTATCATCAACCAAAATATACGTAATCATCGTGGTCTCTTTCCCAAAAAAAAAAAAAAAACTCACGGTCAAACGTTTTCAAATTTAATAGTAGAGAGTAGAGACCGTTATTTTATTTTATTTTATTTTATTAATTTAAAAAAGCAAAGTGAAATTGAATGGATGTCAGATTGTTTACTGGCTGACATAAAATCTATAAACTCTAATTGTGTGTATTTGGAGTGGAGGGAAGGGTGAGAAAAGGAAGAGAAAAGAAAAGAAAATAGAGAGAATAAAATTATTTGGAGTGATAGAGAAAGTAAAGAGAAAGAAAGTATGATGAAAGAAAAGTAAATAGTAATTTGTGAGAAAAAAAAGTGAAGAAAAAATAAAGTTATTTAGAATGGTAGAAAAATTAAAAGAAAGAAAGTATGGTGAAAGAAAAAATAAATAGTAATTTGTGAGAGAAAAAGTAGAGAAAAAATAAAATTATTTAGAGTGATGTAAAAAATGAGAAGAAAAAAATATTAAAAAAAATATATATATATAATAATAATTATATTTTTTTTTTCTCTCCCTCCTTTTCGTTCGTACAACAAATACGCTGTAAAGACAAAGATCAATCTCTCTCTCCCCCTATTACTGTCTCTCTGTCTCTCTCACCGTGAAAGGTGTTGTAGGTACTAGGTTGTAGGCTGGATCCGGAATTTTTTTTTTTTAATAAAAAATGTAACTGTTTGTGTTATGATGTAATTGAATTAATTTTTTTAGCCCAAAAATTTGTTTCAAAGGAATTTTTTTTAATTTAAAGGATACTGTATAGGATCCACATTTTAAATTTTAAAATAATATTTATTTATTTTTAAATTTAAATTTTATAATTTTTTATTTTACATTTTGTTCTATATAATTACTTTTAAAAAGTAAATAATTTTATTTTTTAATACTGCCTGGATAATTCTTTCGGACACCCAATCCACTCAAATAAAAATACAGTGAGATTGTTAGTGATTCTCTGAATTCAAACTCATGTTAAATCCAATTCAATCTCCTAAAACAACACCCGTGTAACTATGAATTCAATTATATTTAAGAATGATTATCACAAAACGAATTTAATTGTTTGGTTTTATGTTATAACATGATCAATATTAAAGAATATTGAATTTTACAAATATTCTACATCTTTCATAAAATCATAATTTTTAATATCATATATTATGTTATGTTGCTATCATATTATTAACATAGACAAATTATTTGAGTCATACAAATGTTTAATCTTTTCTATGATACCACCTCTCCTTTATATAGCGGTAAAAAATTACAATCTCACTTTTTCTTTTTTTGGGTGATACACCGATACTAGCAAATTTGCGCCCGGATTTCACTATTACCCGACAAAATTGACCATGAGAAACACTTTCTGGGTAGGTAAATTTTAATACATGATAAACATGTAATAATTTAGATTTAAAATATTAAATTATAAAAAATATAAAAAATTTATAAAAAATCAATTATTAAATATTATTAAATTAATTATGTATTTTTTTTATATTTTATTAAATATTTTCACATAATCTTATTCATTGTTTAGTTGTTAAAATTATGTGTCTGGTTTCTTTATTTCTCTGGCTTTGCCTCCTTGTTTACTCTGTTCCGGGACAGTCCCTATTAGTAAATAACAAGAATGAAGTCAATTAATTTATGTTGGTGGCATTGAGAGGATCATGGTCGATTTGGAGTGTCCTTAATTTATGAGAATACAATGATTTAAAAAATAAAAAATAAATAAAAATTAGATATTATGTAATAAATTATTTATTTATATATATTTTTTAATCTTACGTTTTGCATAGTAATCCTCTTAATTTATTGCTAATGTATACGCAAGGTGACATTGGTTACTACACCATACAGAGGACATGATGAGTTGATGACCCAAAACTGTGCAGAGAGCAGGAAGCAGCTGAAACCGCTGGGGTTGACAATGCGTCACAATATTATTGGTGTTAACTGTTAAGTGTGTTAAGATTGCATGGGTCTGACTTTCGACGAACAGATCTTTGATAGTCATAACTCTACCTGTTCTTGTTTTGAAAAAACAAAAAAAAAAAAAAAAGAGAGCAAAGAATACAAGGAAAATAAATGTTTGAAGTAAGAACGTATTTTATGTTTGAAGAGTGTAATTTAAAGAAAAAAATAAAAATATTTTGTTTGAAAATAGATAGAATATGAGAAGAAAAAACGTAATATGTGTTTTAACATTAATTTTACTCCTACAAGTAAAAGTTAGAAAATGAAAATGGGGTTAAAAAAATTAACATTTCGAATTTAAAAAACAAAAAATAAAGAAAGGGGTTATCACCGTGTCAGCTCCTTTTGACGGCATTCTCCCCATTTTTGGGGAACTGCTTTTGCAGGGTATCTCTCCTTCTAAACACAGTATGAAAGGCGCTTATGGCTACATAGACCCAGTGTACATATCCATGAACCAGTTCACCACAAAGAGTGACATCTGGGGTACGTTAATCTTGCGAGTCTTATGCTCCATTCTTCTTTCATTTATCCCACCTACCCTACCAATTTTTTTTTTTTTTTAATGTAATAACCAAAAGGCTACTGTGAGTGTGGATGGTATAGATGAAATTCTAAGATAAAATGTACCAAAAAAGACAAAATGTCAAAAAGAAATACAGGGCATTGATTCTGTACATCAAAGTTCTCCAATAGTAGGCGCATGAAAAATCCGTTTGGCCTCAGGCTATCGCAGGATGAAGACAAGAAAAAGCATGGCTGTAAAGTATTGCCACCCCATCAAACGAAATTATCATTTTCAAACATTTCCAAGTAAAGCAAATGAACAGATCCAAAAAAAAAAGAGAAAAGAAAAGAAAAAGACCCACACGCCTTCATCATGTCATTCAGTAGATAGATTACAAAGGAGGCTAATTAATAAACTCTCCACTGCCTAAGTCACTTGTTTACGCGGTTGAGTTGAGTCTGGTTTTCATTTCAGAATTAAGAGAAGGGTCAAACCGGACCATAAATCTGCTTGATGGCATTAGACATTCCATCAATTGTCTCTGACCATGAGTGGTCCGATGCAACATCGCTTCAATCACAAAACACATTGGCCACACATCTATACACTACATATACTGTCATTTCTTGTAAGTTTGCATGAGATATATGAGATATATTCGAGCAGCACTCAGATTCCCCGCATGGCAAGCTGGTGTGACAAGAAGATGGGCTGTTGTAGGATAAAGCTCACAGAAATGCTTTTTTTTTTTTTTGACTAAAAGGAAACGTTGCATTAATACTGATCAATTCCGTAGATAGATCCAACGCGAAGACGTCGGAGAGACCTACACAAGACAGGAGTACAGATTGGAAAAAGGCAACAACTAAGATGATCCCAATGACCATTATTTAAATGGGCGCGAAGTTCTTAACAAATCCCCATAGAAATCCAATTAATGCAGCGACATTTTCCAAATCCCATTCTTTGCAATTTACGAATTGCACGCATAAGCCTACAGAAAAAAGATTAAGGGAGTCGCAGACTAAAAAACTAATTATGAACTGAGAAGCAGCAATTACATTTCCGTCCAAAACGATATTTCAGTAACAATGTGACGAATATCAGATAAAAGTGTAGCAGTCATGATTTTCAAAGTGACAGCAACGTCTATACAAGTCTTATTTATATTTTTGCACTGGTTCTTATCATATTAAAACATTGTAACTTATAAGATAAAGCTGTCCAACCACGAGAGCAAGCCCCCCGAAGCGGGCGGGTTGGCAGAGCAAGAAATAATTACATATAGATAAACCAAAACAGAGTTCTAACCTCGAGCAGCAAATGAACTTTTGGATATTGACGATGGCAACTCCAAATCATAGACAAAGTCCCAACTCCTCGGGGACAACATCTGAACCACAGTTATCTATTCTAATTTCAGTGTTATACTTTGATAATGTCTATTAACTAACTCAAAATTGGCACGAAGTTCCGAGCCTTTGTCTACGCCTTTGACCAACATTCCCTGATTGATGGTTAACAAAAGCTGGATAGAGTAATTTCTGAAAATTCTCAAGGTACTGCACCCACTCCCCTTCAGTCAGATCATCAAGCTTAACAAAATGAGCGCTTGCAGGAAGCTGCTCATTCACACTCCTATTTCCAGATGAAGTACCAGCCAAATAGCCACTTTTCTGCATTGCACCTTCATGTTGCCAACTCCTCTCACCGAAGCTGTTATTTCTTAACATTGTAGACATCCTCGAGATGGTTGGAGTCCGGTGATGCGTTGGATTAGCACAGTCGACCGTGCTTGACACCAACTTATTCCCCTTGAATTGTGCCTCTTGCTTCTCTTCCTCCTCTTCCTCCTGCTCCTCTACACCCTCCTCTAGCCTGGAAAGTAAATTGCGGACATTTCCACCTTTGGACCAAGTAACATCTAAGTCTTCACAATCAATGTCAAACTGAAACTCATCATTGTCTCCTGCCTTAGCCTCACAGTGAGATATTTCCATTTCCCGTAACTGCCTCTTTGCCTCAATGCATACAAGCTCAAGCTTACTGGGTTCCTCTTCATGGCCTTGAAACTCTCTGCTCATCATTTCACCAATCTCAGCAAGACACAGACCAAAAGCCGCTGCATGTTTGAGGAAAATTGTGCAAACGACCAAGACCCTTAAGCATGCCTCTCGAATCATGGGCAATTCCCTTCGAAGCATATCACAATCTCGGAAAGGGTCAAGATGGTCTATATACTCAAGCTCGTCCTCTGAAAAAGGAATAGATGCTTGTGGCCAATGGATCCACTCAAAGTAGGGATCCTCCAAGCATTCTGGAAGGCAAAGGCCATGATCAATGGGGACAAGCTCTGCCTGACCAAATCTTCCAATCCTATCAAGCTTCTTGACCAAAAGGTTCCCAGCATGCCTGTCTGTGTTGAAGATCCGTACATCTAGAATCCCTATCCTATGCACAGAAGAGACAGGAAAGCTCGAAGTCCCATGATCGCTCGCATCAAAATCATGAGGTATGAACTCTTGCAATGATGCTATCTTGCTAACCTGGTTCTTGTTCTGAATCTTGTTTCCATTCACCCCATCATTGATATTAAAAATAGAATGTGTAACCTTTGCAAGGACAGTGGAGGGAACATCAGCAAAGTGATCATGGTCAAGAAGGTAAGCTGCTACTTCTCTGAAACCTGTCTCCCCAACCCGAACAGAGCGTTTCAGGCCTGGCTGTCCTAAAGCTTTGCCAACAAAACCCTTTGGATTGTTAGGGGCATAAGGTTCCTCGTCTGTAGGCTTCACGATAGCAGCATTTTCACCACAGCAATTTTTGAAATAGTATGCACCTCCAAGCCCACCATGAATAGGAATTGGGTCAACTCCATTCCTCATAGCCTTCACAATTTCCTTAACCAGTTGTTTTGCCCGTACAAATTGATCCGAAAACCCCAATATCTCTATTGGGCGACTCTGATCACTCTGCTGAAGATCCTTTCCTGTGGGTGAAAGACAGGGTGTAGATGAGCTCCTGTGCATATAGTTTCTGGCAAGGAGAAGTGGGGAATCATTTCTTACTGAGCTGAGATCATTTTTTAGCACCACATCCCCAAATATCAATGACCTCTCCTCGGTTGGGATATTAAGGGCAAGTTGTAACTTCTTCTTCACAGTATTGGCATTGTCACTCCTGTCTAATTCTATACCCAAAACAGAGCCAGTTTCAGTCTGAACAAACACACGCCTCCTTCCTGAAGATTTTCTTTCCATACTTTGACTCCCACAACACTCACCACTAAGGTGTCCTCTAATAGCTGCAATAGTCATATTTGCATCTACAGGGTGGTCCAGATCAGGATACATGGAAAGAAGAGGAGAAGCTGGAAAATTCCAAGCCAGCAACAGAGATGGTGGCAGCAGAGAGCTTGTCTCTCAAGAAAATGCCAATCTCAGATGCCAGCAATGGACACAAAGAAGATTTTGTATTGTACATAACCATAATCAAAGAAAGTCTAATCTCTTTAGTTCTCCTAATCACATTGGACCAGCTGCAGCCAAGAAACAAAGAACTAAAAATACTGCTACATCAGTGAAGCCATCTGATAATGCTGGCTGATAGAAAGAAACAAAAAAAAAATTGCTCATCAGAAAGACAACAAGAAGCTTAAACCCAGAACAAAAGCAAAACTATAAAGCAAAGGTCAAATAACAAGCAAGCGCAATTCTCACACTGTCCCACTATCACTACAAAGCCACTAAATAATAGAGATAGCTATATATAAAAGAATGCTGGAAAAGTTCAAATTAAGAACATAACAATGAATCAGCATGTTGCCAACCGTGCAATTTATAACAATACTATTTGCTGAAACAGTATATCATCTCTCCGATTAACAAAGGAAGTCCACAAAGTTTAGAGATTCCAAAAACATAGAAGAAAAACAAAAAATTGCATGAGATATCTTTTCTCTTCTACCATCTGAGAAGAGCATGCAGATTTTGCGAGACGCGGAATCCCATGTATAAACACACATATTTACCTGATCTGAACATAAATATATAAATAAATAAACAACTTTTCAACTTAACCTATTCTAATCTGAACAATCTGATGCCAAAAATCATATTTAGCAAACCAAAAAAGAAAAAAAGAACAGTGAAAAAAGAAATCTGGAAAATAAACTAAACCGCACTACCTAAATCACAACAACAGTGAAAATATCTCATTAAAAATTGAAACAATCATCATAAAAACCGGTTTAAATAAAAGAACACCTCCAATTCACAATTTATATATATAATCTTTGTTTTTTATTGGAAACGATTGATCAGTAAAGATAATTCCGACACTGGATCTTTTCCTCGATGAACCGTCTTTCCATGAATTAATCACCAACAAAAACAAGCATTCACAGATCATACATATCTCTACTTTTCTTGAAATCTTGAATTTCCGATGCATAGAATTCAAAAGTTCTCTGTGTTTCCTACCGGAAACGAACGCAATACCGACAGTTTGAATCCAACGAGTAGACACAGAGAGAGCGAGAGCGAGAGAGAGAGAGATCACCGGAGGAGATCGGCGACGGCGAGATCAAGACGGTGGAAAAGCGGGGAGAGCCATCGCCGTTGGAGGGAACGGACGGTTGAGATTCGCTCTAAATTTAAACTTTATAAAGAAATTCGACGGCTGTGATCGGATGTAATTTCCTCGCGCTCTCTCGCGTTTTTGGGAGATTTTCTCCAACTTCCTTTCGAGAGAAGCGGAAAAAGGAGTGTTTAATGAATTAAATAATTGCCAAAAAAAATTAAAGAATTAAATAATTGAGTTTAAGAAATGATTTTTTTTAAAATTTCAATTAATTATTAATCAATGGAATGATACACTATCTGCTTGCGGACTGTGCCGCGTGCCACCGTTGGGTCGGCGACGACGTGGCAAGATCTAGTAACCGTTTGGCAAATCTGCTTTTATTTGCATTTTTTTCAATTTAACCTTTAAAATAAAAAAATTTATATCAATCACTATTAATAAGTATAATTTTTTCAATTATTTATATAGACATATATTTATTATTAAATATTAATTTTACCGTTTCAAATAATAGTTAAATTGATTTAATTTTAAATTATTAATTTTTAATTTGATAACCAATCTAATTTTAACAATATTAATATACACTGGTGATGCTTGTTGGATATGCAGATTTACTACTTTATAGATTCAGTGTAAATAGCTTGTAGAATTTACTATCTTATGAATTCTGCGTAAATGATCTGCCACGATTGTTTACCCATAAGAAAACGAAAATTGGTTTTTCGCCTTCTCTGTTGCCCAATAGGACGACATAATTATTTCTCTTTTTCTGTAATAACAGATTTATCAAATCTGAAAAAAAAAATATAAATTTGAGCCATAAAGTATTTAATAAAAAATAATCAGAAAGTATTAATTTTAAATAATTTCATGTAATTTCGTCAGGTAATTTAATTATTATAAAGAATATTAACAAAACTCTTTTGTATCTTCTATCAATTTTTTGGTGAAATGGTGCTCTTTCACGTTAATTAAAACGCTTTTGTATCAACCGATGCATTTAAGATTTTGCATTTCAAATCCGCACAATAATGTTCAAGCCCCAACCAAAAATTCGACTCCATATAGGTTTCTTCTCCATTACACTAATTTATAGAAAAGTTTAATCGGAGAATCATTCGGAGGCTTGGCTTCGGGAATCACTATTGATGATAACAAGACATAAATTGTCTAAAGTATTATAAAAAAAAAAAAAAGAAGGATCGTTTCGTTGCAACAAAAAAAGAAACGATACTATAATTTGTTGCATACGTTAGAAAAACGAATTTATTCAAGCAGCAAGTAGCTAGAAGGTGAAAAGCTAAAATACTAACTATTATTATAATACTTAATGAGAAATGTAATAAATATACAATCTAAAAATTTAGACGGTTAGTTTGTAGAAAATATATTAAATTAAATAAAATTTACTAAATATCGTTTAGTGAACTGTACACATTCTTTGTGTTCTTTCTTGAGTATCTACATATTTCAGCTTTGTTTCTTAATTTCCTTTAATAACAATAAGTGAGAAGAGTGCCCTTCTTGTTATCTTTTTTTTCTTTACCCTTTAGTTATAGCATATATAATTGGGGAAGAGTTAACAATCTATTACTACATTTAAGTAAAAATAAATATTAATGCATTCTCATTTAATAATAATTGACAACTTTTGAGTTACCCTAAAATTGGGTTAGAGAGAAATGCCATCGTGCGCAAGTTTTTGCTAACGTGCGCTGAGAGCGATTTTTCTCTCTCCCGATTTCTGTCCCTTGGCCGGCGTTTTCTATGCCTGAAGGTGTGTGCTCTAGCATAAGCTGTGTACCCCTTGGTGGGTTTTGTGGGACGTTTGTTCTCTTGATGGTGTTTTCAGGCTTTGGTGTTTGGTGGTGTTCTGCTACTTCGTTTTGGTTGATGGTGTTTCGTTGTTACTGCAAGTGTCTTGTTTTGCTTCGGGGTAGATTCGGTGGTCTCCCTCGCCTTCGCGAGCGAGGGAGGGGTGTGCTTTTTGGGATAAGGGTCCTTCTGTACAGCTTGCCCATGCCGTGTTTGTGTGCTACTTAGTTGTCGGCCACTGATTTTGCTTGGTCTTTCTCTGTCCTCTCTGAGATCAACGGCTTTCTTTTAGTTGTCACGCGTTGTCTTTGCGCTATGGCATTCTCGGCTTGCACCCGGCATTGTTCCGTGGTTTCGCCGCCGATGGCCTTGTGGGCCTTGCCACTCACCCCGGAATGGGGTTTCGCCTCCGCGTGGGAGCGGCAAGTCTTGGGAGTAGTTGGATCCCGACTTGTGTTTCCTTCCCAAACCAATTACTAGTTTACTAGGGCTTTGGGCCCGAGTTTGAACTTGTACCGGGCTGTTTGGATGCTGTTGTCTTCTGGTCATAGCTTGTTTTTGGGTTGGCCCATGTTTATATAGCTTGAGTGGTTGAACTATCATATCTATGTACTTGTAGTGTCGACTTCTATATTTGAACTTTTTTTATAAATATTTTGAGTTTTTACTAATAGAATATCTCTTTTCTTTTCTTTAGATAAAAAAAAAAAACTGACAACTTCTATTTAGGAATTTAATTATTAAATTATTTATATTACTTTATTC
Organism: Carallia pectinifolia; assembly: GCA_037832335.1. Lineage (NCBI taxonomy): Eukaryota > Viridiplantae > Streptophyta > Magnoliopsida > Malpighiales > Rhizophoraceae > Carallia > Carallia pectinifolia. The sequence goes on from CM075443.1 coordinate 20,294,953, forward strand.
TTTTTAATGCGATTCTAATAAAGTTAAAATTATTTTTTATTATAATATATGTGGATGGCTCTACATTTTGTTACTTTGAGTCTTATTGCGTGCGCTACTATTTATGGCTGTACATTTTTGACCTGCATTTTTAATTGAAAAATATTATAAAAAAGGAGTAATAAACGCGTGTACAAATATGGGTCCTCAAGGTTACGAAAATTTCAACGTTAAGGCATGTTTTCGCTATATTGAAACTTGCTAGTTCATGGCTCACCATGCAGTTCGCGTCTTCCTCTACTGTCAACGATAATGGTGGAGAATCGCTTTATTTGCTCAAAAGTAAATTTAATATATTGTCCCCCAGTTCAAGGTAGGGTCACTGTTGTCAGAATCGGACTGGACCGGCCGGTCGAACTGATTAAATTAGGGACTGGCCGGTAGTTCGAGCCGATTTAGGTAAATTTCAAAGGGTGACTCGAATCGGTCAAAATCGGAAAAAATCGGTTAAGAACCAGTCAAAACCGGTAAAAACCGATGAAAACCGGACCGGTCCAATAAAATTAAAAAATTCATAAATTACAATTTGACCCTAAATGTTATTTAAATTATAATTTAAGCATTAACTTTAATTTAAAATTTTAATTTAGTCCTAAATCTATTAAAAATTTCAATTTCATTCTTAAAATTAGAAAAATTAATATTTAATCACTATTTATAAATATTATTTTTATAATTAATTTTATACACATATATATTATTAAATATCGGTTCAAATACCGGTTCGATCGGTTCAACCGGTTGAACCTTAACCCACTAATATTTTCGGTTCGATAACCGGTCCGGTTCTGACAACCTTAGGTGGAGTAACAGAATTCTTGTTGTACCAAAAAAAAAAAAACAAAAGTAATTGAATCCTTGCATTTTCCAGAGGGATCTCTAATTGTTGGGGCCAGGCCAGAAATCGAGCAAGCTTTGATGTTACTTTTTTCACGTCTCAACTCTCAAGTACAAGTGCATATGCTGTCGTCCTCTTGAATAGAATAATTGAAAGAAAAAATGGGAAATAAGAGCCTAATTAATGGGTATGGAGCATTTTCTTCTGTTTCAAAACTGGTTGCTGTGCGACATACATCCAAGGAATAAATTATCACAGAGTCTTTTATTATTATTATTATTATTTTGGTTGGGTTAGGCTAACATTCACAAGAATTATTATTGGAGATTGGATTGGAATAATTTTGTGGTTTATTACAAGAGATAAACTATGTTTAAATTCAGAAACCGCGTTCAAATGCTTCTCAACTACCTTGTATTATTTGATGCACGTTCATGAGACCCAAGAACAATTCAACAACCAACCACTTTTTTTTACTAGCGTTGTGTGGGCAAGAAAGCTATGTTTGAAGTGCCCCAAATTGTCGGACACCATAATTAAGGGAGATGGACGACAGCTACATTAAGTACTTCCATGTACGGCCAAGGCAGGTTTTAATTTTACGATATATTTGGTAAATTTTGTTAGTAAGATTTTTTACCGTTTGATGGATTGCGTGATTACTTTAATAATATTTAATAAAACCCTTTAAGTGAAGTGTGATATCTTGGATCACCCATAAAAAGTTTTCTTGGATCAGAAACAAGCTCTCTCGGATCAACCAATATTTGCTCTATGTCCTCGATGAAAACTGTTTGTTGTAATGCTATGGGTTCAATGGAAAACCAAAAATCTTTGTTCTCTGCATCATTTTTTTTTTTTTTTTTATCATATCACAAGTACTAACCAATGATGATAGGAAACAAGTGCATTTATGAGTATGCCAGCATGATGTGTGCTTTGCTGCCAAACCTCAAAGGCAACATCAATAGAATTCAGTTTCCAGGAAAGCTTACAGCCAAAGACATGCCAAAATGTATATGAAAAAGTTATATAGACGCGGGAGAATAGACACGAGAGTCGACGTGTCGATTTGTTTATGCAATCAATAAGTTTATTTGTGTAATAAGACACTTAATTATTACAATAAAATTTGAAAATATTTTTTCATCTAATTTTTAGTTGCAAAAATTAAGTAACCTGTTGAACAAATAAACTAATTGGTTGTGCAAACAAATCAACACGCACATGTAATCAAGCCCATATATATATTAACACGAGCTGTCATAAAAATATTCCCATGTGGACCTTCTGAGACTCGTCCGCCAGAGGACAAAAACTAAGCTTTGAATCTGTCAGTATGACAAAATCATCATATAAAATCCACTAAGTGCTACTGTGATGATATGTTCTTGTGTTCTCACTATTACAACTACCTATTATTGAAAGAAGCATTCACGTAACCAAAAAAAGACGCAAGCCGAATTTCCTTTGGCCGTCAATATCAGGCAGCATACACTCGCTGAGAGAAGAAATTGTGTAGCTCCATGTTATGTTTTAACGCTGGATAAAATTATGAAATCAGAGAAATATGGAGAGATCAAGACATTCCAGAAACTGAATTTCTAGGAAACTTTTCTGATATCCTTGTTTTCACTCTAGATAATTGGAAATTAGCCCTCCAATGGCTTAATTTCTCAAATATGTACATAATTGATTATTATTGAATAAGCTGGTGTAAATATTCTGGTTATGCTGTTGATGAAAATCCAGGACTGTGGCTTTAGTTTTACCAAAACCCATAGACCATTTCGTTTTAAAGGTGCACATGTCAACGTCCAACCATAAATTAGGTATAAACATTTCACAAGCATGACTTGGTTCATGTACTTCTCAATGATTCATCTGGCAGTTGCAAACACTCATGTGGATTGGCATAGAAATAATCTTCTTCTTTTGGCCTATCTGGTATGACTGTCCGCGTCTTTGGGCTCCCAATCCGATCAGCATGAGCTTCCTTTACAGTAGAAGCGAACTCATCCCAGCTCAGTGACTCTTGATTGTATTGATCTATCAACCCAACCAGAAGTTTTCTGTCCAACAAAATTGTCTTCCTGAATCCCAAGAATCTGAAAGTAAGGCCCATTGAAACTTAGTAAACAAATTTCAGGTTGCTGCTAGCATACACTAAAGCTACAAAGTCCCTTAGTTTTAGCAACAGATTATGCTGGCAGGGAATTTCTCGGGCAGAGAGGCATGATATCATGGTCCTAGAAACGTTCTAGTTCTAATTTAAAATTCAACATCTCAAATTGTGAATGAAGATGACAACAAAGAAGCAATCCACTACCTGCGATGGCCTTCAACAGCTTTGGCCATGTTGCCATCATATGTAGGAACAAATATGTCACTCTCCAAGGAGACGAGATAGTCCAGTGCTGCCATTTGAGATGAATGATTCAGATAGAACCTTAAATCTGATGGTTCAAGCAAAGTCTCTTTCCTGACCTGATTCACGGTAAGAGGCAAAGTCATCTAAAGGGAATTCCTCCATGAACATGTTGGAAGGGTGCTTACTGATTCATTTTACTTACCAAATTAGGGAAAGAAGCTGCCAGAGATCTCATTCTTCTTTCTCCACCGTATATCTCTCCAGAAGCAATGTATATTTGGATATTATGATCAATACCAAGTGCCCTTAATACAAGAGAAGTTTCTTCAGGTGTCAAAGGACATAACCCTTCTTTCCTTTTCATTTCCGAATTTATCACCTTTTCTTTCCACCAGGGATATGCATATCTGAGAATATTGAATTTTACACCGCTATGTTTCAATTTGAATAGATGTTCTGAAGCACTGATACGAGAACATTACCTCATTCTTGTCAATTCTTCAACCTCCTCGTTGTTGCAGCCACGAGTGCAGCCAGAGAAGGCCAACATGTCCATTTCATATCTAAGATGAAGGACCAGGAAAGGTCCTTTTTCCCTCAAAATCCTGACAATCCTTCTACCCAACTCCTCTATCTGTGATGTGAATCTCAATGCATTATAATTTACATGGCAGCGCAACTTTTGAGTCTGAAGAGGTAGTCCATTGTTAGCAAGGCGAGCATCCGTTTTATTCAAATGTACAACTTTGAATTTTTGCACCAGAGGCAGAATCTGTTGCCAAACAATTCAGAAAATTAGTTCCATCAATGCAAAGATACTGATCCTCTAACCAAGACGTGGGAAGGGGTGGGGGAAGAAGTCTTCTCATGCAATACTTCTAATTATAGCTGACTAACTTGTTGAAGGTAGTAAGATATGTTGGACCAACTAATTGGTGGCAATGAGAAGAACATTCCCAATTCAACTCGCCTTTTCAGCCTAGGCGGCAGCTCCTTCAATATACGAACCTCATCTCTAAGCGAAGTGATGAAATGATCAACATCAAATATATCTCGGAATTCACTGTAGAATTGATTACACAAATAAAGCACAATGTGAATTGGCCTTTTGGGACTCTGAGTTGGGATTATTATGATTCTCCAAGCTAGTTAGCATACCTTGGATCGTTCCAAAATGAGGTCTTGTCCAACTCTGGGACAATAAGAGTGACATTTAGATGTCTTGCTATCGTCACCATGTCACATATCTGCAGAAATCAGAATTAGAAATCAGAAAGCTTGAATTGGGCGATGGTGAGAATAATCTAGTAGAGCTTAACTCACTGCTGCCCTCATTTGATTAAGTCCTCCGTTGCAGGAAACCATAAGATATCCATTATTCTTGTAAACCCCTGCAAGCACCGACCAGCAAATTTAGCTGATGAAAAAAGAAATTTCAGACATCTAATTGAACCAAAAGGAAAATCCGTGACAGCAATTGTCAGAAATTTAAAAAAAAATGTACCCAGGTAAATCAATAAAAAAAAAAAAAGTACTGTATATTGTGATGCCAATGAAAGCAGCCAACAATGAAATCAAAGGAAATGTTGAATTGAACTCACTCTTTGGAGGAAGGGCAATTTTGGCAGGAACAGAGGACAATTGAACATCAGAATGGCTAAAACAACAAGGCCAACCCTTCAACGATCTTGGCCCCCACATCTCTCCCAGTGTCACCAACTGAACCGCACAAGTCCATAAAAATGCTGTTGTGATTGCCCTTATCATCCACAGCTTCATTCTAGACCTTGAAACCATTGAATGTTTCAACTTTTCACCATTACTATCTGCCAATAGCTTCACTTTCATCTCCCAATCATCAACAGGGTCCTCTGTTTTGCACATTTTCTTTACCAACTTTCCCTTCACTTCACCAAACCCACTTGAACAACCCCCTAAGTGACAGATTCAAAACCAGCACAATTTCTCACCTGACCTTTTTAGATGTATATTCAAGCCTGTGGAAATTCTGAGAAATGCTCTTTCTACAAGAGACAAGAAGATTCTTAAAACTTGATTAAGATAACATTGAAGATCACCTTGAAACTCTAAACACCTTCCTTTATTCCATAAACATTTTTTATATTAATATAATAAAGAAACAAGCTTTATGCTGTCATTTTCTCATTACTTTAGTCTCCGTTTTTCACCTAATCTTGTCACCTTGGAGTGGTCCAGAGCACAGACCTAAGATGTCTAACCAAAACCCAGAAATGATGTCCAAGAACTTGAGATGAACATTGATAAAAATCTCAGCTTGCGCTCATCCTTTGACAATTGAACTCAGCTACATTAATGCTGACTTGTATAGATGCAAGAAAAGGTAGACCACCAGACAAAAAGAAAAAAAAAAAAAAAAGGGTGTAGGTGGAAACTTAAAAACCCATATGGTTTCTATTCACCGACAAAATTCCGGCGAGATTGGCCGGGAATGCTGTCGGAAAATGCGTGTACTAAAGAGAGGGAGAGGGGCAAACGTCCCGGCAGAGGACAGAATTGTATGGGAAAGAAAGCCTCTAATTAAGGCGAGAGTTTTGTTTGCATATTTACTACACGTGAATGCAGAAGATAAACCATACAATTACTATACTTATAAAGAGATTGCTTTAATTTTATTGCGTTTTTGTCCTTTTGGTTAACAAAATAACAGAAAGTGATTTAAAAAAAAAAATTCCCAATTTTTTCATTAAATTTGGGAATAAGTAGCTGAAGGATGCAGCCATTGCTTTGTGATGAATATGTTGGGCAATTTCCTTCTTTTTGGGTTTTTTTTTTTATATAGATGAACAGAACAATTTTCATTTTCTCCTAAGGTTGTCAAAGTGATTGGTAGGATGGCAAAAGTGTTTGTTTGGAGGTGTGGGGGTGTTCTTGTGATTGGTCCCCATGGCCATCTAACTGCACACTCTACGCAATCAATGCCCTTGCTAGAGACAACAATCGAGTGAGTCAGTTTGTTTTGGGTCCAGATTCCTCAAATTTTGTGTATATTAAAGTTCCAGATAATATAAATTTTAGAATTTTCTACATTTGAAAAGTTTACGTTAAATCAGTTTTCATGTCATCTTAAAATCGAGCTATTTAAATTTTGAATTATTTGAAGTATTTGGAATTATAATCTAATTCTTCGTTAAAGCAAGTTGTGCTACGTAGAGTTTCAAATAAATTAAATTGAGTTATTCGAATTAAACATACTATTCTTGCTGCTTGTAAGAACTTAACTGAAAACAACAGCGGCCTATTCCGGATAATTTTCCATGTCACCATGGCGCTAAATGGTGGAAGCAGGACTGCAGTTCACTAGTGCCATGAAAGATAACAGTAACACAGATGCTTCATGCATCATCATCATTAGTGGTGCTTTGTATAATGGATAGCTATACATTTCCTAATACTTTTCATTCAAGCTGCAGATCAATTAACCTGTCCTAGCATATATAGGTGTGCGCTCTTTATTCCCACGGAAAAGGGCAAATTTACTTGCCATGAAAAGATAGAGAAAAAGATTTTGCGACACGACAAGCCATTTTAAGTAACCACATTACGTAGGCATTTAGAAGCCCAGTGCATAAAATTAATAAGAATCCAGATTTTAGATGAATGTTTAAGAAATTTTTCTTGCTAATCAAAAACAGCAAGAGAACGGCAACATATATACTGCTTTTCCGCAAATGTAATAAACTTTTAACAGATAGGCCATATATTTGAAAGAATTCCAGTACACGATTGTACTTTAATAATTTGACGACGTCAATAATTTATTCTTTTTTTTTTTTTAAATTTAGTTATTCAACGACTAATATCATTTTAATTTCACTTGATCTCACCTAAATAATTTCACTAAGTATTTCCTTAATTAGAATTACCATCTCTTTAACCATTGTCTCTCAAATAAGTTAATAATCACTTAGTTCCAATCTTCCACGTAGACATCAGGAACAAGAAGGATTTTGAAATCAATCATGGAATCATAATAAGAATTCCCTTTGTACAACTAATATGGCATTCTTTGATTGCTTCAGCAGCGAGTGAGGGAGACTGGCTGTAACATGCACTGTGTTAAATCCTTTTGAAGAGGTGGAACATAAACACTGGGGTAGTTAGAGGGTTAGATCCGAGGGTAAAGTGAATAAGTTGGCAATGACCTCAACGACTTCTTGGCCTTCTTAGCCTCTCACATGGCCCTTTGTTACCTTCCAGAATTTGCAAGAGGCAGAGCTTCCATTGAAAAGGAGACTTCAATATTCCCAGAGACAGCGGCAACCTTATAATTCAATTAGGTGGTTTATTTCACACCAACCAAGGTGAAATATGGGCAAATCCATAAGACCAATTGATAAAGTAATGCCCAAAAATAGGGAAAACGTTTACCCATCAGAGGAAAAGTTCACCAGCAGCAAGAATCTGTATATCGTCATTCTCCAACCAAAGTAGTAAACAACTCGGCAATAGGAAATTCCTAAGCTATCCAATCACTACAAAACTTGTCCACAAACAATAAAACCAAAACTTAAAAATAATGCAAAATAAATCTTCAGGGGTTGCTCCAAACTGAGGTGTCTTCCCTCACTTAACAGAAGCTCAAGACATCCTTTGCGCAGCCTCCTTTGCTAGGAGTTTCTCCTTAGCTTTGGTCTTGGCCTGAGACTTTGAACCCATAATTCCACCACCCCACTTCTTGCGGTGCTCATCAAACTTGTCATTGAAGTTAGCCTAGAATTAAAAACCAGAGTGAGATTTTTGAAACAGAGAACAGTATTCCCTTCAAAGCTGCAAATATCATGTAAAGAAGAACGACAGTTCTCTTTCAAAACTGTTTGCTTAACAAGCACGTGAAAAAAAACCCACTCTCCTAGTAACCGACTCAACATAAGCTCAAATCTTATGATAAGAATGATTTGCTCAATAAACAGACACGAGATTGCGAGAGACAAAACTAAATTCTCCAGTAATGTTCCAATGTGGTGTAGTGTCATCATTGAATAAGACTATTTAATTACCTTAACTGCCTCCAGAATCTTACTAAACTCCAACTTATCTTCATTCTTCACTGATGTAAGACACAGAGCCGCAGCAGTTTTCTTATGGACAATCTGTTTATAATCATGGAAGCATCATAAGACAACCAAGTTGATTTTTACAAATGATTACAAGGAATTGATCATCGCCTTTAATAAGTTCAGGAAAATACCGCTCCAAGCCTCGACTTGCCCTTCACAATTGCATATGGAACCTCCATTTTACGACACAGAGCAGGCAACCAAACAACAAGCTCAATAGGATCAACATCATGTGCAATCACGACCAACTGGGCCTTGTTCTACAAGCAGCAAAAGAAAATTATTTTAAAACAAAAGGAATAATCTATTAAAAGCTATAACTGCTACCATGAAAGGGCTAGAAATTCATGTGATATGAAAATGCTGAAACCAACAACAATGAAACTTAAAATGGAAAGTACGTCACAGAAGCGAGGAAAATAAGCGTACAAATACAAGCATTTCTTGAGCAAACTACCGAAGGCCATATTTGCACAAATCCTCAAACCATTACCATACCAAAAAGAAATCCTCAGCAAATCTTTTCAAATAGCCAAACTAAGGCAGCTATTGTTGCATTATCACCTCAGTGGCTAGTTATTAGGAAATTAATCAAGACTGAAGCACTGCAGGAAATCATATGGACACCTGCTCAATGAGATAAGTGACGTGGTTAAGCCCATATTTAACAACGATGGGCTTCTTTGATTCAACACTTTTCCCCTCAGTTTCAGCTTGAGCTCTTTTCAAAAGCCTTTCCTTCTTGGCCGCCTTGTCCTCAGGTCTATATTTGAGCAACAACTTGAACAGTTGTGTAGCTGTCACAAAAATTGACAAAAGAGAATAATTTGACTCTAATGTTCCAGAAAATATGATCTGTATCTACAAAGATTCTGCAATCACTAGCCACACACTATACATTGTAAAATACATACAGATTCCTGCACAATCTCAACATGTATGAATTCTCAGGCTAAATTAATTACAAGAGCTTCTAGTATATGTTACCAAGATTCTTGTCAAGTGTTTTCGTAAATTGATTAACTGCAGGAGGAACCTTCAAACGTTGTTTCAAAATCCTCCTTTGCCTTTGGATACGAACAACATGTGGCCACTTAACAAATCTTGTCAAATCCTTCTTTGGTGGTAGCGCACCGCCAATTCCAAACTGCTTTGGTCGCTTCTCAAACAAAGGGTTCACAACCTTCTCCTATACAGTTTATGTCATTATAATGAATCCTTGCAAATGAAATTCATGAAGAAGTATAAACTGAAAATCAAGCAGTAAAGCATACCACTATATAAAGTAGCGCTAACCGCAATTAATTTAGTCAATGCACTACTCAAATACATGATGCAGATGGAACTCTTAAAATAAACTTGTACCATTAAAAACAAATTCAAATCGCTTATGCTATTTCATCATGCTTATTTCCAAGACATATTACTTACAGGCTTCTTCTTGGCTGCTACAGGAGCCTTCCCAACAGGTCTTTTGGGAGCCTGTAATCAAAGGTAGAACCAACATAATGAAACACCCAAAAACAAAAATAATATTGCAGAGAGAAACTTACCATTGTGGCATAACTACCATACTTTCAAATTCACATAATCAGTATTTGTTTTTCCACGTTCATAGGATTGTACCTATGTTTCTGCTAAACAAATATGGTTTTCTAGGCATTTCTAATAACATCAAACATTATTCCAATTTTGGCATTTATAAATTCAGATTTTCATACCCAATTAACAAAAGGTCAGAGAAACATTCAAGTTATGAATCAGGAATTGAACCAATGGGCAACGGAATCACCACAAAACAAATGAAATTAAATAAATGTTAAAAAGAAATAGAATTGGGATTAGAAAATGGGTATTGTAAGAAGTATTTGAAACACAGGGGAAACATACAATTTGGGTGAATATTCTAAAGGAGTTGCAAATGGTTTAGATTCCAGATCCGCTAATCCTACATTACGTATGATAGTACCTAGAATTTCTAAAAGTCCTAAAATATCACAAGTATGCGGCGTTCAAATCTATTAGAATAGTCAAATCTGTTGTGCATAGCCAAAATACCACAAGTTAACGAGCCTCATCAGAATAACTTATACCTCTAAACCCATAATCACCCACCAATCGTAAAGACCACCCATCAACCATTTTCCACCAAAGAAACCATCTTTCAATCATTTTAAGAAAACCCAAATAAGCACCGAAAAGAAGAAGCCGGACCCACGTCAAATAAACCCCAACAAAACAGTGAACAAAGCAGGAGCGACAGCAAGAAATGAAAGATCGAAAGAAAGAAACTTTCTTCATTACATAATTATACAGCACAATTCAAGAAATGGGTAGGGTTCTAAGCACGAAAGAGACGTAGAAATCGTACCATTTACACGGGAGGAGATGCGCAGCCGAACGCAGCCTTGCTGTGTGGAGGCTGAAGGCGCTGAGTAACAATTGAGTTTAATTAGGGTTTTAAGATACAAGGGTAGGGCGTAAGCGCTTTTGTTTTTTTTTGCGTTTATTTCCACTATTTACATATTATTCCCAACTCTGTCGTGACTTTATTGAAATATTAATATTTTTAATTTTATATTTTTAATTTTTTTATATTTAAATTTTAAATTTTTTTATCATTTGAGTTTTAAATTTTTTAATTTTATCATACATCAGTTCTTTAAATTACAAAAAATAGTCAATCGATTAATAAATAAGTTTAACTTAATAAAAATTATTTAAAAAAAATTAAATACATGAATTAAATATTTTTTTCATCAACAAAATATTCACATTAAATATTTTTTTAATTAATAAATATACAAATTAAATGGGTAACATGTATATTTTTGATAGAAAAATATTTAATATATATATATATATATATATATATTTTAAATAATTTTTTTAAAGTTAAAATTATTTTTTAATATATTAATTACTTTTGATAAATAGATGGACTGATTTGGTAGAAAATTAAAAGGTTTAAAATTCAAATGAAATGTCAAAAAATTTAAAACTTAAAAGTAAAAAAAATTTAAAAATTTATAATTAAAAATATTGATATCCCAAATTTTATTTGGTTTTCAATTTTGGTCCGTTAGTTTGACTGTTTTTCAGAAAACGCATTTTCTGTCCTTTTTTTGGGTCCTAACAAAAGTAAATGGCTAAATGCGTGTTTACTTGGAGGAAAATTTTTATAAAAATTAGAAGAGATTAGGAAAAATAATATCAAGAATAAGAAATTATTTTTTAAAAAAATGGGTTTGCTTTTGTCTACTCGGATGTCATTTGTAAAGAGTTCAAAGAATTAATTTAAATAGAAAAGTGTATAAATAAATAAAAATAAGGAAGAACAGATGAATTATTATATAGTCTATTTGATTTTTTTTTTCCGTCCAACAACAAAAATATTCCTTTCCGCTACAGTGACACAATAGGGGTGCCTTCCTTTTCCGCATTAGGGATCCTAATTTCTATTGTTTTTTTTTTTTGGAGAAATAATTTCTATTGTTTTTGACTTTTTTGCCTTGAGATAGAAGATAGCATAGGCTCACTTTTCTATTAAGTAAACATATATTCTTACTATTTTTTTCTGAAAAATGAAAATGAAACAGAGAATAAAAGTAGAAATAAGAATTGAGCAATAATTTTGAAAGTAACACACACCAAAAGTTTTTTCCCTTGGAAAACTTATAAATGAAACTATGAAAGTCCTTTAAATTTGCCCCAAAACTGCAATTGGGTCCATTATATTAATATCCAAACATTTACTTCTAAGCTTCAAAAGAGTAAACAATATTGTGTCATCTATCATCTTAATTTCATGGAGTAAAAGTCTTTATTAATAGATTGGTCATATGAGATGTTAAAGTCATAACTAACATATTTCGATTTTTCTTCTTAACATACTTTTCATGTGTTTCTATGCATTAGTGTTTTTTTTTTCTTTACTCAGTCTAACAATGCCAAAGAATTAACACGTGTAATTTTATTTCTTGTGGGGAATCTGAGATGTCATTGTTCTATATGTAACGGCCAAACAAACACGCTTTGTACCCTTAAATCACATTCATAGATTTTGCAAGAACCAAGAAAGCTAAGTTTTCCTAGAGAGATCAATCAAAATGTTTACCTCTAGTGGCTTGGTGCTTACCATGATTCAAAATCCAACTTGTGCGCCCAAAAGCCTCCCCAAATTATTTGAAGCCCTATCAGAATATGATAGTATTGAATCAAAGCTAATGATATTAAATGACTATCTTCTCAAATATCAAGATGAATTTATCATGTGTAGAGCGATACAATCGTCACATTCTTCAAAATAATTTGTTACTCACAGATGGTCAGTTTTTTCTTTTAATTTTTTTTTCTTTAATAATTAAGAGTTTGTCGTTGTTGTTGATGATATGTTGTATATTAAGTAATTTTTTATCGCAGTAATTAGATGATATTCATAATTTGGAGATCTTGTTCTTTTTTCGATACCCTCTAGGTCTATACAATTAAAGCTTTGTGATTATTTCTTTTTATTTATTGGAACAATCTATTTTGTACCTTGTGAATGCTTATAGCAATTAAGAGACTTAAATTGGAAATCAAAAGGTTAAACAAGGTTGAGGAGCCTCAACGGGAAAGAGCTTTAATAGATACTCTGGTATCAAAGGGGGCTTTGAGCAAGAACCAATAGCAGACTTCATGAGCCCTTATGCTCACCAGTCGACTAACCCCAATCAAGACAAGGAGCAGAAAAGAACCATAAACACAACATTGCAGGTAACCTTGAAAACCATTAGATTCTCCTTTTATTTTTTCGTTTTGGTCTTGTTAATTTTGATTTTTGGTTATTTGGTCCTTAAAAGAATAAATTATTAATGGAGGCTAACACTTTGTTTGGAAGAATAAATAGGGGAGAGTAAAATGAGAGAATTGAAAGCGTGGCTGTGCGGGTAAGAATGTTGGACGAGAGAAAAAATTTTCATCCTTCTCGTGTTTGGGAGAGTAAAATGTGAGAAAAGAAAATAAAAAATATTTTATTTAGAAATGATAAATTATAAAAAGAAATAAAATAATATCTGTTATAAACTTATAATATTAATTTTACCTTTAAAAAGTAAAAATTGTAAAAAAAATCACAAGGACAAAAAAATAATTTTACATAAAACCAAAAAAAAATTAAAAAAAAAAAAATGAATGGTCTTTCCATGTCTGGTTTTAGTGGGGCCAGATTTCTTTCGTGAGGGAATTTCCTCATCCCAAACATGAGGTAAAGTGTTAAACAGCCAAGTGGCGGTGTAGTTTTTATGTAATGGTGTGCAATTTTTCTATCCTCATGTAACTTTAGTGGTTGAATGTTAGGTCTTATTGTAACAATTTTGGTTTATTGATATTACTTATATCTACTGGAAAGATAATTGGACTGCAAATTGATTAGCTAAGACCGCTATTTCTACAAATTTTAGTTTTTATTTTTTGAACCATACTCTGTTCGGATTGTTACAAATTTTGTTGGATGATATAAGAAGTATTTTTTTCCCATGACTATTTTATATAAACTAGGCATTATCCCTCCCATTCTTACCAAAAAAAAAAAAATGTTAAAGAGCATCCGGGACCAAATAGTAAAACAAAGTCAAAGGTATTTATGTAAAGTCTTTTCTTTTTTTTTTTTTCAAACTTTAACAACTATGCTTTGATTTAACAAAACGGAAAAATTACATAAACAAGTTGCATCTGCAGGGTCTTGGATGTAGACTCGTGTTTCGTTATCGTTAGTTGCGCATTAATTACTAATTAAATGTCTTGATATTTTTTTTTAAATTCGTTTATTAGAATACTTATTAGATTATAAATTATATAATATGATAGTTCTTTTTTTTCATAAATTTTTTCCCTCTCATCCAAAGATTTAAACTCAAAAGTTTTTTAAAAAAAATTTTAAATTTTAACTATTAGAGTATTCCTTAAAAACATAAATGTCTTAATATGTTATACCATTTTCAGGCTAAACAATGAATGTCTTGATATGTTCTACTATTTTCAGGCTAAACAAGAATCTGGTCTGTCAATTGATCGTCCTTTGAGGCTCCAAGATGGTCAACTCGACCCGAAACTTGGGGCCAACAATCGGTTTGTGACATTGAGGCTTCCTATGCTACAAAATAACAGGCTAATGTGGACTGTAGAGCTCCATGAAAGGTTTGAAGAGGCTCTGCATTATCTTGGAGGCTATCAAGGTTAGATCCCCCCTTTTAAAACATCAATTTCAGATTCTTTTGTGCATACAGATTGTTCGAAATTCATTTATATTGGAGATGAAACTCAAAGCTTTACTATCAAACCTTTCATTAGACTGTATTTTTATGCATTTTTAACAATTTAATTTCTTCTGATTTGAGTAGTGGCCACACCCAAAAAAATAAGAGACTACATGAAAGTTGAGGGGCTGAAGATTAACCAGGTGAAAAGTCACCTGCAGGTTAGTTCTATATCAAAATATGTGTCTAAGTAGACCAAAAAATATGTGTTTAATTAGCAAACATATGTGGAATTTTTGTCCTGTTATTTATTTTCTGTTACTACAACTTGTCATATGTATCCAAAGATTAGCAAAATTTCTCACAATTATAGAACTTATTTATGCAAAATGGGATTTTTCGTTGTAGGAAAATAATTCAAAAAATATATTAACATAAAATATTTAAATAAATTAAGAATTAGAATTGTAAAATTATAATCAATAAATTATATAGAGAATATAGAACACAAAATAAATTATATAATATTAGAACAAATATAAATTGAGAGGAAAGATATCATATCTGAAGCGTGTAAAAGTGTTGTTTTAAAGGATAGATTCGCGTCCCCGCAAACAAATAGTTGCAGTGAATCGGGCTCTGACGGCTATCTTCTTAGGATACAACAGATCTTTCTACTTGTGTGCACTTCATGAGTGAGGCAGCAGAAATAACATATCTTTTGATTAACCCAATAACATTTCTTAGATTGTTGGTGGAAAACCCTCTCAAGGAAGACAAGATGTATCATATTTATATTGGTCGAGTGTTAATAGTACATAAAATGTATTAACAGCAAAAATAAATCCCAACGGTCATAAACGGTTAATGTCATAATGACTAACAACGGACATATAACGGTTAATTTTTATTTAATAGAAATTAAATCTTTTAAAATACACTTTAATTTCCAACATTTTCGCCATCTAAAATTATGAATTATCCATTTGTTTGGTTACGTATAAGTTATTTGAATCAAAAAATTATCTCAAATGGTATTGCTGATGTTGTTTGTGATTACATTAACTAATAGAAACTAAATTTTGATCACAGAAATATAGGCTTCACCAAAAAAGTTGTGCGTCCATTCCTGGTGAACTCGGGATGCATGCAATGACTTCGGCTGATGCATGCAACTCGGGGATAGATTGCAAGGATTTCCTGGGGCCCGGAGCAGGAGGTGACTCTCCAGTCGATGGCATTGGAATAGAGGACCTGAACTGAAGGGTGCTGCAGCGCTGGCTGAATGAAATAAGGAGCATATAATTTTGAACATGGGAATAGTTTAAGCTTAATTGGCAGTCAGCAATTGGCCGCATGCTCAATATCAGACTTCAACATATTGAGGAATATATGCATGCTTATTGATAAATGCTCCAAAAACCAATCCCTTATGTGGTATTTAATAATGTGGTCCAGTCGTCCAGACTTCCATATTTTCGTATTAATTTCTGGTGTTATTTTTGTAATGGTATGTCCTTGATAATTAGCATCTAATAATTTGCTTATTATTTGAAGGATGAATCTTAATATAACGGTAAAATTACTTTATAAGTAATATATTGAACTGTAAAATAATTTTTGTGTAAATAATAAAAACATGATTAAGTGCATACTCTTTTTTAAACTTTTTAAACTTTATAAGGTGAGAGACTAAAAGTCTTGTCCATTGAGACATATTTTATTTGCGATCAAATTAGTCTCGTTCAGAGGTTTTTGAAGTGTTATTTTCTTACTACGTAAATATTTCTACTGCAGATTGTATCGAGAAACGAGTTTTTCTAGTTTTCACTCGTTATCTATGTTTAGTATTATTTAACCCCATCTTTGAGACAAAGTACTTTAAGTGAGGTTCTAAATAATTAGCAACAATAAACAAAGAACGGCTAGTCTAATCTTAGAAATAAAATGTATTGCACGATAAACGCATTCATTGTTGAATCTTAGAATAAATTCTAAAATACCGGCCTCCTCTTGCCTTGATGGCAATCAACCTGGTACATGCTTAGCTTGGTCGGGGCATCGAGGTCTGGTAGCAACAAAGTTTAAATTATAAAATTATCAAAATAAACGTCACAATAAATGCATTTTTGTGAGAGTTATTAAGGGTAAATAATGCATTTCACAAAGTTACGTGGCTCTGCCTCCGGAATGGTGTTACTAGAGTTCTGTTGCCAAATCTTCTGTTGCCAAATCTTAGAAATAAATTGTAAAATTAATTAAAATAATGCCACAATCAATGCCATTTATGTAAGAGTTGTTTGCCTGCTAGATATTAACATAAAAATCCAAATTCCCCACAACAGAATCTTTGTCTCTGCCTCTCTCTCTCTTTATTATGCTTAACAAGCGAACCTGAACAAACTTGAGGTCCATTAAGGATGGGGAATCTGATTTCTGTAAAGCTAGAGCCAGGTGAACCATTGACAAATTGGTAAGGTGTGACCCTTTGTGGAACGTGGCTGAATATTCCTGAATTATATTTTATGAGTTTGATTACGTAGTAAGACGATGGTCTGAGAAACAATTGATTTTAAATGACATTTTCTTTTTGTCGTGAAAGAGTGATAACAGTCATATGAGAAGGAATAAGCGGGAAATGAGTGAATGTCTCAATCTCATTATCATTGTGATAAGCTCCATTCCTTTCAAATGAAATTATTTTTTTGGTCTTAAGAGATAATTAAAATTTATATTATAATTAGAAGAGATGAAATTTAGAAGAATTGAGAATTTTTTTATTTTGTTATGAACTAATTGCTCCAAACTGTCTTTTTTTTTTTTGTTTGTTTTAACCTAAGCAGCTAATTCTCCCAAATAATTTTTTTTTCTTTTGTTACGAAGGAAGATGTTATATTATTAAAAGAAACTAATACAATCAAAATTTTAAAAGGCTATAACTCGAAGCCATAGCACTCCTATTTTGTCCAATTTCAGAATATGGCGGAGAGTTCCTCAGAATTGTAAAAGTTTGTGAAATCTAAAGGGAAGCTGTTGACTATATGTTACTAACCAGTCTGATTTCCTTATTTATATACATGAGAGACTCTTACTAACTAATTTTTAGAGATCAAAGCCTTGCATCCATTAACCAAGTTGAAGTAGGGGTGGGTATCTATAATTCTTGTTCAAGTGCATGCATCGTCAATTGGGAATCTACCTCTAACCAAATTCTTGGGACACCAAATTGCCAAGCCATCTCAAGGCCACGAAAAATTGCCCGTAATTCAGCTTGGAACGCCGAACATACCCCCAAATTCAATGCAAATCTTTTAAGCCAAACGCCTCTAAAATCCCTTAGTAAACCCTCAGCACTTGCCGCTCCAGGATTTCCTAATGAAGCGTCATCCGTATTAAATTTTACCCAGTCACCATCAGGGGCTCTCCATCCAACCAAAGTTTGTGTTTTAAGGGATTTCGGAAGAAAACCCTCTTCAGCTCCCCGCAGCAAAGTGTCTCTGCAGTCTTCACAACTACTGCCATACTATATTGAGAAAAACGCTTCCTTGTGAACACCTGGGCATTCCGCCACTTCCATCTCCACCAGCAAGTCAGCACAAACAGTGATGCCCAGTCCTCAGGTGAAGTACCTCCCCAGTTTCCACAAAGATTAGCTTCCAACTATTCCTCCAATTCTCCCACGAAGAAACAGGTTCTCAATTCCGGTCTTACCAATTTGCACCATAGGCTAGCAATTATGGGGCAGTCTCATAGCAGATGAAGTACCGTTTCTTTTTTTTTGGTCCTATGAAGTACCGTTTCTGGTTGGGAACCCAAATGAAAATTTTAACATATTCCCATTGTGCATTAATCAGGCCCGATGGGCTTAGCATACTTAAATCAAAAAGGGCTTTAGTTTGGTCATGTAAAAACAACTGATGGAGGGGAAAAAAGGAATCCAAACCCATTTCTTGTTTCACAGAGACATTGCCTTCAGGCCCAGTATCCGATTCCTCTTAGACTCGGGTCGCCGGAAACGACCCAATTTCCCCCAACCCGTGGGCGTCGAAGTCATCCGTCTTGAATTGGGCTCCAATCCGGACCCCCAGGTGCTGGGCTGGGTTGTTGATAGCCGCATCTGGGTTATCGCCGGACTCAATGATCGCTTGGTCGACGAGGGTTTCGGGCATGTCCAGCCGAACATCGACGGAACCTTTTGTAGCCACTGCCTTCATTTTCAGAAAGAAATTCACTTTTCCTTGCTGCAATGGTCGGAGGGTTGTCCTTCAACTCTCAAGTTCGAATCTCAAGCCTAATGCCTTACACCCCTCTTCTCCTACCAACTGTTTTACAACTCTCAAAAGACCAAAAAAAAAATAATAATAAAAAATAAATTCGGTAATTAAAAATTAAATTCTAAAAGTTTTTCATATTAATTTTTTAGTTCGCCCACACGTATTCGAGCTCTTGGATGCGAATCTCGAACAAGTTGTAATGCATTACAACCCACTCTACCGCGGCACATCAAACGTAGCATTTCCCAGATCAAAGACCCTGATAAAGATCAAAGCTAAGAGATGATTCAAATGGCACCCATGATTCATAGCATAGTTTGTCAGCAATAAACTGCCTATCGATTTGTATTAAACATGAAACAGCAACGTACTAATGAACACAAAATCGAAGTTAAAGAACGATTAGGAATCATTGCAATTGACGGTACCAAAAGCCGTCGGGTTTTAATACAAATGAACACATAAAAAAACACAGGATGAATTACAAACCTTTTTTATGCCATTTATTGGCACTCAAACAGGTGCGTAGAAGGAATCCACTCATTACACAAAAGGAAAATTAGTGGCCTTATATACAACAGAACAAATATCTTTTTTTAATTCTATTTAGTGGGGGAAAAAAAAAACAAATGCCAGGTCATACCTCACTTTCAAACAGGAGAGACGCTCCCTGCCATCTCTCTTGCTTTCTAAGCCAATGGATGATGATGCACTGCATTGATCCTGAACAAAAAATCCAAACATTGACCCATCGCCCCGACAAAATCGGAAGGTCTTCTCAATAAACGGAAGGATGCCTTCCCCAGCATTGTCCAGTGTGTCCACGCACTGAACTGCTCTTTGAAAAGAAGCTCAGATCAAGTAATTTTCTGTGTTGGCATGGGAGTCATAAAGATTCCCTCATAAGAGGTCCAGCTTCAGCAGGGTCTGTTGATGGTGAGTGCATCAACACCTCATTCACAAGAGCTCCTTATCATAAAATGCAAGAAGTTGCTTGACGTGATTTTGCCAGGCAGAAACATTTTGCCCATCAACTGTCACCCAGTCGACAACAGTAGATGCTGGTTGCTCCCACCACTCATCAAGCTGCAGTTACAAAAGTTTAAATTCAGAAATTCAGACAATAAATAATTCCAGAACAGAATAGTTACTAATCACAGATTTATTTTACAAATTGAGCAACATGAACACGGCACACAAGAATATAGAGATAATGAAGGAATTACAGCAAGCCTGTACTTGGGTACGTGGACTAATGCCTGTAGCAAAACAATTAAGTTCAAACAAATCGAGCATCTATTTATCTTTTTTCTTTGGTGGCACACACTGAGCATCATTCAGCTAGTATAGAGTTAAAGCTGTTGTGGGGCTCACAAGTAAAGAAACATTGTCTCATTCAGCATTTCAATTACTACATACACATACCCATTCAATCTTATCTTTTCTTCACTCTCTTAATTTTAGAGGTGGCAATACCAGCCTACAACTAAGGGAACAGATGAGCACCTCAAAGGCAGGTGCAGCCCAGTCCACAAATTTAAATTTCTAAGGTAATCAAACTCGGTAAATTGAATTTATACCATTTACTTACCAAACCCCTCACATATTTGCAATCTTCCAGGCATTTCTGAGCATTTAAAACTCCAGTTTTCAGTTCAGGCAACCATTTATCCATGACAATTTTCCCTTGCTCAGATGCCAAATTTAAACAGTAATTAGTTGTCCTGCGTGGTAAAATAGACAGATGTTAAGTATATAGTAATCTCAACGAAGGCTATCATTCATATATGTGTGCAGAGAATAGATAAGTGAGATGATCCGGAAAAAACATCTATAAACACATTCTTGAAATGGATGTCTATGTTGAAACAGATTGAAGTCTGCGGGGCTAAAACATCCCTTGTGTGAATTCAAAGCCAATAAATCTGCATCAAGACAAAGAGAACCAATTTTCTAGACAAGGATTAAAGCAACACAATTGGTTAACCAGCTGAGCACGAATGCTAGAAAGCAAAGGGACTCCGATCGCTCAGAGAGCAGATTGTGCCAGTAACTAAACAATTAGGAGTAGTTATTAGTATCTATATAGATGGGGAACAGACAGCTTTGACTAACAAGAAATACTATGCTCAAAAACTGAAACTCTCTTTGGAAAAAAACATGATCAAAGCATAAATAAACAGAAGATCATTCAAGTTCACCTTTCATATTCTTGTTCGGCTCGGTATGCATGGTTCAGCAGTGCACGACCGCTTTCAACAAGATCCTGCCTTATATGGACCAAATTGATTGCCTTTGCCAATTCCTCAAGTACGCTAGCCTCAGAGCCACGAAGTTTCAAACAAAACTCCAGGGACTCTAAAACTGATGCCAAGCCAGCATCTGAACCGTCCAAACCTAGTTGTGTACCAAAGTCAGTTTGAATAATATAGAATAACAAAGTGTTCATCTCAAATTTAATTGAGACTGGCTGCATGAATCTTTTCTCACAATTTTGATCAATTACGATCAGAGTTTGATGTGAGGAGTAATTTTTCCAAAACCTAACTAACCAATGATTTCCAAGTCAACTCAGTTCACATATCCCTCTCCTCTCACCATCACCTGGACTTTGAAAGAAAACTTCTACCATTCTCGTCATCACAAGCTTACCAGCAGGATACTGAAGGGCAGCAGATACGCGGCATATAGACGGAATTGCTAAAGGATCTCTAGAACCAGCTCTTGCTGTCAACAAAGCAGCATTCTTCTCTGCAGCAGAAACAGCTTCAGATCCCACAGATCCATTAGAACCCATGGACTCCAAAAGTGCCTGACAGAATTCAATAATGAGATAAGACAATAACCTTTTCTTCCTCCCGAGACACCACTTCAGGTTGTGTTTTGAACAAAAAGGTATTGTACATTCGTTTACTATTACAATTCCATGTTGTCCTGACAAGCCACTTGTAATGCAAAAGGTTATAGTAAAGCAGTTTTTACAAACCTGAGGAGTTGCAGGGAGCATATAAAGGCTATTATCTGGACTTTGAGAGAAAGCGTTAACTTCCCTATCAATGAAATCTTTTGCAATATTTGCAATGTCCACAACAACAGCACAAGCTGGAATGATCGTACTTGAGGCATACTCCCTTGCAGACAATGGCTGCTGATTCCAGAACGCAGCTGCATCCTACAAGGTGAATGAAATAGCTTGTAACCGTAAGTGTTCTCTGCTGGCTCTACCCACAAACTTATATGTATAAGCATTAATAAGGCTGTTATTCACTCATGTTAAAACGTCAAAGAATGTCATGGCAACAGTTCGAGATAACCCTTTGCATTGCCCACTGCATACAAACAGACTAATGGCTATTGACTTAAACATGAATATTTGGCAAATCAGCTAGTTCCACAGTTGCCTTGATTTCGTACTCCTCCAGACGAAGGGGAGGGAGAAGAAGGAGAGATAGATTGGAAAGGTGGTTTTATTTTGGCTAGATGAAAGGCAAATGAGCAGCATCCTAAGGATCTATTTTCATTTAATGTTCAACAACTGAAAGAAATAAGGTGTCATCTGATTGTTACTGTTATATGAGCTTGTTCAACTGGTTGATTGAACTCAACTAGATAAAGCAGTGGAGGCTACATGCTAGAATCGAAGACTTTTCAATATCTTGCATGTAGGAATCAAGAGTCTAGCAAAGGGGAAGGATGGTGCAATTTGTTCACTGTATGTAACCAGTCACAAGTATGAGGCTATCAATACAATGGACAGGACACAATACCATGTTAGCCTTCAATAGAGAAGCGTATACAGCCTCAAGTTCGGATCTGCGGGCATCAAACTCTTCAATCTTCTTCCACTTCTTTCTCAAAGAGTCCTCAGCCTCTTTCCTCTCTGCACAAAGTTTATTCAAACGTTGGATTTCAGACGTCAGAGTATTCAAGCTCGCCCTCAATCCAGCAGCTTCTCTCTCCTTGGCCCAAACTTCCAACTGCATGGGGAATGCGACAATTTTAGTCAGCAGCTATCTTCAACATGTATTCTCTATTGCAATTACAGTTGTGAACTTGGAACATTGAGATAAAAAGAAAATGACACTATGAAGCATGCAGCAACCATGCAAAGAATGATGATCCCTAAACTACCGTAAATCCCATAGATCTCTTGAAGTAAAACCCTAATTTTTCTGCTTTTGAGGATAAGAACAAATTGGCTAAATGTCAAGACAAATTACCACGAAACTCTTGATTCCATTATACCAACTGAAAATCATGTCAACAATTGCTCGAGAATGTCTACAAATGAGATTCATGATCCTCCGAATCCACTAACTACATTTAAAACAAAACAGAACAACTAGAGCAGGTAACATCTGGCAATTAGACAACCTGAAAATTTCCACTCCGAATCCAAGTATCTTAAAGCATTGCACTTAAACAGAGCAAGTCACAGAAATGTCAAATTCCACCCAAAAGCTTAAGATGCACAATGAAACACTCAACATTCACAAAGCAAGCATTCAGCATAAGAAGAACTGAAAAGAAATATGGCATAACCATGCAAACATCTCCCCATTGAACTTTGTGAGGATAGTGATACTCAAAAACTTCCAATAGATCAGAAAATTTACCTCAAATTGCCTGAGACTGCCCACGCCCATGTTCTGCGATGTGACTCCAACACCAAGAGAGTGTGCAGAAACTGCATCGCCACTTCCATGCAAGTGTTTAGAAAGCTTTTGACACAAGTCCCTAGCTTCAGCAGCTTTGTTAAGTGCATCTTCAGTGGCCAAAAATTGCTGAACATGAGCTTTCTATCGAACATAAGATAAACACAATATTTTTAATAAAACAGTCTGAGAAACATGAAGATATCAAATGGGATTAAAGCCAATGAACGCAAAATAATAATAATAATAATAATAATAATAACAAAAAAATAAAAATTAAATAAAATGCAAAACACCCACTTATATACCTGTCTTTCAAGAAGTTGATTTTGAGTTCCTCCAGAAGATATGTCTGTTCCAATTTTTCCATTACCATAAAGTTGGTGCAATGGTGAGCTCACACTAGGAGAAGAAACATCCATTACTCTGTTGTTCTCATATTTATATCTGTCAAAGACATTCAAATTTGCAATCCAACAAAAGTACATTCATATTAGCACAGCAACAAGACAGGTAACAAACATATGATAAAATAAAGAAAACAAGAACCATTACCATATTAGTCAACTCCAATCGAAACGATATAAAATCACTGGAAAATATGATCATACCTTAATGTCTCTGCATCAGCTCTAACATCAATTTTCTCAATTTCTCTAGTGATTAGAGATTTCAGCCGTAGAGTATGTACTATAATTGCCTGAAGCAATTGAGGAGGGTTAGTCAAACAATTTGCAACAACCATTCTAACATCATCAGGCACTTCCCCATCAAAATCAATCCCCAACTTCCCTGCTTCTATTTGAGGACTCAAATGAATACCACTTCCCTCATATGCTGGAAAAGATCTGCGTATCGTCTCAATCACATGAGCAGCAAGAGTTTCACATGCCTTCCGAATGTTTCTTTCCTGGGTTGTCTCGATAAGAATGACATCATCTGCAGATTTTGAGCCCTTAACAGTTGAATAAACAGCTTCCTTCTCATTGCTTCCAGTCAAGCTGTTACTAACTACTTCAGCAGAAGAGTCAACACTCGACCTTTGAGCATCCCTTGCTTGATTGACATAGTGATAAAGACGTTTGTGATACTCTGCAAATATTTTTGCTGCCTCATCACATTGCTGATCATAAGCCTCCAATATTACCTGCTTATGTCTGCAGTACAAGTGTGGTCCGTGAGGATATACAAATGTAGTTAACATTGCAAAGGATTGGAAAAGTTCTACCGCCTGATCAAAATGCCAACACTAATAATAGACGACTGTTACCATAGGGAACACAAAAAAAACATAAATCGGCATAAGTTAGCAACCTAGTTGTCCCATTCAGCACATTCTTGAAATTCTAAAATATCAGAGGGTAGAGTTTTCAGGCAAGATAATGTGCCAATTATGCCTAATCATGAAAGCAGTCTAATCTGCGATGGGATTACAAAACTAGAAGCATATAAAAAATGAAATTGAGTTTCATATACGCTATAAAACGATTTTATCTGAGAATAAACCACCTTCTGTGTAAAAACAACCAATTCATCAAAAATTTACACAAACTAAATAGCAAATCAGCCACTTAAGCATCAAATTTCGAAGCCCAAACCTGTTTTTCGCACGCTCATCAAGCATTCTCTTCCTCTCTGCTTCCTCCCGGGAGACCTCCACCATTCTAGTCCTCAAGTCCTTCCTCTGCCTTCTCACAATATTCCTCAACCTCTCTACTTCCTTGGCTGCCAATTCCCTCTCCTGCAACGCCGCCTCCCTACTCTCTGTGGCCACGGCCGACGCACCAGCACCATCCCCGACCGTCTTGTCCTTCCTCCTCCCACTTTTACTCCGACCCTCCTCTTTCCCCAAATTCACCAAACTCCCACTCTCAATGCCGCCGCCGCCATGCACAATTATATTCTTCCTTATCTTCTCCACCGTCTTCTCCGATTTCACCCTCTTTATCAAGAAACCCCAAATGGGAATCATGTTCCCGCGGCAAATCCTCCGAATCGAATCAGTAGACGGCAACTGGGATTTGCCAGCGGACGAGCTGTACGGCCCCAACGGCCTATAACCCATCTCCTTCTGGAGCCACTCCAGTATGGCCTCCGGTTGGGCCGCCGCCGAGGCCAAAGAACTCTGCATTGCAGAGGAATATTCTTCTTTGGGGTTTTTTTTCTAAACCTCTTCAATACTAGTTTCCTAAAAAAAAAAATTAAAGAAGCATTTTTGGGGAGTAGCGGGAGCTGTAAATTGGGAAGGAATTTGAGTTACAATGACAAAAGAAAGGTGACAGAAAATCTGAAAGAAGGGGCCCTGAATTGGAGGGGAGAGGCAATTAAATCTAGGGTTCTAACTCTACAAATTCACAGTCCACACTGATTGATTATCATTCAAATCTGGAGAGACACAATTGCCAAGTGCAACACACATGAAATCCGTACATACATATATATATATATATATATATATATATATAAACTATGAAGAGAGAGAAAGAGTGAGAGAAGTAAACCTTAGAGAGAGAAAGAGAGAGAGCACAAGCAGATCTGACAATTTGAGAACAAGTAGACAGAGAGATGGAAGTTCAAAATAATGGAGGTCCCTACCCGCCCGTCTTGTTCATTATTTGTCATATATTATTATTATTATT
This sequence comes from Carallia pectinifolia, assembly GCA_037832335.1. NCBI lineage: Eukaryota > Viridiplantae > Streptophyta > Magnoliopsida > Malpighiales > Rhizophoraceae > Carallia > Carallia pectinifolia. Next base: position 20,321,107 of record CM075443.1, read on the forward strand.
ATTATTATTATTATTTATAATAATATTGTAAATCATATGATTTAAACTCAATAAAATTTAACGTGGAAGGCAATAAATTTATTTATTTTTAACGTGGAAGGCAAGAGTAGAATTACCCTCACAAGAAAAGGGAAAAAGTTTAGTATCCAGGGAAAGTATATATATATATTACGATGAATTTGATTATTTTTATAATAAAATTAATAAAATATAATATAAAAAATTAATATATTATTTTTTATTATAAAAATAATAAGTATAATTATAAAAATAATTAAATTTATTAAAAAAAATATATTTTCTTTATATATCATCTGTATATCAATGCATACGTAGGAAATTAAGCCTTAAGAAAAATTGCCGCTACACTAAATTTGGGAGGAGTATGTTGTCGAAGTTTCACCAAACCACTCCTAAAACGACGTAGGAGCGAATTACACCAGCAAATCAGTTAGAGGATTGTGCTGCTTTCAATGCATCTAATAAGCACACAACGGTCAATAAATAAGTGTTACTAGATTGAGTTACTTGAATTGAAGAATTTATTCTCATAATTCAGTAAAATTACCTAATTATTTTTACAATTGTATAGCGATGAATGTATATTTTGTTCCGCTAAATGTCTCGGCAAAAAATAAAATTTAATATCTTGTTTAAATATTTTATATAAATAAGTTTTTAATGATACGACAATATTAATCTAAAATTTCATGGTACAAAATTTTATTAGTCCATCTCAATTATTGCCAGCAGCAATTTTTTTTTTTTTTAGAAACAATTATTACTAGCAGCATTATCTGTGAATGTGGCATGCATATAAGTTATAATTGACAAATAAATGCCGACAAACAATAATACATTTTTTATAACTGTTATTATTGAAATCTTCGTCAAGCAGGCCGTCTGATATAATGTCCTTATTTTTGTGGGGTTACTAAGCAGGCGAAAACAATCATAGAAAGATAGGCCTCGGAATTTGGAAAACCATTTTTTTCCAGGATATTCTCTTTTTCATGATATTTTTATAATGCGTTGGAATTATTAAAAAATTATTAAAAAATTATAAAAAAATAAAATTATTTAAGTTGATAGAAAGTTATAAGAAAAAAATGATAAGAAAGTTGTAAAAATAATAATAATAATTTGTAAAAAAAAATAAAAATTAGTTATTTAAATTAATAAAAAAAATTATAGAAAAATTGTGTAAAAATAATATAATAATAATGATATTTATTCATTAAAAATTATCTATTTATTATCTATTTTATCTATTTTCCACCAAACTAAATATTAGAGAGAGCAGATTTATTATTCTATTATTTGTCTGTTCTGGCCGAAAAAATATGGAAACATTTTAAAATATATTTTAATATATAATGTAAGTCACTTGTATTGAATTTGTGGATTCTTTAACGAAATCTTTCATTTTAATTGATTTAAAAATAAATTGCCTTTAATTTTTTTTTTAAAGAGAAAATGCGTACAAGCAGTTGCCAACTTGTTTCACAAAGTAAAAGCCGTAAATTTTGTATTTTCTTTTATTTGTGTTTTCGTGTAAATTTCATGAATCAAAATTTATGTAAATTTTTTCCTCTTGGAGTTAAATTTAATGCTTAACAATTTTTAGTTATCAAACATTAGTTTTTCTCTTACATTATGTTTTTGTTTGTCTTTTTTGTTTGGTACACAGAAAGCTATGTTTATGTCTTTTTTCTTTTGATCATCAGATCTAACACTTGCGTCAAGAGGAACATGAGGTATTAATTTTTTTTCCCCTCTATGGGCCATAAGATTTGTTTCTAAACTTAGCTTTATGGGATGATTTGTTTTATACCTATTTGACTTTTTTCAAACAGAATTTTAGAAACAAAAACACAGACAAATTATTAGCTTCACAAATGTTTTTAAGCGAAAAAAAAAATCATGGTGAGTGTATCAATTATCAGATTTTTAATCTGAAGTTAGCATTTAAATTGTCGGAACACCTTATTCAACTATCCTCAAAATCGCAGACCTATCATTCGAACACCACTAAACCCGAACATAGCTCCCCTAAAACAATCACAATATTAACAAGTCGTGAACTAATATCACGCCGCATATCATGAAGGCAAGAAGGTTGGTAATATCTCAAACACTACTACTAAAACTCAAATACAGATCAGATGTCGGCAGCAGATCTAAGACATCCTAACAATGTGCTGTTAATAATCAAAATCGGTCGTTTCGAATTAATGTAAAGTTTTTTATATGAGGTTTGCGAGGAGATATTCTAAGCACCATGTACAAAATCCCCCCCTTTTTTTTTGTCCTCATAAGATAAAGAAATACGTGTACAGTTATATGAGTTACCAAAACATCTCAACAAAAATAGCATCAACACAAATAATCCATAATTTGGGTTAGATTAAAAGTCCTTAACTAGTAATTTGGTTGACATATAAACGTGTATTATCATTTCATGTTTTTTCAAACGTCAACTGGTTTTTTTAGATGTCTATTGAATTTTAACGTTCGATATAATTGATCTTTCTTTAAACTGTCTTATCCCTAATCTTTATTCTTGCAAGTTATAAATTTAGATAAGAAAATTTTAATTTAAACTCAAAACGAAATAGAGAAAATCCTAATTTGAATTTTTAAATTTTACAGTGGGCTAGTCCGTCTCATTAAGCATCTTGTCGGTTCGTGAATGAAGCGTTTTTTTAAGTCCATTATAATAGGCAAAAGATGTGAAAAACGGACGAAGATAGAAGAGTGTTATTAATAGAATAATAAAAAATATTTTAAAATAATATTAATTTTTTATAATAAAAAATAATATTATAATTTTTATATTATATTTTATTAATTTTATTGTAAAAATAATTAAAATCATTTTATTATTGATATTTTTTTATATCATTATGATTTGATCCGTACACATGTGGCCATTATAATACTAAATAAAAATTATTACGGTATTAAACAAGGGAAAGAAAAAACAAGAGAATAAATGTACGTGGGATCAAAATACTATTTAATTGCACCAAGAAGTACTATTTGTAATTTATTTATTATTATATTATTAATATATTCAAAATATTGAAAAACAATAATAATAATAATAATTATTATTATTATTTAAAAAAAAAAAAAGAGGCTAAAGTGGATTGATTCCATCACCCACCCACTCCAAAGCAGCAGACGGGAGAGACGGCAGCCTTGTTTCGGCAATTTCATAGCCTTTGTCGCCGAAACATCCGAAAAAATATATATATCCGATTTTCTAAGAGAGAATTCCGAGTTTACGGACGGCTCTCATCTCTGTAATTTATCTCACTTAAAAAAGAGAGAAAAAAAATTCGATCTTCTTTATATCTTCTTCTCTATCCAACTTCTCTCTGGTCTTTCCCAATTCCAGGTACTTTCTTCATATAATCTTCTTGTTCCTTTTTTTTTTTTTTTTAAATATTTGGGTATCTTTGTTGCTTCAAAACTTGATAATCTCAAATGGGTCTGGTTGGTTTCAATGATCCATGTGCCTTTCTGGGTTGATCTTTTTATTTCTTTTGACTTTTCTTTTTTTCATTTTTTTTGGGGTTGTGATTGTAATTGGATTAACTTCTTTTTTTGGTTGGGTTGTTCCATCTTCTTGCTTTGGATTCACCAAATGGAATTGCTTGGTTTGATTGTTAGCATGGTTTCACTTGTGGGATGTTCCTGGTTGCTTTTTTTTTCCCCTTCAAAATTTAAATTTGTGGTTAGAAATGTTAGTGTGCATTAAGGAAAGCAACCCTGTTTCTGGTTTTGAAGGATAGGCTTAACAAAGAAGAAAACTTTTCAATTTACTGCAAGAGGGAGAGAAAAAGTTCTCAGCTTTGCCGAGAAGCTTATAATATTGCAATTGCTTAGTCTTTTTTAGCTGTTTTATTAGTTAACTTGAGGAATCCTTGACTGATCATGCAATCAAAGTTAGAAAATCATCCCTCTGTCCATGTAACGTGCCTTGTGAGATATACGTAGATGATGGGAGCTTTGATCACAATTTTAGTGGTTTTTTATGGGATGGATTTTTGCTATTACTCAGCTTGGTTCAGGAATTTGAGAAATTTTAAGTGCGTATTTTAATTTCTGCTGCGGATATAATTTTTATGAACTGAATCTCTTATAATTCACAGGTGAAGGAGTATTTATTGTGCACGAAATTTGTGTAACCCAATACAAGAGGCGCTTGGCATTTTGTAATCAAGTGAGGGAGGGTACAGGTTCGCAGGGGCAATTCAACTTCTGCGAGCTTAGAGTCCTCTCTCAATCTGTTTTCATATTTCACGAGAGCAGTTCTTGATGCTTATGCTCAGTGACATTGAGTTTTGTTGGTGATAGTGGAGAACTTCGTGGGAAGCCACTGAGCCAAAGGAAGGGGTTGGAGCTAACAATATGGGTGCTGTTTGTTGCTGTTTGCATACTCAGGATTTGGAGGATTATATGAATCCTAACAGTCCTGTATATAGAAACTGCATGTGTCTCAGTTGCTTTGTCCAGAATTTTCTCCATGTGGTATGTTTATTCCTGCTACCCTGCCTCTCCTCACTGCTCTTGTAGATGAATTTTCCTGTGACATTTTGTATACACACTTCCGGCTAGATTTTTGTGCAGTATTCTGTAGATTACTATAGCGCATCTTTAAAGTCTAAGTTTACTGATAGAACTTTTAAGAATATATGATTTTGTGTGCATGGGTGGTTTAGCCAACGTTTATGTTATGGTATGGAACTTCACAATGTGCCAGAGTGCATAACTTGTGGGAATGCAACATAAGTACTCTGCTTCTATTTATTTCTTCTTAGCATAATGGGAATTTAGGAAAAGATGGGTATGATAAGAAGATTGGAAGATTTGATGATTGAAATAGGAAAAGCATTTCCATCAGTGTGCTTAAGTTCCTTCTTACAGATTGACATTCAGACAAGTTTGACGTGCGACCCAAAGGGGTTTGTTGCTGCCTTAGAGGCCAGGGTTTTGAGGCTTTACATAAGCTGCTCTACTGTGTACCCAGTGCATTTTCTATTGCTAAGTAGCAATTCATTGCCAGCTGCTCCTTGGACACCTCTATTTTGCATCATTATCCCCCTTCCCCCCCCCCCCCCCAAAAAAAAAAAAACCCAATCCAACCTGATTGAATGAGAAAAGACAAAACTTCTTGTTACGACTCACCAAGGTGATTTACAGGAAAATGTGAAGCCGTGTGGTCTGAAGTCCGAAACAAGTATCTTTTTTTCCAGCCTTCCTTCATATGTGATTCCAACCATTTTCTTTCCTTTTCTTTTATGCATTGCTTGCAGTATACCTCATTATTTCGCAGAGGGGAAGCACATTCTGTCCCTTCATCCCTTCAGGGAGCAGCATCTATGACTTCTTCTTCATCACTTGATAACTCTCTGTCAGACATGTACCGTTCTCCTCCAAGGCCCTTGCCTTATGATGCCGACCCCAGATACTTCCGCTTACAGCGTGGTGGTCTTGTTTCAAGACGTGAGAAGGGTTCAAGTCATTCTCACGAAGAAACAGAACCATTAAGAAATGATAATGATGGTGATTCAGAATCATTGAGTACAGGAGACAAATGGAATGCATCCTGTGAAGAGGGATCCAAGGAACAGCGTATTAAATCCTCACTGAAGCTCTCTTCTGCAAAAACAACTGTTGGAGTGGGATACATTTATTCATCATCAGAAGACGAAGATGTCTGTCCAACATGTCTTGAAGGTATGTGTTATATTTGATTTAACTCCAGAGCTGGATCAGTATAACCAATTTTTACCCAGAGGATGTCTGTCCACTTGTCTTGTAAGCCAAATTATTATAACAATGATTCTCATCTTCCTCGCTAGTTTTTGAAATAACTAGTGAAGCATTTCTTCAACTTTGAAACACATTTCTTTCTAGAGTGACTTACAAAAACATGTTTATTACCATTTTTCTCACTGAAGTTGTCTGTCTGCATGTCTGCGGGCCAGAAATGAAATAACTATTGACTCTGATTTTCCTCTTCTTTGTTACACCTAGATTCTTTATATATGGAGCAAAATTATTTTAACTCTCCCTGGCCTTTCATTTGCAGAATATACCTCGGAGAACCCCAAGATAATGACAAAATGCGCTCACCATTTTCACCTTGGTTGCATTTATGAGTGGATGGAGAGAAGTGATAGCTGCCCTGTTTGTGGCAAGGTGACTCGTTTTGCTTTGTTTTATGTCAGCTTGCTTGTTTCATCCTGGTGGTGGTATGAACAAATCACTTATGCGTTTCTTTTCTGTTCTGCCAAACACTAACTCTTTTTTTTTTTTTGTTCTTAAAAATGGCTGTTTATGACTGTTTTTTGTGAGTAGTTACTTTTAAATTACAGGGTGTGACATTGCCCTTCCTCCATTCTTGATTATGGTGGAAACAGTTGTACATAGTGAGGACTGATAGGATTGGAAATGTACGGGTATTAGTTTGTAGGATGGAAAATGTACAGGATATTAGTCCAAAACGATCTCACTCGACTCATTTGACACCTTTACCCTAGACTTCTTAATACCTTAGTAAAACTGAAGTTCATGGGCTGCTTCTTTTGCACAATTTTGATAAGGCCTGCCATAGGGTCTGTTGACATGATCTGTTCTAGTTTGGTGTTAGCAAACTGGAGAGAGAGAGCGATTTGTGTTGCGGAACTGATACACTTGCTAGATTGGCTTTTGGAAGCCATAATCTGGAAAAGATCTGTTTCCAATAAGGTCTTACTTTTATCATACATTTTATTAACCATGCGAGAGGAATTCATGCAAGTCTGGGAGAGTTTGGATGAAAGTTGGAATTAGCAGGTGATGTTACTATAGAGTAATGCTACAACTGTTTGTTATTTACCGGACATCAAAATTGTGCCATGTTCGTATCATTGGAGTGTCCAATTCCACATACATTTCTTTGGGAATGATGTTTATGCATTGTGGATATTGTGGGACTATCAGAGTTTCCAGTCCTCCATGCCTTTGCTTGGGAATGGTGTTCAAGCTTATTTTGAAAGTACTAAGCCAACTTTTTTTCTCAATCTTTGTCCCATTTACATTATTTACTTCGGCAAATATAATTTGGCTTATCTGTGTCATGACTTGGGGATTTTCCTTTGGCTGGGTGTTTTAGGCAATGGAATTCGATGAAACGATTTGATCTATGCTTGAATGGATCGCGTCGTGGATGAAACCAGCTACAGACAGGAGAAGAAAATGGAAACCCAAAAAGAGGAGCTTGCAGAGATCTTTGTGAATACCACAAGCTGATGTGTTTTGTTATCTATAGTAAATATGATAATTGTTGTGCACACAAATTGCTATCAAGTACATACCCTTTTGAAGATGCCCTTTGTTAACATTTTTCCACGATTCTGAATGGAAATCTGCTTATACAAAATCAACATATTTCGTGTACACATTTGCATCCATCCTTGCCTCAATGTGGAAGGAAGGTACAAGTACACGTTTACTTTGTTGCTCACACATCAAGGAAGATGTCTGAAACAGGCAAGCATGCGGTTGGCCGGTGTCCATTTTGATTGCTGGTGGCCCTTAGATGAGACGTACCAGCTGAAAACTGTTACACCATTGTTCTTTCCTGTAGGGCCAAGCCAATGTTGGTGCACCCATAATCTTTCCCATAAAGACAAATTGTAATGCACTTCAAGTTTGGGAATCTGCTTTGCCGAGTGATACCTAATAAAGTTTTGTACAAATAAAAACTTAGATGAATTTTCTCGGGCAATGGTGAAATCTGGGTTGCAAATTTGCTACTATAAAGGGAGAGCTAGCATCATAAAAAAATATTAAATATTTATATAGCTCAAATAATTTGTCAATATTAATTATATGGTAGCAATATAACAAAATATATTATATTTAAACTTTTAATTTTATGATACAAAAGTATAAAAATAAATTTATACCATGTAAAAGAAAAACCAATTTTATGAAAGATATTGAATATTTGTATAATTCAATATTCTTTAATATCGATCGTGTTATAACCATAAAACCAAAAAATTAATTTAGTTTTGTGATATTCACTCTCAAATATAAATGAAATTCATAGTTGCGCGGGGGTTGAGATCCCTTATTTTGGGAGACTCTGAACGTTTACTATTAACGTTAGTTTGAGTCCACGTAGAGAATGACTAACAATCTCACTGTATTTTTATTTTCATATTGAAAAAAAAAAAGATATTGTGGATCCGGCCTGCTCTATGGGATAAGTATTTTTTTTGGTACTAAACCTTTAGATTTTTTTATATTTGAGTTCTAAACCTTTTTAACATTTCATCTGAGTTTTAAACTTTTTGATTTTTTATTAAATCAGTTCTTCTATTTATTAAAAGTGATTAATCTATTAAAAAATAATTTTAATTTTACAAAAAATTATTAAAAAAAATTAAATATATGAATTGAATGTCTTTTTTATCAAAAATATATATATATTACCTATTTAATTTATATATTTGTTAATTAAAAAATATTTAATATGTATATTTTGTTGATGAAAAAAATATTTAATTCATATATTTAATTTTTTTAAATAAATTTTAATAAATTAAAATTATTTATTAATAAATTGACCACTTTTTATAACTTAAAAAACTAATATAATAAAAAATTAAAAAATTAAAAAATCAAATAAAATATGAAAAAAATTTAAAACTCAAATATATAAAAACTTAAAATTTAGGATAAAAAAAATGTTTATACCCCTGCTCTACAATGCCTTTGACGGTCAAACAGAGAGAGAAAGATTGACCATGTCTTAGATTTATGTCAGCCAATAAAATATCTGCCATGCATTTATTTATTTTTTTTGACCACATCCATTTAACTTCTTTTTGCTTCTTTAATAAAGTAAAATAAAATAATGAATCTCTATTAATTTTTTTATAAAGAAAAAAAATTTATTATGAGTATATTAATTATCAAAATTTTAAATTGAAGTCAGAATAATTTTTATTTGAATACCTTATTTAACAACTTCATAGAAATTGACCAACTATTTGAATATTATTAACTCTGAGCATAACTCTATTAAGTTAGCCATAATAATTATCGAGTTTATAATCATCAAATTGTAGTTAATGGTTAAAATTGGATAAATTAAAAGTTAAAATTCTACACGTTGTCACTAAATTCAAATTAAAATCATAAATAAAAAATATATCAAATTAATATTAAATTATTATTTTTTAAATATAATATTAAATTACTACTGTGGTGGATACTTTCCATTTAATTTTATAACACTTCCCCCAATTTTTTTTTTTTTTTTTTTTTTTTTTTTTGGGACGGAGACCGTGATGATTACGCATATTTTTTTTGATAATACCGTATCTTGATTCTTGATTTCGCATGAGACAGTTCACGGGATCGGAAAAAATATTACAGTTAGAGATCAGATAATTAATGATGCGCCATTTATACTTACGGTTACGAATCTTTTACAAGTTGAAATAATTCAGCTGTGACGACCAAAACTGAAAAAATAAAATAATTCAGATGTGAATCTGATTGCTCAAATCTAATCGCTGGAAACCCAAGCTTTGTTTGTTTTGTACTTTTGTTAGAAAATGGTAGGAAAAGAAAAAAATTTAAAAAAAGATAAAAAAAATATTATAATCATTTTATAATTTTTTACGATTTTTTTATATTTTTTAATTAATTTAAATAATAATATTTTTTTTAAAATTTTTCCATTCACAAATTATCATTCATTTTTTAAAATTTTATATTTTACAACTTTTTTATTAATTTAAAAAATTTTATTTTCTCATCACTTTCTTTCTCATAATTTTTTTTCATAATTTTCTAATAATCTAAATAAACTATAAATGATCACACTGTTTTAGGGAAAAAGAGTTCCTTTTAAGTGATTAGACAATAAATTTTATAATATTCAATAATTTTTTTCTTTAAATTTATTGTATATTATTTTAATTTTATTTTTATTAAGTTCAAAAAATTTCATAAAATATTTTCTTAAAAATTTGATAAAATTAAATCTCTCTTTATATGTTATTATTTATTTTTACTTAAATATAATTATGCAACGTTCGTCTTTGAAAAATTGCTGCCCTTTTTCGTTTTTAACCTTTGTTTTTTTCTCTTCGTTTTTTCCTGTTGATTCATTTTTCCTTTTTGCCTGGGACGTTGACCGGACCGGCCTCCAACTATTTCGGAACATCAACCACGGCGTCCGCGGTCTGTCGCTCCTCTTTCTCGCCCCTAACCTCGGAACATTAACCAAATCGACCGCCTCTCGAGCAAAATTATTTTCCTAACATCGTACTTCTCCGATCCCAAAGGAAAAGAAAGGTACGGCTTTCCCTTCTTTTCTCGGATTCTTCAATAAGGCTTCTTGGTGCGTTAAATTTTCTCGGCACCAAACAGCCACATATAAATTGACCCACTTGAATTCTAAGTCTGATTGTTAAGAATCTCGCATCCGATGATTAATTGGGGTAAAATCTTATATGGGTCAACAGAAATTTGAAGTTTTGGCTGCAATTTCGGTTGAAACTTTGTTCTTGTGATCTAATTTACCCTTCAATTTCGATTTGTTTATTGTTGGATACGTGGGAAAATCGCAAGTTAGAAATGGGGATTGATGAAATCATGGGAGAGACCACAAAGTCCGTCAATTTGCCGACAAAGAGTGCAATTTATGTGTGGGGTTACAACCAGAGTGGGCAGACCGGCAGGAGGGGCGAGGAGCGCCATTTGCGGATTCCAAAGCAGCTTCCTCCTGACCTCTTTGGGTGCCCAGCTGGTGCCAGTGCTCGGTGGTTGAATATAGCTTGTGGCCGCGAGCACACCGCCGCTGTGGCCTCTGATGGCTCGCTTTTCACCTGGGGTTTGGTCCTTTTTACTCGACTGCTCTTTTTTTTTTTCTTCTTTGGTTTGATTATATTACACATCGCTTATTTTTGTTGTGTCGTATGGGAAAAGAATTATATCTGTGTATTTGATTAGGTGCTAATGAGTTTGGTCAATTGGGAGATGGCTCTGAGGAGGGCAGGAAGTATCCACAGAAAGTAAAGCAATTGGAGACAGAGTTTTTGAAATCTGTATCCTGTGGAGCACATTGTACTGCTGCTATTGCGGAGCCTCGTGAGAATGATGGAACCATTTCAACAGCTAGACTCTGGGTTTGGGGACAAAACCAGGTTGCAGATTTAACCCAGCAAAAGTTACTATTTTCTTCGCGGCATAAGAGATTACTAGTGTATTGTTTATTATTATGTTTTGATTAGTTTACCGTGCTGCTCGTCACAGGGATCAAATTATCCTCGTTTATTTTGGGGGGCCTTTTCTCTAAACACGGTATGCAATTGATTTGGATTCAGTGTCTAGATTTTTCAGATAGCATTCTTGTGGGCCATTGCTAGTTTTAAAAGCAGTTGATAACACAATACATGATAGTTCTGGGTTAACAGTAGTGATTTGACCCTTTACTTGAATTTTGCTTTGAAATCTCATGAAAAGAAATTGTGTTTCTCGGTAGGTTATTGTCTGTGGTAATGATAAACTTGTTTACCTAATGCTTGTCCTTAGTTACTTAAACTCTTGCAATTTGCAATTTCTTTCTGTTTCCTTTTTTGACCTCTTATTATGCTACTCAGGAATGTACCTTCTTTGGCACAACCATTCTGCCTCTAAAACTGGATACTTAGTCTTAACTAAAATTATCAATTTTTGTCAAACCCTTCTAAAATATCATTGACCTGATCTTCCAGTTGCCGACAGAATTACTCCAATTACTTCCAGGTATAAAATTCTACTTGTTTCAGGTTATCCGCGATGTCTCTTGTGGCGCAGCTCATGTGGTAGCTTTATCAGAGGATGGCCTGCTGCAAGCTTGGGGTAAAATTGCCCTACACATGTCCTATCTTCTATTGTCCCATAATTGCTTAATATCTTCAAAGATGCTGTTGGCCTTTTTCTTGCATTGAGTTTTCACATTAGCTATCCTTTGCTGATGATGTTGATATTTATTTATCACGATACATGCTGGTTTTTTAATTGCTCGATAACTCGTGTATCATTCATCAAGAAACTGTACAGGAAGTATCTAAACTAGATTCTTCCTCAAATTAGACAGTGTCTTACTGTTCCTTTTGCAACCAGGCTACAATGAATATGGTCAGCTTGGCAGAGGTGTTACCTGTGAAGGACTACAGCGGCCTCGAGTTCTAAATGCTTTTGCAAAGTTTCTTGATGATGCTCCTGAGCTTGTGAAGATTACCCAAGTGTCATGTGGCGAGTACCACACAGCTGCCATATCTGAAGGAGGCGAGGTGTAAGTTATCTGAAGGACTTCTTATTTTGGAGATAACTTACTGCATTTAAGCATGAAAATTCTGGTTATCTGCATGACACATGTAACTCTCTTTGAAGGTTGGAAAAATCTTCATTATGGATTCTCAAGTCTGGAGATGGGATGCCATGGAAATGCGATGCATTCTGATATGCAAGTCTCTTTTTCCCTAAGCTTGCTTATACCGCAAAACAAATAAATTCACTGCAACTTTTTGATTTTCTAGTTTCTGATTTCTCCTATTCTCAATTGTGTGATGCATTGAGCTTTGATACTCTTTTGCCCCAGCATCAGTAACATCTTCATGATCTTTATGTTTGTTCTTATATCAGTCACGGTTTAGGCTAAGCATTTTTACAAATTGGTGACTCTAGACTCTAAGCAACAGAACTATGCCGTTAATCATGTATGGAATAAATTCAATGTAATCTGCAGATTTGTGGGTTTCTCGTTTCTCCTATTCTCAAATGTATGATGCTCCAAGTTTTCAATCCTCTTCTGCTCCCGCACTAGTAATGTCTTCATAGCCTTTGCATTATAGATTGATTATCATTGGAATCTAAGCAGCAGAACTATGCCATTAGACATAGCTTCTAAAAGTCAATACCTGTTTTGAATATTTGCTGACATTCATCACCAAATTCACTCTTGTTCTGGAAGAGTCCGAGCAGCAAAACTTAATCATTCAGCATGCCACCTATGAGTTAATATATGTTGTGTTGCTGACTCTCTGCATTAAATCCATTCTTGTTTTTTCATTGTTTTTAATAAGTGTCCATATGAATTTGTTTCTAATTTCTATTTCTGATGCTTAGTTGTTTTACTAGTTCTGTTCTATGTGCAAGACATTTTCTGATAAATTTTTGGCTGTTGAAACTATGAGTATAAGTAGACAGTCGTGAACTTGTTTATGGTTGTTAGTCTCAACAACCTACTAATATATGAGTATAAAGGCACCCCATTTTTTGGGTTCGGGTGAGGGGATGGAGTGTGGGAAAGGACATTGGTACATTGGAGAAAAATTGACACGAGTGGCTGTGCATTATTTTACACAAAATATCTAAGTAGGTGCTCTATTGATCGATAGAAAGCTTTATTAGCTTATTGCTTTTAGAGGATGTGTATTATGGCCCTTGCACACCAACAAATGATTGAAATTGGGCATTTGGTCTATGTGATTATCTTCTTTGTCTGTCTCCTTGTAGTGCCTTAACAATGTACGTTCCTTACTTTGCAGTTATACTTGGGGGCTAGGAAATATGGGTCAACTCGGGCACACTTCTCTTCAGTCTGGGGATAAAGAGTTGATTCCAAGGAGAGTTGTTGCCCTTGATGGAGTCTTTATAAAGGATGTTGCATGTGGAGGTGTACACACTTGTGCTCTGACTGAGAAGGGAGCTCTTTATGCTTGGGGTGGTAGTCAAGCTGGGCAATTAGGGCTTGGCCCTCAAATTGGGTCTTTTTCATTCATTCCAAATGATTCTGAGCCAAATCTTCGTAATCTGCCTGCTTTGGTTGTCCCAACCGGTGTCCAACTTGTTGCTTGTGGACATTGCCACACACTGGTTTCTCTGAAGGATGGGAGAATCCAGGGATGGGGTTATAATAGCTATGGACAGGCAGCTAATGAAAAATCTACTTATGCTTGGTATCCATCGCCGGTTGATTGGTATGCTATGGCCACAGTTGCAGTAGCTTCTTCTCGCTTACCATGTCCTCAATTTTCACAGACGTACCATAATGCAGGTGTGTGGGGGAAGTGAGAAAACTAGCAGCTGGTGGTGGCCATTCAGCAGTGTTGACTGATGCTTGTTCCTTGAAAGAGTTGTGTGAGTTTAGACTTGCAGATACTGTGAATCTATCAAATGCTTCACAGATTGAGGATGTTGCATCCAGAACAGGATCAGACGCTTTAGCCCGTCTTTGTGGAAGATTGAGGTAATGACCTTCACAAATGGCAGATGGATCTATTGCTGAACTGTTTTCTTGCGGACTAGTATCATATTGTCCCCTACATTATTTTTTTTTTGGGTCTTTGAAGAGGGTTGTAATCATACACATATAGGGGGAGGGGGATTGGTAGGAGGTAGGGTTTGAAACCCAACCTCTCACTTGGGTGTAATGCCCTGTAACCAACCAGGTTACACCTGCTGGTTATATCGTCCTCCACTTTAGAAGGTGTCGTTATTATTTAACGAAGTATATGCTTGTGAGCTATGCGGCACTTTCCTTGTTACATCATGTGTGCAAAATTTTCTTCTCATCCTCAAAGATTAATGCTTTGTGTCCACAGGGAGCATTTGCTTGATGGTGCTACAGATTATGAAAATGATGATATTGGCCACGAAAACAATTAAGGTGACTGCCAAACTTGAAATTGAAGATGGCTCATTATCAAGTCCACTTCACGTCATATTTACTATCCCTCTGGGATACCCAGTATTCCATATAAGTTAGCCAGCCTAATTATTACAGCATATATCTGACTAGCCAATCAATGACTGATCTGTTCATCAATTTGATTCAAGAAGCTTGTTCTTGATCATGGAATTGGATTTGTAATTTGTATTGTCTGATCATTGCAATTGAACATTTGCTAAAATATTCTAAATGAAAAACCTATTATTGTGTAGTTCATGTCTGCGTCACATATTCACATTTGTGCATGCTGCAGACAAAAGATTTGGCCTCGTTGCACTGGGATATGTTCTTGATTAAGGTGTAAATGCAGTGTGATCTTGCAGCCTTACATACAACTCTAACTGTAAATGAACCTCACGGTGCTGATCTTAGGATGATATTGATCTTCTAACAATTGAATACGGTCTGCAACTTGCCCCTGTTTAAAGTCCACCACTTGCATCATCTATGGCAGGTAGAGGGCTAGGGGCACAGAACGTGGACTTTGAAGCAGATCAAATATCAAAATACATCCTTGTGCAAAAGGAGCCATGTTACCATGTTACAGATTTTGCAATGAATACATTAGTGGCAACCTTAAAGTGATGGTTTATGCAACAATGACAAACATGTTAGATCTTTTTCTTGGGGCATGTCAAAGCATCCATGGCAGCATTGATGTGTTGGTACTAGGCCGAGTTTGAGGTTCAGCCTCCTCATCCGGAGTTCGCACATTGCCCCTGCATCGTTAACAAAAGTATTGATGTTAGCCACTTCGACAAAATCCTTCACAAGTAGTTTGTTATGCACAAAGGGTGTTAGCAAATCAGATTAGTCGTAACTAACTATTTATAGTAATGCTTTGAAAAACAAGTGATTGATAGTTAAAGATACTAATTGAATAGTTGTAACTAACTATTTATAAATCTCAATTTGCAACCAAACTATAATCTTTATAAACTGTGCAAACCAATCCATTGTGACTTAATAGAGATAGAGTGGAACGTCTGTGCAAGAGGGAGGGAGAAATGATACCCAATACTTAGAGTAGGAAGTGCCAGCAACGGCAGTGTCTGCAATTGCAGTGGTGGCGTTGAGTAGGATGAGTTTTGGCTAAGGTTTTGCTGCTCCCTTTGCAGATCGCCGGCGACTGTCTTTTCATTTTCCTTCAGCTATTTATCTCGTCCAGCAAATTTTTCGAACGTTAGACATTATGTGAACTGCTTTGTGGAAGTTAATTTGGAACGAGAATTTTACCTTCTTTGTCAATCTGTTGTTTTGCTCCTGCAATGCCCTTTCCTGTAATAAGCATTCTTTTCTGTTAGAAAACATACATGCACTATTTGTTGTGTTGGATGTGGACACAAGTTTTTTCGAATTTTCAGTTTCGATACGAAGCTCATGCATACAAAATGTTTTTTTTGTATCAATAACTTCTTTAGACCGAAAAACCCGCATAATCATTGGTGACATAGATGTCCAAACGAATGTTCTATATATTTGGTAGCGAATTCTACATGAAAATTTCGTTGTATTCCCATGCATGCATGTTGTACAGACGCAAGATATTACCTTTTTCTGCATTTCTGAAAGGGTTTCGTTGATGAGTTGGTTCTGTCAAATTGCAAATGCCAAACTCAGACTATGAGAAAGCATAACATTGTTTGCATCATTCGGAATACATTGCAAAAAAAATTAGAACTATTACGATTCACCTTTCTTGATCGTATGCGCTTAAGGGCAGTATCCATTTGTTGCTCCAAGTGTTGGAGCTCTCTCAAACTCATGGGTTCTAGATCTTCTCCTGCATAGTTCCTGAATAATCAATGTGGAAATATGTTACACGATTATTTTGACTAAAGTGCTGGCTGATAAAGCGTGAAGAAGTATTGTAAAAAACACATTCAGCCTTGCGCAATTTAGTTGAATCTGTATCGGGAACCAACTACTTCGACAATTTCCACTTAATTTAATGGCCAATGCCAGGTTAGTGATACTGAAAAAAAGATTTCTTATTGTATAGTTTAGAGTCTCAGACGCAGTTAACATAGTACCTTATGTTTCTTTGTAGGACTTCAATCCTAGCTGCGCGTTTTGTATATTCCAGATCAGACAAACTTCCCTAAATAGAATTCGTAAAAATGTGAGAAATGCATGGAGCTCTAGAAGTTTAGAAGAGCAACTGGATTTCACGCATTCCTGTAGAGAGACATTCATAATTCTTCATATTATATATTCCACCTAGAAAATTTTGGGCTCTGCCTGTGAACATCTCAAAATAACCAAATCAACAAACAAATGTCCCTAACATAAAATGCAGTGTTGGATAATTCATTGGTATGCGTTTAACAAACAAATAAATGGCTCCATAACTTATATATGTTTCCAAGGTCATGTCACCACTGCAAGAAGATTTTCAGATGTGGGTGATTAAAATAGATGATGAGCACACCCAGAAAATTGATATTCTAATTGAAGTTAGGGTACAACCTGAAACCTGATGAACACATTATCTGATGATCCAATTCACTCCTAGGCCTGATTCACATTTTGAATAAATTGTCAAATTACAGTAAATTGTCTACATTAAGTACCTGCTGTCTGGACTCTGATGGAATAAGCTGTCCTTCTGCTTGTGCATGTCTCTCGTATCTTTCTAGGATACTTTCCATGCTGGCAAGGATAAACAGATATATGATGATGCCAAAAAAAACCCAAAATATACGAATTAGGAAGTATGAGGGGAGAGCACATCCTATTATATATCTCATGACGCTACAGGTCTCTTAATGAAAAAAAAAAAAAAAAAAAAAAAAAAAACAAGAGAAACATAAAGAAGAGCACTTATAAGTAATTGGGAAGCTAATAAGTTAAGTGTTTTCTAAATACAAGGCAAATGTTCTTATGCCCGACTCAATTACAACCCTACGTGACTCTCTTTATATATACTGCCAAAGAAGCTGTAAAACCTTTTACTTGAATTATATTGCTATTCTTCATTTACTGTTAGGTAACTACAAACTGGCTGCTATATAAACCTGTATTATTTCTTCTTTTTGTTGTTCTTAGTTGATTATTGAAAGCTCTGTGCGCAATTTTATATCTAACAAATAAAATGCATCTCCCTTTCAAAAAAAAAAAAAAAAGAAAATTCTTAGATGTACGTACTTTCTCTCCCTTTAGCCAACTATGTGGATTTTAAGATTCAAATGTAAGCAAAAGAGTAGTTAGACTTAGACAAGAAAGCATCTGGCTATAATCACCATCGTGAGTAGTTGCAATGGCTACACTAAACGATTTGGAATTTTGATGCAAAACAAATGCATAAACTATTGGGCCATGAACAAGGAGAAACAACCGTATATAAAACAAACAAGTGAATTTTGTTTTACTTCTTTGGATATCAGAATTGACTAGTGGGCCAATCTTGTGCACGATGTGAGCCTAATAGCTTGGTAGAAGAACGGGTTAATATTTAAAAAAGTCAAGACCTTTGTGTAAATTAATAAATATAACATTATTTTTAAAAATTTATAATTTAGGCTATGTAAGAAACTTTTCTAACAAATTTACCACGTCATCAAATTTAATGGTTATTTTTTACTTTGACATGAATTCTAGTTGTCATATTTTTATATTATATGTCAACATATGATTCATATTATCATGATAAACCATTACTTTTGATAGATTCTACCCATTAAATTAGATAGAATGATGGATTTGTTAGGAAAAATTTCTATAAAACTTAAATTGTAAATTTTTAAAAGTGATGTTATATTTATTAATTTATGCAAAAATTATGATTTTTTTAAATATTAACCTTAGAAGAACTCAACAAACTTCACACGGGGAGTCTGGAACTCTTGAAGCAAAATGTACAAGCATGTATATCTTATATTGAAAAAGTTTATGACTTTGAAGATTTGAAGAATTGTGGAAGAAAATTGTCCTGATTGATATGTCGAAATGTAATGAATTTTTAATTTTGTGCATTATATTGATATTTTGTGTAACAATAAAATGAAGCAATAAGATATATTTCTTTTATTATTTTACATTTTATTAATATAATTATACAAAGTTAAAAGTTTATTGTATTATAGACAATTTTCTCTGACTACAAACTGGAACCCATCTTATATAACCAACGTTTAAAATAGTCACACATATATGCATAGACGAAGCTTATAGCTTATTAGGAATGCTATGGTAATGTTGGGATCATGTTGATTTATACATTCATTTTAATTCATTATTTTGGTAATCCTACACCAATGTATCCCTTGATAAAAAGTTATCACTATTGAAATTGATTAAAAGCATAATGTTGTAATAATAATTATTTTTCATAAGTGAAATGTTATAATTATTATCTGAAGATAAACTTTCATTTCTCCTTGATCATATATAAGAAATCATAAAATTAAACAAAATTTGATGCTCTAGCGGCTGAATAAAAATCGCATCAAGTTTAGTGTTGCTAAACATAACTCACATATGGACCTGTCAATTAAAGTTCACATAGCCAGTAAGTAACCATCAAAACAATGATTTCCACAAAGATACATGGTATAAAGGCGTGAGCCCACAACATCTAGCTATCAGTCAGTTAATACTCAACCCAGTAATGAGAATACAAGCTTAAAGAAAAGTTCTGGATGTCCTAACAAATTTGTTTTGGTACTGTCGTAATTTTGTAGAATAATTAATGGTCCTCAATAGTATTTGTCTTAGTACCATTGTTGTGATTTTGTAAAATAATTAATAGTCCTTATAAGTCTAATGTGACAATTTTTCAGAAACAATAGACATCCTACATAAAAACATCATAATGCTTTATATCGTTAAGGCATGATCCTAAAGAGTAATACTAAGTGTTTTCACATAAATAACAATAAATAACTATATAATCATATTTAACAGTTTCAATAATTTATCTGTTTTATATTTTTCCATGAATTTTTTCCAATCCTAGTGCACCACCGACAACAATAACAGCAGTAATTTCCAACATCCTAGGTTACAAACCCAACGCAAATACACCGAGCCCCTTGCCACAAAGCTCTAGGACCAATTGGTCAGATCTTTATTAGCCATTAGCCAAGCCCTTTTCTAGCACCTGTAGCAATTCAGAGGACACCATAAAACTGCTAATTTTCTGGGTTTTTCTCCAAGTCTTAGTAATGAGTAGGCTCTGGACTATGAGCATAGCAGCATGCATATATGGGAGTAAGTCATTGGTACTTCAAATCCTATGCAGTTGAAGCCTTCCACTACTCATCTCCTTATTTGATGTGCTGTATATTGTCTGATATATTACCCAAAATAACATAAAGTAAAAGCAAAAATAGAAAGAAGAAAACAAAATAGAAAGGACTTGGCTGATGGCTAATAAGGACTAACGATTGTAACATTAATACACAAAAGAGGACGCGTGTATAGTCCTGTGTACTTATCTGCAGTGAAACTTTAGGCCCTTTTAGTACTATTTAAACAGTATATCATCATTTTCCCTCTTTCTTTTTTTTGGTGCAGGTGTGCTTCTATTCCATTATGTAAGCTAGAGGAGGAACAATATTAGCCATCAAAGAAACACAAAATTGCAAAAGTGGGTAAGAGAAGTAATGATTTTTAGTGTAATGTAAGCTATGAAAAGAGGAAAAAAAAATGTAGACAAACAAACAAACAAGGACAGTAATTATAAAACCAAATGAGAAAATATAATAAATTGAAGAAGCTAGCACACATATAAACATAAGTGCAAATTGTAAGTATGTATATATATATATATATATATATATATAAGGACATGCAAAGAAAGGAAGCAAAGTAGTGAAAGAAAACCTTGAATCACCAGAGTACTCAAAAAGCTTTCCTCTGGGGGAGAAGACGATCAAAGCAACCCCAGCATCACAAAGAATTGAGATCTCACGAGCTTTCTTTAACAGACCAGTCCTTCTCTTAGAGAAAGTGACTTGCCTGCTAATCTTGTTCTCGATCAGCTTCAACTGAACCCTACCTCTACCCATTTTCTTTTTTTTTTTTTTTCACTACTGTGTTTTTCTTTAGATTTGCTGATCTAAAAGAAGGTA
Organism: Carallia pectinifolia; assembly: GCA_037832335.1. NCBI lineage: Eukaryota > Viridiplantae > Streptophyta > Magnoliopsida > Malpighiales > Rhizophoraceae > Carallia > Carallia pectinifolia. Next base: position 20,341,975 of record CM075443.1, read on the forward strand.
AAGGAAAGCAAAAAAGAAATTCAAGAAAACCGTAGTGAGCTAAATTTGGTGGCTTGTTTTGAATGAAATTGCTGGGAATCCCCACAAGAGGAAAGAGGGAAAAAATTGAAGGAACATATATATGGGAAGGTTTCCATTTTTGTGTTGGTTTTAGGTGTTCTTTGTTTTTTTTGTATGAAGGCAAAGTGCCTCGCGTATATGTGGGGTAAAAAACAAAAGAAAATGACAGGGAAGAATGTATACTGTATGCTGTATTCCAGGCGGGTTTATTTATTTTTTTTTTCCGTCTCTTTTTCTTTGGGGGAGAAGATAGGTGAATCTCAAAATACTAAATATGTAACCTGAACGTTGATTTTCATATATTCATTCACATGCTTGCATATTTGTTTGTTTTTTTTTTTTGTCTTGATGATTTCTATTTTTTTTACATCACTGTACTGAGTAAATAACACCAGATGACTTCAAATAGATAATAATAAATATCTTTAACAAACTACATTTGACAATTTATTTTTTTCATAAATTTATTTATCTAATAATTCATATCGCTTTATTATTATTTTAAAATTGTTTAAGTAAAACTATTAAACTTTTTCCTTAAAAAATTGTTCCATCATAATAAATTCAGATCCATTTTTTAAACTAAAACTCGAAAATTTTAAAAATTGGAAGAGTAAGTTTTTAACCTCACAATGCCACTAGAGGACTTTAGTGATGTATTTGGATTAATAAGAAAGTGTAGGAAAGAAAATTATAAGAAAGAAATTTTGTGGATATATGAGAAATATATGAGAAAGAAAATGAAATGAAAAAAAATGAGAAAGCTTATGTAAGAGAAAAAGTTGTGAGAAAGTAAAATTATTTGGATTAATGAAAAATTCACAAAAAAAAGAAAATGATGGAAAAAAATTAGAAAGAGTTTTGTAAAAAAGGATTGTGAAAAAATATAAAATTATTTGAATTGATAAAAAAAATTAAGTAAAAGAAAATAACAGAAAAGAAGATAGACAGTAAAATTTTTAAACCATTTTGTTTTCTTACCATTTTTCACAAAACCAAACAAGCCACAAAGACTTCAGTTTGTGGCAGTGGCCGGTGAAAGCGATTAATGTTGGGGTTAGGATCTAAAAGGAAAAGAGTGGCTATCAGAGTTATGTGCTGTCGAGTTTTGATTGGAGAAGAAACCGCAGGTTTCATGGAAGTGACATCGCCAACATGATCTTGTCAGCGTCCGGTGGGACCCTCAACTGTCCTCCGCTTGTCTCCACTCTCCAGCATGTGGGTATGCCGACGGCGCTCCTTCTCTTTTGGGTCAATTTCTCCTCGTCCTTCCTTATCATGTCCGCAAATTGGCCAGCCGCAGATGAAACCCTGATACTTATCAGTTATGATCATGATTTTCTTTTTAGAGCACTCTTAAATTCTTAATCAAATACAAGTTAATACGTAATTTATTTAATATTATTTAATATATTTTTTTGAAAAATGTTATTTAATATAATTAATTTTTAATAAAATATAAATTGACACATAATTTATTAAAAAAATATCTAATTCCTCATTTGTTTTTATTCTGGGATACCCACGTATTAGACTAATAAGATTGTGTTCGTTAAAATTTCTCTTTTTTCTTAAAGAATCCAATATGAACCAAAAGCGAAAGAAAAACAAAATCTCACATTACGAAAAAAATTTTAACAGCTCAATTGAGCATTGTTTTTATGATAAATTTAAAATATTTGTCAAAATATATGTTAAACAGTAATTATTATAAAAATAAATATATTTTTACCTAAAAAAATATATAAGTGCATGTTTTTAAATAAAAAGGATGAAAACTATCGAATATAAAATTCACAAGTTTAGGATAATAGACAGCCTTACGCCCATGTCAATGATACGTTAAATTCTTGTATCATATAATGATAGTGAAAACAAAACCATGACTTGCAATAAAAAAAATCACTATTAAAAGAATTTTGTCCAATATGAACTCATATATATATATATATATATGTGTGTGTATTTATATATTCATAATATTGTCACTTAATTTAACAAGTGAAGAGAAGTTCGTTCGAAATTTGAATTCTATAGAAGTTGAGACAAAATTATTTGTCATTTAAAAAGTAAACATATATACTATTTGTTAGTCTAGCAAAACTAAACTTAACATTTGACATTTTTATTAATTTCTATTTATCAGATAATTTTTTTTTTTATCTGATCTAAGATTGTAATTTTCACTTTTTTTTTTTTTTTTTTTTGCGTAAAAATAAGTTTCACATTATAATAGGCAATGAAGGGAAGAAGAAGAATGCGGTGGGGTTCTGTTGAAGCATGGGCCTCTGGGGGCACAAACCTGGTCCACAGCAGCGTTGTCGACTTGGTTGTGGCTCGATTTGTCGTTTGTTGGGTCGAGTAACATGCGCCCTCGGACAAACTTAATTTGCCCCGCACTATCTCCAATGGGAAAAGGGCAGATTCCATCATAAATCTTTGTAGAAAAAACCTTCTAGTTTTACGAGAATAATTTTAAAATAATAATAAAATAAAATAAATTATTATTACGACTAAATAAGACTAATAAGATTATGTCGTTATTTATTATTACAATTATAATTTTACAGCCTTACTAAGATTAGGTTGCTATTTATTATTATAGTTATAATTTTACAGCTTTACTCAATCTCTATATTACTTGCCTGAAGTCCAAATGTTCAATCTATAGCGTGACCCATACACTGTCGCAGGATTATATTTACTTAAAGCGTGTTTGGGTTAGTTTTTAAAACGGTTTATTTGTATTTTATTTTAAAAAAATAGAAAGATGAATGTTTGGTTAATTTTTTTGAGTTACTGTTTGATTTTACTTATTTCCTTATATGATATTCTCAAAACAGTTGATTGAAAAATAACTCAAAATTACTTTTTACTATTTTTTGAGTTATTTTTCAGTTTTTAATATTAATAATAATTTATATAAACTAAAATACCCTCAAATAATATTTATATAAATTCATAATTTTTTTACTTACAATTTGAATATGATTTGTTAGTAATTGTTAAATTTCATTAATATTTATAGAAATATAACACTTTTATTTTTTAATAATTCTTAAATATTTTTTTACGTCAAAGTTTCATTAATATTGATATTTAAAAAATATTTCAAAAATTATATTTTTTATTATATAGTAAATATTAATATTTTTTTGAAAAAATAAAAATTAAGTGAGAAATTTTTTTTATATTATTTATAAAATGTTTATTGTAAAAATAAAAATTATAAAATATAAAGATAATTTTGTGAATATAATATATTAATATAAATTAAATATTTAAATCAGTCATTTAATTATTTAACGATAATAATAAATACAAAATTAATCAAACACTTTATTAATTTTTTTAATAATCAGTAACAGACAACAATAATTAACAATTAACAATTAGTAATACCAATTAGCAGTAGTAATTAGTAACAGTAATATTGAATATGTAAGGTAAATATGCCCTTAATATTAAATGTAACATAAATTATGAACTTGGCATAGCATAAGAACAACTCGGTGGATCAAATTGGTGACCGGTGACTCAAACTCAAAACCTATTCTGTTCATTAAAAAACTTAGTTAAACCATTGACCCGAATTTGCTCGGTTGACCCGGAGATTGAATTGGTCGACCTGGTATACTCGGACCTGAGTTTTTCTTTTCTTTTCTTTGTTCAATATATCATGTTAATTATTAAATTTTGTACTAAATATTTTGTCACTAAAAAATTAATTTAAATTTGAAACACTTAAAAAATCAAATTAAATCTTTAATTCAGTAAAAACATTATTTTATTTCTAATATCTTATAATATAATTTTTTGCTTTACATTAACATGATTAATTTATCATGACATGGCAATAATTAAATATAATTTTATTACTATACGAAAAATGTTTATATTCATTTAGAATTCATAAAATTATTTTAGCTATGAAAAAATATATACATAAGCATTGTAAAAATATTAAAATGATTGACTCGTTCAACGCATTAGTTGAACCAATGATCGAACCTTCTATCTGGGTGGATATTAGCATGATTATTTGTGACACGCTAGGGATTAAACCTCCTTAATTGATTTTTCCCCATAATTGTGGGCGCAGACTAATGTACTGCACTATAAGGCGAAAAATAGCATATAATATTAGAACAACGTTTATTATTTAAATGGAACCCGTGATAAGTGAAGTAATCTTTATTAGTAATAGTAGAATCAGAAATTAATTACAGAAAAGTGTTGAAGCCTCTTGTTAGAGCGAAATTAGGAGAAGTAAACTAAGGTGGTGAAGTAGTATTAGTCATTATAAAAGAAGCAGAAAAAAAAGATATCTATATATATAGAAACGACGATGAGTTTTATTTATAAATATCTCACTAAAATAGGCATACTCTACAATAGTTAAAAATAAAGTCTCGACTCAATTCTTTACTTAAAAATAAGTCAAACCAAGCCTAAAACAAACTAGCTCCCAACTCGCCTAATACGCGTCCCAAACAACTCCATAAGCGTATACAATCACTAGTACTCCATCGCTATTGAAAATGAACATAAAAAAAGGAATTGCCAAGCGGACGATAATTAAACGCATAACCTAGTAGTCCATCATTTGATTTAGACCCAAAATGATGAATCAGTAGGTCAACAATTAGCTTCCAAGGATCATTTCTTCGCATAAATTGGACTGTTGGAGGATCGATTATAGGTTTTTTTTTAAAAAAAAAATTTGTAAAATAGTGGTCCCATGGCGTCAGTGGAAAATTTTGTTTTTAATGTATAGATTTTATGCATGTCTGTGCCTAAAAGACCCAAAAAGTCCCGGGGACCATCATGCACAAATTAGCTCCTATAATTAAAATATCTATTATATAATTGCTCCGTACAAGAGCTTCACAAATCTTCACAACATATTGAGGACCATTGTACGAATGCTCAAAAACCCAAAAAAAAAAAATCATAATAAAAATGCAGGATAATATTTTTTTTAGAGAAAGAATGCAAGATAATATTAGAAAGGAAGAGATGATAAGCATGTATAATATATAATTATATAATATGTGTGGAATTAACAGAGTCATTAGTCCAAGGGACGTAGTTCTCGATGAAATATTGAACATTCAAACCTGTGATCCAACCTTATCATGTCACGACACTGAAAGAAGGATATATTTTTTTTTCTTCTTTTTTACATTATCCTACACACTATGTTGGAAAGGTAATTTGACCCAAATGCCCTAATCAAGACTGTAGGAGACAATGTGCAATGCAAAAATACAATCCCTAGATTTTTTGCCCCTTTGTTACCTTAAAGTAAACACATTAAAACCCAAAAATTCAACACCCCCCACAAAAAAATACTCGAAGGAAAATTTGCAGACAAAATAATCATGTCATTAGCAAGCAAAAACACAGACGTGAACCTAGATTGTTGGCCACCAATAACCTAGACTGGTGGTAGAGTTGTGTCTATACTATATTTGATTAACTAGTTTTTTTTCTTTCTTGGGTACAGATAATTAACTAGTTCTGGATATTTAGAAACAAAATATGACTATAATCTACATATGATGGGGATTAAAAAAAAAAAAAAAACAACAAAACAAAAATTGACGTTTCAATCTATTCCTTGGATGATGGAGAAGGTCATTTTTGTTGTGGTAAAATCCTATTCTCACTTCAAATGAGAGAATAAGAGTGATGTTGAAGTCTTCTACCTTTTTTTTTTTTTTAAAGAATAAGGAAAAGATAAATCAAGCTGAAGTCATTGCATAAACTTTATATTAATATCATACCATAACATTTTAAGCAATTTTTACATGTGAGTATGCATAAAATTTTCATGACAATTGACCATCCCTTTGTTCATTATACGTAAGTGGAGGAATCTTTGATTAAAGAAAATTAAGGAAAACAAAGATGTATAATCCCTCAATATGTGCGTGGCTGTCATCTTCTCGGACATTATGTCCATTATACCGACCAAGAAAGGAACAAATCATATATAACAAATTATACACATATTATATTAAAAATAATGCTATTTATCCTAAATTAAAATCATGACTTGTACCAAATATATTAAAAAATTAAATTAAATTAGGAAAAAATATATTTAATAATTTTTTTGCTCTTTTTTTTAATTTCATCTATTTTCTTGTAAATATATTCGAAACATCTAATCATGATGTTCAGTTAGAATGAATATCGTTACTTTTATATTAATTTTATGCATCCCACAAAAATGATGGATTCCTGAATAATTGCACACCCAAAAGAAGGAAAAATGGGGCGGTGATTGAAAATACTCTTTAAAGTTAAGGCGAAGAGACAAACAACGACGGTAGAAGCCTAGAAAGAAAGATTCTTGGCCTCATTAGGGGAACTTTATCGTGTGTTCTTGCATCAATGTGGTGTACACCCGTTATTCTTCCAAATCTCCTTTGTCATGACTCTATATCCTTCATACAATAAAACTTGATGATTTTGTTTTTGGAGCAAACTCTGCAGATATATATTTAATCTCATTGAATGCTTTGACGGTAAATTGAGCCCATAATATTTGGTATGATGACAAACCATTTCCTTACTATTAAAAGATAATATTAGGTGGTTTGTTTTGTTAATTAATGATCCATCGTTGTTTATTGATCCCCCGTAAGTTTCGGGTTTCTCAAGTTGCCCTACATGTTCTGCTTGTATTTGTCCATTTGTGTCTCCCTTGTGAGAGAGAGAGAGCAAAAAAAAAAAAAAAGGACAACAAAGGGAAATCCAAATCATTCCGATGTTGAAAAAGTAAAACCCTCGACGAGGCCGCATCAGACTGCAGATGAAATAATTAGGGCTCCTTTAGTACTATAGAGGGGTCCAATGAGACTCGAGAAAATGACAGAAGTCATATTGGCTGATGGGTTGGCCGAGGAGGCCCACTGAGAACCAGGAAGATTGGGCTATAAAACTTTTGGGCTCAAAGAGGACCAGCCCTTAAACATGTTGTCCTCTTTTGCACCCACGATGATTCCCTCTTCCTTCCTGCCTGGTGGTGTTTTTGTGTTTCTAGCTTTCATTTCAAGATATGGGTCCCAGGCTGTCCCTAACATAACAGCTGTTGTGAAGTGGACTCCGATGAGTTGGTTGGAAGTGGGCATGTCTATCAAATAATGCGGTGCAAGCCCAATCCTGGCCTACTTTTTTTTTTTTAACCGTATTATATTTTTGAATACTGTTATATGGCCGAGTAAAAGTTATTGAAAAATTTTTTATATTGTAATTCCACAATCATATGAATTGTAAATGCAACAAAGAAAAAGAAAAAAATTATTAATTTTTCTTTTACTTTGTAATCAACGCAGAATTTTTCGTCATGTGTCCAGCCACTAATCTTTTTCCTATAAATTTTTTAACCCTATTATAAAACAAACCGAGTTTCTGGACCCACCTCTTTTTTGGGGTGGATAGAGAATATCCTTTTCTTTTAAAAAAAATTATAAAATAAGAATCATTTTGCTTCATTCACTATTTCTAAGAATTTTCTGCAGTGTAGTAGTTATGAAATTTATTCGTATTATAAAACTATGGTTTCGAATTTTCACTGTTAGATCCTTTTTTTTTCGGGCATGTCAAAGCATCCACGGCAGCATTGATGTGTTGCTACTAGGCCGAGTTTGGGCTTCAGCCTCCTCATCCGGGATCATGAGTGCTCTATCCTGCTCAGTGCCGCTGCATAGTTAACAAAAGTATTGATGTTAGCTTCTTTGACAAAATCCTTCTCAATCATTTGTCGTGCACTAAGGGTGTTCGCAGATCAGAATTTAGAGCATAAATCACCAATCAGCACTTAAGATTTGTAATGTTTTGAAAGACTCGTCCTTAATAGTGAAAGACGCTAACCGAATAATTCGAGATACCGCAAGCAAAGATCATGTAACCTAATTGACTGCAAGTTAAATAAGCTATGACCCTCTTTAGATCGTAACCAACCACCTAATACTAGGCAGGCTCGTCAAACAGCTATCTGGTTTTGTTGGGATTGAGATTATTAGTTCTTTTCTACACTTAATGGCAGTTTCTCTAAATCTCAATTTGTAACTAAGCTATAACCTTTTTAAACCGTCCAAACCAATCCATTGAGACTAAACAGAGACAGAGTGTAGGTCTGTGCAAGAGGGAGAGAGGAATGATACCCAATACTTAGAGAAGGAAGTGCCAGCAACGGCAGCGTCTGCAATTGCATTGGTGGCATTGAGTAGGATGAGTTTTGGCCGAGGTTTTGCTGCTCCCTTTGTGGATCCCCAGCAACCTTCTTTTCATTTTCCTTAAGCTATTTGTTTCGTCCGGTAAATTTGACAACGTTAGACGTAATGCGAACTGCTTTAGGGAAGTTAATTTGGATCGAAAATTTTACCTTCTTTGCCAATATGTTGTTTTGCTCCTGCAATGCTCTTTCCTGCAATAAGCTTTTCTTCTGTTAGATCACATACATACACTGTGGACACAAGTTTTTTCGAATTCTCAGTTTCCATACGAAGCTCATGCATACAAAATGGTTTTTCGTATCAATAACTTCTTTAGACCAAAATAACCGCAAAACCATGGAGGAAAAATATGTCCAAATGAATGTCCTATATATTGGGTAGGGAATTCTATATGAAAAATTCATTGTATTACCATGCCTGCATGGTTGTACAAATGCAAGATATTACCTTTTTCTGCATTTCTGAAAGGGATTCGTTGATGAGTTGGTTCTGTCAAATTGCAAATGCCAAACTCATACTATGAGAAAGCATAACATTGTTTGCATCTTTCAGCATATATAGCAAAAAATTTAGAACCATTACGATTCACCTTTCTTGATCGTACGTGCTTAAGGGCAGTATCCATTTGTTGCTCCAAGTGTTGGAGCTCTCTCAGACTCATGGGTTCTAGATCTTCTCCAGCATAGTTCCTGAATAATCAATGTGGAACTACGTTACACGATTCTTTTGACCAAAGTGCTGGCTGATAAAGAGCGAAGAAGTATTGTGAAAGAGCACGGGTACGGAAGCTGATTTTTCCATGTCTGAATCGTTGTCCGATTGAAATGAGAATGTAATTTTTTGAAACTACACAACAAAAGTTTCAATCGGACAACAATTGGGACAGATAAAAATCAGAATTTGCACCTTTTTCCATTGTGAAAGACACATTCAGCCGTACCCAATTCAATTAAGTCCATAATTTAAGATTTTGGGAGCCAATTACTTCAATAATTTCCACTTAATTTAATGGCCAGTGCCAAGTTAGCAAAACTAAAAAAAAGATTTCTTATTGTATATCTCAGAGTCCCAAACGTAGTCAACGTAATACCTTATATTTCTTTGTAGGACTTCAATACTATTTATGAGTTTTGTGTGCTCCAGATCAGACTTTTCCTAAATAAAATTCATAAAAATGTTAGAAATGCATAGAGCTCTAAAAGTGTAGAAGAGCAATTGGATTTTACGCGTTCCTGTATAGAAACATTCATAATTCTTCATATTATATATTCCACCTAGAAAATTTTTGGCTCTGCATGTGAAAATCTCAAAGTAGCCAAATCAACAAACAAATGTCCCTAACATAAAATGCAGCGTTGGTTAGTTAATTGGTATGTATTTAACAAACAAATAGCTCCATAACTTATATATATTACCAAGGTCATGTCACCACTGCAAGAAGATCTTCAGATGTGGGTGATTAAAATATATGAGGAGCACACCCAGATAATTGACATTCTACTTGAAGTTAGGGTACAACCTGAAACCTCCTGAACACATTCTCTGATGACCCAATTCACTCCTAAACATAATTCAAATTTTGATTAATAAACTGCCAAATTACAGTAAACTTTCTACATAGGTACCTGCTGTCCAGATTCTGGTGGAATAAGCTGTCCTTCTGCTTGTGCATGTGTCTCATATCTTTCTAGGATACTTTCCATGCTGGTAAGGATAAAAAGTTATACGATGAGGCCAAAAAAAACCCAAAATACATGAATTATGAAGTATAAGGCTGAAGATCAGTTAATATGCCACTTTGAGAACTGAGAATTAAGGAAGAAATAACTAACTGGCAAGTAGAGAATACAAGAGAAACACAAATAAGAGCACTTATAATTAATTGGGAAGCCATTAAGTTATGGGGTTAAATGTTTTCTTAATACAAGGCAGATGTTCCTATGCCCTACTCAATTACAACCATATGTGACTCTCTTTGTATATGGTATATACTGCCAAAGAAAAGAAAATCTTATTTCCTTTTCTTCTTCTTCATAGCTGATTATTGAAAGCTCTGGTGCACAATTTTTATTTCTAACAAATAAAATGCATCTCCCTTTCAGAAAAAAAAAAAAAAAATTCTTAGATGCACGTACTTTCTCTCTCTTTAGCCAACTACGTGGATTTTAAGATTCAAATGTAAGCAAAAGAGTAGTTAGACTTAGACAAGAAAGCTTCTGGCTATAAACACCATCGTAAGTAGTTGCAATGGCTACGCTAAACGACTTGGAATTTTGATGCAAAACAAATGCTTAACCTATTGGGCCAAACAAATAAGTGAATTTTTTTTCTTTTTTCTTTTTTTTCTCTTTGGGTATCAGAATTGACTAATGAGCCAATCTTGTGCACAATCTGAGCCTACTAGCTTGATAGAAGAACTTAACAAACTTCACTCGGGGAGTCTGGAACTTGTAAAGCAGAATGTACAAACATATATATCTTATATCAAAAAAGTTTATGACTCAGAGGAATTGTTTAGAAAAATTGTCCCGAAATGCAAGAAATCTTCAATTTCGTACAACTATGCTGATATTTTGTATAACAATATAATGAAGTAATAAAATGTATTTCTTTTTGCCATGTCACATTTTATGAATGTAATTGCACAAAGTTGAAAGTTAATTGTATTATGGACAATTTTCTCTAGCTACAAACCCATCTTATATAACCAACGTTTATAATAGTCCCGCACATGCGCATAGATGAAGATTATATTTGGAATGCTATGGTCGTGTTGGGATCATGTTGATACATATTATACATTCATTTTAATTCATTATTTTAGTAATCGTACGCCAATATGTTCCAAATAAAAAAGTTATTACTATTGAAACTGATTAAAAGAGAATGATGTAACAATTATTATTTTTCATGAATGAAATGTTATAACTATTATCTGAAGATTAACTTTCATCTCTCTTTGATCATGTTTAAGAAATCATAGCATTAAAAAAAATTGATGCTCTAGCTCCAGCGGCAGAATAAAAATCGCATCAAGTTACTGTTACATCCTAATTAACATAACCCACATGTAGACCTGCCAATTAAAGATCACATAGCCAGTAAGTTACCATCAGAACATTGATTTCCACAAAGACATACTGTATGAAGGCGTGCGCCGACAACATCTAGCTATCAGTTAATACTCAATTGATCAGTTATGAGAATACTAGCTTAAAGAAAAGTTCTAGACGTCCTATCAAATTTGTTTTGGACTGTTGTGATTTTGTAGAATAACTAACGGTGCTTGACAGTATTTGTCTTAGTACCATTGTTGTGATTTTGTAAAATAATTAATAGTCCTTAATTAGTTTATTATGAGATTTTTTCAGAAACAACATATTTATCTTGAATAAAAACCTTAGAATACTTTATATCATGAAGGCGTAATTTTGAGTAACATTAATCATTTTCATATATATAACAATGAATAATTATACAATCGTATCCAATAATTTTGACAGGTTATTTGTTTTTTTCTTGTTTTTGAATTTTTTCCCATCTCAAGTGCACCACCAGCAACAACAACAAAATTTCCAACATCCTAGGTTACAAACCCAATGCAAATACACCGAGCCCCTTGACACAAAGCTCTAGGACCAATTGGTCACATCTTTATTAGCCATTAGCCAAGCCCTTTTCTATCACCTGTAGCAATTCAGAGGACACTATAAAACTGCTAATTTTCTGAGTTTTTCTCCAAGTCTTAGTAATGAGTAGGCCCTGGACTATGAGCATAGCAGCATGCATATATGGGAGTAAGTCATATATACTTCAAATCCTATGCAGTTGAAGCCTTCCACTGCTTATCTCCTTATTTGATGTGCTGTATATTGTCTGATATATTACCAAAAATAACATAAAGTAAAAGCAAAAATAGAAAGAAGAAAACAAGATAGAAAGGACTTGGCTGATGGCTAATAAGTACTAACGATTGTAACATTAATAGGCAAAAGAGGACGCGTGTGTAGTCCTGTGTACTGATCTGCAGTGAAACTTTAGGCCCTTTTAGTACTATTTAAAAACTATATCATCATTTTCCCTCTTTTTTTTTTTTTTTTTTTTGCAGGTGTGCTTCTATTCCATTATGTAAGCTAGAGGAGGAACAATATTAGCCATCAAAGAAATACTAAATTGCAAAAGTGGGTAAGAAAGTAATGATTTTTAGTGTAATGTAAGCTATGAAAAGAGAAAAAAAAAAAAAAATGAAGACAACCAAACAAACAAGGACAGTAATTATAAATCCAAATCAGAAAATATAATAAATTGAAGAAGCTAGCATTCATATAAACATAAGTGCAAATTGTAAGTAATAAAACTATATATATGTATAAAGACATGCGAAGAAAGGAAGCAAAGTAGTGAAAGAAAACCTTGAGTCACCAGAGTACTCAAAAAGCTTTCCTCTGGGGGAGAAGACAATCAAAGCAACCCCAGCATCACAAAGAATTGAGATCTCACGAGCTTTCTTTAACAGACCGGTCCTTCTCTTAAAGAAAGTGACTTGCCTGCTAATCTTGTTCTCGATCAGCTTCAACTGAACCCTACCTCTACCCATTTTCTTCTTTTTTTTTTCACTACTGTGTTTTTCTTTAGATTTGCTGATCTAAAAGAAGGTAAAGGAAAGCAAAAAAGAAATTCAAGAAAACCGTAGTGAGCTAAATTTGGTGGCTTGTTTTGAATGAAATTGCTGGGAATCCCCACAAGAGGAAAGAGGGAAAAAATTGAAGGAACATTTATATGGGAAGGTTTCCGTTTTTGTGTTGGTTTTAGGTGTTCTTTGTTTTTTTTGTATGAAGGCAAAGTGCCTGGCGTATATGTGGGGTAAAAAACAAAAGAAAATAACAGGGAAGAATGTGTACTCTATGTCGTATTCCAGGTGGGTATTTATACTGTATGCCGTATTCCAGGTGGGTATTTTTATTTTTTTTTCCCGTCTCTTTTTCTTTGGGGGAGAAGATAGGTGAATCTCAAAATACTAAAAATGTAACATGAACGTTGATTTTCATATATTCATTCACTTGCTTGCATATTTGTTTTTTTTTTTTTTTTGTCTTGATGATTTCTATTTTTTTTTTACATCATTGTGCTAAATAAATAACATTACATGACTTCAAATAGGTAATAACAAGTATCTTTATCAAACTATATTTAACAATTTATTATTTTCATAAATTTAATTATTTAATAATTCATATCGTTCTGTTATTATTTTAAAATTATTTAAGTAAAATTATTAAATTTTTTCCTTAAAAAATTCTTCCATCCCAATAAATTTTCCATCCTTTTTTTAAATTAAAACTCGGAAATTTTAAAAATTGGAAGAGTAAGTTTTTAACCTCACAATGCCACTAGAGGACTTTAATGATGTATTTGGATTAGTAAGAAAGTGTGAGAAAGAAAATGATAAGAAAAAAATTTTGTAGATATACGAGAAATAGATAAGAAAGAAAATGATATGAAAAAAAATGAAAAAGTTGATGTGAGAAAAAAAGTTACGAGAAAGTAAAATTATTTAAATTAATAAAAAATTCAAAAAAATGATGGAAAAAAATGAGAAAGAATATTGTAAAAAAAAGTTGTGAAAAAATATAAAATTATTTAAATTGATAAAAAAAATAGAGCAAAAGAAAATAACAAAAAAGAAGATAAATACTAAAATTTTAAACCATTTTGTTTTCTTACCATTTTTCACAAAACCAAAGAAGCCATAAAGACTTCAGTTTGTGGCAGTGGCCGGTGAAAGCGATAAATGTTGGGGTTAGGATCTAAAAGGAAAAGAGTGGCTATCAGAGTTATGTGCTGTCGAGTTGTGATTGGAGAAGAAACCGCAGGTTTCATGGAAGTGACATCGCCAACATGATCTTGTCAGCGTCCGGTGGGACCCTCAACTGTCCTCCGCTTGTCTCCACTCTCCCGCATATGGGTATGCGGACGGCGCTCCTTTTCTTTTGGGTCAATTTCCCCTCGTCCTTCCTAATCATATTTACAAATTGCCCAGTCGCAGATGAAACCCTGATGTTTATCGTTTATGATCATCATTTTCTTTATGGAGAATTACATCCAAGTTAACACATAATTTATTTAATATTATTTAATATAATTAATTTTTAATAAAATATAAATTAACATATAATTTATTTAAAAATATCTAATTTCTCATTTATTTTTATCCTGATATACCCACATACTAGACTAATGAGATTGTGCTCATTAAAATTTCTCTTTTTTTTAAATGAAGTCAATATGAACCAAAAGCAAACCAAAATGTCACATTACGAAAAAAATTTTAACAGCCCAATTGAGCTTTGTTTTTATGATAAATTTAAAATATTTGTCAAAATATATATTAAATAATGATTATTATAAAAATAAATATATTTTTACCTAAAAAATATATATATAAGTGCATGTTTTAAATGAATAGGATGAAAACTTTCGAATACAAAATTCACAAGTTTAGGATGATACAGTTAAAAAATAAAACATACATCTAATAGATAGTCTTACGCCCATGTCAATGATACATTAAATTCTTGTATTATATAATGATAGTGAAAATAAAACTATGACTTACAATAAAAAAAATTCACTATTAAAAGAATTTTGTTCAATATGAACTCTTATATATGTGTGTGTGTATTTATTTATTTATAATATTGTCACTTAATTTTATAAGTGAAGACAAGCTCGTTCGAAGTTTGAAGTTTGAACTTATAAAAGTTGATACAAAATTATTTATCGTTTAAAAAATAAACATATGTACTATTTGTTAGTCCAGCAAAACTAATCTTAACATTGGACATTTTTATTAATTGCTGTTTATCAGATAATTTTTATTTTTATCTGATCTAAGATTGTAATTTTCAATTTTTTTTTTTTTTTTTTGCGTAAAAATAAGTTTCACATTATAATAGGCAAAGAAGGGAAGAAGAAGAATGCGGTGGGGTTCTGTTGAAGCATGGGCCTCTGGGGGGCACAAACCTGGACCACAGCAGCGTTGTCGACTTGGTCGTGGCTCGATTACTCTTTTTTGGGTCGAGTAACATTCGCCCTCGGTCATACTTAATTTGCCCCGCACCATCTCCAATAGGAAAAGGACAGATTCCGTCATAAATCTTCGTAGAAAAAACTTTTTAGTTTTACAAGAATAAGTTTAAAGTAATAATAAAATAAGATAAATTATTAACTAATAGATAAAATTATCTCACTATTTATTATTACAATTATAATTATGCAGTTTTACTCTATCGCTATATTACTTGCCTGAAGTCCAAATGTTTAATCTATTGTAGCGTGACTCATACACTGCCGCAGGATAATATTTACTTAATATTAAATGTAACATAAATTATGAACTTGGCATAGCATAAGAACAACTCGGTGGATCAAATTGGTGACCGGTGACTCAAACTCAAAACCTATTCTGTTCATTAAAAAACTTAGTTAAACCATTGACCCAAATTTGCTTAGTTGACCCGGAGATTGAATTGGTCGACCTGGTATACTCGGACCTGAGTTTTTCTTTTCTTTTCTTTGTTCAATATATCATGTTAATTATAAAATTTTGTACTAAATATTTTGTCACTAAAAAATTAATTTAAATTTGAAACACTTAAAAAATCAAATTAAATCTTTAATTCAGTAAAAACATTTTTTTATTTCTAATATCTTATAATATAACTTTTTGCTTTACATTAACATGATTAATTTATCATGACATGGCAATAATTAAATATAATTTTATTCTTGTAATTATGCAAAAAATGTTTATATTCATTTAGAATTCATAAAATTATTTTAGCTATGAAAAAAATATATACATAAGCATTGTAAAAATATTAAAATGATTGACTCATTCAACTTATTGGTTAAACCAATGATCGAACCTTCTATCTGGGTGGATATTACTATGATTATTTGCGACACGCTAGGGATTAAATCTCCTTAATTGATTTTTCCCCTCAATTGTGGACGCAGACTAATGTACTGCACTATAAGGCGAAAAATAGCATATCATATTAGAACAACGTCTATTATTTAAATGGAACCCGTGATAAGTGGAGTAATCTTTATTAGTAATAGTAGAATCAGAAATTAATTACAGAAAAGTGTTGAAGCCTTTTGTTAGAGGGAAATTAGGAGAAGTAAACTAAGGTGGTGAATTAATATTAGTCATTATAAAAGAAGCAGAAAAAAAAATAAAATATACATATATATATATAAACGACGATGAGTTTTATTCATAAATATCTCACTAAAATGGGCATACTCCACAATAGTAAAAAGAAAAAAAAGTCTCGATCTTATAAAATAAAATACTCAATTCTTTACTTAAAAATAAGCCAAACCAAGCCTAAAACAAACTAGCTCCCAACTCGCCTAATACGCGTCCCAAACAACTCCATAAGCGTATACAATCACTAGTACTCCATCGCTATTGAAAATGAACATAAAAGGGAATTGCCAAGAGGACGATAATTAAACGCATAACCTAGTAGTCCATCATTTGATTTAGAACCAATGTGATGAATCAGTAGGTCAAAAATTAGCTTCCAAGGATCATTTCTTCGCACAAATTGGACTGTTGGGGGATCGATTATAGGTTTTTTTTTTTTTTATTTTATAAAAAAATAATTGTAAAATAGTGGTCCCATGGCGTCAGTGGAAAATTTTGTTTTTAATGTATACATTTTATGCATGTCTGTGCCTAAAAGACCCAAAAAGTCCCGGGGACCATTATGCACAAATTAGCTCATAGAATTAAAATATCTATTATAGAATTGCTCCGTACAAGAGCTTCACCAATCTTCACAACACATTGAGGACCATTGTACGAATGCTCAAAAACCCAAAAAAAAAAAATTCATAATAAAAATGCAAGATAATATTTTTTTTGAGAGAAAGAATGCAAGATAATATTAGAAAGGAAGAGATGATAAGCATGTATAATATATAATTATGTAATATGTGTGGAATTAACAGAATCATTAGTCCAAGGGATGTCGTTCTCGATGAAATATTGAACATTCAAACCTGTGATCCAACCTTGTCATGTCACGACACTGAAAGAAGAAGCTTTTTTTTTTTTTTTTTCTTTTTTACATTATCCTACATACGATGTTGGAAAGATAATTTGACCCTAAGTGAGCTCTAATGCCCTAATCAAGACTATAGGAGACAATGTGCAATGCAAAAATACAATCCCCAGATTTTTGAACCCTTTGTTACCTTAAAGTAAACACATTAAATCCGAAAAATTCAACACCCCCTCCCCTCCCCAAAAAAAAAACTCGAAGGAAAATTTGCAGACAAAATAATCATGTCATTAGCAAGCAAAAACAGAGACGTGAACCTTGATTGTTGGCCGCCAGTCACCTAGGCTGGTGGTAGAGTTGTGTCTATACTATATTTGATTAATTAGTTGGTTTTTTTTTTTTTTTGGGTACAGATAATTAACTAGTTCTGGATATTTAGAAACAAAATATAACTATAATCTACATATGATGGGGATTTAAAAAAAAAAACAACAAAAACAAAAATTGACGTTTCAATCTATCCCTTGGATGATGGAGAAGGTCATTTTTGTTGTGGTAAAATCCTATTCTTACTTAAAATGAGAGAATAAGAGCGATGTTGAAGTTTTCTACCTTTTTTTTTTTTTTTTTCAAGAATAAGGAAAAGATAAATCAAGCTGAAGTTATTGCATAAACTTTATATTAATATCATACCATAACATTTTAAGCAATTTTGACATGTGAGTATGCATAAAATTTTCATGACAATTGACCATCCTTTTTTTCATTATACATAAGTGGAGGAATCTTTGATTAGAGAGAATTAAGGAAAACAAAGATGTACACTCCCTCAACGTGTGCGTATCTGTCATCTTCTCGAACATTATATCCATTATACCGACCAAGAAAAAAACAAATCATATATAAAAAATTATAAGCATATTATATTAAGAATAATGCTATTCGTCCTAAATTAAAATCATGAATTGTACCAAATATATTCAAAAAAGAAAATTAAATTAAATTAGGAAAAAATATATTTAATAATTTTTGCACATTTTTTTTAATTTCATCTTTTTACTTTTAAATATATTTGAAACATTTAATCATGATGTTCAGTTGGGATGAATATTGTTACTCTTATATTAATTTTATGCATCCCACCAAAATGATGGATTCCGGAATAGTTGCACACCCAAAAGAAGGGGCGGTGATTGAAAATACTCTTTAAAGTTAATGCGAAGAGACAAACAACGAGGTTAGAAGCCTAGAAAGAAAGATTCTTGGCCTCATTAGGGGAACTTTATCATGTGTTCTTGCATCAATGCTGTGTACACCAATTATTCTTCCAAATCTCCTTTGTCATGACTCTATATCCTTCATACAATAAAACTTGATTTTGTTTTTGGAGCGAACTCTGCAAGCATACATTCAGTCTCATTGAATGCTTTGACAGAGAATTAAACCCACAATTTTTGGTATGATAATGAACAATCTCTTTACTAATGAAAAATAATGTTAGGTACTTTGTTTTGATTATTGATGATCCATCGTTGTTTATTGATCCCCCGTAAGTTCTGGGTTTCTCAAGTTGTCTTACATGTTCTGCTTGTATTTGTCAATTTGTGTCTCCCGAGAGGGAGAGAATAAAAAAGAGGACCACACAAAAGGAAATCCAAATCATTCCGATATTGAAAAAGTAAAACCCTCGACGAGGACGCATGACACTGCAGATGAAATAATTAGGGCTCATTTAGTACTATAGAGGGGCCCAATAAGACTCGAGAAAATGACGGAAGCCATATTGGCTGATGGGTTGACAAGGAGGCCCACTGAGAACCAGGAAGATTGGGCCTACAAACCTTTTGAGCTCAAAGAGGACCAGCCATTAAACACGTTGTCCTCTTTTGCAACCCAAGATGATTCCCTCTCCCTTTCCTCGCTGGTGGTGTTTTTGTCTTTCCATCTTTTATTACAAGAGATGAGCCCCAGGTTGTCCCTAACACAACAGCTGTTGTGAAGTGGACTCCGATGAGTTGGTTGGAAGTGGGTATGTTTATGAAACAAGAGAGTTATTACAATATAAGAAGAGGAGGCACTTAAGGATGTGCTTAAATATAATTATGTTTTTAGTTTTTGTAATTACGATTTTATTTTTTATAATAAAAAAATAATTAAATATATTCTTTTTTTCGTAAAAAGTAGAGATATAATCGCAAAAAATAAACAAATGATTGCATAAAAAATAAAAATATGATTGCATTTAGACATATTCTTGAGTGCTTCCTCCTCTCGTACTGTAATTTTTTTTTATCAAATAATGCGGCTCAATCCCAATCCTGGCCTACTTTTTTTTTAACCGTATTATATATTTTTTTTAACCCTATTATAAACCAAACTGAGTGTCTTGACCCACCTCATTCTTGGGGTTGACAGAATATATATACATAGATATATATATATATATATATATAATTATAATGAGAATTATTTTCCTTTTATTCATTATTTCTAAGAACATCCTGTAATCTAGTAATTATGAAATTAATTCATACTATAAAATTATGGATTTGAATTTTCACTATTAGATCCGTTTTTTTGGGCACGTCAAAGCATCCATGGCAGCATTGATGTGTTGGTACTAGGCCGAGTTTGAACTTAAGCCTCCTCATCTGGGGTCATGAGTGCTCTATCTTGCACGGTGCCGCTGCATCGTCAACAAAAGTATTGATGTTAGCTTCTTTGACAAAATCCTTCTCAATAGTTTGTTGTGCACTAAGGATGTTCGCAAATTGGAATTTAGAACATAAATCACCAATCGGTACTTAAGATTTGTAATGTTTTGAAAGACTTGTGCTTAATGGTGAAAGACGCTAACCGAATAGTTCGAGATGCTGCAAGTAAAGATTATGTAGCCTAATTGACTGTAAGTTATATGAGCTATAGCCTTATTTACATCGTAACCAGCCACCTACTACTATGCTGGCTCGTCGAACAGCTATCTGGGTTTGTTGGGATTGGGATTATTAGTTTTTTTCTGCACTTAATGGCAGTTTTTATAAATCTCAATTTGTAACTAAGCTATAACCTTTTCAAACCGTCCAAACCAATCCATTGCGACTTAATAGAGACAGAATGTAGGTCCATGCAAGAGGGAGAGAGGAATGATACCCAATACTTAGAGAAGGAAGTGCCAGCAACGGCAGTGTCTGCAGTTGCAGTGGTGGCATTGAGTAGGATGAGTTTTGGCCGAGGTTTTGCTGCTCCCTTTGCGGATCGCCAGCAACTGTCTTTTCATTTTCCTTAAGCTATTTGTTTCGTCCAGTAAATTTGACAACGTTAGACGTAATGTGAACTGCTTTATGGAAGTTAATTTGGATCGAAAAATTTACCTTCTTTGCCAATATGTTGTTTTGCTCCTGCAATGCTCTTTCCTGCAATAAGCTTTTTTCTGTTAGATAACATACATACACCATGTGTTGTATTTGGATGTGGACACAAGTTTTTTCGAATTCTCAGTTTCCATACGAAGCTCATGCATACAAAATGGTTTTTCGTACCAATAACTTCTTTAGACCGAAATACCCGCAAAACCATTGAGGAAAAAGATGTCCAAAGGAATGTCCTATGTACTGGGTACGCAATTCTACATGAAAATTTCATTGTATTACCATGCCTGCATGGTTGTACAAATGCAAGGTATTACCTTTTTCTGCATTTCTGAAAGGGATTCGTTGATGAGTCGGTTCTGTCAAATTGCAAATGCCAAACTCATACTATGAGAAAGCATAACATTGTTTGCATCTTTCAGAATATATAGCAAAAAATTTAGAACCATTATGATTCACCTTTTTTGATCGTACGTGCTTAAGGGCAGTATCCATTTGTTGCTCCAAGTGTTGGAGCTCTCTCAGACTCATGGGTTCTATATCTTCTCCGGCATAGTTCCTGAATAATCAATGTGGCACTACGTTACACGATTCTTTTGACTAAAGTGCTGGCTGATAAAGAGTGAAGATGTATTGTGAAAGAGCACGCGTACGGACGCTGATTTTTCCCTATCTGAATTGTTGTCTGATTCAAATGAGAGTGTAATTTTTCGAAACTACGTAACAAAAGTTTCAATTGGGCAACAATTGGATGGATAAAATCAGAATTTGTACTTTTTTTTATTTTATTGTGAAAGACACATTCAGCCCTACCCAATTCAATTGAGTCCATAATTTAAGATTTTGGAAACCAAC
Source organism: Carallia pectinifolia (assembly GCA_037832335.1). Lineage (NCBI taxonomy): Eukaryota > Viridiplantae > Streptophyta > Magnoliopsida > Malpighiales > Rhizophoraceae > Carallia > Carallia pectinifolia. The sequence goes on from CM075443.1 coordinate 20,363,584, forward strand.
TACTTTGACAATTTACACTTAATTTAATAGTCAGTGCACGGTTAGTGATACTGAGAAAAGGATTTCTTAATATGTAGCTCAGGGTTTCAGACGTAGTCTACGTAATACCTTATGTTTCTTTGTAAGACTTCAATTCTAGCCACGAGTTTTGTGTGCTCCAGATCAAACAAGTTTTCCTAAATAAAATTCGTAAAAATGTTAGAAATGCATGGAGCTCTAGAAGTGTAGAAGAGCAATTGGATTTTACGAGTTCCATGTATAGAAACATTCATAATCCTTCATATTATATATTCCACCTAGAAAAATTTGGGCTCTGCATGTGAACATCTCAAACTAACCAAATCAACAAACAAATGTCCCTAACATAAAATGCAGTGTTGGTTAATTCATTGGTATGTTTTTAACAAACAAATGGCTCCATAACTTATATATATTACCAAGGTCATGTCACCACTGCAAGAAGATTTTCAGATGTGGGTGATTAAAATACACGAGGAGCACACCCAGATAATTGATATTCTACTTGAAGTTAGGGTACAACGTGAAACCTCCTGAACACATTCTCTGATGACCCAATTCACTCCTAGACATAATTCACATTTGATTAATAAATTGCCAAATTACAGTAAACTTTCTACATAGGTACCTGCTGTCCAGCTTCTGATGGAATAAGCTTTCCTTCTGCTCGTGCATGTCTCTCATATCTTTCTAGGATACTTTCCATGCTGGTAAGGATAAAAAGTTATATGATGTGGCCAAAAAAAACCAAAATACATGAATTATGAAATATAAGGCTTAAGATCAGTTAATATGCCACTTTAAGAACTGAGAATTAAGGAAGAAATAACTAACTGGCAAGTAGAGAATACAAGAGAAACACAAATAAGAGCACTTATAATTAATTGGGAAGCCATTAAGTTATGGGGTTAAATGTTTTCTTAATACAAGGCAGATGTTCCTACGCCCCACTCAAATACAACCCTATGTGACTCTCTTTGTATATAGTATATACTGCCAAAGAAACTGTTATTTCTTTTTCTTCTTCTTCATATTTGATTATTGAAAGCTCTCGTGCACAATTTTTATTTCTAACAAATAAAATGCGTCTCATTTTCAGAAAAAAAAAAAAAAACTTAGATGCACGTACTTTCTCTCTCTTTAGCCAACTACGTGGATTTTAAGATTCAAATATAAGCAAAAGAGTAGTTAGACTTAGACAAGAAAGCTTCTGGCTATAATCACCATCGCAAGTAGTTGCAATGGCTACACTAAACAACTTGGAATTTTGATGCAAAACAAATGGTTAACCTATTGGGCCAAACAAATAAGTGAATTTTTTTCCTTTTTCTTTTTTTTTTTCTCTTTGGGTATCCGAATTGACTAGTGAACCAATCTTGTGCACAATTTGAGCCTACTATCTTGATAGAAGAACTTAACAAACTTCACTCGGGGAGTCCGGAACTCTTAAAGCAGAATGTACAAACATGTATATCTTATATCAAAAAAGTTTATGACTCAGAGGAATTGTCTAGAAAAATTGTCTCAATTGATGAGTCGAAATGCAACAAATCTTCAATTTTGTACAACTATATTGATACTTTGTACAACGACATAATGAAGAGATAAAATGTATTTTTTTTTATTGTTTTACATTTTATCAATGTAGCTGCACAAAATTGAAAGTTGGTTATATTAAGGACAATTTTCTCTAGCTACAAACTCATCTTATATAACCAACGTTTATAATAGTCCTACATATGTGCATAGATGAAGATTATAGCTTATTTGGAATGCCATGGTCGTGTTGCGATCATGTTGAAACATATTATACATTCATTTTAATTCATTATTTTAGTAATCCTACACCAATATGTTCCAAATAAAAAAGTTATTACTATTGAAACTGATTAAAAGCAGAATGTTGTAACAATGATTATTTTTCATGAGTGAAATGTTATAATTATTATCTGAAGATTAACTTTCATCTCTCCTTGATCATCTTTAAGAAATCATAACATAAAAAAAAATTTATGGTCTAGCTCCAGCGGCAGAATAAAAATCGCATCAAGTTACTGTGACATCCTAATTAACATAACACACATGTAGACCTGCCAATTAAAGATCACATAGCCTTAAGTTACCATCAGAACATTAATTTCCACAAAGATATACCGTCTAAAGGTGTGAGCCGACAACATCTAGCTATCAGTTAATACTCAATTGATCAGTTATGAGAATACTAGCTTAAAGAAAAGTTCTAGATGTCCTATCAAATTTGTTTTGGTACTGTTGTGATTTTTGTAGAATAATTAACGGTCCTTAACAGTATTTGTCTTACTACCATTGTTGTGATTTTGTAAAATAATTAATAGTCCTTAATCAGTTTACCATGAAATTTTTTCAGAAACAGTAGAAACATCTTGAATAAAATCCTTAGAATGCTTTATATCGTGAATGTGTAATTATGAGTAAGATTAGACATTTTCATATATGTAATAATAAATAACTATACAATCACATACAATGATTTTGATAGGTTATTTATTTTTTGATAAATGTTAATGGTCACACGAATTTTCCATACAAAAGTGTCATATTGTAACAACAAACAGACTTTGTGAAACTGTAATAGTGAAACGTGCAACAAAAAAAATATAATTTTTTTTAATTCACTTTTTAACACTGTAGTTGTACAAAATTTATAAATTTATCTATTGTTGTAGTATGACCATAATATGACAAATTTTTTGTATGCTTATGCAGGGGAGCCTTTTATTTTTTTGAATTTTTCCCATCTTAAGCGCACCACCAACAACAGCAACAGAAATTTCCAGCATCCTAGGTTACAAACCCAATGCAAATACACAGAGCCCCTTGACACAAAGCTCTAGGACCAATTGGTCAGATCTTTATTAGCCATTAGCCAAGCCCTTTTCTAGCACTTGTAGCAATTCAGAGGACACCATAAAACTGCTAATTTTCTGGGTTAAACTCCAAGTCTTAGCAATGAGTAGGCTCTGGACTACAAGCATAGCAGCATGCATATGTGGGTGTAAGTCATGGATACATCAAATCCTATGCAGTTGAAGCCTTCCACTACTCATCTCCTTATTTGATGTGCTGTATGGTGTCTGATATATAACCTAAAATAACATAAAGTAAAAGCAAAAATAGAAAGAAGAAAACAAGATAGAAAGGACTTGGCTGATTGCTAATAAGTACCAACGATTGTAACATTAAAACACAAAAAGGACGCGTGTACTGATCTGAGTGAAACTTTAGGCCCTTTTAGTACTATTTAAAAACTATATCATCATTTTCTCTCTTTTTCTTTTTTTCCAGGTGTGCTTCTATTCCATTATGTAATCTAGAAGAGGAACAATATTAGCCATCAAAGAAACACAAAATTGCAAAAGTGGGTAAGAGAAGTAATGATTTTTAGTGTAATGTAAGCTATGAAAAGAGAAAAAAAAAAAAAAAGGAAAAAAGAAAACAAACAAACAAACAAGGACAGTAATTGCAAAACCAAATGAGAAAATATAATAAATTGAAGAAGCTAGCACACACATAAACATAAGTGCAAATTGTAAGTGTGTGTGTGTATATATATATATATAAAGACACGCAATGAAAGGAAGCAAAGTAGTGAAAGAAAACCTTGAATCACCAGAGTACTGAAAGAGCTTTCCTTTGGTAGAGAAGACAATCAAAGCAATCTCAGCATCACAAAGAATTGAGATCTCATGAGCTTTCTTTAACAGACCAGTCCTTCTCTTAGAGAAGGTGACTTGCCTCCTAATCTTGTTCTCGATCAGGTTCAACTGAACCCTACCTCTACCCATTTTTTTTTTTCACTACCGTGTTTTTTTTCCTTTAGATTTGCTGATCTAAAAGAAGTTAAAGGAAAGCAAAAAAAGAAATTCAAGAAAATACTAGGGAGCTCAATTTGGTGGCTTGTTTTGAATGAAATTGCAGGGAATCCACATAAGAGGAAAGAGGGAAAAAAAAATTGAAGGATTATTTATATGGGAAGGTTTCCATTTTTGTGTTGGTTTTAGGTGTTCTTTGTGTTTTTTTTTTTTTTTTCTTATATGAAGGCAAAGTGCCTTGCGGACATGTGGGGTTAAAAAACAAAAGGCAATAACAGGGAAGAGTGTATACTTTATGCTGTATTCCAGGTGGGTATTTTTATTGTTTTTCTGTCTCCTTTTCTTTGGGAGAGAAGGTGGGTGAATCTCAAAATACTAAAAATGTAACCTGAACGTTGATTTTCATACATTCATTCACTTGCTTGCATCTTTGTTTTTTTTTTTTTTTTTTCTTGAAGATTTCTATTTTTTTTTTTTACATCATTGTGTTAAATAAATAATATTACATGACTTCAATAATTAATCACAAGTGTCTTTATTAATTATATCTAAAAATTTATTTTTTTCATAAATTCAATCATTTAAAAATTTATATCACATTGTCATTATTTTAAAATTATCTAAATAAAACTATCAAATTTTTTTTTTTAAATTCTTCCATCATAATAAATTTCAGAACTGTTTTTTAAATTAAAACTCGAAAATCTTAAAAATTGGAAGAGTAAGTTTTTAACCTCACAATGGGACTTAAATGATGTATTTGGATTAGTAAAAAAGTGTGAAAAAGAGAATTATATGAAAAGGAAGTTCTATAAATATATAAAAAATAGGTGGAGAAGAAAATAATATAAAAAAAAATGAGAAAACTGATGTGAGAGAAAAAGTTGTAAGAAAATAAAATTATTTGAATTAATGAGAAATTAAAAAAAATGATTGAAAAAAATGAGAAAGAATATTGTAAGAAAAATTTGTGAAAAAATATAAAATTATTTAAATTGATAAAAAAAAGAGTAAAAGAAAATAACGAAAAAAAGAGATAAATAATAAAAAATTTTAACATTTTTTTCTTTCACCATTTTTCACAAAACCAACGAAGCCATAAAGACGTCAGTTTGTGGCGGTGGCTGGCGAAAGCGATTAATGTTGGGGTTTTAGGATCTAAAGGAAAAGAGTAGCTTTCAGAGTTATGTGCTGTCGAGTTGTGATTGGAGCAGAAACCGCAGGTTTAGTAGAAGTGACTTCACCAACATGATCTTGTCAGCGTCCGGTGGGACCCTCAACTGTCCTCCGCTTGTCTCCACTCTCCCGCATTTGGGTTAGCCGACGGCGCTCCTTCTCTTTTGGGTCCATTTCTCCTCGTCTTTCTGTCTGCAAATTGGCAAGTCGCAGACGAAACCCCGATGTGTACCATTTATAATCATGATTTTCTTTTAACGAAATATCAGTTAATACATAATTTATTTAATATTATTTAATATAATTATTTTTTATCGAAATACAAATTAACATATAATTTATTTAAAAATGACTAACTATTTATTTACTTTTAATTTTTTAAATTTAATTATTTAACAATATATCTCACCGTATACTTATATATTAGTCTAATAACTTTATGTTCTCTAAAATTTTCCTTTTTTTTTACCTTTTTCAAAAAACAAATTCAATGAGAACCAAAGGTGAAAAAGAAATTTCTCTTATTATAAATATAAAATAAATATATACCTTAAAAAAATATATACGTGCATGTTTTTAAACAAAAAGGATGAAAACTACCGACTATAAAATTCACAAGTTTTGGATGATCGGATTAGGAAAAAGCAAAAAGAACATTCATCTAACAAATAGTCTTATGCCCATGTCAATGATATGTTAAATTCTGGTTGTATCCATATAATGAGGGTGAAAACAAAACTTATGACTTGTCCTTTATGAGACACTTTGATGATTAAAATTTAATACTTTCATCTTAATAGTTGTGAATTTTAACACTGGGAAAGGTGGTATAGGGTTAATGAAAATATTAAGAGTTATTCTCATTGCGTACTTCATAATTTAACGAATTTTTTAATGGACCAAAACAAAAAAAAAACTATGACTTGCAATAAAAAATTCACAATTATAAGAATTTTGTCAAGAATATGGTCAATATGAAATATATACATATATATATATACACACACATATAATATGGTCATTTAATTTAACCGATGAAGAGAAGCTTGTTTGAACTCATAGAAGTTATACAAAATTATTTGTCATTTTAAAAAATAAATATATGTACTATTTGTTAGTCCAGCAAAACTAATCTTAACAATTGAAATTTTTATTAATTACTGTTTATGAGATAATTTTTATTTTTATCTGATCTAAGATTGTAATTTTCACATTATAATAGGCAAGTGAAGGGAAGAATAAGAATGGGGTGGGTTTCTGTTGAAGCATGGGCTTCTGGAGGCACAAACCTGGACCACAGTTGCGTCGTCGACTTGGTTGTGGCTCGATTTCTCCTTTGTTGGGTCGAGTAACGTGCACCCGTCGGTCATACTTTGGCTCGCACATCTCCAATAGGAAAAGGGCAGATTCCATCATAAATCTTTGTAGAAAAATTTTTTTAATTTTATAAAAATAATTTTAAAATAAAAATAAAATGATATGATTATAAATTATTAGATTGTTGAATTTATTAAAAAAAATTATTTAATATTCTTAAATATAACTATATTATTATTTATTATTACGATCATAATTATGTAATCTTACTCAATCTTTATATTACTTGCCTAAAGCCCAAACATTTAATTTATTATTACGTGACCTATACACCACTGCAGGATTATATTTACTGAATGTTATATGTAACACAAATTATGAACTTGGTATAGCATAAGATTTCTACAATCGTACCTGAAATTAACATGCTCAGGTCGCAAAAAATGTCTTCGTAAAGATTGATTTAAAGTTGTATAAGTTTTACTTTTCTTTTGACCACATAGTGTGTACATCTCGTGTATAAGCGTATACGATTATTAGTAGTAACCATCACTATTGAAAATGAACATAAAAAAGGGAAATTGTCAGGTGGACGATAATTAAACGCGTAGCCTAGTTGTACATCATTTGATTTAGACCCAAAATGATGAATCAGCAAGTCAATAATTAGCTTCCAAGGATCATTTCTTCGCATAAATTGGACTGTAGGAGGATCGATTATAGGTTTTTTTTTTTTTTTTTTAAATGTAAAATAGTGGTCCCATGGCGTCAGTGGAAAATTTTTGTTTTTAACGTATAGATTTCATGGATGTCTCTGTCTAAAAGACCCAAAAAGTCTGGCGGACCATCGTGCACAAATTAGCTCGTATAATTGAAATATCTATTATATAATTGCTCCGTACAAGAGCTTTACCAATCTTCACAACACGTTGAGGACCATTGTACGAATGCTCAAAAACCCAAAAAAAAAAAAAAATCATAATAAAAATGCAAGATAATATTAGAAAGTAAGAGATGATGAGCATGTATAAAAAATAATTATATAATATATGTGAAATTAACATAATCATTAGTCCAATAAACGTAGGGGTTTATAGACTTAATACTTTATTTAAAATTAGTCAGGTAAATCAGGTCAATTGTAAGTAATTGTGCTATTTATTTATATTTTATACAGGTTCTTCCGACATTTTTATATTAAGTTTATATATAGAATTTATATGATTTAATGAATTGATTTCTTTCGCTCAAAAAAAAAAAAAAAAGTCCAATAAACGTAGTTCTCACTGAAATATTGAACATTCAAACCTGTGATCCAACCATATCATGTTTCCACACCGAAAGAAGGAGTTTTTATTTTTATTTTTCACATTATCCTATACAATGTTGGAAAGATAATTTGACCCTAATTGAGCTCTAATGCCCTAATCAAGACTACAGGAGACAATGTGCAATGCAAAAATACAATCCCTAGATTTTTGGCCCCTTTGTCACCTTAAAGTAAAAACATTAAAACCGAAAAATTCAACCCAGAAAAAAAAGTAATCGCAGCAAAAATTTGCAGACAAAATAATCCTGTCATTTGCAAGCAAAAACAACCTAGTTTGTAGGCCACTAATCAGCTAGGCTGGTGGTAGAGTTGTATCTATGCCATATTGATCATTTTTGTTAGAATCGGACCGGATCCACCTGTTGTACCGGTTTAACTGGTGACCGGCCAAAGGTCCAGACTGGTTCATGATAATTTTTGACACTTAATTCAGACAAGCCAAAACCGGTCAAGAATAAGCAAAAATCGGTGAAAAATTAGACCGGTTCAATCGTTCAAATCAAATAAAAGGTTTAGAAATTATAATTTGATTCCAAAGTTTATTTAAATTATAATTTAATTTTTAAATGTAGTTAAAACTTTCAATTTAGTTCTAAATTTATCAAAACTTTCAATTTAATCCTTAAAAATAAAAAAATTAATATTTAAACCATATATAAGTATTATTTTTTTAAATTACTTATATATATATATATTAATAAATACCGGTTCAACTAATTGAATCTTAACCTACTAATATTTTCGGTTCGATGACCGGTTCGGTTTCGACAACATTGATATTGATTAACTGATTTTTTTGGGGGGGTACAAATAATTAACTAGTTCTGGATATTCAGAAACAAGATATAACTATCATCCATATATCATGGGGATTAAAAAAAAATTAAAACTAAAATTGACGTTTCAATCTATTCCTTCGATGATGGAGAAGGTCATTTTTGCAGTGGTAAAATCCTACTGTATAATAACACTTGAAGTCTTCCACTTTTTTTTTTTTTTTCAAAAATAAGGAAAAGATAAATCAAGGTGAAGTCATTGCATAAACTTTATATTAATATCATACCATAACATTTTCAGCAATTTGTACACGTGAGTATGCATAAAATTTTCAGGACAATTGACCATCCTGTTCTTAATTATAAGTGGAGGAATCTTTTTTTTTGGGTACATACTGAAAAAATAAAAGATAAAAGTAAACTAAAGTCTAAAAAAACTGCTTCTTGGCAGTTACCATCTAAGAATAATCTAAGCCCCACCGGCAGATAATAGAGTAACTGTGGAGGAATCTTTGATTAGAGAGAATATTAAGGAAAACAAAGATGTACAGTCGCTCAATATGTGCGTGGCTATCATATTCTCAGTCATTATATCCATTATACCAACCAAGGAAGTAACAAATCATATATAACTATATTATAAACATATTATATTAATTACATCCATCCCACAAAAAAGATGGATTCCTAAATAGTTGCACACCCAAACGAAAGGAAAAAAGGGGGGCGGTGATTGAAAATACTCATTTAAAGTCAATGCGACGAGACAAACAACCACGCTAGAAAGAAATATTCTTGGCCACATTAGGGGAACTTTATCATGTGCTCTTGCATCAATGTGGTGTACACTCATTATTCTTCTAAAATCTCCTTTGTCATGACTCTATATCTTACACATAACAAAATTTCATGATTTTGTTTTTGCACCAAATTACTCTACTAGTACATTTAGTGTCACTGAATATTTTAATGGTGAACCGAACTCATAACTTTTGGTATGATAATAAATGATCTCTCTATTGGCACATGACGTTAAGTGGTTTTGTTTTATTTATTGATCCATCTTTGTTTCAACAATATCGACTTCCTTTCTTTTGGAATATAGCTAGAGTTGAACTTTTTGGCTGAAAATATTATGCTCCCCCCCACCCCCGCCCCCCCCACCGGGCTTCTCTTGTTGTCGTACATGTTCTGCTTGTGTTTGTGTCTCCCTTGAGAGAAAGAACAAGGAGAAAGAAAGAAAAATAAAAAAGAAAATGGACAATAAATGGAAATGCAAATCATCCCAATGTTGAAAAAGTTAAAAAAAAAAAAAAATGTAAAACCATCGACGAGGCCGAATGAGACGGCAGATGAAATAATTAGGGCTCATTTAGTATACTATAATATAGAGGGGCGGGGCCCAATGAGACTCAAGAAAACGACAGAAGTCATATTGGTTTATGGGTTGGCCAACGAGGCCCACTGGGAACCACGAATATTGGGCCTACGAAACTTTGGGCTCAAAGAGGCGAGGCATTAAACATTTTGTTCTCTTTTGCAACCCATCATCCGCTGTTCCTGTCCTCGCAGGTGGTGTTTTTGTCTTTCTATCTTTTATTTCGAGGGGTGGGTCCCGGGCTGTCCCTAACATAACAGCTGTTGTGAAGTGGACTCTGTCGCTCCGATGAGTTGGTTGGAAGTGGGCATGTCTATTCTCATAACGGCAAATTTTTTGGCCAAACAAAAATAGTTAAACGGTATCTATAATATAATAATAAATAATATTTATATAACTCTAACGATAAAATATATAATAAAAAATAATAAATTATTTTTGATTTATAATTTATTATTATTATTATACAAATTATAATCGTTATTACAATATATATATTATTTAACTAATTCTCCGTCTGCCTACCTAATGAAGCCGTTCTCATAAATAAGCAGTGCAAGCCCAATCGTGGCCCACCTTTGTTTAACCTTATTATAAGGCAAATCGACGTGTCTAGGCTAGACCCACCTCATTTTTTGGGTTGGTTGACATTTTTTAATCATAGAACGAGAATCATGTTTCATTCATTTACTGTTTTTAAGGACTTTGCTATATCATTTTACGTGATAATTTAGATGAATTCAACGTGTATTTCACATATTTAATTCAAATTCAAATTGTTATACTATGCAATTTCTCTTGGCTTAAATAGGTTGGGTGTTCTCGTTCTAATGTGAGTTTGAAAGATTTAATGACCGTCTACTGCGAGACTCAGATTTGATAATCGTTAAGTGGATTATAGGGGAGTTACGCTCAGGTCTATTAGTATTTGATTAGTAGATTTTCCTTATGAGAGAGATTGAATGAAGACTTCAACGGGTACTCTCCGATCTCAGCTCACAACTGCAATAACTTACATACCGACAATACATATTTTTTTCTTTATTCAACCAAAAACAAAAAAGACTTTGCTATCATCTAGTAATTAGAAAAATTTTTCCGTAATAAAATATGAGTTTGAATTTCCGTTAAAACTTTTACTAGAGTTAGCTAAACTCTTTAGGAGTAGTTAATGACTTTTATTGAGTACTGAAAAGTATTCTATTCTACGAATTTAATATAATATAGTGACCCAATTTACTACATCAATTGTACTGTTTCTCAAGGCTGTAGCGAAAGGAAATTCTAACATGCAATAAACATGAATAAACTTTTTGTACCTTCGTAGGGTTCCATCCGATTTGCAGGCCTATGAATACAAGAGAGAAAACGAACATCTTTGTCATCAAATGAAGGTATAATCCTTGATGTCGGATGATTTTTTTCTTTTTTTTTTTAGTTTCAAGGGAGGGTCAAAACCATATTCCATTTAGGGGAATGGGGGGTTTGGAAGAGGTTGGGGGTTGAGATTGGTTATTAGACAAACGTTTACATGAATAGCAACGTTGTAGTATTGAAATCGGAAAAGGTGGGTGGCCAAATGCTCATGGCCACACAGCATCCAAATGATTTTTAATTTGCGTAACGAGACTCATATTTTGTACAACCGTAATAATAAAAAGTGATACGAAAAAATATTATTATTTTTTATAATTTATTTTTTTAACTACCGTTGCACAAAATATGAGTTTTATTGCACAAAATAAAAATGTTTGGATGCTATTTGGTCACTTGAGTTTGGCCATGTAATGGATTCCGATTGAAATATTCAACGTGTGTCTAATATTCATCCGACATTAAGGATAATATGGATATGCTAAAATTGTGTTGGCGAGAGAATGATAAGATCCTATTCCAAACATTAGGTCCAATTAAACACGAAACTAATCTGTCACATCCATTCTAATTTGTCATGTGGAACATGCTCATCTATTCTCGGATGCGAAGTGTAATTTAAATTCTTTCTCTAAGCCTACCTATATACTTATGCGTGGCACTGCTCAGTCAAGTTACTCAAAACTCAAAAGTTGAAAAAAAATTATATATATATATATCCTATAGTCTGCAGATTTGTTAGTCAAAAGTAATTTTCTTGATATATAGCATCCTTGAAAGCCGCTTCTGGAAAAGATAAGACTAATCAGTCTAAAAGAAATAGAGCTAAATAGTAGTCTTGCTTAACTTTTTGCGAAATACTTATTAGTTTCCTACTTGCTTTAACTATAACATTACAGGAATATCTCAATGTAACAATAAATTTACTCTGTTTGATTTTAAAGTCATGAATTCGAATCACGAAAATAACTTGTTACTTTGGAAATAGATGTTCATGCTTTATGTCACCACATCAAGAACATATATTTTTCTTGAAAATTCATTATTCACAATATTGCCAACACCAAGAAGCAATTAGCTAGAAGTAGGTCTCTTTATGATAAATAAGTCACACAGCACAAAATCTCACAGCATCCATCCAGGAATGAAGCCATTAACTTGCTGGGCATGAGTACTTGTGGAAGTTATTTGGTCTGAGCCTGCTGGATTGTACCTACATGGATAATAGGAAACCAAAAGGAGTCAGAAAGTTATCAGAACAAACACTAGATCAATAATCAACAGATTTTTGAAAGGAATTGAAAAATATTCAGGAATTAAATTTTCACAGTTTACCCTATTTGCAATGTGGGGTTGCAGTCCAAATGATGGAATAACCCATGAGATTGGGCTTGCTGGTGACCATAAGACATGTTTTGCTCACTGCCTTCCCATGTTGGGTGAAGGTTACTTCTTGGAGTAATTTCATCCAGCTGCCAAAAATAGTCAATTGATTTTTTTCAGACATCAAATCATGAATAAGTATACTAACTGAAACTGAGTGGGAGAGCATGAAAGTTATATGATAAATTAGAAGTCTCACAACTCACAAGATAATGCTAATTGCTAAAGCCAAACATCTACTTAGAAGAAGATAGCAAAACTGTGGTATGATATGAACTATTCTACTTGTACAGTTTGAGAGCTGTTGATAGATTATGCAAGTATGTATAAATGTATGAACTTGCCAAGCACGAGCAAGCGACACTTCTTAGGGCTTAACAACATGTATGATAAAATAGAACCAATCTTAAGTTTTAAGATTGTAAATAAATAGTCAAAATCAGTTTGAAAGTATAATAGAATTCAAATTAATAGGTTTTCAATTGTTTCAAATTAATCTAGAAGTATATTCAGTAATTCTAGTGAATAATCAATCAGGCTTAATTCAAACCCTTGAGTTTTTTTTATTATTACTATTTTTAATTATTATTATTATTTTACTTATTATCTATACACAAAGTTGCAAGGTTTAAGATATTACCTTTATGGTCAAAGCTCTATTAGCTTCCAACAACAGCTGTTCCTGTACTTAAAAGACCAGTCAATTAGAATTTGAAGCAGCATGCAACTGAATTATATGATGCTTTTAGGGTCATTTGAATAATTAAGTACCTTGTTTTGAAGATCAGCAAGCTGGTCCAGCATATGCTGGGTCTGCCAAGCATTATGGAACATTCATGGTGTCAAACAAATTGTAAAAGAAATGCACAGACAATCTGCTTACAAAAGGTGAAAACTTATATATATATATATATATAGGCCAACAGATAATGATTGGATGAAGAAGCCAAGCCAAGGGAAGAGAACATAAATGAAAAATAGATGCAAGTCATTGCTCAACAAGAAAGAATCTCTATGATTGAAGACAGATTGCTTGGGTAGAAAAAAAGGCTGAAAACAGCCCTAATGCAACACCAGCTTGTTGCTAGCTCAGACCACAAGACCCCACTTTGCACCATCTCTCCTCTGCCCGGCTCCCAAGTTAATCTTCATTTTCCCATCTTCTCCAGTAATCTACTCAGATTTCTCCCTGTTTTGGGCTCTCACATTTTTCGTAACAATGCATGCATGCAAATTACAGATAAATAAACAGATAGTTTAATGTTGGAGAAATAAAGTGAAGTTCCTCTGACCTTAGTGGACCGAACTTGCTTCAATGATCCCTCTAACTGGCGCTCGAGCTGCTCAAGCTCCTTAGTATTTAGAGGCCCCAATTCCTCGCCAAGAAGGTTTCTACAAACCAAAGAAAGAATCTTTTTGTGAATAAGATTTCCAATACTTTGAGCTCAACAATGAAGTTATGTATAATCTCTGAAATACTTTATCATGCAACCCAGTAGTTATACACTTGAAAACAATGCAAACTACTTGTTATTCCTATTTCCTTGCCTTTGAGTTCGCTGTAGTGCTTCATGTCTGGCTTTCAGTTTCAAGTACTCCCGATAGCTGCTCTGTAATGACACCAAAAAGTGCATACAAGACATGAAATTAAGCTATGTCAAGTGTTAAAACAGTTATCTATAAGCTCTCTCATTTGTTTTTTCCTCTTTTCTTTTGATGTGGTTCCAAGGTTAGAAAATATCAAAGTCCAAACAAAGACATAACTAAAACTTAACCACTGGCCATGTTCTATGATGTACTACACGATCCAACTTCATGCAAGACAGAATATTAAAACTTACTTCGAGCTCTTTTGCAGGTCTGTTCACCTCCACTGCTCCATAGCTGCACTTTTGATACCTTTCCAGCGACTTGAGCATGCTGAAAAGGAGTGAGAAAGGCAAAACAACAATTCCCTTGTGAGGCCCTTATTTATCTTTAACTATCACAAACATTTATCATTATGATTAAGTAAATAATTAAGGTTTTAGATTATGTAATTAATTAGTGCAATTGATTTGATGTGAGTTAACTCAAAAAAGTGCTTGTTCAAGTCATTAGTAGCAGTTCACATTCGATCTTATGAAACACTTAACTTTTTTTTTTTCTTTTCCTTTTCTTGGAGAATAGGATTGGAGGTTCACATAATGGCCCAACTACTATAACATGTGGAATAATAGAATAGTGGAAGCCTAAATGTATAAAAATTTAGAACCGATATTCCATAATCTAGATCACAGGCATTTCCAAGGAATGGAAAGGATTTCAATACAATTAAATAATATATTTTTTTTATCATGATATCTATTAGACTATGAATTACACAATGTAGTTCTTCTACTTTCCCATGAATCTCATTCCACCATCCTCCATAATTTGAAACCCAAGATCTCTAAGCTGAATGTCTTTACTCTTAATCAAAGAGTGTTTCTAAAAAATTGTCAACTTTTTAATTTTAGTAATCATTGGAGGGTTACAACTGCAAACAAGCAAAAAGGTTAACCAATAAGTGTACATCTCTAGCGCCAACATGCCTCAGCAGCATTTGCATGTAGGAACTGTTGAAGTTGAAGTCCAACAGATAAAAAATTAGTAGTAAAACTTGGTTTGTGTTTCATATGGTAGAAAAAACCAGATAAAATATGACATGTACATTGAAGTGCTAGGTAAATATGACACTCAAACTTTTTATATAGCAAATATTAATACTAAGTGAACTGCCTGGCTCAACGAGATTTAAACCTTGCTCGGAACAATGCTCTTGTAATTAGCATTGTCAACACAAGGTTGTGATCTCTATAAAAGAAGAGCTCAATGCATTGATTGTAACTTTCGAATATTCAGTTTCCATGAGAATGCATTAATGAATGAACTTTTATAAGGAGCTTGCAAAAGGAAGTCGACATGACAAAAATTATATATGATGCTATTCTTATGGTTGCTTTTTTTTTTTTTTTTTTTGTCTTAAAGGAGCGTCAAACATCATATTATAATTAATAGAGGGAAAATTTAGTAGAGCTGGGGGTCGAAGTCGACCTCTTCCGACCTTTTTCCTAGTATAATAACAATGAATCAAGCAATCAGTTTGTTATTTATATGTTTGTTATTAGATGTTAAGCTTAAATATTGAAACCAATTTTAGATCTGTAAGTGGCAAGTAATGCTATGGGTGCAATCAAGTGTATCGAATACAACCCTTAATAGCGATCAATGCTGCCAAAAATATACATAAAATATTGTCACAATAAAACGTAATCAATTAAAATGAAATACGATTTATATTATTATTTTTAATTAGATCTCCTAGTCGTTATACAATAGAAATATCAAACCTCCAAAAAGAGAAAAAGGTAACTGCAAACCATAATCAATCCCTTTTAATAACCTTTCAACAATATTTATTAATGCAAAAGAAATTTGAACATATTGCACTTTGTGTTTATTGGAAGAAGTGTCTGTGTGTCCCGGGAAGAACTTTCTATTTCTAGCAGATAATACATGCACTGTAAGGGTTCTTACATGTCTCCACCTCTCTCTCTCTCCCTCTCTCTAGAAATTAAAGTCCAGACTTTACACACTGGTTAGAGCAAGAACTGAAGATTTTTTGCTAGAATTTATCATTTAAAAATTTAACTGCAGACTCCAGACTTAGGAGAAAACGTTATTGATGACTAGTTATCTTCGCCTCTTATGTTTGTTCCTGATCAACACTTTTGTTTCCCAACGATCAACTAAATGTTAATAAACGAAAAAAAAAAAAATCAGGAAAAAGGTTTTGTAAGCAAAAAAGCAAAGATCTTTAGTCTTAAAATTGCAAATCAATATCATCAATCAAATATGTTAATGCAGACTTTAACATAAAGAGTTCTGCAGGCCTGGAACAAACTAAAAGATTTGACAAGCGATTCAGAGATCACAGAGAAAAAAACTAACTAAACATGTCAGATCAGACAAAAAAAAACCAAAAATTTCACAACAAAAACAAACAATCAAAGGAATTACAAACAAATCCACCCTATAGGCCGAGAAGAAATTTTACAGTCAAAAATTCAAGAAAAGGAAGGAACAAAAGCAGTTCAAGAAACCTAAGTCCGTTAGTTTTTTAAAAAAACAAGAAGATAACAAATTAAGGACGTAGATCCCACAAATCTTGGAAAGTGCTACTGCAAAAAGTGCATACAGAACACATGGCGAGGCAAGATGCAAGATTTACACGCGGATTTGCGAGAAAAATTAAGAGAGAAGAAAAGGGTCATACTTCGAAGTGCTACAGAATTCGTAGAGCTTGCCGCGGTTGGAGAAGATGATGAGAGCAACTTCAGCATCACAGAGAACAGACAGCTCATAGGCTTTCTTCAACAACCCATTTCTCCTCTTTGCAAAAGTCACCTGCCTGTTTATCTTGTTCTCAATCCTCTTCAGTTCCACTCTCCCTCTCCCCATATCCCCAAATCTAAATCATCAGAAAACAATAATAATAAAAAGGGTAAAAAAAATCCAAACACCAATTAATAACCCTTACCTCCTTTATATATATATATATATTGTATATATATGTATCAAAGTTCTTAATTATACATATATATTGCATAATTTTCTTACTTCAACCTTTTCTTTTCCTTCTCCTGTAACTCTTGTTCTTGTTCAAGGAAAAGGGTGATGTTGCTTTAATCAGTCAGTGCTCAAATGCAACCAAAAATGTAAAAAACTAGAGAAAGTTGGATACTTGGAAGAAGAAACCCTAGAGAGATAGAGATAGAGATACAGAGAGAGAGAGAGAGAAAAAGAGAGGGAGAGCTGCAAGCAACCCAAAAGAAATGAGCAGGAAAGAAGTCTACAGACTGCAAAGAATGGAAGGAAATTAAAGGGAGAGAGAGTTTCAGCAAGTAGTTCTTGGGGAAATTGAGGTTCTTCTGCTCTCCTTTCTCTTTTCTTTTCTTTGTTCCTTTACCTCTCTGGTTGTCACTCTTAGATTCTCTATCTTTCTCTTTCTTCCTTCAACGTCATTGAGTGTTTTTTTAATAATTTGTTTCACGAAAAACCTAGAAACTTTACGCAAAAAGTTTCAAATAGATATAAATTCTTATATAATTGAATTTAATAAAATTAAAAAATAAATAAGTTATTAAATACAATTAGATGAAATAAATAAATTGCGTAATTACGTAATGGTGCTTAATTTCTTTTATGTTTCTTTTTTATCCTCAAGAAGTATTTCCATCAATCCTACACCACTAGAAATGCAAGATACAGTTTATTAGGGTTGGTTGTTCCTTCTAATTTCATGAAACCAAATTTCCTTTTCTTGGTTACACTGTTGCTTTTTCCTATAATACATTTCCATGTCCACACTCATGTTAAATTGCTGTTTTGCACGCGCCATTGCACGTGGGATTGCAGAATTAGATTGCAGAATTAGAAGGTGAGTCAGACGCGCCGGTGAGAAAGAGTGTGGATAATTAATTGGAGGAGCTTTGATGGCTGGATTGTTATTTTTAGGTATCATTTCTTACTTTTCTGGTTGTCTTCGGGAGTAGCAGACCGTCGTCGCCTACCTTAAAAACGGATCTTTGCGTGTCGGCTTCCTAGTGGCTGTCAGTCTCTCTCATCCTAACATTTTGTCTCTTTTTAAAACCTTCACGGCTCTTATCATTCAAAAGCTACAAAACCTGATTTTTCTTCTTTTTTGTCTGCATGTTTACTGATTAAAAGGAGAGCTTGATATTTTAAAATTATTATAATACTTTTTTAATAAAAATAAAGAAATATATCTCATTATTTTTTGTGTTAAAAAAATATTGCTGTGATTTTAAAAAATTTTTTATCCGACAATATTTAAGAGACAAGAAAATTTGGATTTGCATCCGTCCTCCTCTTATTAACCTCACACTAAAATTGTCCTTCAAAAGTTTGTTTTGTGGGACTGTCTTATTACAAAGTTATTTTGATGATCTTCATGTTTTTTGTTTAACTATAAAGTTAATTTCGATGATCATCATGTTAAATTATAGTTATCATTAAAAAAATTATTACATAGTTTCGCTCAAATAACACCAAAATAACAACTTAGTTTCATTAAATGATATCTAATATTTAATTTTTTTATTTTTATAAATTCAATCATTTCATATCATTCGAAAGCTCTTTAAAACTTTTTTTATCATTAATGGACATTTTCGCATCAATTGGCCAACATTCCACATGTGCTACATCATTGATCATTCCATGTTGCTTTGAATGAACATGCCTTTCTTGTCTCAAGTGCATGCATAGAGGTGCAAATTGCTTTGGATTAGGCGTGTAATTCAATCAAATGTGGAATATATACTCTAGAAATTAACCATTTTTGTGACAAGTATAGATATATGTAGCGTGATATACCCAAAATAGAAGGCACCTATTATTCGTTGAGTTTCTTTACTCAAATCCCATTTTAATAAGTGTTGGGGTCTTGGGTTTTGATGGCTTGTCAACAGTTCATATGAACTTTTCCCGTATTAATTTTCATAATTATTATCATCTGTTTTTGCTTTAATATTGATTAGATTTTGTACGATAATCCCTTCCTTGATCTTTCGACTAGTTGGCTTGAATTTTCATGCGTACATGAGCTTGACGCAAATTTTCTAATCTAATCATAATTATAGGTTTTTTACTAAAGATGTTCGGTCGAGTGTAAAATATTAATAGAGTAAGGTAAAACAAAAATGTCAATTATTATGATATTGGCAAATTTTAAGAAGAGTTAACTTGGCCTTTAATTGGCGTGGAATTATTCATCTTTTTATGCAAATCTTACATTCCTCCAAGAATCATAACAGCATATAGATGATTAAATCTGACGATTACGTAAAAACAACACTAATCGTAATCACATTCCTTGTTTATTAAGGTTTTTTTATGTTTGGAACAAAGCTTAGCTGGAGAAAAGCACCGTTCACCAAAAGTTCAGTAGCAGGATAGGTACCAAGGACTTTGGTGCCAAAATTAGATAAGTAACAATAAATTGACCCTTCGTCATCCTACAATAATGGTAGTAATATTCATGGCAATTGTAATAAATGACCCTTTCAAAGCCGGGATAGGAAGAACTTTGTAATTGTAGACAAAATTCCAAGAGTTCCAACCATCATCGCCATCACTGACTCCCACAAATATTTCAACTTTTGTGCAATGTATAGACATGTAATTGTATGCAAGTAATGCCAAGACGCGTTGTAGCCGCTCTTTTAAGAAAATTTTGAGGATTATATTTTTGGTTTTGGGGCCATAAAGAGGGGATGAAATGAAGTAAATGTGATGCTTTGCTTGATTTGTAAGATAAAGAACATATTGTGCATGTGAATTTGCAGTTAATTTGGTTGACTTGAATTGTGTATGTGCAACAGTCCAACAATTCATTGCCGAATTTGGTAACCCATGTAGAGATGTGGAAGCATCCCATGGTTAGATACTTTTCCTCATTTAGATGCGTGGGGAGGTTCAATATCATATCGGCCACACAAAAAGAAAAAAACAAAGAAAAAGAGATAAGAAAAAACTGCCCCCATTTGTTTGTGGACAATTGTTAATACATTATTATTGAAAATTGAGAATGTGGTGTACTTCCCTCAACCGCAAATTTTAAATATTATTAATTAATAGCAAATTTGCATGTAATTCTAACGTATGTTTCTAAACTGCAATTATAGTTTCAAACACACTCTATATATGCTACAAATTACTATGTTTTTCAAAGATATTTTAACAAATATATTTGAGTATTGTCAGGTGACCACAAGTTGGATTAATTTATCTAATGTTTCATTACTTTAGTATGTATTTTGAAGCAACTTGTATGGTGCACGCCATTACGTTCAAGCAATCTACATTTGATAGCACTTTTGCATTACTATGGCTAATCACGCTCCAAAATTAGGTGGTTAGAATTGAATACATCTCATACTATTCTGTATGAAACAATGCTTGGTATAGGAAAATACGAATGGATACAATATTCCTGTTTCTTAGAAACAAGAAAAAAGAAATGCGAGCCTAACCCCACACATGTGGTGGGTGGGTAACACAAACTATCACCTATTATTGTAATCTAATAGTTAGGAAATTCATTCGTATCATGAGGTGATGAGTTCGAATCTACACTGAAACATTTGGTAAGAATAAATGTATGTTCATTATCGTACAGTTGTGAAAGTAATTAGGTGATCATTTCTGAACCTTATAAATATGTCCCTTCCAATAGTTTAGTACAACAGTCCTCATTTACTGTATGCAATGAACATGATGAAATAGCGTAATCCTTTTTAGTGGGTTTATGGGTGCCACCATACTTTCTCATTTTTTGAAAAGAAAAAAAAAAGATTAATGACACTCACTCATGATTTGGTTTCACAAACCTTGCTTCGACTCAAATCCCGTGCCGAAGTTACGTATATATAGTCTAAACATCCGAGTTATTTTATTACTTTTAAAAATTTACCGCATCTAAGTTATTTAACTTTAACATGGTGCGTGAGAATTTTGCAAATTTTGGCTCTTTTCTACAAATTTCAAATCAACCCAATGATACGTAGGTTTTATGTTAAAATTAAAAAATTTTAATTGAGCTCCTACCAAAATTATGTTGACATTTCTTTCATTAGTTCTCCACCGCAAAGACCATAAATGAGAAATTAAGCGTATTACTTTCAATATGGATTAATTAAAAAGGCGATTGGTTCGAGAAAATATAAGCAAGTGACATAGAAACGCGGGGTAATCCTTCAACTTTCCGTCCAATTAGGAGGGCAATAATGCTTTTTTTTTTTTTTGCTTAACCAAAGTGGTCGTAGCTCCAAAAGAGATAAGGAAACTCTAGTTTACCTAATTACAATAACACAATAAATACAAATGAACACAAAAATATTTTATATTATATACAAAATATCATTTTATATAATTATCTACTATATTATAAATTTTTTATACTTATAAAATATAATTAGTTTAAAATAAATTAAAGTAGATTTGTGTTCAATAATAATTTTTTCTCATTTTTAAGGACATCCAAATTATTAGGATTTACAAAATTCGAATTTAAAAATTTCATATTTTAATGTAAAAAAGAATGGGTGTAATATTTATAAAAAGAAGATCAAATAATCCATTGGGTGTCCATTCAGAGATGGATAAATTTCCTTTTTACCCTTATTTTTAGGGATATCAATATTTTTAATTTTAAACCTTTAAGTTTTTTTACATTTGAGTTCTAAACCTTTTTGACATTTCATTTGAGTCCTAAACCTTTTGATTTCATACTACATCAGTCCTTTAAATTACAAAAAGTGGTCAATCGATTAATAAATGAATTTAACGTAATAAAAATCATTTAAAAAAGGTTAAATACATGAATTAA
Organism: Carallia pectinifolia; assembly: GCA_037832335.1. NCBI lineage: Eukaryota > Viridiplantae > Streptophyta > Magnoliopsida > Malpighiales > Rhizophoraceae > Carallia > Carallia pectinifolia. Next base: position 20,385,620 of record CM075443.1, read on the forward strand.
ATATTTTTTTCATCAACAAAATATGCACATTAAATATTTTTTTAATCAAAAAATATTCGAATTAAATATGTAACATGTATATTTTTTATAGAAAAGACATTCAATTCATATATTTAATCTTTTTTTAAATAATTTTTTGTAAAGTTAAAATCATTTTTTAATAAATTGATCACTTTTGGTAAACAGAGAGACTGATTTAGTAGAAAATCAAAAAATTTAGAATTCAAATAAAATGTTAAAAAAGTTTAAGATTCAAATGTAAAAAAAATTAAAAATTTAAGATTAAAAATATTAATATCTCCTTATTTTTATATAAAGGATCTAGAGATATATTTTTTATTGTATAATTTATAATTTAATATATCTAATAAAAAAAATAAAAATAAAAATTTTCACGTGTTAATGTCTGTCGTAGTGGAAAGGACTTTTTAAGAAAAGAACAGCATAATCATGCCGTGTGATCCTCCCATTGGCTGTCATGCATGGTTCCCAGGTGATTGACGCAGACGTTTTCATGGCGGACCGGTGCTCCTCCTAGCTTTACGCCGTTGAATCTGAACAGTGACCACTCTTGGAAAAGGCACGTGGCGAGATTAGACAGCGGCAGCACGAACCCGAGCACCCATTGGCGAAGGCATTTGTCGTTTGTCGGAGGCGTGCTCCACTGTACAATAATTGGCTGTCTGGTTTCCGTTTTCTTTGACTTAATTTTGTTGATTTGACATCAGAAATTAATAACCGAACTTATATATATATATATAATAATAATACTACATAACTTTATTTAATTATCTTCAAAATAATTATATAGTTTAGTCTAATAAATTTAATATTTCATTTTTATATTTATGAATTTAATTATTTAAAAAATTATATTATTTTATTATTATTTTAGTATATATATATAAATATATATAACAAGTTTACGTTAGGCACAGCAGGCACAAGGGTAGTCCAAACGATATAATGTATGCGTGTCTCATCCAGGGACGCGGGCTTCCGCGCCGACCCATCACTCTATGGCTCTTACGATCCTCCTCTTCAGATAAAAACAAATTAAAAAAGTATAGAAGACAATGTAATTGATCTATAATAAATATAAAGTAATTTAAATTATTATATTATAAAAGATATATTAATTTTTTTAAAAAATAAATTATTAAATGTTATTAAATTACCTATATGTTTAACTAAACGTGTTCACATAATTTTACTTAAAAAAATTAACACTGTAATTAAAAAAATAAAACTACGTTCCGACTAATCACAAATAATCAACGCAATGAAAGTAGTTTCTTATCCCGATATACTTTATACAAGCTACCTCTCTTTCTCCCTACTTTCAAATGTAAAAATGTAGTCTCTAAAAATAGAAATAAAAATGCAATTCAACAACTTTATCATCAACAAGGTAAAACCTCTTTCTAACAATAGATTTATTATAAAAAAATAAAGAAGAATCAATTGAAGATTAACTATAAAAACTCTTTCAAGGTTCAAATTTTTCCTTATTTTTCCATTGTTTATACTTTTTTTTAATGGATGTTTAATTGAGGATGGTAATTTTTATCAAAAATAATGTCAATTCTTTTTTTATTATTATTATTGTTTACGGGCTTTAAATTGTTACAAGATGTTAAATAGGATAAGTCTTTAAATTTCACAAAAATTATAATTTCTTGACAAACTCATGGACCTTCCAATAATAATTGATTTTATTTTATTTGTGTTCTTTGAAAAAATGAAAAAAGAGAATCAAACTATGTTGATTGCCACTTTTCTTCATTTTTTTTGTGTGAATAGAACACGAATATAATCTGAAATCACATAAATTTATTTTATCATTTTTTGATTTAATTAGGACCCACTTAAATTTTTGTTTTCACTTACATCTCAAATTGAGCTAACTTTATTCAATTTTTAGGTGAGTCCAAGTTCAAATTCTACGGGATTATGAGCTCAATAAAATAGAAAACTTTCCTTGTTTAAAAGGTTATATATTTTGGAAAATGTAACGTCAACAGAAGATGTAATGATATATACAAACAGAAGGTCTTAATGAAATGACAAGCCTATGAGCATAGACCACTAGTAGTGGCTTACAAGCATGACAATCACATTAGTGAAGCTAGTCAAAGATGGCCGTTGCCTGCACTTGATCAAATCCAATACGTTAAAAACGTGACTTGTGATAAACTATGTCTCACTCTTGAGGTTCCCACTAGTTTTTAGTGGCATGATCTGAATCATATCCAACTAAGAATTGGCCCACAAGGCCGAAAGGAAATGAAGGTGATTTCCCAATAGAGTTGACATAAGGGGGCATTTCTTGCCTAAAGAGGTTTTTGTTTAGTGAAGTTTATCATGAATTTAAGCTATTTGCGATCAGCCTTTTTGACCTGTTTTCCAGAGCTATGCTATGCGAACCATCCTCACCTTCTCATTATGGTTCATGAAGCCAAGATGCAGATGTTGCAAGTTTGCAGACACAACCTATTTAAAGGACCTAAGCCATTTTTTGCAAGTTCGTGCAAGCCGAAGCTGAGGCAAGAGCAACAACATGCCAGCTCAGAGACTGGATTGAAACCTTCAGCTTACTGCCAAAGGTGGAAAGGCATAAAAAGGAAAAGCTACAAGCAATTGGGATTTGACCAACAAAGGGACCAACATATTTCCTTTAGCTTTATTAGCAACTTGACAGAGGATAACATAGTTGCTGCACTATCTGGAATCGAAAGCAGAGTTCAAGCTCGTAGATTTTCTTACACGGGAAAAAATGAGACCTCCATGATCTACTTTAACAAATATCTGTAACCCATATGGTAATCCAGAGTCCGGAAATTTATTACTACCTGGCGACGACAGTAAGAAGAGAATAAAATGCATTAATTGTGGATAGGCACAAAGAGAAGCTTTTTTACAAGAACTAACTATAACTATGTTGAAGAACCTCTGGAGCAATCGGGGCAGACAAAGCGACCTCTGGCTTGACATTCGGTACATCTGGTAGACTTGATCTTTGATTCACCACGGAGTGATTGATTCAAGTCATCCATAATATTAAAACCAAATGATCCACCTGCTTTGACTAGTCCAGTTCCTCTACATTTTGAGCAAGCTATCATCCTCAGATCACCACATCTCTTGCACATCCCCAGGGAGCTACATAAGGACTTGAACAATCAGCATAAATACTATATATATTGTGAGTGTATGATTCTAAACATCTACTTGAGAACGTTATACCTCCTAGGATGGATACCATATGCTAACAAAAATACAACTGCTTAGTTGTAGACTTAGTAACCTCAACAGTCAACACAATCGCAATTCAGAAATACTGAGAGGCCTGGGGAGCTCAAAAAGGTTCAGCGTAATAACAGAGCATTAGCTTATACAATTGGAAATCCAGGGTCAGCTAACAGGACCGGAAATAGAAGTGTTCCAAATCACCCCCTTCCCCGGGGGCTTGCACTGTGCCTTCCATGAGATCCAAGCACCAGCCCTTCCATGAAGTGCAAAGTACCAGCTTTTTCATGGGATGCATGGCCTCATAAAATTGAATTTTTTAATCAGAAGAATGCACAATAGACAGAACCAGGAATGTCTATCCTTATGCATCACTCAACCACAAGAGGCATCTTGATAAACAAACAACAATTTCAAATAGAGCCTATGCCTCAACAACATCAGAAGAATGACAAGAAAGAGTCGTGAAGCCTCGTCATTTGAAATTAAAGTTCAATGAAAGCGCGTTAACACCTTGAGCTGGTTACCGTAGTTTCATGCCTATTGATCACAAGAGATGAACGGCAAATGGAATTTTTCACCAAGGTTAGAATCAATAGTTGTCAAGGTCATATCTTTGCCATGAGCTCTACAGTAACTTATCCTTTTCAAAATCAACCTTCAACAGCTCAAATACCTGATCTTGCAATTCCAAGAGTCGCAGGCACAAAGACACGGTCCAATACATACTAGCATTAAAGAAAAAAAAAAATGCAAAATTTACTCAGCAGAAGGTGTACAGGATAATTGGAACTAGATATTGATCATTCCCTATTGTCTTCCCTTTTTAACACTTTACAGAATGCTTTGAACCTCAACTGAGTTTTCCCTATTCTATGAAAGGCAGACTATTAAATCACTACAAAATGCCACAAAACGTGTGGATTGAGCCCGAATAATGAGATTTCCGATATGTTATAACAATTCCATATTCACAAAAAATCACTGCCACACCAAATTCCACACAGGGATTTAGATGCAATCACCAAGTACGATTCCAACCCAGAAACAGAGAACAACAACTACCACACCATCCATTTGGTTCAATTCTAACAAATACGCCACGGAAGGAACATTTATCAGAACCACAGGACGCAGATTGTACAAGAAGTTTTCAGCTTTGTAGTAATTTATGTCGCAAAGTGGACATAAACCAGCCACACATGACCAAAACTATTGGGAACAAACATTAAAGATCAACCCATTAGCAACACCACAGAAAAATAAAAAGTTCCCAACTCGGAGCGACGGAACAAGGAAAAATGGCAATAACCCAGAAAAGAAGAAGCGAAAGTGAGTCAGAAAATGCGAGAAAGAATTTCTTTTGATATCCACTTCGCTTTTTTTTTTCGGTTTTTACCTTCTCTGTGAAGCAGAGATGAAAGAGTCAATCTTTGGGGCTGCAAGTGTGGCAAACAGGAGCAAAGTTCCCACCCCGAGTCCAGCCACTTCACTTGCTGTTATGTTATCCATTAGTAGTTTTTTCTTTTCTTCTGTACACTACATACATGGATGGTCTCACGCCTGTGCTTTTCAAACTTTAACTAGTCTTTCCAAACAACAAAAAAGGTAAAATTATTAAAAAGAAAAGCCTCTTGGGTCTGTCAAAGACATTGGGCTCAACTTTTTGGGTCTGTGTTCTTCTCCTCTGGTAATCTGGAGCCTTAAAGCCTTCTAGGTTCAATTTTAGCTGGTCCATGGAATTTTAGTCAGACTGCCCATCTATCCTTTTTGCCGCTTTGCTCACCTTTTGGGTGTTTTTTTTTTAAATTTAAACTTCCTTGAGGAATTCACACTCTTTTTTTTTTTTTTACAATTCTCTTAAGTTGTTTATAAGAGTTATTAATTTTCTTGGAGTATTTTTTTTTATGGGCTTAGATACTTAAATGTCCAGACGCCTTTTAAATAAAGGGTTGTGAATTTATCTACTGTCTATAGAGCAGATGTATATGTGGTCGTTAGGTCACAGAGAAGATTTGGGTTTGATCCATACTTCTTCCAAACTTCTCCTCTCCTCTTGTTGAGTTGACATTTTTCTTATAGACCAAAAAAAAGGGGAGGGGTTATGAGCCCTTTTACAGCTTCCTTCTCTCTTTATTTTTGTGAAAAAAGATATTCATATCAAACTCACGTCTCGTCTATAATTTTTTGTTTATTAATTTAAAATGATAAATTATTTAAGAGCATCACTCATGCTTTAGAACGAAGATCTTGCCTGTAAGTTCAACCGTTAAGTAAAATCTCAAAGTCATATATTTGTTCATAATAACCAATCATAATACATGTATTGATGTATATAATTAACCGCTACCATATGCTCTGAGAAAATGTATGCTCCATGATGCGCATAATTTGGAAGGCATAACATTAAATTAGAAATTTATTTGTATATAACTGTAGAGGAGATCATGCAGAATAGATTCGGAATGAGAATTGGGATGACAGTGACCGCCCCCACTTTGCCATGTCGCCCTTCCTAATTTGGACCACCCCTTCCAAAGGAAAGATTTGCAGCTTGATTCTGCATGGCCATCTTGTTGCAGTAATAGCTTGTGTATGGATCATCTAGATCCCATAGGCCACCCCATAGCCCTCCATCCTCTGTCACAGAATCAGCACAAGATGCAACATCCTGATACATCACAGGCAAGCATTGATCCTCCAAAATGGGGTACATGAAAAGCATCTGCCGCTGTCTTTGTGCATCCTGCAGCATCTCTCCATCACCTGCAGTATTATGGTTACTGTCGACCATTTTCATGTCATCATCTTTATGCTGTTCTAGCTCCTGTTTTTGTTCAATAGTCTGTCGTTTTTGTTTCAAAACTTCAGCTTTTTGCTTCTCTTTTGTCTGATGAGAGGATTTGTCTTTGTTCTTGAAATGGGTCCTCCAATAGTTCTTTATCTCATTGTCTGTCCTCCCAGGCAAGTATCTAGCAATAGTTGACCACCTGCATATAATCATATACATATATAAAATCACCATAATTTTGCCACTGCATGTAGTCTCCTGTGTTCAAATTCCCATGGAAAACATCTTCTTCTCTAGGCTATAAAGAGCTTTATGAGTAGCAATTTTATTGAAGTAAAGGTAGAACTAAAGGGTGGAATTTGGGAGTAGATGAAAAATAATTAATTTGAGGAAGATACATTACTTGTTGCCCCAGAGAGCATGCAACTCAATAATAATTCCCTCCTCCAGAGGTGTAATTTGACCTCTTTTAAGGCCAGGCCTAAGGTAATTCACCCACCTTAGCCTGCAGCTCTTCCCACTTCTGTTTAAACCTGGAGATATCGACAACAACAGTAACAAAACATACATAACATATACAACAACAACAACAACAAAGTCTCAATCCCAAATTTGGTCGGAGTCCGCTACATGAATTCATTATCGTCATTTCTTTCTGTCGTATAATAAGTCATCTATAAAACCTAGCTGTTCTAAGTCATTTTTAACTACTAATTGCTAAATCAATATAGGTCTACCTCTCCTAAGTCATTTGTAATATTGTTTTACCTGCAGTGCTGGCCACAGAACTCCACCTTCCCTCTCCATACAACTTTACATATTCGCTAAGCAACTTATCCTCATCAGCAGTCCAAGGACCCTTCCTCCAGCCTTGCTCTGAGAGCCCCCAACCCATCATGGCCACAATTGCTAGTTTTACTTTCACTTCCTCTTCTATATATCTTTGTCTCCAAATTTTATGGCATAATTGAAGCGCACAGGATTCCCCTTTTATACATGCTCTCCTCAATCCTTTTCATTGACAGAGTTGATGGATGATATCATCAGCACTAACGTTTTATAAATTGAGTAAAAAGTGTTGACGGGTCCAATATATATAGATTTCCAATTATCATTAGCAAGGGATTTTATTTTTTTAATTAATTAGACTCGAATTTGAACCCTCGTACTACAAACTTCAGTACTAATTAAGATATAACTCATTATTAAAGTATAATTATATTTCACATCTATGCCAATCACCGTGCATCAAGGTTTTTTTTTTTTTTGGTTTTTCCTTTGAGGAGAGTGGATCAAGTTTGATTGCTAGTTACCATACACTTCCTGGAAATTTCTGTTAGGAACAATAAATACTATCACTGACACTAATGGATTAAGTGAAAAATGTGGATGCAAATTAAAGCAGTTGAATATAAGACTTCTAATGATTCCCAAACTAAATATTTTTCTTTTCGGTTACATCCCTTATATATGCAGTGACACGGTAGGACAGTCTTATACAATCAAAACTCCTAGTTACGTACTTAATCCTACCAAGTTTTGTCCATGTCATAACTAGATTCTGGAAAGGATTGATTAACAGATAGTGGGTTGTTGTTTCCTTGAAAGGGGCTTATGCTCCAATACCACTGTGTCACCTGTTGATACTAAAGTTCCTTACAATCATGCTTTGGACATTGTTTAATGTTAATGACGCTTATTTTATTAGCATAAAGAAGCTTCTAGGTTGCTATTTAGAGTAATGGGGTTACTTGAATATTTGACAAAAGAAGATTTGGACGAATCCTTTACTTAACACCTGGCGCGGTATGAATTTGGGCATTATTTTACTTAATTGGACTCTAATTATTTATGCTCAAAATGACTATTTATAGGCATTGATGGTTAACAATTATTTGATTAATGTAAAGTTAACAAAAGATTTTAGAGAGAGCTCTAGATCTTGTTAAAAGATTAGATTTTATGGTGTAAACTAATGTTGGAGGTACAGAAATAGTTGCAAAAGATTCATGAACAAAGTTTCTCTGTAGACGACAGAAGTACCTAATTCATTTTCATGCACTTTGAGACCATCCATGTGTATATTTTGATTCCTAGACCTACCCTATATTTTGACCTTATCTTTCAATGTATTAGAGATGACAGATACTATGAAAAAAGGCTTCTAGATTGCTGTGTATGTAGTTGGGGTTTTTTTTCTTTTTTTTTTTTTTTTGTACTTCAAAAAATAACCCCATAAACCAGCTTAGATTTTTGTTAGCCGTAAATAAGGGGCCTAGGAAAAGATTGTTTTTCTTTCCCTTTTATATTACCACATGGTATTATGGTAGTAAATTTACAACGAAGCACCTTTTTTGTGATTTGGAGTTAAAGAGTCAAAATAGAATAATTAGAATAGAACATATACCAATAAATAACTAAGCTCACCTAGAGGTTGGACATTCTCGTTTGGCACCAACACTTTTTTGCTCATTGCCAATCTTGATTCTTTAGGTGTTAATGTGAGAATACTAAGACAGAAGCAAAGAATTAGCATGACTATAAATTTTTTGATCGAGTGAGAATGTGAATGTTTAGTTTTCTGGTGCTATTTGCTGTTCTTGTTTTAGGCCAAAAATTTGGCCCAACTACAAGTGCAAAGCCGCAGCGTATCCAATATACAGCCTGGCTGTCGACCTCACTGTAGATCAGAAGGAGCCTAGACTTGGGGGTTATGGGTTTGTATCCCGCAAGCGCCATTCATTGATACCAGTAGTTGAGGATATCCAGCTTGCCCAAACTAAAAAGGCGGAAAAAGAAAAAGGAGAAAGCATGTCACGATATCATTCACACAGCATAAAGCTAAAGTTGGATTAATAGATCTCCTAGTACCACTCATGGTTAAACTAATTAAAGAAATTTAAATCTACGTAAAAAAATTACAGGTTTGAATCCTGTGAAAATCAAGTAGTAGAATTAATTTATAACTCTTTATTTGACGAAAAAATGACATTACTATTTGATTCTAGTGCGCTTCCTTAGCACATAATCATAATATTAATAGAACGGGTAGGTCTCCACCCTTTTTTTTTATTTTATTCACCGAAAAAAAAAAAAAAAAAAGAAGAATAGACTTCCTTGCCAATTGACGTTGCATTTAAGCAACCTTATGGTAAATCTGTAACCAAATTTTGTGCCATCCAATTTCGAGTGTTTTGCAGCTGCCTCCTAATTAGATGGCACAATAATTTGGTAGCTTGCCAATAACAAAATGGACTATTTTTCTCTTGATCTCTCAAATACCTTTGAGGGCGCCTCAGAGCGGGTTACAACCTGTAAGCTTGCGGTTGACTTTTGTCAAATCCAACCAGAGATCTCAAGAAAAAATTAAGCCAACCTAACCACATTTTTATTTGCTGTAAAACTCAATAACAATTCGAAAGATCAGCGTAAAATTACATCCAACATTCTGAAAATCCAAGACCGAACACTCGTCAGAAATAAAGATGCAGTAGATAAAATGTAGAAACTTCAATTTTCTCCTTCAATGGGCCAATGTTGCTAATTTGGCAACACAAAAATGCAGCATGCAACTCTTCAAAATTGCACGTGCAAGTAAATCGAAACTTTGATTTATGCTTTTCCATTGGGAATAGAAGCTCCAGAAGGGTTAAGCTCATCCCAGGCCTCAATCCAAGTGACCATGGCATCTGCAAGCTTGTCGAAATAAGGGTCAACCTTGCCAAGCTTTTCCTTGACCTGTTTGGACAGCTCAATATAGCACTGCTGAACGGTTGTGCATTCTTTTGGAAGAGAAGCGGATTGGAAGAATGGGATGATCTCTTCCTGCCAGAAAATGCCCTTGTACTCTTTCCTTAGGTTCACAAATGGGTTGCTGGCCTTGCTATGATAGATATAAGGAAGGCCAGTCTTTACTCCCAGTCCCATATGGTCGCAGATTACCTATAAAACAAGCACAATGTCAGTACCTACGAGTGGTTCACAATCACAAGTCAGAAAGTTGCTTAAGGTCTTTAAACTCGACTCCAACTTGTCGCTACCCAATTGCAAAATTGACAGCTTACATAAGCTAACTTCACAACTGGGAAAGGAAAAAAAAATACAGATTGAAGATGAACCAAAAGGAAAAAAAATATAGATTGGAGACTGGAACATACCTTGACACACCAGCCAGCCCACATATCATCGTAGCGACCAATAGGCTGACCATCACCCATAAGACCAAAGTACATGGCAGGGCCAATCAAGTTCCGGTCAAATGCCAAATTCATACCACACATGGGGAACAAGGTGCCCTTTGGAATTGTCAAGACAGCATTCACATACCTGATAAATTATGAGCAAAGTTATGACTTCAACTGAATAAAGAGGCACAAAGAATCTCTTCCAAGTATTTTTGTGCCGGACATGTACCTGGTGTTCCTCTCCAGTGGCTTGACAAGTTGAGTGGGTGCATCATAATCAGGAATGTTTAGCCAAAGGCCATGAGAAACAGCAGTGGGGACACCTTCACGAAGACTGAAAGGGTATCCGCGGACAAAATCTGCACCTTCTGCAAAAGGATCATAAAGGGTGTTGAAGAAAAAGGGAGTGGATGGGCACAGAAGGTTCTTGATATGCTGCTCGAGTGCATTGATTGGTTTTCCAGCAGGATCCTTAGCAACCTAAAGCATATCGCTAAAGTTAAAAATGCATACTGAAATACAAATTGCATAAATTATCACATAAGAAGCAAGTGAAGCAGTGAAAAGACGTGAATGCATGCCATGAGCACAAGGGCATGAAAAATTTCAACAACCTGATTGCAAAAGGTACTTGCGTTTTTATTTGTTTTCTGGAATTCAAACAAAGAGTGGAAATGCAATGTTAAATTCCGTGACACTACCTTCCAGAATCACTCAGCTTAAATTGGTTGAACAACCTTATCATACACGCAACAATGGTTTTAGATGAGAATAAAGCCAAAAGCTTGTGTATGGGTCCCTTATTAGTCAACAAAATTGCGGCAAAAATGTCGGTGATCATTCAATGCTTCTAACATATGACTAGATCAAAAGATTCATGGTGATGTCTCGGCGTTTAACTATCCTGGGAATTCATCGGAACACAAGATCTAATTTTCCACCTACAGTCAGGGTGATGAAAATTAACCACACAATTGGGAACACTCTTCCATCCAGCAGGTGGGACATTCAACATTCAAATCCAATGCATTAGCTTTTACTTTATTCCAAAACAGGGACCACAACCCAAAAAGAGAAAAAGTAAAGATCCAGTGTTATAATTTGCTCGCGGGACTACTTAAAGGCACAAGTTAACCACAACTTAACTATGAAGGAGATTATGACTCACGGCTGTATGTCAAACTACAACCAACTAGTCATCACTTGCAAATGCATTTTACCATGATGTGCCATGCACGAAATTGTAAACAATGTCCCGTGAATCATGCCTATAAAGCAATCTAGTTGAAGCTTTCTTAGAACTTTCAGATCAAATACAAATTCACAGGGACAAAAATAAAAGTATCTTAAAGATGTTGCACAAGGTATGTCTGAACTGGATTTGATCTGCAATTTCAATTAAAATCACAAACTGCATGTTATGGTTACAATGCTACATATAAGATTTTGAACATAATCGTGCGGGTTTAATCCAATTGATGAAATATGTAAGAAAACTGTGAGATGCATTCTGTAGAATTCTACAGATATGGTTTTACAATCAGTACGCCTCCATCTCCCATTGTGCTTCCACATGCACCGTAGTTTAGAGTTATTTATGATGCAAGAACTAGTAGTCAACAAAAAAAGATCCAAGTAAAAAATCAAAAAAAAAAAAAAACCAAAATCATCAAATAAATTAAATCGTCTCAAATCCAAAATCAAGCCATAAAGATCGAAATTTGACCCCAAACACAAAAAACCCAGATGCGAATTGCACTTGGAAAACAAGAGCCAAGGGATGTTTAGAACTTACGAAGCAATCATCATCAATGGTGAAGACGTACTTCTTCTTGGAGACCATGTAACCAAAGCAGCGACAAGCAGAGTCCTTGAAGGAGATGCAGGAGGCCTTAGGACCCAGAATCCTGTTAATGTCGTTCCTGTTATAGAGTTCATAGTCAAAACCATCAGGCACCTTGATGACTTTTGAAGGGTCACCATCTTGGACAATGATGAGATGGTAAGGCTCAAAGAATGGCCTCCACATCTCCAAAAAATCCAAATTCCTTATAGTGGGTATCACTATATCGAGCTCATCTTTCAACAAAGGACATGGGTTCTTGGCCACCGACTTTGTATCAGCTGCAGTTGCAGGCTCAACCATTGTTAAAACAAAGAAAGAAAGAAAGAAAGAAAGCTTCTTTTTTGTGTATCAGAAGGAAAGATGCAATCTTTTTGTAGAGATTGAGAATATAGATAAATAGAGGGAAGAAAAAGCGTGGGTGTTCTTTGTGTGTTTTATATAGAGAAAGGCTAGAAAATGGAAGATGCAATCTTGGTGTATTTTTCTTTATATATATATATATATATGAGTGTTTGTGGAGCGGCGCATGCAAAGGCGAAATAAGCGGCGGAAGAGGTGGGGGAATGAGGGGAGACGTGTCTGGTGTTTTGCAGGAGACAGGTAATTATTCAAAGGCAGAGAGACGGTGTTGTAGGAAGAGACTTTCATTTCTGAGGTTTGTGTTTTGTACAGACAGTGACCAATCCTGTCCTGTGCTATTTGAAAGCTGTGTGTGGATTTGTTGATGACCCTTTTTTACGGCAGTTCTTTGACAGCTGTTTTTGTGGGGTCCTATGATTTTGCGAAATGGACGGTGTACAAAACATCTCTTGAAGGTCTGGTCCGTCTGGAGTCTGGACTGGTTGCGTCAAAATTGGTGTAATTTTTTCGTGTTTAATTAGACTTTGACTTTTGAGTCTTTGAAGTTGTTGTCAAAGTCGGATTTCTTTCTCAATTTGTGAATTTAACCATACGATGTTTTAAAATTTAAAATCAACAATGAGATTCCAATTGGACGAACGGTTTGAAATCCGATCTTGGCCATAACTACAAATGTTTTGGTAGCTTCTATCCTCATAAAGGAGAATGATTCGTTTCAAACGGACGAGATATGGTCATGATTGGTCAAAAATAAATGAATAAAGTAATCTAAAAAAGTTAATATATATAAATATTATTAATTTTATTTAAAATAATAAATTTAGTATTAAATTTAAAAAATAATAATTTATCTCTTTTTAAATATTTTTGTAACAAATCTAATATGCAATAATTTTATATTAATAGAATTTATCAGTTTCGATAATAAATTTATAAACATATATTTATTTTAATAATATGATAATCATATAAATTAATCTCACATTATTGAAACAGATAAGTTTTATTTAAAAAATTTTACAGCGTCCTAAATTTGTTAAAAAAATTAAAAGAAAAATAAATTATTATTTTTTAAAATTAATACTAAATTTATTATTTTAGGTAAAATTAGTGATATTTTTATATATTAACTCAATTTTAAAATTATGTTGGATAATAAAGTTCTGTGCTTGTCCAAATTCGAATGTGATTGGAAGCATTTGGAACTCGATTTTACAGGTTTTATACGTGAATTAAAGTAAAACTTGCAAAATAAACTCAAGTTAAATTCGAAAAATTCGAACGTGTTTGAATTCAAATAAGAAAGCATTTTCCTTTAATTACCACATCAATAAGATCACCTGGTGACGAAAGATGGCAAACCACAAAGTTATGATTCAAAATATCACGGACATTTGTCTCCTTTTTAAGAGGCAGCGAAACTTTACCGTTATGATTTCGTTTTTCATTAAGAAATTTAATAGGGTTAAGTGTACATTTACTCTTATAGGATTTTAATAATATTTACTGAGCAGTTAGAATTTACTTACTTAATTATTTAGTATAAATAATTTAATTTACTTTATACATGGACTGTATAATTATTTTTAACGAATTTATAAGATGTCACGTTATTCTTTTACTTCTGTAAAAGTCAAAACAAATAAATAAAAAAAAGGCGAAACTTCGGGGGGAGGGGGATGTTAACCAGGTCGGTCTAACAATTGATTTCGAAGCCTAGGGTGGACAAAGCAACTTGCCTTACGGTGGAGAAAGTAAACTTGCTTTAGCAATAAAATTATTCTTCGACACATGGACTCCGCGTACTGTAGTGAAATGGCACGTGCATCTCTTGATTTCTTTTATAGCCGTTATTTTTCGATTAAATTTTATAGCCGTTGTTATTTAAGGCTAACCAACACATGGTTATTCAAATTTTCGTGAAGGTCCATGATTGAAACAACTGGAATCCATGTAAGCTGGCCTGGCATCTATGCTCTCTTGGCTCGTGCATCTTCAAACTCTTTTTTTTTTTTAATTATTTAATTGATTTTAATTAAAATTTGAATTTAAAATTTTTAATCTTATACATGACTCCAGTACTACTAAATTATAGCTCATTGGTAACTTGTGTAACTGATTTGCCTAAAAAAAAAAAAAAAGGGTCTGAGATTGTCTAGTATTCAGCCCAATAGGCTGACTAATCTGAACCGATTCAGGTAGGATCTCAAAGGGTGGCAAAAGTCTCACAGCAAGTATTTAACGCGACTGCATTCTCAGGAACTCGAATTCGAAACTTCTGATTAAGCGGTGACAGATCCTTACCATCTGCACCAGCACTTGCTGGTAAAAAATAAAAAAAATAAAAAAAAGGGGGGGAGAGTTTTGTAACTGATTTGCCATTAGTTCTGCTCAAACTATCTTTTGCGAAGAGTGGGTTGGGCTGGGCCTGTTTATACCCATGATGTTAAATTGGTGTGCAAAATTGTTCTTTTCGGTTTGTAGGGATTCGGGTCCAACTTTTAAATCTGAATAATGAGTGTATGTTTTTTTTGGGTACATGAGTTAAGTAATTGCACCACCAAATTATATTATATATATTCACTCTTTTTTGGTCTATAAGAACAGAATTGGAGTTAATTATGAAATTGTATTTTAAAAAATTTATGAAAGCTTCATTTATTAGAAACACTGATGAGTGTGAGGATCAAATTAACCTTAAAATTTTTTCAAATTCAAGATATTGAAATTTTTTTTTTTGGTATTCTAAGGTATATTGGACACACGCGCACACTCACACTCTCTCTCTCTCTCTCTCTCTCCATTCTTTTGTATCACTTTCTAATAGTAATAATAATAATAATAAATAAAAAATTTCATAGAAAAGAATAATCGTGGAAGCAAATAACAAAAATAGAAAACAAATAGCACATGAAAGAAATTAAAACAAAAATAATAACATACATAACTAGTATATTAAAGAAAACATACACTAACCTTTAGTTTTCATTGATATATATATATATATATATATATATATATATATACCTGGTTTCAATAATATTGAAACTCGTTGGTTAGGACTACTTTTCTCTTCTCAACTGTGAAGTTCGGCTTTGGCCCAATATGTCATTGTAGGGAGACGTCCCACAGCCACAACAATACCATTGACTTGAAGTACTTGCTCGGGCCACAGCTACCGTACAGCCTCGTTGTCACTGGACAGGCCTTGCATTGGTTTTCTGGCTTTGTTTGTTCTGCTGGGTCGTCATCTTGTTGTGATCCTCTTTAAATCCCACTATTAGACAGTCACCATTGACAAGAGCTCCTACGTCAATGGGCCAGTAATCGCAGTGTCTCTCCTTCAACTTTAACCTGCACAGAGACTATAGCTAAGTGAGCTATGGTCCAAAAATTTTTTAGCCCTTTTACGTAACCACTGAATTATAATCACACAAAGCACTCGAGCGTGCTCGAGTGGCAAGCGGCTGTGGCCTCTTATGCGGGTAGGGACTCGAACTCTTGCCTTTAGCTCACCTGTCCCCCTCCCCCAATGTGGCTTAGTCACTCCTTGTACAGACCAAAAACAAAAAAAGAATCAAACCGGCTAGCTTTTTTTTATTTGACATAAAACCGGCTAGCTTTGGTCCGCCGTTTAATTGGCCTTTGTATATTTAATTTTAATTTGATGTTTTCTACACATCATAAATGAATGATTCTGACAATATTCTTTAAACGGCTGCTAGCACGAGGCTTCGTTGATCCTTTTGGTGAATGCTGCTATTAATCTAATAAACTATTTTCTTTTATTTGCAGGAATTATTGGGCCGTGTCACTAAAACATGAAGCCTTTGATGATATCAAGTATCAGTTGTAAGTTATGTCATGCTATGGCCAAGATGTTTGCATTGAGTGGGCCCCACAGATAGCTGTCTCTTTAATAGTCTTCTATGCCATGATCAAAAGTGAAGAGAAACAGAAAAAAAGAAAGAAAAAAAAAAAGAATTGGACCAACAATATGCAGCCAAAATTGGGAAGACCCGAACACTTTCTAATCTGTTAGAACGTCATTGTACATCCTTATCACTTTTGGACAAGCTATATATCTATCATTCTCTTATGTACACTGTTATTGAGGTCAGCTAGAAAGGTGACACCCTAATGTGTAGTCCATTTGGTGCTTCAACTCTTGGAAATTTCATTAGCGTGTCTCCTCCAATTTCTTCCCATCTGCAATTCACAAAAGCCAAAATACATCAGTAAATCCATTTTTTTCATGTAAATTTCAATGTTTCTAATACTTAATTCCCACTTAAGGGAGAATCAAACTTGGTGGGTTTTTCATGTTACCTGTATCTAGTTACAAAGTAGTGTAGGAAAGTTGAGATTTCTGCTATTCCTAGTTCCTTCCCAGGACACTGTCTGGTACCTCCCCCAAAAATGAAGAGATAGTTTTGGGACTCCAAACCCTTTTCCTGTGTTATAGCAAACAGATATATTGCTTAGTAACTTATGGCATCAAATGGTCAAACAAAAAAAAAGAACAAAATTCATATTTATTATGGCCACTAACCAGCCATCTCCATGGGTTGAAGGATAATGGCTCAGGGTATAAGAATGGATCATAGTTTATCTCTCTTGTATACACATAGATTCTCCATCCCTCTGGAATCACAAATCCTGAAAGCAACAGAAATGAAAGTTCTTGATTACTTACATGTATTCTCCTTTTAAGGTTGTCTATCTAGATCAATGAACATTAAATTAAGTAGCATCTCATACTATCTTTTAGGGGAAAAAAAAAGGGCTAATAATGTGATAGAAAGCTCCCTTTCTTGTCAAGAATAATTTAAACAAGACTTGGGGGAACCAAGGCAGAATGGCCTAGCTGGATTGGTAGGTATGCTATGTAAATCATAATAGTGTAAGGTCCACAAAGAGAGGGCTTTACTTGCATCACATGTGTGACATTATTTTTATTATTATTAATTTTTTTGTTTATCTCAAAGTTCTCAAACTAGCCACTATCCATCTAGCTGCAAAACAGGTTCTTGAGCCCATAAAGACAATGAAAGCCACAACTAAAAAGAAATATTATAGTATGAACTTTAGTATATTCTCACCATTAAGTTCCATTTCTTTAGTCGTCTTCCTCAAAACCCCATTAACAACTGTAGCCAATCTGGAGGTCTCAAAAATCACCTGCATGAGGCAAAACAAATCTTGTCAATTTTTTACATGTTCAACTTTCCTTCATAATCTAAAACTACATACTATAAAGCAAAAAAAAAATTTCTTACCGCACGAGTAAAACGCATGGACTTAAGGTCGTTCAAGTCAATTGGGTCCTCAGGTCTTTTCTTTTCCCTGATTGCCAAATGCTCTTTCTGTAAACGTTAAAAGTTACCTCAATACCACAAAACATGTAAGATAAGTTATAGAAATATGAAGTTCAATAGACTCAAATTTTTTTTTTTTTGGGGTGCAAACTTACTCTTAGTTCGTCAAGAACTCTTGGGTGATCATTTAAGTATTTCACTGCCATCATTGATGTAGTCGAAACCGTCTCATAACCGGAGTACAAAATCGTGATTATTTGGTCAATTATTTCTTCATCAGTTAAGTTGTATCTGTTCTCTTCACTTTTCATGAGGCAACCAAGCATGTCTTGGTGGGGTTCTTTTGATGTTCTTCTGTCTGCAATTAGTTGCCTTAACATGCTCACGATGTTTTTTCTAGCCTGTATAAGATTGTTAAAACACATAATTAAGACTTGCTTAAGTGCCTAAACGTAAAATTGGTAAGAAATGATCCACATTAACTAGCGTAATAGGTAATGTCTTTCGGACCATTTTAAGCCTAACATATGCATAAAAAAAGAGCGCTTCCAGTGTAAGAAACTCTCACACGTGGGTTTTTGTGGGGGACGATGTTGGGAAAGAGTGAGCCTTAAGGTCACGGCAGTCATGGAAACAACATGTGCATAAAGTGAGAAAGAAAATGATAAACATGTTTTGAAAAATATACCTGGAACCCACGTCGGTAATTTGTGCCAGGGAGGTCAATTGGCAACGATAGGGTGCCTAAAACCAGCTTGAAAAACTCGGGCATAAAAGCCTGAGAGATTGGGCCAGAATCAATGCCAGCGATTTGCTTAAGTGATGAAAGCAGTGCCATCTGCAGGAAAATAAAATAAATAATGATTACATTAAATACAAAAAACAAGGAAACTTAGACCAAGCAATTTACCCAATATTTTTTTCACCTCTTTGGTTTTGAGTTGAATATCAATAATTTTGTTATCCCAGTTGCTGAGGTGGCTTCTCATGAAATCATCAATTGTTGGCAATAGTTGTTCTCTGATCATGGTGGGGCTAATAAGAGACAGCAGTGCACCTCTCATGTGCTTGTGAGTAGAGCCATGAACTGCTGCAATGTTGCATTTGCCTAAGATATCAAGCATGGACTGAGGGTAACCAGGAACCAGGCCTTTCCCCTCATTCATGAGGATATACCTGTTGAGTTCTGGATCCATGGAAACAATTGTGGGGCAACCAAGAATGTGGGATTTGAAGAAACTGCCATACCTACAATTTAAAAAAAAGAGGAAAATGTTGAGTTTTCACTAAAATTTATAGCCAGGAGGTTCTGTTGTTCTCAAGTGAAATTTCCAAGATAACTTTTTGTAACTGTTCTAACTTGTAACTAGCCTCCATAACTTGACAAGAAGACCATTCTGATACATGGGTATTTTTCTGTGGTCTAGAATGGAACAATCCTCACCCAAAAGTTAAAAAGAAAAGGTGGTTTTTTATGAAGTTTGATAAGAAGACCACTTCTGCTACATGGGGTATCTTCAGTCACTTTTATTTTAAGTAATAATAATGCATCCCCAATTACTATAGAACAAAAGAACCCAAACTAGGGAACTTCAGGACACTAGAAACAGAACATCTTCTAGTCCACCAACATGGGAAACAGAGTAGAAGCAGGGAAGCACAAAGGACAACCATTTCAAGAAGAAATTGAAAGTAGCATAAAAGAAATCACCTTGCTCTTTGGTTTTTCATGAAATTTGGTCCTTGCTTTAGAAACTCAGTGGTCTCTCCAAAAACTGGCCAGCCCATAGTACCTGGAGGCAAGCCTTTTTTCCGGTATCTCAATTCATTCCATCTCAGCAAAGCAGAGGATAAACAGAGCAGCAAGAGAACTGCTGCTACAAGAATCACAATGAAAACTGCCATTGATGCTTCCGGGAAAAAAAAAACAGGAAAAGCCCCAAAAAAACCCACTCCCCAAAGAGCTGTTAATGGTATGGGGTTTGCTTGGTTTGAAGCTAACCAGAAACGTTCATATTTATAGGCCTTTGAAGTAAGCATATGTACAGAAAGCGAATGGCCACATAAGCTAAACCATGCAAATTCTACAAGGAAGGGACCCTACTCTAATTCCTTAGGTAACCACAAAAAAAAATCAAATTAAACAAAAAAATTGCAGATTACTTAATATGAAAACTTTTAACTGAGATCACTATTTTGACTCATTAAATACTTAATTTAAACTGAACTGTGGCGTGAATGGATGTTTTTAGTAGGAGTGTTTATATTATATGATATATGTGGTGAAGAAGAACAATTATTTATGATGGATATTGGTGATTTCAAGAAATGATTTGAGTAATTATTGCTATACAAACTGATTTGAGTAAGAGAAGACCTAACTAATGAGTTAAAAGGTTGTGAAAGAGCACATGCACACCACCCCATTGGGCCTAAAAGAAAAGGGCAGTACCCTTCACATGTTTGTCAACAAGATCTGCACAAAATGGAATTACAAAACCCGCTACAGGACAGGCTCTTGGTAACCATGTGAATAACTGGGGAGAGAGAGAGAGAGAGAGTGGAAGAGAGAGAAAGACAGGGAGAGAGTTTCTGTCATTTTTGGTTCCATTCTATCAAGTTTGAAAGACTGACCCCATGGCCTTGTAGATGTGATGCTGTGGACTCTGGACTGTAATTCCTCCTTCCTAGAAATCCTCCACGCACTGTGCCTTTGACTTGCTTGGACAGAAGATTTTTAATTTAATTTTTTTTTTCTCATTGTAATCTATAAACAATATAGAGTACAAACTATTGTATAATGTTGTTTTTCTTTTTTTGATACAGATAATGATTAATAGTTATTCTAAGTTAATTATTAGAAAAAAAAAAAAATACAAGTTCAAAGACACTTTAGAATATATCAAGGTTGTCAGAACTGGACCAGTTATCGAACCGAAAACATTAGTGAGTCAAGGTTCAACCGGTTGAACCGGTCGAACTGGTATTTGAACCGGTATTTAATAATATATAAGTGTATAAAAGTAATTATAAAAATAATATTTATAAATAGTGATTAAATATTAATTTTTCTAATTTTAAGGATGAAATTGAAATTTTTAATAGATTTAGGACTAAATTGAACTTTTAAATTAAAGTTAATGCTTAAATTATAATTTAAATAACTTTTGGGGTCAAATTATAATTTATAAATTTTTTAATTTTATTGGACCGGTTCAACCGGTCCGGTTTTCACCGGTTTTTACCGGTTTTGACCGGTTCTTGACCGGTTTTTACCGGTTTTGACCGGTTCTTGACCGGTTTTTTTCGGTCCGAATCACCCTTCAAAATTTACCAAAATCGGCCCGGACCACCGGCCGGTCCCCGGTTCAACTGGTCCGACCGACCGATTCGGTCCGATTCTGACAACAGTGGAATATATGCAAGACTCCATCCTACTAAAATAAGACCCACAGAAGTAAGCATGCCTCCAAGAGAAGGCAGTGGGTATCATGTTTATTAAGACTACATTTTTGCATGTAAAAAGAAAAAAAATACCCATATTTATTACGACCATAGAAAACAATTTTATATCAATCAGGGTTTGGTCGTATTAGTCGAATAGATTAAGGTTGTCACTTACAAGATATGTGATTTTTACGTTAGAACCTCAAACATAAAAAAATAAAAAAAAAATCCTTATGATATGGCCTGGCAGATCAAATTTATAGAGAGAAAAGAAATTTGGCAAAAATTCTCTGCAATAATGAAAAAAAATCCCAACTTTGAAGACTGATTCTCGACTCATGAAATCTACCGACTGATGAATTTCGAATCATGAGCCAAGACTTATGCGTACAAACATGGCATTATTTGCATTTGTAACTCTACCCTTTGAATCCTTACGGTAAATTTCAATCCTATGATTTTAAACTGATTCCTTTGTCGACAGAACTAATTTCCTAGGGTTCCCGATTGCCCATTTGCGGTCAATGAATACCAAATTTCGGGAAATGTTATTGGACCCTGTGCCTGAATTGAATGAGATGAACCTACTTTTTATTTTTGACACATAAGTCATAAAGGTAAAAGAGAAAAGCACTGTTGGCTTTGAACTGATTAAAAAAATTTTGATTTGGGTGGAAGGTCATCAATTATATTTAAATTAAGTAGTGAAATTAAATTTATAATTTTTTATTTAGTATAAAAAATATTATAATCATTCAATTGCGTTTTACATTTTTTTAAGTATAGAATCACAATATTATCTAACAAATTTATTACATATCATTCATACTTTTTTTTATTTTATGAAAAAAAAAAAGAGAAAAGAAACAAGAAAGGTGCCTCGGGTTGAATTTCTTTTGCAAACAAAGATACACGAGTATATATCTTGTCGATCTTGGAGGCAGATTAGGCTAAAACTTTGTTTTCTTCTAATCACATCAGTTGGACTTAAATCAGTGTGCGGGCGCCTGATTAATTTCCAAATTTGTCTTCACTTTACACTTTTTCGGGCAAGCTTTTTGGTAAAAAGAATTAGCTTTCTTCCATTAGCAGCCCTTGATTGCGCAGGCTGCATGAAATTTATGGAAATAGAGGTTGCCCTACTGAGACAATTCGCCAGAAGCCAACAGCAATTTAGCACGTCATTAGTGGATTGCCAAAGTTTTGTTGACCGTTGGGTGTCGCGTTAATATAGTTTACAGCATCTTTTAACCATGCAAAAGAAAAAACGAAAAAGATAGGGCGGCCGAAAAACAAAAAAGAGGTTCTCTTTTAACCCAAAAGTCTTAGGATTACGTACGGTAATATAGTTTTTTCTTGTAGTTTTAAGACAATGGGAAAGTTTAACTCTATAGAGAATTAATCCTACAATTTTATTAGTAAAAAGGGTTTTATTGCATGGAAACAAATTATCTCGATGCAAAAGAGAGGTAGTTAAGTGATACTATTATGTTTTTTAGAAAACATCTCAGCGCTTATAGTTTAAGATTTTCTTAAGGATCTTAAAATTTAATTCTAAGAAATAAATATAAAATTTATGAGAATATAAAAAATTATCTTTATTATGTAATATAAAATATAATGAACCTCCCAATAAATAAAAAAATAACACTCACATAATTATTAATTACACTATTATAATTTTATTCATAATCATGCATAGAATCAATACAAATATCGTTGGGTCAAAACAATATTTGTATTAATTTTATGCATGACTATGAATTTTTTTTTTTGACACAAGAAAATCATTTTATAAATATTCATTAAAACCGTACACGAGACCAACACAAAAGTATCGAAAATACCTACATGAAGTAGGCGAAGAACACGACTCTAATAACCTACATTTCATAAAGTGAACTCAGATCTCGCTAGGTGTGCTTTTTTTTCAAAAAAAAAAAAAAAACTCGAATCCCTATAACAACATGCTAAGCTTTAAAAACTCCCGTTATTAGGTGAAGCAGTTTCTTAGGCATGTTAATTGAATGGTCCAAGAGAAGAAACTGATAAAAGGGCGGCGAAAGTCGTCCCTCGAGCATTTCAACTTACAGAGGATTGATCAGAGGTGTTAAAGGGCCATTAATGGAAGCCACAAATTTATCTACCCCAAGATCAAAGGCTATAAAAGTACATTGGTCTGTGTGCAAAATTAAAAACGGTCCTTAATTGCAACTAAGAGATGGTCCTGTTCCGTTAAAGTTGTTGGCCCAAAAAAAAAAAAAAAAAGCGCCGTTGGAAGTAATTACAGGGAAAAAACAGAAAATTAATTTCTAATTAATCACTCAATTACGACTCGTGATCGTAACTCGAGACAGGAGAATGAACCAGAACTTTGTGTACTAGTGAAAAAAGTTTATCTACTCGTCTAGAAAACCTTTCAAGAAAACTAAAAACGATTTGAAAATTTATTTACAAACATGAAAATGATTTATTTTTTTAAAAAAATTTTATTATTTTTTCAAGTTTCTGTATCTATATGTAGAAGAATTATATACACACACATATATAAAAGAAGAAAAAAAGTTAGTATCCCAAATAATATTGTCTTAAATTTTGTTTTGGTTAAAACTGCGATTAATATTTTTAAAATAAAAATTAATATTTTTAAAGTATAAAAATAACAAATATTTTAAAATTAATAATTTTTATTTTAAAATATCAGTCGCAGTTTCAATTAGTACAAAATTTAAAATAAATTTAACTAAGACATGTATGCTTGCTCGTATAAAAGAACAACCAGACATCAAACATCATTTTCAAATGTTTACAAATTGGGACGAAAAGATGACAATATGGGCGCCAGGCATAGCGAGCAAACAAAGACACGAGAGTTTGTATTTTGCGCTTCTAAAAACTTAAATTTGGAATTTGCCTATGATAAAACCAGAAAAGCTCTTCCTTGGAATCAATTAATGCCCTTTGTTTTCTTTTCAATAACTTCATATATGGCCTTTTGTTTCTCAACCAATCAAAATAAAGAAACAAATCGTCAAAGAATGTATGCATGATTGGCTTTCAGATGCATGATTGGCTTTCAGACATGATATATATGCATAGTGACTCAATTCGACATTGAGTCTCGAAGCTGACTTTGATGAATTCTCTTTTAAAACTTGCTCAAAAGGAAGAAGGCAATTTCCTCATACATATTGAAGTGACGGAATTAACGTATCATATATGCCTGCAAAACATGTGAATCAAAAATAGAACTTCCACAGGGAAAGGCATGGTTGCATTGAATGCTTTGTCTTAATACATGAAAAGTACCTAGAAACTAATCAATCTAACAGCTTAATTGTAATAGATAGAGATCACGAGTTGTTTGGGTTTTAAATATGTTGTCAGATTTTTTTACCGCGGTGGTGATGTTTTGTTCACATTAAGTGGCGGGTTTATTTATTATGTCCATATAATAATATAGACTCTTTGTTTTTTTTTTTTTTTTTTTGCAAAGAAATAAGTACAAAAAGAGGTTGACCCCTAGACATAATAAGAAATATACATTTATTTACATTTGAAGGGTATCTTTATCTCAATACGTTAAGCCAAAACTTATAATAGTTTTGTACAATAAAATTTTGAGACATAAATACAATCAAAATTAAGATTTAAACTTATGACATCTTAAAACGGAATTTCGTCCCCTTAACTAGCTAGGGCAATGATTCTTTGTAATTGTATGAAAATTGCAAAAATACTTATCTTTTTTGGGGGCACCGTACACTAGGTGTACATGATCATCAATCGAATCGATATGCTACGCAATTATGAAGAGGCAAGGGCATGTCTTCGTAAATCTTTGTGTTTATCACTTTCTGCCTCTCGAAATTTGATTTTGACTTTTTGTTTTTAGGCTGATGGGTTGTCCGGACATGAGCTAAAGGTTAATGCGATGGCGACTTGAAGGAAAGTGTAGATCCAGAGGAGGATCCTTGGAAAAGGATTTGACACAACAAACATTCAAATTCCCAATTTTCTAATTTTTCCGAATTGACAAATTCGTTCAAACATCTTTTTCATTGGAAGAATAGTTTAAAAAAAATTGAAAATGGATTATTTATTATGCTTATAGATGTGTTTTTTTTTTAATAAAAGAAAAGGATCCTTGTATTTTTTTTGACCAAAAAAAGGATCCTTGTATAAGAAATAAGAAATTAAGAAATCTTATGCATATTAATACGTAGGAGATTAAGGAGAGGCCAACAAATTAACCTTAGGGCCTAAAATTTCAAACAAAGATACGTTGCTGCTGCATTTGCAACCTTTGCTTCATAGAAACATAATATATTATTATCCAAATCGCATACAATAATTAACATGGTTGTAATCTTTTTTTTTTTTCAGTCAAAACATGGTTGTGATCTTATCTATGCTTAGAAATTGATCTTCTCAGACTACCAGCCCTTTTTTTTTTTTTCTTATTTGGTGGGTACGCACCAATCTTTTAAAACTTAAAGCAGCAAATTAATATGTAACTTTCGTTATTAAACTTCTTAATTATATTGCAAACATTTCACGATGATTATACTGTACATCTGCAGTACCGTTTGCAATATTCTTCCTTTCATAACACGTGGACAAAAGAGAATTTGACAAATGGCACGTTGGCGTCACCTCTGACTGTTTCAAGTAGTACCTTACTAGCAAGATCACCTAATAAATGGAGAGAGAGAGGGAGAGAGAGAGAGCCATCAACCCGTAATGCCGACATATTATGAGATATTGATATTAGATACAAGGAAAGGAAAAAATTCTATACCCCAATGCGTTAAATTGGAACATTCTGTATGGCAATTAGGTGAGAAGATTAACATATACTAGATAAGTGAGTGTGACGGGTGAATTTCGAGCCTGTAACAGTTAGACTCAAAAAATACAGAAACAAATTACAATAAAAAAAATTATAAAATAAAAAGAAATTTATGTGGGGTCGATCTCTGGGTAGATCCTCCGATTAATGCTCCTGTGTAATTTAGTCAAGGGCCGTGAAGGCTTAATCTTGACCGAGAGATGGTGAATTTCCACAGCGTGAACTTGAACTGTAGGAAATGGATCCCACTGAGGGCCGAGACTTGATCTCAAGTGGATTAGTTGAACTCCGGTGAGGGCCGTAGGAGGCTTGATCCCACTCGGACTGTATGGACTTCGGTGAGGGCCGTAGGAGGCTTGATCCCACTCGGACTGGATGGACGCCGGTGAGGGCCGTAGGAGGGCCGTAGGAGGCTTGATCCCACTCGAATTGATTGGACTCCGGTGAGGGCCGTAGGAGGCTTGATCCCACTCGGATATTTAATAGCTTGGGTTTTTGATCTAGCGGATCCAACTTAGTGGCAGCTAGAGAGCATACACCCAAAATATTTAGAGAGAGAAAGGAAGAGATGCAAAGCTTTAGAAGATGAATGATTTGCTTTGCTTGGGATGATTTGAAAGGCTTTGAGGGGATCCCTATTTATAGGGTTTTGGGGGAGGATGGATGCCAAAATTGTATGACTTGGATCATACATGGCAAGGGCCCTCTTTGGTGGTTGAATTTTGACATTTTGCAATCAAATGGAAATTAAAATTTCCATATGATTCATCATGAGTAGGATCCTACAAGGCAAGGACCCTCTTTGGTGGTTGAATTTTGACATTTTGCAATCAAATGGAAATTAAAATTTCCATATGATTCATCATGAGTAGGATCCTACAAGGCAAGGACCCTCTTTGGTGGTTGAATTTTGACATTTTGCATGGTCATCAACCAAATGGAAATCATCATTTTCATATGCATGCACTTGTTGCTTTCATGTAGGGCATGCATTGATTTTTTTTTTTTTTTTTTTTTGGTGTTTACAGTGGGGTTCGATTCTCGCTCATGCCCTTTCCTTTCTTATTTTTTAATTGTTGAGTTATCAGTTTAAAAAAAATTATATATTTTATATAATTTTCATAGGTCATAAATATCCGAATTTAAGCAAATTCTTTGAGTTATTTATAATTTTAGAATTATCATTAAAATTTCAAATTCCACTGTCCTCATTTCTTCCAATTAGATTAGAAAAACCAATACATAGTATCAATTTTTTTTTTTGACTTATCAATTGATTGTAGTAAAAAGATTTATTTAGATTTAATTTAGGTTTTTAGACCTTTTTCCCCTCTCTAAAGTCAATCATATTTCTTTTTTTAAAAAACAGGAAAATGAGTGTCTTCTTCTTCTTCTTCTTTTTTTCCTTGGGCTGGGGGATCGTAATGACATAAGAGCAGAGGACATAGACAGGAATGTATATCCACACGCACGCATGGCATTGACAACTAGATTGCGACCCATATATTGTATGCTTCATTGAATGATAAATAAAAACAATAATAAAGTTGTGATGTGCATTGAAAGGCAGGCCTTCACAGTGGCAAGAGGCCCTCTTTCTTGTTCTTTTCTGCTTTTTTTTTTTTTTTTTCCTGGTGCCCCAATTTGGTAGCTTCCCCCCTGCTCCACCCCTCCCCCAAGCATTATTTATTTCTCTTATTGAGCTCTTTCTCAACTACAGTGTGGTTGGCTGACAACTATATGGTTTGACTACATAACAACGTATTATGATCATTCGAGAGGTGTGTAATATGTATAATGGTTCGCATGTTTTTTTTTTATCAAATTATGTCATATTAGCACATAGTATATGCCTATCACGTTACTTACACTGCATTGCTCTCACTACGTTGTTACCAAATTTTTTTTAAATTTAATTTCTTTCGCATTTGTGGGAACAAGCCTTCGTGGTCAGTTTGCAGGCAAGTATTTCTCAAGCAGACCCCCACCGCCAGCGAAGTTGCAGTTTCGATTTAGATTTTAATTGAACTGTGCATTACAAATATATATTTATGGGTTAGCCAATGCCAGCTTTAACACGTTATAAATACAACTGTTTACCGTGTGGATGTGATTTTGGAACATTATCGACAGAGCGACCACATACTGTGTGTAGGATTGGATTCATGTTTGAAAGTGACACAATTGACAAAATGCGTAATCGTCTTTGCTTCTAAAGAAAACAAAAATATACATATATATTTCATGTCATTCCGTGTATTGAAATGCATGTGTGCACCACTTGAAGTGAGAGTTATTGGCAGTTAGGAATGTTTCCATTGATTTAGGTTTGAATTTCTTTGTTACATTCCTTTCAACAATAAAACAAATTAGATTCTAAATTCTATAATTATTGCAGTTAAATATAAAAGAGTCTCACTTCAAACTATTATTATTATGATAATAAATTTTTTTTATGAAAAATATTGAATTAAAATATCCACGATGACTAATATTTTCATTATATCCCTTTTTAATACAAAATGCGTATATGCATTTTGAATTTTTAATATTCTTTCATTATTAAAAAATTTATTATTTTATAAATTATATAATATGAAACAAATCTTTCTATCTTTATATCCAGATTTGATTTACCCTTAAATCTCCATTCACACTTATAACGACCTCATGATTGAGTTCCTCTTAATTGGACACATCAATCATCCACAGTGTTGAAATTCATTTATTAAATCGTTAGCCCATGATGTTCGAGTATTGAGACAGATGGTAACAGTATGCTTGCGATATACTTTGTCCTTGGCTATAATTTTCTCGTGACATTGAGCGCAAATAATATTAATTATTATGAATCGGTTTGTCCCATTGTACAACATCAAAAAAAAAAAAAAAAAAAACACTTATCCATGTCAAGGTAAATTCTCGAGAAAATTATTTTTCGTTTCAAAAATCGAAAAAAGTAAAGAGCGTATCGACTTAGTTGTATTTTTGCTTCTTGTCTTTCGTTTATAATCATTTGCCTTTCATTTTTTCTTTTTTTAATTCCAAATTGCTACCAAATGGCTAGATGATAACTCTCCCGCAAGAAATTATTTTAATTAATTAATTTTGATTGAACTTCAAATTTAAAATTTCAAGTTTGAAGACGACTCCAATGCTCTCTTGTGGGATATGACATTTATTTAGTGAACTATCCCTATCCATGATTCTTGGCCATTAGCATTTGGTGCTATGTATATACATTTGTTAATGGACAAAAACTTCGACACCTCTCGAAAAGGATTGGAGACAATGTATCGAATACACATATTTTTTTTTTTCTTGACTAAGATTCATTTAATTACTTAACCGATTATCATACATTTCTACTTTTTTTTTTACAAAAAATACATAAGTGTATATCTATACATGTATATATATGTGCATAGTTCTAAAATTTTTTTTTTTTTGGGGATATATGATGACAATCGTTAAATGCATAGTTACTCATATTA
This sequence comes from Carallia pectinifolia, assembly GCA_037832335.1. Classification (NCBI taxonomy): domain Eukaryota; kingdom Viridiplantae; phylum Streptophyta; class Magnoliopsida; order Malpighiales; family Rhizophoraceae; genus Carallia; species Carallia pectinifolia. The sequence continues at coordinate 20,415,161 of CM075443.1, forward strand.
TCAGCATCCAAATAATATTTCAATATCAAGAATGACTTTTTTTTTTTTTTTTCAATTTAGGCCAAATTAGACTCCAAACAATTTAAACCAATATTCAATAATTAAGGCATAATTGTTCAGTACTTCTTTTTTTACTGACTTCTTTTTAAGTATGATTTATCTTGATTATATACCAAATAAATTTATTTTGTTATTTTTTATTTTAAAATAGTGAAGTTAAAAATTTCAAATTTTCTTTTAACCTAACTTTCTTTTATTCTCCCCACCCAAGCCCAAATGCATGTATCTCCGTTGAATTGTCATAGTTAAAAGTGTTCATGCATTTTTCTCTAAATTATCATCATTATTTTTTCCTAGTTGAAACAGTCTTGAGACTTTCAATCCCAAATGCCAACAAGTAACCATCAATAAATTCATCCATTTGCAGAAGAATTACACTTAAAATTCTGCAGCAGAGGACCCCAACTTTACAGTGGAGGTTGAAGAATGTCAGTTTGCTTTGGATTGTAACTGTTGGCTTCACATCTTATCCCCTTTGTGGCAGAGAGAGAGAGAGAGAGAGAGACTCTGGACTCGGGTGGGGTTAACCTGCACGATGATTGAGTACACGTGTGGGTGGCCATGTCCACGTGCACCTGTTTTTATTCACTACTGAATTGATTGATTTGTCTCTTGCTTTCTCTTCTTGCTTTCTCTGATATTTCTTCCATCCCTTTTATCTTTGTCACTTTGCTAATCTGTCAACCCCCCTTGTACCATTGGCTCCTCAATTCTTTCTTTTAACCTTTGTCAAAGTTGATGGCAACTTGGGCTTTTTTCATGATTCCAAAAAAATTAACCCCTTTTGCCAAAGGAAATTGGTAAAACCATATTATTTAATATTATTATTATTATTATTAAGTATTATTATTATTATTATTATTATATATAACTCATGACAGTTATTTCATGATTGAAAAGGGTTTAACGATTTGGGTTCTATTTTATCACTACCATGGGCCAAAGCTCGTTGCTTCAAGTCCGCGCCTGGCCTCATCATTGTCACACAAAGCAACTAATTTTGTTCCTTGGGTGGCCTATTCTAATCAAACGAATTTATAATTTGAGTGTTGACTCAATTAGTTATTAATTTTGTTAGTTAAGAGTGTGGTTGAAAGTTCATTTTCACCACTTTCTTTCTCATTTTTTTTTATATAGGTTTAATCCTAAAAAAAAAAAAAACTTATAAACATTTGGTAGCTAATAGCTAATAAGTGCTAGTTAATTAGAGTTTAATTAGTTTATGATAGAGGCAAGAATAAGAATCAGGAGTGTCAAGATAAAAACTTTAATGCTGTGTTTGTTTTAGGCATTGGAAAAGAATTGGGAAAGAAAATTTCAAAACTCAATACCTTTTCTCCCATTTGGGAACACATGACAATTGTATAAGAAAAGAATAAGAGAAATTGTTGCCCGACACAACAATTAATATCATTTTCAAAGAAAAAAAAAAGCCAAATGGAAGCAAATTAACTAAAATAACCTCATTTTTATTCAATTAGTTGTAGGGGCATTTTAGTAACTTCTACTACTAATCAATTATTTGAAGGAGTATTTTTGTAATTTTATTTGTATACTTTTCTTTTTTATTATTTTTTTTATACAATGATAATATAAAATTTTATTCTTTTATAATTTTTTTCTCATAATTTTTTTTTTATGATTCTCTTTCTCACTAAAATTTTATAATATAAACAAGGTATAAGGAAAAAAAAAGCCCATTTGAAGGCGGAGGAAAAGTTTCTATTTCTGGGTATCGGTGGCAGTGGAGCCAGAGGAACTTCACGTGTGCTTGACCATTTGCTGGTCCATGCCTGCACACCCGATTTTTCATGCACAGTTTTGTGACTTTCGAAGTTACTTTTACCTCGATCGTATAAAGTGCACCAGCCATATTTATGGGAAGCAGTAGCATGCATCAGGCACAGCAGTATATATATATATATATATATATATATATATATATTTTTTTTTTTTTTTTGTTTTTTTTTGACTAAAAAGGATTGTGAAGTATATTAAAGATCAAAATTTTAAATTAGTCCTAATATTTGAATTAAAATTTAATTATAAATATAACGTTTATTTTTTACAAAATTAATCCCTAATATTTTGATTAAATTCTAATTATAAACACAACATTATTTTTTTAGAAAATTGATTCTCAATATTTTTACTATGAAATAATTCATTATTTTTTTATTTTCTAATTATTTAATTCCTAAGAAATACATTTTCGGTTAAATCACCTCTTTATATAATGTAATATTATTAAAAATATGATATAAGGAAGTGATATAACAGATGATATACTTTTTACTAAATTAAACAGTCATGTAATAGAAAAGTACTGAATTATTCTACAGTAAAAACATTGAGAATCGATTTTACCAAAAAAAAAACGTTGTGTCCATAATTGAACAATAACTAAAATGTTGGGAACTAATTTTACAAAAAAAAATAAACTTTGCATCTATAATTAAACCTTAGTATAAATGTTAGACACCAATTTAAAATTTTAACCTATATTAAAAGATAATGTTTAAAATTAACAATTGAAACACAGTTGTAGAGTGATTGTTAATCCAATTTAAGGAACAAGTGTCTTCCTTGGACTATCTTAAGCACAGCAGTTGTAGCATATTAACTATTAAAAAAAAATTTGATCACAACAAAATGAAGCAAAAGTAATGCAATAGTTGCACAGTAATTTAGCATAATATAGTAAAAAATTTTTAAACCCTAAAAATATATATATATATATATATAAATTATTAAATTAATTATATACTTTCTGCATTATTTTTCATTGTGTTGTTATATAATTAATCCGCCGCATGACAGAGGCTAGGGGCTTGTTAAAATTTAACGGGTTTCGTCCAACAAGTGATAAAAGCTGTTTGCCCTCCTTGGTTCGATTTGTACTTGGTTTCCATAGTTGCACACGTGTGTGCCATATAATTAATCATTGAATACTATCTTACATATATGGCAAGGAAGGAGCTGTATTGATAAATGATATTAGGTTGCTTAAGCTTCCCAATTTTATGAAATTCCTCTTAGTTAGAACGTTGTGCTGTTTTGTCAAATTTTTTCAAGTCCGAACTCCAAGAAAATATCTCGGTAGGATTGAGAACTCAATTGTCGAGATTTTAAGTTTGACCTGATGAAGTAAGATGTGACAAAATATATAAAAATGACAGAATTATTTGTATTATATTTTTATTATATAATTTATAATTTAATAAATTTTTTAATAAATTAAAAAAAATTAAGTTCAATTCAAGTCTTCTTAGTTGAGGAGATTTTTATTTTAATTTTTTTTAAATGAGTATAATTTACTCATAATTTTATATTATACAATAAGTAAGATCTACTTAAATAAAAAAAATTAAAAATAATATTTAAATAATATTAACTAATAAGTTAATTTTATTCAACAAAAAAAAAAATTAAAATTAACAAACACCTCTCATTAATCCTTTCACTTTAGTCCTCCCATTTTCGTTGATATATTTTTTATAAATTGGACACCCCACTAACTAAATTTCCAAGTTAAATGACTAGCGCCACAGACCCAAAACGGAGTTCATTCAAATTATTAATCTGTTCAAGTTGCCTCCAATTTGAAATTGATGAGCAGAAATCGAAGTTGAAGATCCACTTGACTAAGAACATAGTCTTATGAACAACTCGACCAGTCCTAGACTAGCCCATTGTTGGGGTCATGTATGCATGCTGATTTTGATATTACAGGCTTGTGTATGCATGCTGATTTTGATTCTACAGGCTCCAGCAGCCAATTCCTAATTCCAACCTGTCCTACTTTTCTTTGCAGAAATATTGTTGTCACAAGACATATAGCTACAAATTTTTCAAGGAGAGGAAAATTACAAAGAGAAAAGCTAGAGAAGAACTCCCCGGCTGGCCCATTACATGTGCTCTGATTCGTCACTTCAATCAGTTTTTTTTTCCCCATTTTTGTTGCGTTTTGAGAGTGATTGGTTGCATAATTCTAATTCAAACTCTGCAATCACTCGTTGATTAATTACATGAAAAATGACCTTTCAATATGTGGTCAATTATATATACAAATTTGGGTCACAATGCAATTTGGTACTTGACTTATGGGAAAAGCAACTTAGTGTATTACATGAAATCTACCGAACTCTTAAAGATCTAAAGTGATCATGAGATTGCTATCATTTCAATAATCCTCATGATATGATACTTCAAATATTATGAATGATGTTGGATATACAATATAACACTGTGATTGATTATGCCATATTTACCCACCCCCCACCCCCCAAAAAAAAACAATTTGTGATCATGCCACCTATAGAAACTTCAGTTTCCTTGAAACTACATTATATATCAAACATAAAATCAACAGATAAGCATTAGGCCATTATGCCATTGGCTAACAATCAGAAAGAGAAAAAGAAAAGAGCAAGAAAGAGGGAGGGTGAGGAACTGTACATTATTTTAAGTTGGAGGTTATCAACTTGAATATAAGGCTTAGCCCAAAATGTGTGCTTCCTATCAACATTTTGCAAAAGATTCTTCCCTTTTAGTCGGCTCCGCTTGACAAGCTCCCAAAAAAAAAAAAAAACACACACACACACACACACAACTCACCCCCCATGTGTTAAGGTCCCCATTACATTTTGTTTTGATGCTTAAGTGCTTGTCTTTGCTGTTGTTTCTTTCATTCCTTCTTTGCCAAAATTTATAAAATTCTCCCCTTTTGCCTCTCTTTCCCAACTTAGCCCACATTAAGTATTAACCTTATGTTACGAAATTGGGTACCAAAACCCATGTGAACAGGTGCCATCATGGCCACAATGAGGGATCGAAAATCTAGCTCTTGTGGGGCTTCCCTATTTGAAAGAAAACAAAGAATGGAAATGATGCTCTCCCCCATTTGCATGTTACCCCCTCGTGGGCATATCGTGATCGTCCTTGGTACGATTTGCGAACACTTGAAAAGTACCAAACAGTTGGTGAGCCCCAGGCCATTGCGGACTTTTTTTGTGCCATAAGCCAAATTGCATCATAAATTCATAATTATTAATTCCCTTTGATTTTTCTGTGTTCCAGTTCATCTCTTTAATTAATCTAGTTTTTTGAAACTTGAAAAGGAGCTGTCTATATATACTGGAATTAATGGACTTATTATAAGAAATAATTTCCCGATCAACTGCTTTTGCAAAACTTTAACTAATAAAGTATGCATTAACTTCGTGCCATGTTTAATCGTTTCGTTAAAATTTACAAGCGACATCATACATTTAGAACTAAATGTAAAGTTTGTGATATATTTAAAACTAAACAACCGTATCGTCCTTACTAACCATCCTATCCTAGCTACCAATTATGTTATTGACAATTGCCTCATGTTTCCCAATGAAGACATAAGAAACAAGCGCTAGAATCTGTCGGTTTGATTTTAATTAAATCGATTAAGATTTACAAATTAGTGCTGGCATCCGGTAATTGATTAAAGATCCATGGATGTAGGACGGCCAATAGATTAACATATCGATTTTTAATCGATTAAGGCTTACAAGTTAATGTTGGCACTTGGTAATTGATTAAAGATCCATGAATGTAGGACGGCCAATAGATTAATATATCTACTTTGCTTGCATTGTAACCAATGTTAAAAAAGAACATAATAATGGAGCATGTTTGTCACCTTCAGGAAGTAGTAACATAAAAAAGAGTACGGTAGTGCATATTTGTAAGGTTGGGAGAAGAGTAATGTACACAGTATTCTCTGTATTTTAATAAAAAAAACTGTTTAAAATTCGAAATGTAATCACTAGATCATAACAAAATAACTTTTTCGCTATGTCATACGGATCTTTAACCTTCAAGAAAGAATCACATACTAGGTAATATGCTATTAATGTGATAAACATCCACGAACACTATACAATAATTAAGATTATAATTGATTTTCTCCCTCATGTATTTTTCTAATCCATAACGTGAAGCCCATTAGTCCAAGGACGTCAAGCGACATAGAAGCTTGATCCTAGGAAAAAGTAATAATAGGTTAATCTTGCAGATCTGATATAATATGGTATAAAGCATGCTAATAGTAGCATTAAGTATATTTATTTTTATCCTAAGATTTTGCTAACATGTTTTAGATCCTCGCAAGCTTACCTACTCCATATGTATTTCGTTTTTTTTTTTTTTAAACACAACAAAAGGGACACAAAGTTGCCAAGTTAAGAGTCAATTGTTCCTAAATTCATATCTCATGCTCGTGCTGTAATAGCACTGGTGAATTAGTTTGCAAGTTATTAGCACTAGAGAAGGTGCTGTAATAGTAGAGTAATTAGATTCTTAATTGTAACCGATAAAGACTAAACTCCAACAATGGGGAACTGAAAAAGAAAAAGCCCTGATTAACTAGTTCCAACAATAATTCAATTAGGTGAACAGTAATCAGTTTGTTAAATTGCATCTAATTCCTAATTGGCCATCTGTGTATATTTAGCCTAGGAGGTGGTGAGATAAATAGATGTCTATTTATTTTCATCTGTTGTTACCAGATGGTGTTATTACAAATGATGGGTCAATTGTTACATTCAACTTGGTTTAAATTAAAGCCCCACTTTTTGTGCATCTCATGAATGTCTTTGGTTTTTAAATTGATGACGACACTAAATTATGCTGGGTTTTTTAATTGAAAGAACATTTCGAGCCATGCAACAGCAATATCAACTCGATCACAATCTCTTGACATTATAGGGGCTATGGACCTTATTCTTAGCTAGAAACGTACAGACATTTCATGTGTGAAATGACATCAAATCGTTTTCCTCGACAACAGCTAAGTCTACTTATATTTTCTAATTCACTCGGACTAAAACCGTCTTCAAAGCTGAAAATTTCAATTCAAATTTCATTCAGAACTAATTTAAAAAAAAATAATAATAATAATGCAGTAGAAGTCCAGGATTCCATTTTAGAGCTTGGTACTCCACTTAGGGCGACGGCGGGCCACCCTTGGGCCAAGCTATAGGCACAACGTCTAAGGCCAGCCTAACTATGGGTCTAGCCCGGCACACCAGGGAAAAAAATTAAAGGGCCCAAATCCTTTTATTAATTTTATAGATTGGGCCAAGTGAGGAGAAATTCTAACTCTAAGCCCATGGACAAATCTAGCATAAAAGAATTCCCTTCTTCCGGTGGGATTTATGAAAAAATAAGAGTTATTTTCATTATATAACTTACGGTTTAATGTGTTTTCTAATGGACAAAAAAAAAAAAGAATCCCCCTCCCCTTGGGCATATAAACCCTCCAATAGACCAAATAAAAAACAGAAAATTTATTCCTAACTACCAAGTATAATCTAATGGCATAGTTTGGGGTGATATTTGCTGGTTCAAAACACTGGCCTCACTCATAAAAAAATGCCCCCTCCATACTTCAAATAGACACACAAAAAATAATAATAATAATAATGATTCCGTTCCAACTGTCATATCTTAGGTTTTTTTTTTTATTTTTGGTGCAAATTCACATCTTAGATTATAATTTACAAGAAAGATAAGGTATTAAACCACCAGATTCAATGATAATCACTTTAAAAAAAAAATTAATATGTCAATATATTGACTTTCCTTACATAAAATGCAAAGAGTATAAATCTGATTCAGCACAATTGACATCGGAATCCTGGACATTTGATACGTGTTAAATAGCTAGCTAGTGGTGCAGGCTCCTGAAGTTGCTCCAGGCTACACAAAGAACAAAAACGCAATTTAATTTCCACTTGCAAGACAAAAATTATGTGAGACTCAAAAAAAATTTATTATCGTTTCTCACCATAAGATTAATGATAGAAGTCCTTGAAAAGAGTTGATCTGATATTTTTTGAAAGTGCAATTGATTGGTTTATTTATTAATTATTACCCTCCTCAAATTAGAGTAATATGGTATTAATACTAACTTTAAGATTAAATGCGGTGACAATTATATTAATGATTTACATTTTTTTACATGATTTCTCCCATCAAAATTCATGAATAAAATTAATTATATTGCACATGCTGTTCAGAAAAAACATCACATAGTAACAAATAAAAAAATGGTAAAAGTATCAATATATGAGTTGGGGACTAATGAATGAATGCCATATTACAGCCTACCACACAAGCATGCACATCATCACACCCACACAAGAGCTCCCCATTTAGTGTATCCAGAGCTTGGAATGATCCACCTCCTTCACTCCTCTGCAGAAGTATAGCAGAAAAGATAAAATAATGTGAAATAATACAAATAAAAAGTGCAACCTTGTCTGTTTTTCTTTTCCTGCTTAGAATGATTGTGAGATTAAAATTCCACTAAGCATGTTTTGTAGGTACCTTGTAGTAATCCACAGCAACAAAATTTGCCCATCTGCTGCCAGCAGCAGAATAACAAGTTTTGAGCATATTTATGAGATCAGCTGAGTTCTGCACACAAGTCAAATCTTTCTCTGGCATAGAACCAAAGTAATTTACCAACACCAATGATTTACTCTTGTCATCCAGAGGAGATGATTCTGCTCTATTAGGACAACTTCCAGCCTTCATGCCACCATCCCCATCTGCCAACAAATATATAAGCCAACAATTTTGTACAATTTAGTGACATTCTAAATGATGATTAAATGTAGAACAGTATCTCAGATTTGGGTGTTTCTTACACTGATTTTCAACCATGTAGTTCCATTGGTAAGCAATTCCTTCACTCTGTTCCTTAGATGAAATTGAGGTGAACACTAGTAGCCTTTGGTTTTTGTTGACCATGTCACCGACTAGTGGCCAGTCTTCACCATTTTTTGGCATGCTTGTCACTGGAAACCAGTATTTCATCAATCCAGCATTAGTAAAGGCCTTTGTCAAACCATTTGGGGCTTGAACATAATCTTCCAAGATCAACGTGACTATCTCCGATGGATTTGCTGATAAGAAGGCTTCAATTTCCTTAAGATATTCACTTGCCGGCCCCTAGAACCCACCAAATCATTCTTGCTATCTTCAAATTTCTAACCAAAAAAAGGGTTAAACATAAACATTGGAACTTACAAAGGAAGTATAGTCATAACATTGTCCGTCGAATGAATGGCACATCCACACATCTCCTTGAAAATCATAAGTATCAAGCATTAAGGCTCGTGCTCCATTCTGTAAAACAACTAATCTTAACAATGAGCTATGGCTATAATATTGTAAATTATTGGAGAGAAAGCTTTATCCACCTACATTTAGCTGCTGAGTGAGGCTGTCCTCTTGATTGGTAAATGTGAGTCGAGGGCCAGTGTGCAATGGGTACCCGTCAATGGCATAAGCATTGTGGGTCGTCAAGTATGCATACTTGTTGAAAGGGAGAGAATTGTTCTATCAACAAAAAACAACGTAGCTTGTCATCGCCAAATCTTTCGAGGGAAAGACAGAATTCGAATTCCCCCTCTCTCAGAATTTCCACAAAAATGTAGACTTTTATTTCAATGTAAACAGCCATGCTTAATGAGCGATGAGCAGTCCAATTATAAACCCATCCCCTTTAAATCCCTTATATTTATAGGATCATAAACTATATGCCCCATCTGTTTTCATGGTATCATCATCTAACAAATCCAGTCAACAGCACTTCTTAAAAAAGATCAAGAAATGGCAAGGAAGGGGAGGGATGGAAAGGGGGGGAAAAAAAAAACCTTTCTTGTTTATTTTTGTGAGCTTAAAGAGAAATAGAGCAAGGGACAGAGGTTTATACCAGAAGCTTGAATTGGTCTGTGATGGCTGATCTTACACATCTAGAGCCCTCAAATGCTGCTGCACAATTGAAGCAGTAGAGCCCAGCTCCACAATCTTGGTCTGATGAGCATGCATCTAAGAGCTAAAAATATTGAAACAGAGCTTAGAATTTGAGTTTTCTAAACCCAGAAACTTTAACAATGAATTTTGAAGTCCCCCCCCCCCCCCCCCAAAAAAAAAGGAGAGAAAAATACGGGTCAAAATGAAGACTTTGTTTTTTGACATAAGAAAAAGGAACAGAAGAGTCACAAACCCTGCGTTCTCCACGCGTGGGAAGCCAAAAAAGCACTGCAGCTGTGATCAAAACCAAGTTTTGGGAAGTACCCATGTAGTAAAAATATTGAAGGAACAACTCTTGCGGCTTTTCAAATGATTGTTGTGGTCTTTCCTGGAAAACAAATATGGGATTTTTGTACTTATAGTTGGCTGAGAAAACAAAGGAAAAAACCCCAGAAGCTATGAGGACAACGCCACAATGTGACATATGAAGAGTATCCTAAAAGCACCAAAAACAAAGAGAGAGGAAATGATTGGCCATCCAATCAAGGACAAGGGAGTTGCAAGAGAGGTCAATAGGACAATGTCACAAGAGTTAGATTACTTGACGCCTATGGTAAAGTTTTCTAAAACACTTGTTCAATATCATTATAATTCATAAATTTCCCCACCAATTTAAAAAAAATATATACACATGTAAAAGAAATTGACATAAAGGAGAAATTTTAATAAATTACCTACATCATTTAAGGTTCTTTAAAAGAAGCAACAGGAAATTAGAACTTAGACCTCAGATTTACAATATATTTATATATATATATATATATATATATATATTATTTTATTTTATTGTGTAAATTGTAGTTCAATCAGTCTTATAATAAAAAATAAAAAACAAAAGGAATTAGAACAAATTCCGTAAATTACATGTATCAGTTAAGGCCCATCTGTGCCAAAAACAAGAAGTTAATTGTCAAATGGAGAAAATTAAGAAGTAGGATTTGAAACTCGTTTCTTATTTTTGTTTTAGTATCTTTGTAGCAAACTGAAATTCGATGGAGGACAAACTAAGGATCAATACGGCCCCAATCCTCCGCCAGTCACTGCTATATTAATGAGTGGAATTTGTACCTTTCAATAGCCAATTGTAAGCTGAAAATGTTCAACAAGAAGTCGATTCAAAGAATATAGGCAGTTTGTCTTCAATAAAGATTTCCAAAACATAGAATTCTATGCAAATTGCATAAAACTCGGTTTTTTTTTTTTTTCTTTAGAGACACCTAATGATTAAATTTTAAATCTCTATTTTAGAATTCTTAAGCTCTAATCCTAAGAAAAGTTTTCAAATTTATGAAAATTAAAAGAATTAGAGTTACATAATTTTTTAATATTTTTTTATCCATAGAATAGTTCTTTTATATAAAAACACAAATAATTCCACAATGCAATAGAGGCCCCCGCCTTCTCCCCAACGAAAAAAATAATAATAATACAGAATAAAGTGAACAAAGTAAATTATTGGACTTCCCAAATTAGGTGTAAGGATTTGGCTTTCCATTCACGCAGATTTTATTCCATTGACTGTGGGTCACCCAAAAGATGCATACGTTACGTACATACCAATACGTAAGGAGATTTAGCTTCTTGTCAAGAAACGGTGGCATTGGCACCCCATCCCAAATATTTGGTTGATCTAACAAAAGAGCATAAAATAAAAATCATAATGAGGACTCAAAAATAGTTAAAATAATTAAGTACAGTAATTTATTAATTTTTAATTAAGAGATTTATGATTAGAAACAAGCAGAATCGAAAATAATTTTGTTCAATCAAGTTTAATCTAATAAAAACGCACATTGTCCAATTGTTTTCGAATTACATACACACACGTTTTTTTTTTTTTTTTGGTTGAACTCACGCACACGTTCAGAAGAAAAAAAGTCGTCAAAATAGGGTGAACAGCGCCCGGGCCGACCCAAACTTACATAGAATGGCCAGAATAAAACGTGAATATATAGTATTGGATTAGGGTTCGGCCTTGAAGAAAAATATGATTTTTTTTTTTTTGTTAAATTATATTTTTCAGTTCTATTGGAATAATTCTATGCTTTTCTTTTATTTTATTAATTCGTTTATACTTATTAATTCTTACAGAAATTTCAAACTTAATTAAAATGTGAGTCAGATATCTTTCAAATAAATGTCTAAAAGTCCTGAATTCGCGGAGGCTTGTTTTCTACATCATTTTCTTATGTGACACATGTCAAACATTTAACAATCATTCGTATACTTATCTCTCTTTCGTGTCAGGGCAAGCTAACTACGTTATATCTGAAAAATATGGCGAATTTCTGTCCATAAAAAAGAGTGTGGTGGGCTGTGAATATCATTAAAGACAATTATTATGTCTTTCACAAGAGTTTCATAAATTATTAATTCATAGTATGACGAGATCTTCATAAGTTGGAATGGGGGAAGAGATTTAATTATAAGTGATGTATGAAACTTGAATTTCGATATTTTCGATACCGAGTTTGGCCCCATTTTTTAAATCATTTTAATTTGACAATGTCCGTTTATAGTTTTTGTTGATTTGCATCTGGTAGTACTTTTTGGAGTCTGAATTTTACAGGCGATCAAATTGGAACTTTTGAAGCCGAGGAGACTTTTACAGAAAATTAAAGCGGATATTCGATGAAAACTCCAACCTTCAAAAAAGGGAAAGTTGTTTTGTATAATGAATCAACAATTCAGTGGTATAAAGGATTCAGTAATAAGTGAATAAAGATAATAACTTTCATATGAAAGAATTGAAGTTCGAACTCTAGTGTCTCTCTCACTCTTTTTTTTGTATGATCACTTTGCCAGACTCCTCAAAGGAGAAAAAAAAAAAAAAATCAGTGGCATACAATACCATCACTGGAAAAATTGGAACTTTCCAACTAAATATTCTTGGATTTCCAGCAGTGCCTTGCGCTATGGGAAGGTAGAGTGCTGAAATTGAAGAAAGGTTTGTGACTCCATCCTTCAAAAAATTACTCCTCATGCCATGTAAACCAGGTTTGTGACTCCATCCTTCAAAAAATTACTCCTCATGCCATGTAAACCAAGACAAAATCGGCCTTTTACACTAATTCCCAAATGATTACATATCATACATCAAACAAAATTAAAGAGGAACATTAACAAAGTCATAAGGGAAAATTGAGATGCAGTTTATTCTTTTGTTTGGATATACAAAATGGAGAAGAACTAGAAACCAAATACCAAACAGAAATAGAACTAAGCTGTATTTTCTCAGTAATGGTATCTTATTTTCCTTTGTATTATGTTGGTATGGTACTTTGCCCCCGCAACTCTATGAAGCTTAAGTACAGTATGACATGCACTAGACCAAGATAGAGGAGCAGCTCAATCCCTCTCAATGCTGCTATTACGGCACCCGCCATTAACATCTGAATTGGCGTGGCTCCCAAGTTCTAGTTGTTGAGCAGATCAGTCAAAAATTGTTGATGACCGCATTTTGAGCAGTGTAGCTATGGCAGTTTATGCATGTGTATATAAGAAAGCCAATGTAGATAGGCCAGTCAGTATTAGAATTAACGGTGAGATGAGCCAGCGGAAACTAGCATTTGGCAGCCACGGGTAAGCGTCAGGAGGTGGCATCACGCAGTTATCGCCATTGAAATAGACTCTTCTAGGAAAAGCCCACCCCTTGTCGAAGGTAAACTTTGCCTGATCCTTTTGGAAGAGTATCTCTGACTGTACATTGCCAAGAGGGCCAGCTTGCATGAGCAAATCGTTGTAAAACTCAACCCCATATAGCATGGCTGTATCATCTGTTGGAACAGTGAAAGATTGATGAGTAGATATCTTATAAAGCCGCACTGTCGATGTATCACATTACAATGCAATTATACTCTGCTGAGATCATTTATATTCTGTCTAAATTGTGAAGAATGAATGGTGGAAGCAAGGATGAGTATGTAGTAGGAACACTGTATCCTTGTTCCCAACTTTCTCTAAATGTAAGATATGCATGACCTAAACAAGAGCAATTACGTAAGAAGATCAAACTTACTTGTGCCGGAGTAAGGGTTTAATGACTTATAGTTGAAGCTGAAAATTTCCGTCAGATTGTCAAAGTTGGGATGCTGGACAACCAAATTCCACTGCGAGTAGTTCATAATGTAATTGAAATTTGTAATTGTGATCTTGACACGCCAGTATGCCTGGTAATTAAGCTTCACATGCCAATGAATTCTAATTGGACACATAAAGCTTGTACATTGAACAAGAGGTGTCGAGCTGCTGTTCCCAGAACCAGGAACAACTGAAGCTAATTGCGGTGTATTTGGACTGCAAACCAGTAACAGAAAGGTAAGCTATGATGGACTGACCAACTGCAAAATGTTTCACCAAACAATCTAAAACAAGAGAACTATGGAATACAATTGATGCTGATTAAACTTACTCTACACAACCTCCAGAACTACTGTTGCTTTGACAACCACAGGCACATGTTGGGCAGGGAACTATTGTGCTGTTGTAGAAGGATGAAAGTGAGACACAGCAAGTAGGAGTCTTCTGTGCCAAAAATTGTGAATATGTGCATGAAACATTCCATGTCACTGCAATTACAAGAAAAAAAGAAAAAGGTCATACATTACCCATGCTACAACTTTATAGAACTTAAACAACAGCTCACCAGGATTATACCGTGTCTTAGATATCACCATATCTTTAAGAAGAAATAACCACAAGATAAAATTTTCCGACTCATTTTGAGTATAAGATGCATGAAGGTATTCATTAATTATAAGATATTGATTGATCTACTCACTCAAAGCTTGTGTGACCCTTCTTTTGTCTGCACTAATGAATTTACTTGGCTTAACAATATTGCCAGGCCCACATGTATAACCAGGTCCTGGTGTCATCAGGGTGAAGTTCTTAGGGACTTTGACTGTTCTGACGCTGGTTCCAGCATGACCTACACTAAGCTGGAATGAACTAGCTGCATTGGCTGGATCCTGTGCCCATGAGCTAATTACCCCGCCTTTGCAGCAATTTGCAATTTGCTGATTGTAAGGAGTTCCTGGCAATAAATCCACTATTGTTGGGCTCTTCTTGCAGCAATGTGGAATGTTCCCTTTGAACTTCGAACAATCTCCTTGTTCTGTCGCTTGGCCTCCCAACATGCTCCATATTATCTCTTTCTTCGCCCATGTCCATCCTAGTGCCCACCCTGGTGATTGAATATGGCGATATTGCTGGAAGTTGAAGATTGTGACAACAGCCTATTCATTGCATAGAGAAGCAGATTATTTTTCAATCAGGACTAAGATAAAAGGATAGAGGGTGCCAGCAAGACAAGAAGACAAGAACCATGCTATAGGCAAAATAATTACACAGTTCTGCAGATTAAGGAAAAGCAACTAGCAGATCAAATAAAAACAAATTGCTATCTTCTATTGTAATGATGCTGTTCAATTCAGCTTTTATTTAAAAGAGACAAATGCCCCAAATCAAGCTAGGACAAGGAAATTTCAATCAAGAAGATATAATGCTCAAAGACGTCACTCAAGTTCACCTAAAGAAGCTTAGTACTTAACGTAATTAACAACTTTGATGCAGAATAAAATTTAACATACAAATTCAGGAATTTGCGGAGTTTTTTCTTCAGCTACCTATGGTATGCTCCTAGATGGCCTACAGAAAGAGAAATGCATCAAACATAAAAGCAAACTTTGTAGAAGTTGCCATCCATGCATGTAAGAAAGAAAGAATGTTCGCTGTTGGGCATCTGCCATTATTGAAACTAAAAGATTATTAAGCTCGGAGGCATATCTGAAAACTGATTAATACTTACAACATAGCCATCAGGAGTCCAGCTCATAATATCCCATTTGATCGTGATATTTCCATTTGGGTCAAGAGGATCATAGGCTTCTGAGAAAACATATAATCAGCCACAGAAAAAAAAGAAAGGAGATTAAGAGCCTAATTTGTAATATTCAAAATAATCAGTGTGTTTTGAGGGTAAAAGGGAAGCAGAATTGCCGTGAAGAACAGAGCGAATTTTCAGTCATGAACGCCTACCTTGGCGAAAATTTGAACTAGAAGTCATCACAATTAAGTGCCAGCCATTGCATGTAAATAAAAACAGAATAGACTTTGAACTAAAAACTCATAAACGTTAACACCAACAAGAGACTAAAAACAGGAAACCAGCTTAGACTAACGGATACATAAAGAAACCTCATTTCCACGTTTACACAAGCAGATTCCAGAAGCAAACCTTTCCAAATTACTCATATTCTACTTTGATTCGAATGGAAAAGAAAAAAAAAAAAGAAAGAAAGAAAAATGGTTGGATTAACCAATACCCATCAACTCCATAATAAAAGAAACCGATCAAGACTCAATCTTTTGGAAAGAGTAGGTGCAAAATAAGTGAAAGATAAAGACTTTTCCAACCTGTTGAAGGGAAGCCAATGCAAGAAAGCACAAAAAGAAGAAGAATTGTATACTTAAAATTGGAGAGAAATCTCATAACGGGACAGATAAGAAACCCCATTACTTTGAAAGCCAAAATGCCCCCTCCGTAATCCTTATTTTTCAGGTTTTGGCTTTGTGTTCTTGGTTGACTCGAGACATTGTAACGGAGAAGGTCAAAAAGAGAAGGTCAGAGACACAATAAAGAGTAAAGAACGGGGCTACTACTAACTGGGGGTGCTCTGCTATTTGCGAATCCCACATGGCAAAGCGCCAACTGAAAAGAATCAGTCTTTAGGACTTAGAAAAATAAAAAATAAAAACTATAATTTAATAAGCCCACTGTTAGGCCACTACCACCAACGCTCGTTGATGAACAAAGTGGGCATTTTTTAGCCAATGGCTTCCGTTGAAAAAAACAAACAAATTTTACGGACAAGTTATATGGGCAAACAATTTGGTGAATAGACATTATTTAAATTTATATTTTATGTAAAGAAAAATATATTTTATAGAATTATAATAATAAAAAATTATATAAAAAATATTATTATTTTTTACTTATATTTTTTAATTATAATTATATAAAATATATTTATTATTACATAAATTAAGTGACATATAAATACGATCCGTCCACCGACTACCCATATAACAGCGCCCTAAATTTTATCTGGGTCAGTTTTATTCAAGCGGCTATTGCAATGTGTCTTCCATACAAAGATGATTTAGATGCCTAATTGCAATTGGGGTTGAATAATCAATGAGAACCAGATGCATGACAGTTGGCTGTGGTGAGCGAAAACCATCGGCCTAATTTTATATGCTGCTATGGCGACTAACTTGCACCCAATTGCGAGTCCACTGCGCACGCCCAGAGGCAATACACGGTTTTGGTTTTGTCTCTGTCGTCCATTAAGGTAAAAGCTTTGTTACTTTAGCGTAACTTTTGTGAGCATTAATGACGAGATTTGCGTAATTATTATGCCCTCTATTAGGATGGAGAAATTTTTTTAGGGGGATTTCACCTTTTTCTAGATACAATATTTTTTTAAAAAAAAAAAGGGAAAAAATGTTAGTAATAGGAGGATTTTGATTCTAAGACATGTTTTAAAAGTAATAAAATATTAATTTTAAATAATAATATTTATATTTTATATAATAAAAATTTATCATTTTTTTTTTAATTAAGTAAAATATCAATTTCTCAAGTCAAAATCTTTTAGCATCGAAACTGTGCTAAAAAAAAATGATGTTTATTATAAAATCAATAGAACAATAATTTTTTACGCTTGAAATTTAATTCAAGATGTTCAATTTTAGAGACGGCTTTTGTATCCATTAAGCTATAATTTACTAGAAATCACAAATTTTATTTTGTGTTGCTTTTTTAACAAACTGCGTATATTGTATTTAACAAAAGGAATGAAAGCATTGACAAATCGTTATGAGCATGCTCGTATATTACTTGCCCTTTTTTTTTGGGGTGGGGGGGGGGGGGGAAGGGGAAGTAATGCGTGTCCTAGTCTTCCTTAATCTTTAATTCTTTATTCCCTGTGCAAGATTTATTTATTTATTTATTTTTTTGTTCAATTGTATAGGGACCAGCGGTATCTGGATCTTTATTTTCTGGCATTGAGAAGTTCTCTTTCAGTTTTGTTTTTGTCTAACTGAAATGAGGGGGAGCAGAGTGTATTTGAGGCAGGTCGGACCTCGAACATCATCAAATTTGCCCAATGTTTGGTAAACAACTGAGTTAAATCTAATGGTTTAAAAATGTTCTTTTGGGGTATATTGAAACATTTTCTTTCAAATCTGATCGTAATCATCTTTGCGCATGCTTTTTTTTTTTTTTGTTTTTTTTAGAGTCGATAGTCCAGCAGTAAAAAAAGTGTTAAATTTAAAATTTGAATCTCAAATTTGAAAGTTAGAAATATATACTATCAACTAACTGAGTTAAGATCAGTACTCTCTCACACGTGTTTTAAAATTAAAGAATTGAAGAAAACAGAAAAGAACA
This sequence comes from Carallia pectinifolia, assembly GCA_037832335.1. Lineage (NCBI taxonomy): Eukaryota > Viridiplantae > Streptophyta > Magnoliopsida > Malpighiales > Rhizophoraceae > Carallia > Carallia pectinifolia. Next base: position 20,433,537 of record CM075443.1, read on the forward strand.
TTATAAAAAGTTAAAATTTTATTGCAAAGTTAAAATTTGAGTAATATTAAAATAATTGTAAGATTTATCCGAAAATTTTTAATAGAGTATTTACTTTTTTTATTTTTTTAAATATAGGTATCGAACTTATATTATTTTAATCTTAGTTTGATCCACCTAAATAATTTTATTAAATATTTCCCGATAAAATAAGGTCGCTAAAATGTAAAGAGAAACCTGCCTAGAAAGAAGGAATGATATTAATGTATAGATACAGCTGCACTTGAATGTCGCCATCTCCACCTTCTTTTGTTATTGGAACTTTCCTTTATTGTTAGGTTGAATATTCACGTGTTTGGGGATTGACCATAGAACAGACATACACATAAAAAAAATAACAATAAAAGATTAAGTTAATGGTCTCTCTCATCAAGTCAATTATTAATTTAATTTTATTTTTGGTACTTTATTGTTATATCGATTCTTTATATCCGTGAGTTTTTTTCTTTCAAAAAATGTTGAATTATGAGAGATTTTAGCCTTCGGACACTATTTAGATTCAAGGTGGCTGACGCAATAGTAATTTCTTACCCTTTAAAGTCCAACCAACATCCGATGTGACATATTGTTAAAAAAATTGAATAAAAATAACAGGTATCTTACATTTTTATATCTCTGCAGCGTCAATCCTAAAGACTTCCACCTGCAAATTTCTAGGATCCTCTCCTGTCTACTGTTTCATTGGAAACTAGACAAGTAGCCTTTGCATTTGTAATGGCTTATGTTGCCACCTCGTGTCCAGGTTAGGTCCAAAGGATGGGGTTTGCAGGAAGTGGCTTGCTGAAGTTTGAAGGTGCTTTTGAGAAGCATGTCCTAGCCGGAGGATAACATCCACGCGGACTATAAGATTCTGAGCCCATTCACCATAACCTGGACGGATACATGGCATAAACCTTCATAACTGGACAGCAATACGAGTACAACCCAGTCCAACGGATGCATTGATTGTTCCTACCCCAAGGAAAAAACTCTTTCCATTTTGCCTTTTCAGTTTCTGTGAGGAATAGTTATTAAGTTCACCTGAATTGAAGACTTGTATAAATAACAGTCATTATTCTTCACTTTCCTCAGGTTCACTGAAATCTTCATCAACTTTGATGATTGCATTGCGGTTGACAGTAACACCACTTGATAGACTGATGGCAGGCTAGTCCGACAATACAGCAATGCGAAGGACATTGCACACGTTCAAGGATAACACTGCATGTGCACTAGCACATTGCACAGCCAAATTGCATTCAGGGTCCATTCACACATAATTAAGACAGAAAACATGAGAAATAAATGCGACCATTGATCATCGCGTGATCAAAAAGTTTTCACCGCTTGGAAGAAGAAATTCAGAGTCGTACAAAGATATGCACTTTTTCTCAAAGATGATTCGTAAACAACTTTCAGCTTAAGAGGAGAAACCAAGAATTAAGAAAAAGTCTACATCTCTTTATCTGCGTATGTGATATCTAGCACTTAAGCATAAACAATGGCAACATTGTCCACAGTTTGATGATAGAATCGTACTTCGCAGCAGATCCACATGTTAAGTGTACCTCTTAGAAAACCATTGCACTCTCTTAATCACAAACTCCCTTCCTATCTATTATCCTTAGCTTTATCGTGGTGTTCATCTTCATATTCAGCTTCATTCTCAGTGTTATCATCATCATTGTCATCTACATCGCCATCGTCAATCCCATCACCATCTTCTTCTTCTTCTTCTTCTTCTTGAACATGTGCACGTTGATCATGATCTCTGCTTTTTGACGCATAATCCTCAAGTGATGCGGTGGGAAACAAATCCCCAACCTTGTTCCCGTCATTGGTTGGAGTTTTTGCTGAACTCCTGGGTTTAGATTTGTTCATCTGGTTTAATAAATGTGAAAACCACAAGCTGATTATTTTCAAGTCAATAAGAGCCCATTGCATTTGGAAGGACGTGGCAAAAAGAAATATGGGAATAAGCTAGTGTAACAAGTGAAACATTGTTGGCAATATTGGAATAAATAACGGTCAGTCTGGATTGTATCAAATATCCCTATCATCTTGAAGTACTGGTTTCCACACTACAAAAAAATTTGTGTTTGCATGAGTTCTACATCTTATATTAATTAAATATAAGCAGCACACAGGGAAAGCCAAGGAAAAGACAACCTCAGTACATGGACTAGACAGTCCTACTATGTTAATTGCAGAATAGCATTGGTTTAGGAGCTTACAGCACGTAGAAGAGTTCTCCGATCCCTCTCTCGAGCATTCTTAATGGCCTGCAACAAAACCACCAAAAATGAAAATTATTCAGTGCAACGTGGACATACAATTTGGACAGGACAAAAGAAGCCTACCTCCTCAAGCATCTTTTGTTCAGCCTCCACCTCTGCAGAGTCTCTGCAAATATAGGATAATTCAATTAAAACCTCATGCTGTTTACACACCAAAAAAAAAAAGAAATCTTTTTTACAGTATCCGCAGTTAACATGATAGCTAACAGATTGAAGTTCATCAAAATTCAAACGCAACCTTCCAATTATTTGATCGACACGGCAACAACACTTTGCACACACATTTTGCTCCTTTGCACAAGCTGAAAATCAACAATCAATTAGCCAAAACAAGCAAAAACATCAATGACTGAACCAAAAGAAGAAAAATAGAAAAATAACCTGAACATAAACTGTGGTGAGCTTGGCGCACTGCACGTTTCGAGCACCGCTGACTGTCAACATATACATTCAGGTGAATAATCAGAGCATTCTCAATCTGCCACTTCAAAAAACAAACAATGATATCCCACCTTTCTTGCTCCTTCCAATTCCAATCACAAAGGAAGCCCAAAAAGAAAGCAGTTCTTTGAAAACCCAAATCAATTTGCCCATTGAAAAATTAACAGAGAACCCAACTCTTTACACTTCAAATGCAGTAAAAAAGCACTTCCTCGAAAACCCGATGAAGAAAAAACAGGAAAATTACCATTTAGCAGGCTCAGTGAGGGGCTTGTACTTGCCATACTGGCGTTTCCAATCAATCTGATCTTTACACCGAGGGCAGACTCCGGTGATCTGCGAGTAGGGCCTCAGCTTCCCACCAACTTCCTACTAATTGGCAACCAATCCAAAAGATAATTCCTGCTGGGTTAGCAGTAATCTCCATAAAAAAACTTATATTTTCTTGGTTAACAGTATCTTTATCTGTTTCAATGAAAATCCCATTAGCTTTTTGCTTCCCAGAAAGAGAAAGTCCCCTGAATATAAAAAATAAAAGAAATGGATTGCACGAGTACCGTTTCGTTGATCTTGTGGCCGGCGTTGGGCTTCCAGGCGAAGCGGTTCTGATGCTTGGGTGGACCCTGTCTTTTGCTCATCTTCCTTCCTTTGCAGCACCCACCCGCCCACGCAATGCTTCCTTTCCTGGGTTTTCTTTTCCTGCCGATCAAAATCTTAGAAACCCTCAAATCAATTAACGGGATAAACAATAAAGTAACCCTAAACCTTTTAGATTTTTTTTAATGTAATTTTATATTTTTTTATATTTTTATTTTAGTTTTATAATTATATTTTTAGTTATAATTAAATTTTATCTAAATGGAATCGTTAGTAACGAAATTAGAAACTGTATTTGACTTTAAGAAATACATAAATATAATTTTAAAATGAGAAATACGTGATTTTATTAAAAAAGAAACCATAGTTTTTTTTTTAAAAAATTGACTATAAATGCACGGTTCAAACTTTTCAAAATCATATTTAACTTTTTAAAATCAATTCATCAGTATTTTTTTGGAGAAGATCTGGCGGAAACCAATATCGGTATATATTTCTAAGGGGACAGATTTTAATATTCTCTTCAAAGTAAAATGAAAGAATATTTATGATGTATGAAATAGAGTTATGTTAATTTTAAATATCATCATTGTTCCGTAAATTTTGAGATAGATGTGAGAAAGTTCGAACATCTTTAATAATATGTCAGTGTTGGTCTCCACCAGGTCTTCTCCGAGAGATGCTGCTAAATTAATTCTAAAGAGTTAAATCTGATTTTGAGGAAATTGGATCATGCATCTCTCGTCAATTTTTTTAAAAAAAAACAAGGGTTTCTTTTTTAAAAAAATGACGCATTTCTTCTTTTAAAGTTGTATATATGTATTTCTTGAAGTCAAATACAATTTTTAACTTGTTAATTAACGATTTCTTTTGTATAAAATTTAATTATAACTAAAAATATAGTTATAAAATTGAAATGAAAATATAAAACAATATAGGATTATATTAAAAAAATTATAAAAAATTTAGGACTATTTTAATGTTTATCCCATTAAAGTTGTTGTTCTTTGTTTGTTTGTTTCTTGAAATTACCATGTTTTCCAACTTTTGGGGCATAATAATATTGCAGCTTTTATCCCCGTTAAAAAAAAAGAAGAAGAAAATAGTTACAAAAACTATTCTAATTATAAATTTTAAAAAATAAAACTACATGAACACGAGAGGATAAATCTTCTTTTAGTTTTAGGCTTTTAAAACTTTTTTTTTTAATTTAGTCCTATTTTTGTTTGTTTTTATTTTAGTTTTATAATTATGATTTTAGTTCTAATTAAGTTCTAACTTAAACATAATTAATTCAAAACCTAAGAAAAAAATAAAATAAAAGATTGTGACCTAACAGAATATACAAATACAACTAGAAAATGAAATATATTGGTAAAAAAAAAAACTCTGGTAACAGTGTGTTTCTCTTTCCAAAAATGTATCTAACATGAATTTTTTTAAGAGTGGAATTCTTTTTTCAACTACATTTGTGTATTCCATTGGGTTACAGATTTTTTTTAACATTTTGACCTAATTCCTTCCAAGTTGAGACTCAATTAAAATAGAAACTGTAATTATAGGATTGAAATAAAAACAGAAAAAGGTATAAAATTAGATTGAAAAAATCTTTATAACTAAAATGAGATTTATCCTTATAGGCACAGTTAGTAAAACACAGTCTATCTAATAACACATAAGAATTTATCTATTTTTTTAAATTTAATACATCTCTCACGATTTAATTATATAGATCATTATATATTCATTGAATGTTCATAGTTGCGTTGCCACAAAGCTTTTTTTGAATGAAATTTACTACACAACTTAATTTTAAATAGCAAGAAAGTAATCATATATATTGCTTAATGACGTCTAACCGTTTATTTTTTTTTTCAAACTCCAATCAAAATCTAATTATTCATATTATTTTGTTATTAGTTAAATATTATTATATAGTATATCCATTTTTGAATTTTTAATTCACAGCTAAAAATTTTCAATGATTTTCCCCTAACTATTGGATTCTCTAGATTTTGGCGTAATAATATTGATCTTATCAGAAAAATATTTGCCTAATTAAGTTCGGTGGACTCATCATGTTACTAACTATTGGATTCTCTAGATTTTAATGTAATAATATTGATCTTATCAGAAAATATTTGCCTAATTTAGTTCAGTGGACCCAGCAGATTACTAAATATTGGATTCTCTAGATTTTAGTGCAATAATATTGATCTTATCAGAAAAATAGTTGCCTAATTAAGTTCGGTGGACCCATCTCTATTACTACTAGGCTATATGAACAAACCCTTTATATTTAGGGAAACTTAATAAACTTAATTATTAATAAAAGTATTTGTTTATATATATATATATATAACACTAAATTTGCAGTTATTAAAATAGTATGTAAAAAATAAATTAATTTGATCATCATTTTCAATTGAATCCACTAACTTAATTAAATGTGTTAAAATTGATTTGATTCGAATAATTCGACTTAATTCGTCTAAATAACCTATAATTTAAAATGTTAAAAATCAAATGGCTTATAATTTGATGAATTTAAAATTCGATGAACTCGTAATTTAAAATATTTAAAATTTAAGTAATCAAATATTAAAAATAATTAAACTTAAATTTGACCTTATTTTAATGGTAGCGTATACGGAAATTCACAAAGAGCGGGTTATAAAAGTCCGTGATGAGTATGGCAGATGGCAGGGTGGTTTTATAGCTTCGGCGGGTCATACGACCAACATAGTTGTTGAATTATGGGGCATTCGCAGGAGTTTAGATTTGTCGTGTAAAATGAGATTTAAGAATTATTAGAGATAAATTCTCTTGAATCTCTACGTATTTTGGAGTTAAATTAAAGATACAACCATCCGCTAGTAGGTTTGTTGCAATCATCATTGACATGTTAGACTGCAATATGTGCTTCGGAAAAGGGAATTCCAGCGCCGATTTTCTTCTTAAGTTAGCAGCTTCCTGTAATGTTGAAACCGAGCTTGACTACGCATATATGCTTAGTGAAGCACGCGGAAGGCACGCAGTTAATCCAACGGCATCTAACAATTTATCTATTTTTTATTTTTTTAAACTTATTATATTTTTTACAATCTAACAATCTAATTACTGTATGTCTACCGCATTCCTACCTATATATACCCGCTAAGCACTTTCGGACCATTATTGACTCTCCCTTTGAGGATTCCTCAGGTAAAATATTTTTTAGCTATTAATTTCTTTTTCTTGTTCCTCTTTGTTTAAAAAAAAAAAAACCCTAAGCTTTTGGGATAAAAGCTGATAATTTTTACATAAACAAATTTACAAAATGAGTAGAATTCAATATCGCAAAAAATTTTATCTAATTTTTATATTTCACAAATTAAAAAGAGTGGAATAATATAAAATAGCAAAATAAAAAAAATCTATTTAGACAAAAACAGAAAGTTAGTAGGTAGGGCAAACAAGGGCTTGGGATGGCGGTGGCGGCGTCGTGTCTTTGAGACGGGGAGGGATGGGCTTAAATTGAGTCGATTTGTTTATCAATTTTTCATTCGATTCGAGTCGATTCAAACTTTCAGTGCTTCAATTTCTCAGATCTGCGATTTAGCGAAAGAATGGAGGCCAAGATCGCAGCAGCAAACGTATTCGGGAGCATGCCCGGCATGAAGAGAAAGCGAGCATCAACCCTTAAGCTGGGGCCAGGAGGCGGAAAGCGAAGCAAGGTCGATGGAGGGGCCCAAAGCAAGCTTCACCTTCATCTTCCCTCTGGTAATTTCTCTGGAACTACAAGATCTCAGATCCGGTCTTACTATTCAAATTTTTCGAAAACCCAGGCGCCGCAGCGTCTTATGTTCTATCATAACGGTGAGTGGGTTGATTTTCCGGAATCTGTTCTCCACTTAGTTAAAAATGATTTTCAAGTAAAGAAAAGCGGCGCTGTTGAGGTTGATTTTGATGGGGATCGCTATGTGCTGGATTTCCTGCGCATGGTTCAAGTTGAATTGGCTTCTGGTTCGCAGAAGCCAATTGCTTGGATTGACGAAGCGGGTAACTGCTTCTTTCCTGAGATTTATAGTCAGGATGAGGATGATGATGATGTTGAACAGGAGGAAAGCTACCCGAGTTTTCGTTACGGGCCCCAAGAGATCAAAGTCCACCTTGAGATTGACCTAAATGGTGGAGATCAGTCCCAGCAGATTCAACTTGGTCAGAATTCTCGCTGTGCTGTAGAAGTGGAGGAGGATGCTTGGAATGACAATTCCGGAGAGCAAAGTGATGATGACGATGTTGCTGCGGGGGAAGAGTTAGATGTTGGTGTTGTCCAACAGATGTTCCTTCTGGGGATGAGTATTGTGGGCGGTGTAGACATACTTGATGTCTACCAATGTTCGAGCAATATAATGGAAGCTCGCTTGGAGCTTTTTAAGAAACAGATTGAACTGACCAGAATGCATCGTGGGGATGCAAACGTCCGCTATGCTTGGCTTGCTTCTTCCAGGGAAGCGGTGTCTACGATCACGCACTATAGTCTTGGTCATTGTAGACCATCTGCAGCTAAGTCCCGCGCTGGTGTTCGTTTGTCTCCAGCTAACCGCTGTTACACCAGGTAGTGGAGTTTTCTTATTTTTATTGTGTCAGTGCTGTAGAAATTTCTGTCTTTTCCTTACTGGAATTCTGATAAATACACTAAATAGATTTGTGATGAGTTCTTGCTAGGTAGCCCATGTGTCAGTGGTGAAGGATATTACACGACTCTAGTTGAGATGGTAGTTGTGGTGATGGAAACATACCGTTATTATTAATGGTTTTAGTGTTTCAACAAGCTAACATGGATTCTCTTCTCTTCTATGTTAGGTTGAAGATTAAATGTTGAGCGAGTTAACAAAAATGCAAATCACCTTAGTTTCTTCTAATGATTGCAAATCACTTGTGGTGTGGGAAGATGTTTCTATGGATTGTCTTCATTACTAACTACCTTAGTGTCTTATTGTTTTCGTATTAGTTTTCTACATGTCATTACTGGTACTTCGTCATGTTTATTTAACTGTCTAGAAGAGCTTGATCATGTATCTTCTCTGCTTATTTATATGCTATTTTAACAATCTTTAATTTTGTTTACAGCGCTAACTTTTGTGATGTTGACGAAAATGGAGTGCAACACATGATATTATGCCGTGTTATTCTGGGGAATATAGAACTGCTGCAGCCTGAAAATCAACAGTACGGTCCCAGTAGTGAGAATTTTGACACTGCAGTGGATGATCTTCAAAATCCAGGACAGTATACTATTTGGAATATGAATGTGAACACCCACATTTATCCGGAGTTTGTTGTCAGCTTCAAGATTTCTTCTAATGCTGCAGGTGATAAGCTGCTCTTCCTAAGTTTTTCAATTGCTGGGTGAATATAAATTGAATACTTGTGCATACATACAACATACTTTTCCTAATATTGAACTCAAACTTGTGCATCAACTACGCTTTATGCAAGTTAATGATTGGGTGGTTGATGGAAGGATCATATCCAGCTTATGTTCAATATCATCTCTCAGTTTGATGCTCTACATCTCCTTGGTGCTGAAAGTTTAGAGGTCATTGCTTTTGAAAAATCTGTTATGTTTATGATGCGCATACCTTGGGTGTTGTTGGGTTTATTGTATCAAAGAAATCAATTGTCATCAACCAGCCCTTCCACTGAATCAATCAGCTGTCTCTCCTGCAGATATATTTGATCGTCATTAGGTTTTCTTCTGCAGTGTTCTGAGTGCCGGAACGGTCCTATTATATGTTTTTTTTGACAGGGTTGGTGGTTGGAAGTGAGAGTGACTCTTCTGTTTCAGGAATCAGTGTTTGTTCTAAGGTTGCCCAAGACAACCTTGGAGTGGGATCCTATTCTGTAGATTTGAACTTGCCAGTAGATCTCAATCAGCCAATGGAGTCCTCTTCAGCAGATAGAGTAAGCACATCGGTTGTGATTTGTTTTGTTGTCAATTCACTTATCTATACTTGATCTCACTTTTCATTTTCAATTACTTATTTTTGTTATTACATTTGTTGCTGATGATTTATAATATGAGATCCTCCATTGAGCTGGGTTTTTTTTGTTAGACTCGCTTGGTCTATTTTATGTAGTTTTGTATGTTAGTTTCCAGTAGGTCATTTGTGTTATTTAAGCCTAAATCTTCTTTGTTGGACTGTATGGAATCATTGTTGATGTCCAGCTTGCTTCCCCGCCTTCTGTCCTCTTGTTCTGGGTTTCTCTCTGTTCCTATGTTGCTTTTCTTGGCGTGGCTGCCTTTTATGTTGGGGGATACATATTATTTTTGTTTCCTGGATGAGTAGAGCATGCAAAACTTGGTATTGCACAATGTTTTGAGTTTTCAATTTGCATTGTTCAAGAGTTGTGACTTTAAAATTTATAGATAAAGGGAAGAAATGTTTTCTATGCGCTTGGTGGATTGTCATAATAGGGAGAATCTAGTGCCCATTTATTGATGTTAGCTTTGTGCCCTTTCCCAATCGCCACAGATATGGAAGCCTTGTGTACTGAGGCATCCTTGTTGTGATAGATGTTAGGTTTGTTAATGATAAAAGTTTTTAGTCATTTTTGTGCCATTATATTGACTGTTGATTTACTAGAAGCATTGGCGAAAGTCAAACAGTTAAGCTGTTACTTATGGATTATGATCTGGTTGAGATAGGAGCATTGTGTGCTTCATCTTCTTTGTTTCGTTTACTGCCTGGCCTACACAAGTGGTATGTTTAGTAGAAAAAATGTGACTAGATGGTGTCATAATTCCAGACCATTCAAAGTTCATCTCATTTTCCTTTGCATGTCAGTTGTTTAGGCTAGTGTACATGAATGGGTGAATTGTTTTGGCTTCATTAATGATATTGCTTGTTCCATGCCACCAACAAAATCTGTATGGAGCTTTTGGCGCCTCTTCTTGTTTTAGCAATGAGTTATAATTGTTTGACAATTATCATACTGTAATAGCTGGGTGAAAGGCAAGCAGCTTCAGGATCTGGGATGTCTCAGGGAAAAGCCCCAAGTCTATGTTCAAGCAGTCCAAAGACTCCTAGATCTCCATGGATGCCTTTCCCTATGTTATTTGCTGCAATCTCTGATAAAGTTCCTCGTAAAGATATGGAACTTGTTACCCATCACTATGGACTTTTTAGGGTATGTTGAATGGAACTATTCATTCTGTAGCTTCTGTTCTGATTGAAATATTATTCTCCAATGTATTTAAACTACTACTTGTTGAATATTTTACCAGACCAAGAAGATAAGCCGGGATGATTTTGTCAAAAGCTTGAGATTAACTGTAGGTGATTCATTGCTCAAGTCAACTATAATGAATCTCCGAAGCAAGGTATGATTTGATTGGCATGGGTTACTGCTTGCGGTTGGTCCTTTTGTTGCTGCCTCCTAGGGAAATGCTTTTTGTCACTCTTTAGAGATTAGCTGCAGTTCCTGTATGTGCACAACAAGAGCAAGCCATGGGCTGAATAAAAAACATTGCTTAAATCTATCTGTTGAGTTGTGCTTCTTGCTGCCGCCAATAAACGGGGAAGTGGCACCAGTTGACAATTCTATACTGGGTTGTTCTGTTGTGATGCTATGACGCTGCCTGGCCAAGTAGTGAATTTGGCTCATAGTTGTTAACGCTTATCGGATAAAATTGTTTTTCGGAAGGCGGTTAAAATATTAAATTTCTCATCTTTGAGGAGGACACGACAATCTCTCGGTCTGGCTGTTTGCAGGATCTTTCTTTGTTCCAAAGTGCTTGATCAAAGCTTGGAATGTTATGCTTGATCTTCTTTGTTGCTCTAACGATGTCTTGATTTTTTGATTTGCTGATGCAACCTTGGCGGCTATGTGCAGGCACCGACCACCTGTTTTAGGGAAGAGCCAAATCCAACCACACAAGGCTCGCCTGGGGTCTGATTAAGCTGAGCACTTTCAGGGACACACCACCTGGAATGCGTCGACATGGCCTTGTGAATATTGCATGTGTTAAGGATATTGCTATGTTACTCTGTCAATGTGACAACTATGTTGCCATTGGGTCTGTCAAGGATTTCTGGGTTTTTTTTTTTCCCCAATTTATGGAAACTTTGCTGGAACTGAAACATGGTTAATTAGTAGAATTAGTTTGCAAAGAGTTGTCCGGGATGATCTTACTCTTTGACCTTATACATCTGATCTCTGCTTTGATTGGAGTCGTTTCCTAACCTGGCCATCAGATTGACCAGCCGAGCTTGGCATGTGGTCGTCCATGTAAAGGCTGGAACCATACTGGACTGGTTCAACTTGCAGTGCAGGCTAGTGGGTTGAACCAAAATCGTAGGAATGGGGCCGTTGGTGCTCTTCACACACAAGTAGGTGAAATTTGATCTCTCCTGGTGCAATGATTAAATGTGACTAGGCGTCCGAAACGGAAAGGAAGCTTACAAGTTAATTTCGTATCTGATTTATTAATTTAATAAGAACGCTGTCCATATCGTATCTTTTTTGAGAGATTTTGCATCCGAATCTTTTTCCAAGATCTTAAATTTTAAATTTGAATACATCCAAATGCACGTGCATCAAAATTTGTCCGTTGCATTTCACTTTCAGTTGCACGAGCAATAGAAATATTGGGAGAAAATAAGAAATCGTCGCCTCTATTATTTATAATAGATAAAAGAAAATAATAGGTAAAGAGAAAGAAGGCAACTTTCTCCAGTTAAAGGTAACGGGATTTCGTTCTAAGGCCAAGCCTCGGGCACCCATTGAATGTGCTCTAACTAAAACTGGAATTCGAGTTCAGTTTTAGAAACTGTTCTTGTCGCTTAAAAAATTTATCGGGCAAGTGCTCTCTGGGCAATTTTCTTACCACAAAATATACATTACAGGAAAACTACTTATCAACAACTTTGTTTGATTTTATAAAATTATGTGAAAAAGGGGAACCATGATTCGGACCATATCATATTTGGGCTATAGGGAAAGAAAATTTGAGATTCAACTCTAGTTGGTGTCTGCCTGAGTTCTTCCTATCTTGTAGTATCCATATAAGCTGAATTGCGTTTTTGTGATCAAGGTCACTCATCTCTCTATGATTTCTAAGCAGAATCGTTGCCTTTTCTCCGTTATCTTTGGAATAGCTTCTTGCGGGCATCAGAGGCAGCCTTATTCATTCCTGATTTTACATTATTCTTTTGATTATACGTATCACCTTTAACTTTTTCTTTTTATCTTTTCTTTTTGGTATTAAAGGAGCGATTACAACCACATGAATATAAGGTAGGTACAATGTCGGCAGGGGAGATAGGTATAATGTCGGCAGGAGGTTTGAATTCCTATTCACTGGAATGAAATACACATTGTCACCAAAGGCAAGCTCCACACCTCTCCATTATCTTGTTCTAAATGCAAGGGCAATTGCACTGCGCTGTCCCGTTTGCACTTTAAACTTTATAAAGAAAGCCACATTTTAATGCAGTAGGCTGGGCCGGGAATAATGTGATGCAATTTTTTTTAAAAAAAATTTTTCCTTGTGTTTTTGGCGGGGACGGTATCGGAGTGGTAGACCTCATTAAGGTTCCACTTCCATTTTTTGTTTTCCATCTTTGTTTTTTCTTTCTTGTATATTTTTCGATTTGAAGTGTTTTTGAAAATATGCTTGTTTCAAGTCTTTTCTTCGTAATTTCTTCGTTTCTTTAAGGTAGATAACAATACAATTTTAATTGTGACAAAATAAAGACAAACAAATACGATAATACACCAAGATGAGGACAATCTCTCAAACCCAACTAAGTACTGATCATACATAAGAAACCATTATCAATTCTCGCAAAATCCCAAAACAGTCTCAACGGAGAAACAAGTACAAGCGTATCAAAATCCACAAACAAAATTTCTCTCAAAATCTCGCATTTTTTAAGCTCAGAAACTAAACCTTCTTTGTTGCACAGAACATAGAACCCCTTGCTTATTTACAAGAGAAACAAATATAGCAAAAGCACAATAGACCCAAAGCCAAATCAATTTAGTTAGAATTGCATTCATGTTGGTGGGTCTTGGCATGCCAAAAAGTGTGGCTTCTTTCTGACTTGGTTTGTGAAGGCACGTCATAATATGTGCCACCAGAAGTATACCCAACTTAAGTAAGTTCAGTTTCTAATAGTACTCTGGTAGGTTGATGAGATGAACATTGATATGCAGCAGTAGATAATTCAAAACAATTCAAGGTAATATCAAGCAGCATGCATTCTCATGAATTGTTATTACTCAGTAACCACACCAATACGATGACCAACAGTATATTTGCACAACGAAGAAAATGCCGTGACCCAATTGAGAGTTTTTTTCTTTTTTTTTTTTGAGATATTCTAAACTTAGACCAATCAATATTGTTAAAACTGGCTCAGACCGGCCGGTCCGACCGGTTCAACCGGTGACTAGCCAAAGGTTTGGGCCGGTTCATGGTTACTGTTGCTTTTTAACTCGGACTGATCAAAACCGGTCAAAATTAGTAAAAATCGGTGAAAAACTGGACCCGGTTCAAACCGGTATAGAAGTTTTATAAATTATAATTTGATCCTAATATTTATTTAAATTATAATTTAAGTTTTAAATTTAATTAAAACTTTCAATTTAGTTCTAAATTTATCAAAACTTTCAATTTAACTTTCAATTTAATTCTTAAAAATAAAAAAAGTAATATTTAATAATCATATATAAATATTATTTTTTTAAATTATATATATATATATATACCAGTTCAAATATCGGTTCGACCAGTTGAACCGATTGAACTTTAATCTACTAATATTTTCAATTTGATAACCGATTCAGTTCTGATAACCATGATATCAATTGAATGGTTACTGATAGCATTTAAAGATGCCAGCGCATGTTCGTTGCTCAAGGCAAGCCGTGGCTGATGTAACCTTGGGACAATTCGGCGCAGTCTGTGAGGCGCTGTTTGTGAAACTCGATAATGGTCTTCTGCCCGGTGGAGCTATCGGCTGGAGGCGCCTGCGGCTGTTGTGGGAATCCATCAGCAGCAGCTCCAAGTACACCAAGTCGCCGCCAATATTCAGGCACTCCTCATCGGCGGCGAGTTGGCCGCCATTGCAGTGGATCTTAGTAATGCTGGTGTTGCAGCCCTTCACCAGATCAAATACAGCTCCATCACAAGTTGGGTTGATGATTAGTACAATTACCAACACAAAGAATGCAATATGGTTTTCTGTCTTTCTGTTTCCAACACCCATTTTCTTTTTCAGTTCAAATATGCCAACACACAGACGAAAAAACACAAGTAGCGAAGGTTTATCAGTAGGGTGAAAAGTGGTGAGGGAATAAAGATTACATGCTCTTTACCATGTGGATTGTTGTAATAATGTTATCATGCAGAATGTCTGTTGAAATTGCATGAGTGCATATGCATGTGTTTCCTGCCAAGAACAATATTTTTCTTACAAAATTATTTTCTTTTTGTATTTTAGAATTAAAGCTTACACAATTGATTATAATTGAGAGAGATTTTTTTTGGGGGGGGGGGGGGATTTAAGGAGTGATATTGATATTAACATGATCTCATGGCTGTGTGCCCAACAAGTTTTTCTATTTTTTTTGTTAACAAAATTTAACATTATCTCTCGTTAGTCCGTAAATGTCAACTTAATTAAGTAGGAGATTTAATTAGTAGCAATATGACATGCTGCTAAACTAAGTTGGAAAAACTTCGTTTTGCAAATAATACCAAAAATAAAAATTTAAATTCATTTTGTTTACTAAACTATGTTGCATTTTATGGACAAAAAAATGCCATGTTGCATATTGATTATAAACCTATATGTGTGTGTATATATATATATATATATATACCATATTAGGTCGTCATGACTTTAATTTGTCGGCAATATTATCCTTTTTGCCCCTTTTGAACTCTCCATTCATTTCTTTTATCCTTAAAAAAAAAAATTAGAGGCAAGAAGTTAAAGGGATGAATCAATCAACTTTGGCTTTATGTTATGCTATGCAGTGGATGATGACATTGCTTTCTCCTTTTGTTTTTCCTGTCCTTTTATTTTGGGGAAGCTGGATATATAACATTTAACTTATCCTTCTTATGAGTGATTTCTCAAAGTAAATGATAATGAAAGCCCCTTTCTGAATGTGGAACGATTTATCTAATTGTCCTCTAAAGAAAGGAATCGATCCTTGAACGATTGGCCACCTACAACTATCAATAAAGATCAAAGTGACTTAAAATGTTGGATAATTAAATTTAGAAAAATAAAAAAATAAAAAAATTATTAAATGTAGTTAGATGAATTGCACGTTCATCTATATTTTCCTAATATACACCTAATAGTTCGCCCGAGGGGGTGTCCATTGAAAAGCAAGGATGTGACTCCAACCTAAATAAAACAATAGAGGGGAAATAATAAGAAACAAATGGATTTTTATTATTCTCTTGTTACTGCTAAGCTAAGCCCTCATTAAACTTTAGAAAGAAAGTGAAGTAAGAAAACAACAAAAGAGAATTGTAGGCACTAAGGATCAAATCTAAACCTAAAACTAAGAATTCAGTACTCAATTATAATACATCATGGTTAGTGGAAGAACATTTTTTTTTTTCCCCCTGAGAAAAAGTCCTGCTTTATCTTTTAGGGCTTCGGCTGGATCGATATATGGGCCTAGTTATTAGACTTTTTGGAGTCCGTATCGGGACATTAATTTGTTGGGCTGTGATGAGCCCAATATTTTTATCAATCCAACACCAACTCCAAAGGCTTCCCCCACCCCACGAGGGCCGCCTCTTTATCATCTGAACGCTGAAACCTTTTATTTGGGATTTGAGAGGAACGTAAGTCCAATATAGTAAGGTCCATTCCAAAACATCAAGGCGCGTGGGGGCCCAAGGCAAGGATCATGAAATCCATGGAGTTTATATTATCACTTCTATAATAAAATTGCTTTCAATTAAATTAATATATATATAATTGCTTTCAATATAATAGATTGAACCCAAAGCCTCTGGCCAAAAAAAAAAAAAAAAAAAAACCCAAAGCCTCTGAAAGAAACTAAACCCTATAAGAAAAACAAATCACAATAGATCCCAAAAAAAAATCTCAAAAGGACAGTGAACCCAAAGCCAAATTAATTTAGCTAGAATTGCATTCATGTGTCCTTTAGAGACATCGAGTGGTTAATACTTAAGATTTTTATTTTGAAGTCTTTAAATTTTAACCCTTAAAATGAAATATAAGACTTATGAGAATGAGAGAATTATTTATTATATAACTCACGGTCATAGACCTTAAAAAAAAAAAAAAAATTGCATTCATGTTGGTGGGTCTTCGCATGCCACAAACTGTGACTTCTTTCTGACTTGTTTTCCTACAGGCACGTCATAACATGTGCCACCAGAAGTATACCCAATTTAAGTACGTTCAGTTTCTCATGCTTTGGTGGGTTGATTAGACATGTGGACATATTATGAATGCATATATGCAGTAGTAGATAATTCAAAACGAATTCGAGGTAATATCTACGACTACAATAATGCATTCGCATGAATTATTTAGAACTCTGCACAAACCTTTTCTTATAGTAACAACACCAATACGAGGGCCAACAGTACATTTGCACAACCTTGAAAATGGAACGACCAAATTGAGAGAGTCAAAGCAATAAAAGTGGTTTTTTTTTATTTTTTTTTATTTGGTCCTTCTAAAAGGAACTTTGGGGGGCTCTGGAGCACAAGACACACACAACATATTTATGGAATAAAACAGATAATGATCAATGATTACTAGCTGGGATAGCAATTAAATATGCCAGTGCATGTTTTTCCCTCAAGGCAACCCAGCTTTGATGCCCCCTGGGCACAATTCGGTACAGTCTCTGTGGCGCTGTTTGTGAAACTCGATTTTAGCACGACGCCCTCTGGAGGTGTTGGCTGGAGGCGCCTGCGGCTACTGTGGGAATCCATCAGCAGCAGCTCCAAGTACACCAAGTCGCCCCCAATATTCAGGCACTCCTCGTCGGCGGCGAGTTGGCCGCCATTGCAGTGGATATTAGTAATGCTGGTGTTGTTGTTGCCCTTCACCAGATCAAATGCAGCTCCATCACAAGTTGGGTTGATGATCAGTATAATTACCAACACAGATAATGCAATATGGTTTTCTGTCTTTCTGTTTCCAACACCCATTTTCTTTTTCAGTTCAAATATGCTCTCGCGCACGCACGCGCGCGTGCGCGCGCGCACACAAAGCCCAACTAGCTGAGGTTTTTTAAGTACGGCGAAAAGTGGTGATGGAATAAAGGCTATAAGCTCTTTAACAAGTGAAATTGATAATAATGCAATCGTACGGAATGTTAATAGTGAAATGACATGAGTGGCTGTTAAAAAAAAAAAAAAAAAGACATGAGTGCATACTCATGTGTTTCATGCAATGTTGTTAAAACTGGCTCGGACCGGTCGGTCCGATCAGTTCAACCGGTGACCGATCAAAGGTTTGAGCCGATTCATGGTCATTGTTATTCCTTAATTCGGATCGGTTAAGAATCGGTCAAAATCAGTAAAAATCGGTGAAAAATCGGATCCGGTTCAACCGGTATAAAAGTTTTATAAATTATAATTTGATCTCAATATTTATTTAAATTATAATTTAAATTTTAAATTTAATTAAAACTTTCAAATTAGTCTTAAATTGATCAAAACTTTCAATTTAATCCTTAAAAATAAAAAATTAATATTTAATAATCATGTATAAGTATTATTTTTTAAATTATTTTTATACATTTATATATATATTAATAAATATCAGTTCAAATACTGGTTCGACCGGTTGAACCTTGACCCACCAATGTTTTCAGTTCGATGACCGGTCCGGTTCTGACAACCGTGGTTTTGTACCGACAATATTTTTCTTCAAGACAATTCCGTGTTAAAATTTACGGAAAATTATATAGACGTGCAAAAAAAGAGACGCATAAATTGAGGTATTACGACTGATTGCTGTGTTTATGTAATAAAATATTAAATTTGTGCAACAAAAAATGAAAGTTTTTTATCTAATTTTTTATTACAAAAATTAAGCGTATTGTTACACAAATATAATCATTTGTTGCAATGTATCGACATACGCATTTATTTTTATGCATCTACGTAATCACTCCTTAAAATTTAATATTTCTATTTTACTATAACTCATAATTTTTAATCTTTAGGAGGGAATATAATGTTTATTAGAATGAAAAAATTTATTTATATTATATAATTTACGGGCTAACATATTTTTTATTAAATAAAAAATAAAATAAAATAAAATTCTTTTATGCTGCGTTTTGTTTTAACATGAGAAAGGAATGTAAAAAAAAAAAATTCAATTCTTTCTCACGTTTGGAATCCATTAGAAAAGCTTAAGAAAAGAAATGCTGAAGAAATAAAAAATGGACAGTCGTACATTGTCTCGGGAGCTAAAAAGCGAATAAAAAAAAAAAGACACATGGAGCAGAAATTACCAAAAAACCCCAATCCTATCTCTTTGACTAGTAATTATATATATATATATATATATATATATATATATATATATTTTTAGTCTTTTATCATCTTTTCAACTCACTAAATGTAGGGGTATTTTAATAATTTTAACATAAACAATTTTTTTTTATTATTTTTTTATACAATCCAAACATATATTTTTATTTTTTTTATTATTTTCTTTTCTACATATTTCTTATCATTTTCTTTTCTATCTAAACACAGCCCACTTCTTCCATTGCTGGCCTCGTATGTGAAGATATTAGATTGCTTGCTATTAGCTTTCATGTTTTCAGCATTAGCCACATTCCCAGAGATGCTAATAGAGCGGCATATGCTTTGGCGAGACAAACTTTGTTCATTTTGGGGGAATTTGTTTGGTCCCAAAATACTTATCCTTATGTTTTTTCACTTATATATTAATATGGATATAATACAAATATCTGAATAAATAAAGTCTATGTCTTTTTCTAAAAAGAATTAGTAGCATTATAATATTTATGCTGCTAAACTAAGTTGGAGGAAAAAATGTTTTTTAAAATAATGTCAGAAAGAATTGAATTTTTTTCTTTACATATATTCACCAAGCAGTGGCGGGGAGCCTTTAGTGCCGAGGACTTGGAACTTCTCTCAATCCGCGCTGCTTTGCTCCATGCTCAAGTGTTGCGGATTCCCAGTGTTGTAGTAGAGTTGGACTGTCTAGGGGCTATTAGAGTTATTACAGCAGAGCCTTCTATTCACTCAACTCTGGGTCTTTTGGCTGGGGGTATTAGACATATATCTTTGTTGTTTCAGACGTGTATTTAAGCATGTTCCTAGGATTGCTAGTAACATAGCGCATGCATTAGCAAAGGTAGTGCTTAGTTCAGAGGGTGAGGTTGTCTGGCAACGGGAATGTCTCCCAAATGTCTCTCTTTTAATTAACTATGATGTAATCAGTTGTAATTAATGAAATGGAAACCACTTATTCTCCAAAAAAAAAAAAAAAAAAAAGAGTCTATATCTTTTCTTAAAAAAAAGAAAATATTAGAAGTATAATATGCTACTAAACTAAGTTGGAGGAAGAAATTTTTTTTTCAAATAATACCAGAAAGAAAACATTTACTACATTTTTTACTAAATTATGCTGCAATATTTGTCGTAAACATCTATATATGTTTGGTGGTCATGACTTTAATCCGTCCCAGCTGTTCTCCTTTTTTCCCCGGTTCTCTCCTTTCATTTCTTTTTTCGTTTTAAAAATTTAGAAAAAAAAAAAAGTGATAAATCAATCAACTTTAGCTTTATTCTATATGGATGATGACTTTAGCTTTCTCTTTTTCTTATTGCCAAACAAAGGGTCTTTTTATTTTGGCCAAGCTGGATAACACTTAACATATGGATAAATGTATATGGTGTGAGGAGTATTGTTTTGATGAATGTTCGTAATGTAATAACTATTATAATTTATGTAATTACATGGTAAAATGTGTAATGAGGAAAATAATATTTTTATTCCTTTTTTTTGTTATATATTTTATAAATTTTGTTGTAAAAATATTCTTACTTGTTATATTTTAGACAAATTTTCAAATGATTTTACTTGCTATGTGGCCCTAAATTATCTCTCTTAACCATATGCGTGATTTTTCAAAGCAAATGGTGGAGCCCCTCCTGTCTGTGGAACGATAATTTACCTCCAAAGAAAAGAATCAATCGCATGAACGACCGGCCACCTACCACAATCAATAATCCATTTTCATTGCGGAATGACTAAAATCAAGCATGTGGTTTTTTTATTGTTTGGTCCGTAGAAAAGTAAGGATGTGACTGTAACCTAAAATGAAGAATGGCGGGGAGGAAAATAGGGAGAGAAAATCGATGTTTATTGTTGTTCTGTTACCGTTAAGCCCTCGTCAAACTTTAGAAAGACAGTGAAGAAGAAGAAAAAATTTTTTAATAAAAAGCTGGTTAAGGTAAGAACTACATAATAAGATATAATAAGAATAATTTTTTTTTTTTATTAATCTCATATTCTTACACTTTAAAATAAAAATATAAGTTTTAATTTTTAAGTAACTCCAAAAAACAATTGTTTTTGTTATCTGCTGGAGTAGTCTAAGCTAGAGTGAAGGTGAGGATGAGGGTGCAAGTTCAAGCCCCAGCCCCCACCGAGGCAAACGCCTCGTGTTGTCAATTCTCGCAAAATGCCAAACAGTCTCAATGGAGAAATAAGGGCAAGAGGATCAAAATCCACAAACAAAATTTCTCCCAAAATCTCAGATTTTCTAAGCTCAAAAACTAAACCCGCTTTGTCGCACAGAACAAAGAACAGCTTGCTTATTTATAAGAGAAACAAATATAGCAAAAGGACAATGAACCCAAAGCCAAATCAATTTAGTTAAAATTGCATTCACGTTGGTGAGTCTCCGCTTGCCAAAAACTATGACTTCTTTCTGACTTGTTTTGTATGTGCCACCAGAAGTAAATCCAAACTTAAGTTCAGTTTCTAGTATATATTTTTGTAGGTTGATTAGATAGACATTAAGATCGCATATATACAGTAGTAGATAATTCAAAAAAATTCAACGTAATATCAGCCAGCATTCATTCGCACGGATTATTAGAACTTTGCACAAGCCTTTTCTGATAGTAACCACACCAATACCAGGGCCAAGAGTACATTTGCACAACGATGACAATGCCATGAACAAATTGAGAGAATTAAAGCCGTGAAATTGGTTTTTTTTTTTTTTTGGGTCCTTTTAAAAGGAACTTTCGGGGGCTTTGGAACACAAGACACAAACAACATATTTATGGAATAAAACAGGTAATAATTAATCAACGGTTACTGATAGCAATTAAAGATGCCAGTGCATGTTCGTCCCTCAAGGCAAGCTGCGGCTGTACTACGTCAAATATGGTTTTTAGTAGCAGTTAAAAAGCAGCGGTTTTTTAACTGCTGCTTAAAAACCCTGATGCAGTGGTTTAAACCACTGCTTAGATGGTTTGTATAAAGTGTAAACCGCTGCTAAAAATTAAGAAAACTGCTGTAATAGAAATTTGATAGCGTGCCAAAGGGCCCAAAACTGCTGCATATACTTTAACAAAACCGCTGCCATAGAGGGAAGAAACTGCTGCCTAAATAATCTAATGCAGCCGTTTAAATTTCGCTGCAATAGCCCTCAAAAACCACTGTATGAGACCTATTGCAGTAGGTAGCAAATGCGGCGGTTGTCAGAAAACCACTGCTTCAGAACTTTTGCAGCGGTTTTTGAACTTTCAGCAGCGGTTTTTGACTGCTGCCATATGTCTCATATTTACATCATACCCTTGGGACAATCCGGTACAGTCTCTGTGGCGCTGTTTGTGAAACCCGATTTTAAAATGCAGTTATTTGGACATGTCGCATGGAGGACCCTGCGGCTGGTGTGGGAATCCATCAACAGTAGCTCCAAGTACACCAAGTCGCCGCCAATATTCAGGCACTCCTCCTCACTGGCCGCAAGTTGGCCGTCTTTGCAGTAAATATTAGTAATGCTGGTGTTGTTGCCCTTCACCAGATCAAATGCAGCTCCATCACAAGTTGGGTTGATGATTAGTAAAATTGCCAACACAAAGAATGCAATATGGTAATCTGTCTTCCTGTTTCCAACACCCATTTTCTTTTTCAGTTCAAATATGCCCACACTCACACACACGCACACAAAGCACAACTAGCTAAGGCTTTATATGTGTGGTGAGAAGTGGCGATGGTATAAAATATTATATGCTCTTTAACAAGTGGAATTGATAATAATGCAATCAGACAGGAAGTTAATACTAAAATGACATGAATGCCTAATTTTTCTTTTAAAATTCTTTAGAAATTTTATACTTAAAGGCCACATATTTGACTATGATTATAATTTGAGGGAGATGGGGAAAATGTGATCCACCATTAATCAGTAAATGTCAGCTCATTTGAGTAGGGGATTCTGATGCTGCACTAAACAAAGATTGTGGTGGTATAGGAATAACTTTTCGGAGTAGCCATGGAGATACTTTATATGCTCTCTCGGCTAGCCTCCGGGGTTTTCCCTCCCACCATTTTGGAATTAATGGCACTAAGAATGGCACCATTAAGACGGCGCAGGAGCAGGGGCTTATTAATAGTTGTGTAGAGTCGGACTGTCTAGAAGCAGTGAGAGGATGCCTTGGAACACAGCCCACTTCTTCCACTGCTGGCCTCCTATGTGAAGATATTAGATTGCTTGCTATTAGCTTTCATGTTTTCAGTATCAGCCACATTCCCAGAGACGCTAATAGGGTGGCATATGCTTTCGCTAGACGAGCTTCGTCCATTTTGGGGGAATTTGTTTGGTCCCAATATACTTATCCTTATGTTTTTTCACGTATATATTAATATGGATGTAATACAGATATCTGGATAAATAAAGTCCACATCTTTTTTTAAAAAAAAATTAGTAGCATTATAATATTTATGCTGCTAAACTTAGTTGGAGGAAAAAATTTTTTTTAAAAATAATGTCAGAAAGAAAAGATTTACTACATTTTTTACTAAATTATGCTGCAATATTTGTTGTAAACCTCAATATATAACATGTTTGGTGATCATGACTTTAATCTGCCCCCACTATTATCCTTTTTCGCTTTTTCCCCAATTCTGTGCTCTCCGTTCATTTCTTTTTTCCTTTTAGAAATTTATAAAAAAATAAAAAAATAAAATAAAATAAAGTGATAAATCAATCAACTTTAGCTTTATGCCGTATGGATGATGACTTAGCTTTGTCTTTTTGTTTTTCCCAACGCCTCGGCCAAACAAATTTTTCTCTATTGTATCCACACGAATTTTTTTTGTGCAATCAGAAGTATTTTTTGTGCAACTAAGAGCAGAAAATGTACAACAAAAAAATAATAATATTTTTTATATCACTTTTTATTATTATGGTTGCATAAAATACCCTTATAATTACATAAAAAAAATTACGTATAGAAACAATAAAAAAAATTTGTTTGGCCATAAACATTTTAAGGGGGCCTTTTATTTTGGCCAAGCTGGATAACATTTATCTCTCTTAATCATATGAGTGATTCTTCAAAGAAAATGGTGGAGCCCCTTCTGTCTGTGGAACGATAATTGACCTCCAAAGAAAAGAATCAATCGCATGAGCGACCGGCCACCTACAACTATCAATAATCCATTGTCATTGCGGAATGACTAAAATCATGCATGTGCCTTCTTTTTTTTTCGGTCCATTGAAAAGTAAGGATGTACAGAATATTAATAGTGAAATGACATTAGTGCCTATCCATGTGTTTCATGCCGACGTACTCTTCAAGACATTCTAATTTTTTGTTTTGAAATTTTTTATTTTTAATTTTTGAGAAGGAATGTAGAATTTATAAAAATAAAATAATTTATTTATATTACGTAATTTATGATTTAATAAATTTTTTATTAAATTAAAAAAGATTCTTTTATGTTGTGTTTTGTTGTAACATGAGAGAGGAATGTGAAAAAATAATAAATTCTTTCTCATTTTTGGAATCCATTAGAAAAGCTTGAAAAAAGAAACGTCGTAGAAATAAAAAGTGGGCACTCGTACATTGTCGGTGAGCTAAAAAGCGAAATTTGAAAGAAACAAAAAAAACCCCAAAAAACATGGAGCCGACGAAAAAAAAAAAAACAAAACCCCTTTTAAACATCATTTTCAAAGAAAAAAAAAAAAAAAAAAAGAAAAGTCAAAATTGGCGTTGCCGATTTCAAAGTCGGCAACGCCAACTTTGAAAAATATTTTCAATTAAAAAGATTCCTTTCCCATGTGATGTTCACATGGGAAAGGAACCCTATAAATAGGCCCCTGTCCCTCAGTTCAAAAAACATTCAGCAAATCTGTAAACAGAAAAATCTAGAGAATTTGAGAGAAAAAGAAAATTTTGAAAATCTCTCAAGAAAATTCTTCCTTTTCTTACGTACTTTTACTCTGCAGTATACTCTCCTAACTCCTTTTTGAGAGATATTTCAGGGATAAGGCCCAAAAAATTTGCTGTTTCCATTTCCAAAGTTATTTTTAGATTTATATTTTCCGATCGCCCTAGATCTGAATTTATGATATAGATCTAAAAATATCAAATTACTACAAATCCGGCTGGGATTAAATCTCAAACGGCCCTCAGCAAAATCCAGGCAGTTCATCCGAGAACAAGTCCCTTCGACCCTCGGTGAAATTAAGTCAGATCGGCTCAGATCTGGTCTCTACGGTTCTTAACCGTAGTCAAAACGTCCAAATCAGATCCGGTTTCAGTCTACCTAGTTCAAGAAAAATCTGTGGAAATTATTTCTGTCAAGATCAAGCTCGTGCAGCCCTTGACGGAGTAAAAAAAAAAAGGAACACTAATCGGAGGATCTACGGAGATCGACCCCACGTAAATTTTCTTTTCTTTTACAATTTTTTATTTGTAATTTATTTTTTGTATTTTCGAGTTTAATTGTTTTAGACTCGAAATTTACGCTTTACAAATTTTTGGCACGCTCGGTGGGACATCTTCACCTCCCATCTCTTGTTCCTTTAAAAAAAAAAAAAAAACAAAAAACAAAAGAGGTAAAAGGGGAGCCGAGAGAGAAAAAAAAAAAAGACAAAAAAAAAAGTAAAAGTAAAAAGTGAAAAAAAAAGTAACAAAAAAAAGGTCAAAAGTAAAAAGTAAAAAAAAAAAAGTAAAAAAGTAAAAAGTAAAAAGTTAAAAAGTAAAAAAAAAAAAAAAAATTTCAGGTGTTCTGCACATCAAATGGCACCAAAAAGAAGTACAGCTGCCGGTACCAACAAGAAGGCAACGGCTCCATTACCTGCATCAACTACCCTACCTGGGTACGCAGGTCCAGAAACCCGGGGACGGACACAATTTCTTGCCGTCCAAACCCGACAAAATGTCGAAATGGAGAGTCCACAGCTCGTACAACAGGATCTCTCCCCTGACTCTCTTGCCGCATGGAGGAGTCGATCACCCACCCTGATCGAAGTCGGGGGCAACACGACGAAGTCTGCTCAACAGAATCCAACTCATTCTGTAGAAATCCACACAGAAGAATCAGAAGAGCTTTCTCCCCCAGTCTTTCGCGGAGCCTCATCTGTTGCCGTCATGATGACCAACACAACCAGTACAGAAGAAAGAATTTCAGACTTGGAGAACAAAATTTTGCAGCTGATCAGAGTTGTGGAGGAAAAAGATCAACAGATCGCTGCTCTCAAAGGAAAGGCCCCGATCCAAGTTGATCCTGAAATTCGCGAAGAGCAACCATATCCACCCGGTTTCACTCCAGAAGCCACACCTGCCGACGTCTTCACTGCAGAAAAGCGACCAGGTAGTTCTACACAGCTACCACCCTCAAATTCTGTAGCTTCGCTATCTGTCCAACAATTGCAGGAAATGATAGCCAATACGATCCGACTGCAACAAGCTACATCCTTCCAAGGATCGCAGATGTACGTCAAACCGTACACCAGACGGATCGAAAGTCTCAACATGCCTCTGGGCTACCAGCCGCCCAAATTTCAACAATTCGACGGACGAGGCGATCCCAAACAGCACATCGCCCACTTCGTTGAAACCTGCAACAACGCAGGGACTTACGGAGATCTCTTGGTGAAGCAGTTTGTTCGTTCACTCAGAGAGACCGCTTTCACCTGGTTCATAAATCTTGAACCAGAATCGATTGACAGTTGGGAACAGCTACAACGAGAGTTCCTCAACAGATTTTTCAGCACTCGAAGGACGGTAAGTATGATGGAGCTTACCAGCACCAAACAAAGGAAAGGAGAGCCCGTTGTCGAATACATCAACAGATGGCGTGCCCTCAGCTTGGACTGCAAAGATCACCTGACGGAGACTTCCGCTGTGGAGATGTGCATCCAGGGAATGCATTGGGAGCTGTTATATATCCTGCAGGGTGTCAAACCCCGAACTTTCGAAGAACTGGCGACCCGCGCACATGATATGGAGATAAGCATCCAGACTTCCGGAGGCACGGTTCCCATCCAGTCGGACCAGTAAGGGGGCAGAAGGGAGATTAAGAAACCCAACAGTTTCGGAAAAGGAAAAGAAGTGATGACTGTTGAAGCCGCACCAGTAAAAGTGGGCGCCAAAGTTAAGGTAAATCCTCCGACTCAAATAACTCAGCCAAAACAACAGGAAAGGCGGAAGGTGACATTGCGAGAGTTGGAGCAGAAGCAGTATCCATTCCCCGATTCAGACGTCCCCGACATTCTTGAACAACTCTTGGAGGCGAAGCTGATCGAACTCCCAGAGTGCAAGCGGCCGAATGAAAAGGATCGAGTCAGCGATCCGAGATTCTGCAAATATCACCGGATAGTAAGTCATCCAACCGAGAAGTGTTTCGTCCTGAAGGAGCTAATCATGAAGCTCAAGAGTCAGAATAAAATCATTCTGGACCAGGAAGGCGTAACTTCTGCAAACCAGACCACCATCACTTCAAAACCATCAGAAGATGTGGCACACCATAAGGAGGAGCCACTCGGTGAAAAAAAGTCGACAACGGAGAAGGTATATGAAGCTCTCCAAACCCTTCTCGCTAACCCTCAGCTGTTTACAGCTTTGCAATCAACAGAAGTGTGGCAAAATCAAGTCAGCAATACTCTCCAGACCTCAGCTAAATCACAGCCATCAAATGATTATAACTCAGCGGAGCAACAGACGGCCCAAAATCACGTCGGATGTTACTCTGCTATCTCATTTTCAGATGAGGATCTCCTGCTGGGGTCCAAACCCCACAATCGGCCACTGTATGTATCAGGCTATGTGAGAGAACAGAAGGTCCGACGTATTCTGATCGACGATGGTTCAGCAGTCAATATTATCCCAAAATCCACCGTAAAGGAGCTCGGCATTGGCATCGATGAATTATCAGACAGCCGCTTGATGATTCATGGTTTCAATCAAGGAGGACAGAAAGCAATTGGGATGATTCGCTTGGAGCTAACTATCGGTAATCTCACTTCTAGCACTTTGTTTCATGTGATCGATGCACGTACCACGTATAAGATGTTGCTAGGACGACCGTGGATTCATGGAAATGGAGTTGTGCTCTCAAGCCTGCATCAGTGCTTCAAGTACTACAATGGTGGTGTTCAAAAGGTCAATGCTGACTTAAAGCCGTTTGATGATGCTGAATCACATTTGGCAGATGCAGTCTTCTACACCGACACAGACAATCCGGAGATCATTCCATCAAAAGCTACTTGGACTGGGGGCATCCACAAAAAGGGAAAAGCTATCGAAGAACCTGCCAATGCCCAACCCCAGGCTCCAACAAATGAAAAGCTGCCACAGCCTGCTGAACTTCGTTCGAAGGATGTTGCATCTTCAAGCTCCACTCCAGTCCTACGCTATGTGCCTAAGTCACGACGCTCAGAAGGTCAACCCCCTTTCTCTTATTGTATTGATCTTAAACAGGAGCAAGGACATAGCCAACCCAAAACAAAGGAGCTGCACAACCTGAAGGAGACTTACACTCTGTCGATACCAAAGATTGAGCCGGTTTTATCTTCAAAACCATTAAAAGGCTTCGTCAAACCATACACGGGGGCAGTCGAAGGCGGCTCACTTCCAGAAAGGAGAACACATGAAGGATTTGATCCTAATGCATACAAGCTTTTGGCAAAGGCGGGCTATGACTTTTCAAACCCGAGCACAATGGGTACGCTGCCGTCCACACATGGCGCCGCTTCTCAAACATCACAGTCCCGACCTGGCTTAGGTTATCAGGAGAAGTCACCTGTGCGGATCACGCTAAAGAGCCGAAGCCGAGCAGTTGATGCACGTGCCATCACCACCACCACCAAACAAGACAGGCTTATCCAGTCAAACAAAGAAGGTGAAGTCAGAGGTTCTGCATTTCATGTCACAATCAGCAAGGAGGTTGATTCCGACTCATCAGATGGTGAAGTGAAGGAAGCTCCCCCGGAACTTGAAGATGGTGGCCAAGCAACTGTTGATGAACTCAAGGAGGTCAATCTTGGCTCTCTGGAAGATCCTCGACCTACATTTGTAAGTGCTTTACTTACTGCAGAAGAAGAGCAAGAATATGTTCAGGTATTAAGTCAATACAGGGACGTGTTCGCATGGAGTTACAAAGAAATGCCTGGACTTGACCCAAAAATTGCGGTGCATCGTCTAGCAGTAAAGAAGGGTGTCCGTTCTGTCAAGCAACCACAACGACAGTTCCGCCCGGAACTCATTCCACAAATCGAGGAGGAGGTGAACAAGCTGATCAATGCCGGCTTCATCCGAGAGGTCACCTACCCAACGTGGATTGCCAACATTGTCCCGGTAAGAAAGAAGAATGGACAGTTGAGGGTATGTGTTGATTTTCGAGATCTTAATAAGGCCTGCCCGAAAGATGACTTTCCGTTGCCCATAACGGAGATCACAGTCGATGCAACAACGGGTCACGAAGCATTGTCTTTCATGGATGGTTCTTCAGGCTATAACCAAATCAGAATGGCACCAGAAGACGAGGAGTTGACAGCATTCCGCACCCCAAAAGGTATATACTGCTACAAAGTTATGCCGTTTGGATTAAAAAATGCTGGCGCCACTTATCAACGTGCTATGCAAAAAATTTTTGATGACATGCTGCACAAGATTGTAGAATGTTATGTTGATGACTTAGTCGTAAAGACTAAGAAGCGCAAAGACCACCTCGAGGATCTTAAGACAGTGTTCGAAAGACTTCGGAGGCATCAGCTCAAAATGAACCCTCTCAAGTGCGCATTCGGTGTCACATCAGGAAAGTTTCTTGGGTTCGTGGTGCGCCATCGTGGAATCGAAGTTGATCAGTCAAAGGTTGAGGCAATTCAAAAGATGCCTGAACCTAAAAACCTGCACGAGCTGCGAAGTCTACAAGGAAAGCTGGCTTACTTCGCCGTTTCATCTCCAATTTAGCTGGGAGATGTCAACCTTTCCATCGGTTGATGAAGAAAGATGTCAACTTCGAGTGGGACGAAGCTTGCAGCAAAGCCTTTGAAAGCATAAAGAAGTACCTTTCTAATCCACCGGTCCTAGGTGCTCCAATTCAAGGAAAGTCGTTGATTCTCTACATTGCAGCGCAGGAAAGATCTTTGGGAGCCTTGCTTGCACAGGAAAACGAGCAGGGAAAGGAAGTTGCCCTGTACTACTTGAGCAGAACACTAAACGGTCCGGAGCTGAGTTATTCGCCCATTGAAAAGACATGTCTAGCACTGTTCTTTGCTATTGACAAGCTGAGGCACTACATGCAAGCTCACACGGTACGTCTCATTGCCAGAGCTGATCCTGTCAAATATATCTTATCCAGACCAATCTTGTCAGGACGACTTGCCAAGTGGGCAGTAATTCTACAAAGCTACGACATTGTCTACGTGCCTCAAAAAGCAGTCAAAGGACAAGCTCTAGCAGACTTCCTTGCAGATCACCCTATTCCGTCAGATTGGGAGTTCACAGACGATCTTCCAGATGAAGAGGTCTTTTACATTGAGACACTACCACCATGGACGATGTTCTTTGATGGTGCAGTAAGGCGTGATGGTGCTGGTGCTGGCATAGTATTTGTCACTCCTCAGCGACAAATACTACCATATGCTATCATACTCGGTGAGTTATGTTCAAATAATGTTGCTGAATACCAGGCTTTGATCATTGGTCTTCAAATGGCTGTCGATATGAAGATTCCAACTATAGAAGTCCATGGAGATTCCCAGCTCGTCATCAACCAACTTACAGGATTGTATGATGTGAAGAAAGAGGACCTTGCACCTTACCATCAACTTGCTCGACAGCTAATGGATGAATTTGAAAGCATCACCTTGGAGCATGTGCCTCGACGAGAAAATACTCAGGCAGACGCATTGGCTAACCTGGCCACCTCTCTTGCAAAGTCAGAAATCCAGGCTACAGTTGTTGCCGTATGCCAGAAATGGAAAGTGCCACAAAAGGATGATGAAGAAACTACAGCAGCCAACGCTGTATCTGTACGTCTCGCGGAGGACGAGGATTGGCGCCAACCAATCATTGACTACCTACAGCACGGGAAGCTGCCCGAAGATCGTCGTCATAAAACGGAAATTCAACGACGAGCTCCCCGGTTCATATATCTCAAGGATGCTCTGTATCGAAGGTCTTTTGATGGAGTTCTACTTCGCTGCCTAGCCAATGAAGAGGCAAAACAGGCTCTCACTGAAGCACATTCTGGTGTTTGTGGCGGACATCAATCGGGGCCTAAGTTGCACTTTCAACTCAGAAGGATGGGATACTACTGGCCAACCATGGTACGTGATTCAATTGAGTTTGCTAAAACCTGTCAAGCTTGTCAATTTCATGCGAATTACATACATCAACCACCAGAGCCACTGCATCCAACTGTCTCATCCTGGCCCTTTGAAGCTTGGGGTCTCGACTTAGTGGGGCCCTTGCCAAAGTCATCCCTGGGTCACCTTTACATCCTCGCAGCAACCGACTACTTCTCAAAATGGGCCGAAGCCATTCCACTTAGAGAGGTAAAGAAGGAGCATGTTGCCAATTTCATCCGGACTCAGCTGATCTATCGCTATGGAGTCCCTCGATTCATCATCACTGATAATGGCAAGCAGTTCTACAACAGCTTGATTGACAAACTCTGCGAGAAGTTCAAGTTCAAGCAGTACAAGTCATCCATGTACAATGCCCCAGCAAATGGCTTGGCCGAAGCATTCAACAAGACCTTATGCAACCTGTTGCGAAAGGTAGTCTCTAAATCCAAAAGAGATTGGCATGACAGAATTCCAGAGGCATTATGGGCGTATCGTACAACTTACCGGACTCCAACACAGGCGACGCCATACTCACTTGTCTACGGTGTCGAAACAATACTGCCGTTGGAAACACAGATTCCATCCCTGCGCATGGCTGTTCTGGAAGGACTCACACAGGAGGAGAATGCTCGCCTACGTCTAGATGAGTTAGAAGCCCTCGATGAAAGGAGGCTCGAAGCACAACAGCAACTTGAGTGCTACCAAGCCCGGCTCACCAACACGTTCAACCGCAGGGTCCGCCTTCGATCTTTTCAAGTTGGAGATCTTGTTCTTGCAGTGCGACGGCCCATCAACATGAAGCATCGGCCTGGTGACAAGCTTACTTCCAAATGGGACGGGTCATACTTAGTGCAGGAAGCCTACACTCACAACGCTTACATGTTGTCAGACCAAGAAGGCGTCCGAATCGGCCCAATCAATGGTAAATTTCTGAAACAATATTATGTGTAAATATGTTTGAAAAAAAAAATCAAAAAAAAAAATCAAAAAAAAATAAAAAAATAAAAAAAATAAAAAAATAAAAAGAAAAAAATTAAAAAAAATCAAAAAATCAAAAAATCAAAAAAAAAAGAAAAAAAAAATCAAAAAAAAAATAAAAAAAAAAAAGTTCGGAAGTCCCGATCTGAAAGTCCAAGCGAAAACCCAATCCCGAAAATCCAAGCCCAAACACTTGAGCCCAAATCAGAAAACTCAAGCTCAAACCAAAAAAATCAAAACCCAAACACTCAACCCAAACCCAAATTCAAGTCCAAAACCCAAACACTCAACCCAAATCTAGATTCATAACCCAAACACTCAACCCAAATCCAAGTCCAAAACCCAAACACTCAACCCAAATCTAGATCCATAACCCAAACACTCAACCCAAATCCAAGTCCAAAACCCAAATTCAAGTCCAAAGCCCAAACACTCGACCAAAATCCAATCCAAAGTCCGAAAACCAAAAAAAATTCCAAGTTCCAAACACAGTCCTGAACCCAAGTTCAAAATCCAATCCAACTCCTGGCCCGCATGAGTATAAACTGTGAACGGCCCAAAAATATAAAAGCAACGGAGGGTTTGAGTCTGAAACTCAGCATCAGTCTCAACCGATCTTCACCACATACCAAGACCTTTGCTCCTCTGCCGCAAGAAAGATGGAACCAGTTGCAGAACCTCAAGACAAGGGAGAAGAAAGGTCACCTCGCACAAGGTGGCAACCGACCATGGCACAACTGCAAATTTTGGAGGAAGTCTTCTACAACAATGGAGGTATTGTCCCTAACTCTACACAGATTCTCCAACTTGTCTCACGACTTCGCCCGCTAGGGGCAGTCGAAGGAAAAAATGTATATTTTTGGTTCCAGAATCGGAGACATAGGGAAACAGTGGCGCTGAGAGATGGTATTTCCAAAGCACAGCCTGTCGTTCCTATAGTAGATCTCACTAGTACAGCTTCACCATCAAATGAAGCCGGCCCAAGTTCTACCACTGCAATGGTCTCTCCACGGTACGTTCATCAAAGCCGTAGCCTATGGGAGCATACATACTGGTCCTGGTGGTTTCACGGAGTCAGCCAAGGGTTCATCCCTCCTAGATACTTAAGTCTAGGAGGAACTTTTCTAGCAGAAGGGAGTCATTCCGGCGAAACTTTGCCTCTTTTTCCAAAATATTTCAGCAGCATCAACCAGCTGGAAAGCAACGTCGACGTCGACGTCAACATCATCGGCCCACCAGACAAGGTCGAGCTTGACTTGGAGTTGCACCTCGGGCCTCGCTAGGACGGCCGACAAGATAAGGTGCAACGACTTTGGCAGCACACGGTAACGACTTCTGCAGCACACGGCAACGACTTCTGCAACACACGGTAACGACTTTCGTGACACGCGTCAGCCGCTGCCTCTTTTGTCTCTTATACAGGAAAGGGACGTGGATGACCCTGCTCGATTCTGCGTACCTTCTTTTTTTGACTTTTCAAAAAAAAAAAAAAAAAAAAAAAAAGAAAAAAATCTTTATCATATGTATATATATCTTGTATTCCCGAGTTACAATACTCACCCTTCAGCTCTTCTTTCTCAAAAGAAAATGGTTAGTCTCTGCACTTGTCTTAGGAAGTTCTTTGATCAAGAAGTTGGAGGCGCACGAGCTAAGAAAAGAAGGAGTAGTCTTTCTCGAGGGATCCCTAGAAACCCTCGAAACTCATTCTCCAACGCCATCGGTGTCATGGAGTTCCAACTACTCTCCTTAGTTCACATCTATCGCAGCGAGCCGAGAAGTTCTGATCGTCCTCCTGGATCTACAAATGCAGCGACGTGCA
The DNA here is from genome assembly GCA_037832335.1 of Carallia pectinifolia. Lineage (NCBI taxonomy): Eukaryota > Viridiplantae > Streptophyta > Magnoliopsida > Malpighiales > Rhizophoraceae > Carallia > Carallia pectinifolia. The sequence goes on from CM075443.1 coordinate 20,467,557, forward strand.
GGGAAGTTCCAACTACTCTCCTTACGTCGAAGCAGATTCGGGAATCATCACCATAACCCGTCTCTCTGTGCGCAGGTCTTAAAGTTCCAAAGTGCTGGGCCTTCCTCTTGGGGAGGTTCAAGTTCTTTGCCTACCGGATCATCCTCACCAGAGCTCTGGAACTTTAAGAGATATAAAAAATCCTTTGCGGGCTATGGAAGCTCGAATGCACCTGGAGCCAAGGCTTCAATTTCTATATTGGCTGGGCTGCTAACTTTCTCAAGATTGTATCGGATTCCTATTGCGATCCAACAACAGCAGGCATGGTCAAAGATAGAAGACTCCAAGATTCAATGTTCATCAGGACGTTTCCAAGTTTCAAACTGGACTTCAAGACTCGGTGCGGATCACGTCTGTAAAGTTTTTCCTTACCGACCCTTGAAGTGGGGGCATTTGTAAACATCATTTTCAAAGAAAAAAAAAAAAAAAAAAAAGTCAAAATTGGCGTTGCCGATTTCAAAGTCGGCAACGCCAACTTTGAAAAATATTTTCAATTAAAAAGATTCCTTTCCCATGTGATGTTCACATGGGAAAGGAACCCTATAAATAGGCCCCTGCCCCCCAGTTCAAAAAACATTCAGCAAATCTGTAAACAGAAAAATCTAGAGAATTTGAAAGAAAAAGAAAATTTTGAAAATCTCTCAAGAAAATTCTTCCTTTTCTTACGTACTTTTACTCTGCAGTATACTCTCCTAACTCCTTTTTGAGAGATATTTCAGGGATAAGGCCCAAAAAATTTGCTGTTTCCATTTCCAAAGTTATTTTTAGATTTATATTTTCCGATCGCCCTAAATCTGAATTTATGATATAGATCTAAAAATATCAAATTACTACAAATCCGGCTGGGATTAAGCCTCAAACGGCCCTCAGCAAAATTCAGGCAGTTCATCCGAGAACAAGTCCCTTCGACCCTCGGTGAAATTAAGCCAGATCGGCTCAGATCTGGTCTCTACGGTTCTTAACCGTAGTCAAAACGTCCAAATCAGATCCGGTTTCAGTCTACCTAGTTCAAGAAAAATCTGTGGAAATTATTTCTGTCAAGATCAAGCTCGTGCAGCCCTTGACGGAGTCAAAAAAAAAAGGAACACTAATCGGAGGATCTACGGAAATCGACCCCACGTAAATTTTCTTTTCTTTTACAATTTTTTATTTGTAATTTATTTTTTGTATTTTCGAGTTTAATTGTTTTAGACTCGAAATTTACGCTTTACACCCCTCAATCCTATCTCTTTGACTAGTAATTTTATCTTATTTCTCAGTCTTTTGTCATCTTTTTAATTTATTAAATAATTAAGGTTAGGAATATTTTAATAATTTTAAATTATATTTTTTTCTAAGTACTTTAACGTACAATCTAAACTTATATTTTCACTTTCTCATCATTCTTTTTTTCATGTATTTCTCGTCTACTTAAACAATAAATTCTCATAATTTCTTTTCTTATAATTTGTTTTTTTATCAAGATCTCAGGATCCAAACAAACTATTAGTATTTTAGAATTAAAGCCCACATATTGGATTACGATTATAATTTGAGAAAGATGGGCAAAATGTTATTCGTCGTTAATCAGTAAATGTCAGCCTAATTAAGTAGGGGATTTTGATGCTGCTGCTCTAAACAAAGATTGTGGTGGTATGGGAAAAATTTTTCGAGGTAGCCATAGAGATCTTTTATATGCTCTCTTGGCTAACCTCCCTGGGATTTTCTCTCCTACCATTTTGGAATTAATGGCACTAAGAATGGCTGGCCCTTAAGAGGGCGCAGGAGTAGGGGATTATCAATGTTTGTGTAGAGTCGGACAGTCTAGAAGCGGCGAAAGGATGCCTTGGAACACAGCCCACTTCTTCCACTGCTGGCCTCCTATGTGAAGATGTTAGATTGCTTGCTATTAGCTTTCATGTTTTCAGTATCAGCCACATTCCCAGAGATGCTAATAGGGTGGCATTGTCCATTTCCGGGGAATTTGTTTGGTCCCAAAATACTTATCCTTATGTTTTTTCACTTATTTATTAATATGGATGTAATACAGATCTCAGAATAAATAAAGTCCATATCTTTTCTTAAAAAAAATTAGTAGCAGTATATTATGCTGCAATATTTGTTGTAAACCTCAATATGTATCACGTTGGGTGGTCATGACTTTAACTCTCCGTTCATTTCTTTTTTCCTTTTTTTTTTCTTTTAGAAATTTATAAAAAAAATAATAATAATAATAGTAAATTGATAAACCATTCAACTTTAGCTTTATCCTATAGGTGATGACTTAACTTTTTCTTTTTTTTTTTCTTAATTTTTTATTGAGTATAATTACGTGTCTCAGGACTTTTATCCTGAGATTTTGTACTGAATAAAACTGCAGTTGTTATTTTTAAAACTGCGACTGATATTTTTGAAATATAAAAATAATAATTGATTAAAAATATTAATTTTAATTTTAAAAATAATAATTTTAATTTTATTCAACATATAATTTAATAAAAAATTACCTAATTACTAATATTTATTCTTTTTTATTTTGGCCAAGCTGGACAACACTTATCTCTCTTAATCGTACGAGTGATTTTTCAAAAAGCAAATGGTGGAGCCCCCTTCTGTCTGCGGAACAATAACTTTTTTTTTTTTTTGGCCGGAGTCTGTGAAGCAATAATTGACCTCCAAAGAAAAGAATCAATCGCATGAACGACCGGCCACCTGCAACTATCAATAATTCATTTTCATTGCGGAATGACCAAAATCAAGCGTGTGCCATTGTTTTTAATTTCAATAATGCTACAGTATCAGTACCGGAAAGAAATTATGATCGATAATTTTATCTGATATAATAGTCACTTAAATTTTTATAATGATATTTTTATTTTTATTTTTTATAAATTTAAAAATAATTTCATGCATTTTTTTTATTACAAAAAATAAAAATATCGTTACAAAAATTTAAACGATAATTACATCAAACAAAATTTTCGAGTAAAATTTATCCAATGCTGTAATGAGGCTTTTTTAATTTTTGTCCATTGAAAAACAAGGATGTGAATCTGAGGAAAATAGGGAGAAAAAATCGATGTTTATTATTGTCCTGTCACCATTAAGCTAAGCCCCCATTAAACTTTAGAAAGAGAGTGAAGAGGAAAAGAAAAATTTTTATTAATTTGATTGTTCACTATGAATTACACAATGTAATAGAAGTAACAGTTTTTTCAAGTTCAAAACAAAGAACCCCTTGCTTATTTATAAGAGACAAAAATGCCAAAATTTCAATGATCCCAAAGCCAAATCAACATAGGTAAAATTGCATTCATGTTGGTAAGTCTCCGCATGCCAAAAACTGTGAATTCTTTCTGACTTGTTTTGTATGTGCCAGCAGAAGTATATCCAACTTAACGTACGTTCAGTTTCTAATACTTTGGTAGGTTACTAGGTTGGTTAGATATGTGAACATATTATGAATGCATATATGCAGTAGTAGATAGCTCGAAACAATTCAAAGTAATATCTACGAATACAAGCATGCAGTCGCATGAATTATTACAACTTTGCACGATCTTTTTCTGACAGTACTGGCAACAACAATACGAAGGCCGACAGCACATTTGCATAACGATGAAAGTGGCAATGACCAAAATGACAGAATGAAAGCAATAAAAATGGTTTTTTTTTCCCTTCTTTTAAAAGGAAATTTGGGGGGCTATGGAACACCAGACACAAACAACATATTTATGGAATAAAACAGATAATAATTAATCAACGGTTACTGATAGCAATTAAAGATGCCAGTGCATTTTCGTCCCTCAAGGCAAGCTGTGGCTGATGTACCCTTTGGACAATTTGGTGTAGTCTGTGTGGCGCTGTTTGTGAATTTCGTTAATTGTGACTGGCCCGGCGGAGCTTGTGCTACCAGAATTCTGCCCCTGTCGCTGTTTTGGTAATCCATCAGCAGCAGCTCCAAGTACTCCATGTCGCCCCAAATATTCAGGCACTCCTCACTGGCGGCGCCATCGCAGTGGATATTAGTAATGCTGGTGTTGTTACCCTTCGCCAGATCAAATGCAGCTCCATCACAAGTTCGGCTGGTAATCAGTATAATTACCAACACAAAGAATGCACTGTGGTATTCTGTCTTCCTGTTCCCAACACCCATTTTCTTTTTCAGTTCAATTATGCCGACACTGACTCTATACAACTAGCTAAGGTGGTAAGGTTTTATAAGTGCGGTGAAGGGTGGTGGTGGTGTCGGCCAATAATTCACGGGTGAGGTACTTTTTCCGAAAAAAATTATAAACCTTTTAACAAGTGGAATCGATAATAATGCAATCATACAGAAAAGTTAATGGTGAAATGATGGATCTGATAGTTGAATAGTATTTTAGTATATTTTTGTTAATATTAATTTGAATTTAAATTTTTATATTAGTACTTTTTGAATAAAAAAAAGATTTACGTACGAATATAGTGTTGAATTTTAAAATTGTTAATATTAAAATTAAATTTGAAGAAAACTCGTTTTAAATCTAATAGTATTTTGATATGAGTCTTTTTTATAAGAGAAAGTTGAATGGAGACATAGCAATATAAAAACCAGTCAGAGTCCACAAACCTGATGATCGATATATTCGCGATAGATTTTTTTTTTTAATAAAAAAATGATGGGATAAAGCAATAATTGATACTAAATTTTTATAAATTTTTACAATTAGATCATAAAGTTTTTATTTTTTTTCATTAAATTCTAAATTTTTAAAATTTATTACAATCAAGTCTTTTCATCAAGAAAACGAATCTCAAAAGTTTAGTACTAAAATAAAAAAAAAATACAAAAGTTAAAGATATAATTATAAAAATTTATAAAAATTTAGATTTTTTTTTTATTTCGTGAAATGACATAAGTGCCAATGCATGTGCTTCATTCCAACAATATTTTTTCTTATAACATGTTTCTAGTATTTCAGAGTTAAATTCCACATAGTTGATTATGATTATAATTTGAGGGAGATAGGGAAAATGTGATTCACCATTAAGCACTAAATGCCAGCCTAATTAAGTAGGGAATTTAATTAGTAGCTGTGCGATATGTTAGAAATAACAGATTTGCTACATTTTTTTTTTATAGCAATGCTGCTAAACTAAGTTGGAGAGCTAGGAATTTCTTTTTCTAAATAATGATAGAAATAACAGATTTGCTACATTTTTTACTAAATTATGCTGCAATATTGGTTGTAAACGTCAATATATATTAGGAGTGTTCGCGGGTCGGATTGGACGGTATATCCGCATCTAATTTGTTATCGGCGGGTTATATAATTCTCCATCCACACCTAATCTACTTACAATCCAATCCGCCAATAACGGATTAAATTGAATTGGTTTGACGGATTGTACACAATAAAAAAATTATAATTTTTTTCAATTTATACTCATAATCAATCATCAATATTTTTACTTGTTCTTACCAATTTTATTATTATAATGTATATATCAAATCTATTCACAATTTTAAATATGCATAAGAACTGATCAAAATCTACTAAAAAATTATATTAAGCCGATTTATTTGACAAAAGACATTTTAAGACCGATTTACTGAGTAGTCCGTATATAAGTCACAGTTATGCGGCCAGTAGATGAAGTTCATTCCTTTTTTGAACTTTTGGCGTTGTTTCCATCTTTAATTTTGTAATCTAAACTGTCTGTGTTGAAAGGAATATTGGTCGTTTGATTAATTCTTGTTTTAGTATACTTTACAATCGTGGGGTGTACTCAGAGGTGAGTTTTGCCAAAGTGAAGAAGTATGGGCTTCCAATGTTAGTTACTCGAGATGAGGATGTTAAATCTTTTATTGCCAATTTAATTGATCAGTTATCTGATAAAATTATTTACCAGCATAATAGTCTCGCGATATTAACGTTAATACGTTATTAAGTTTTAATAGATGATAAATTAGAGAGATAAATTGTTTTATATATATATATATATATATATATATATATATATATATATATATTGAATCGGATTGAACGGATTAAACCTCTAATCTGTCTTTGATAGATTATAAAAATTTGAAACCACAACTAATCTAATATTAAGTAATTTTGATAAATTTAAATTAATTTAAATTATATTGATTAAATTGAATCGAATTAATTAATTTTTAAGAACCCTAATATATATCATGTTAGGTGGTCATGGCTTTAATCTGTCCCTACAGGCCACTGTTGTCCTTTTTCCCCGGTCTTGCACTCTCCATTCATTTTTTTTTTCTTTTTAGAAATTTATAAATTAAAAAAAATATATAAAGACATAAATCAATCAACTTTAGCTTTATGCCGTGTGGATGATATGATGACAATGACAACCGTGACATACCTTTTCCTTTCAAGAAAAAAAATATTTATAAATATATCAATCATAATATATATATATATATATATATATATATATATATATATATTAAAATTAACTTAATAATTATTAAAAATCTATATTTAACCACTTAAAAAGATAATTATTATTAAATTTAAATAAAATTTTTTCACATTCAACCATAATATTAAATTTAAAATTAATTATCAGATTCTCAACAAAATTTTTTTTTAAATAAAAAGCAATCTCGGCAAAGAGACTTCATGACGTGCTGTCTCCTTTTTCTTTTTCCTGCCTCTTTATTTTGGGCAAGCTGGACAACACCTAAATTTTTTAATCTTATGGGTGACTTTCCAAAGCAACGGTGGAGCCCTTTCTTCTGACTGTGGAACCATCTGTCTAATAATTGACTCCCTTTTATTTTTTTTGTCATGTGACTTTTTTTTTTTCCCTTAAAAATTGATCTATTAAATTGTTTTAGGGCTTTGCTGGATCGGTATATGGGCTAGTTATTAGATTGTTCTGAATCCATGTCGCGACATGAATGTGTCGGGCAGTGATGAGCCCAATATTTAATCAATCCAACCCCAACTCCAAAGGCTCCCCCCACCCCCCGGGGGGCTCCTTTTTATTATATGGACGCCTAAACCTTTTATATGGGCTTTGAGAGGAGCGCAAGTCCAATATATAGTGAGGTCCATTTCAATAATATATCAAGCACATGGGACCCAAGGCCCAACAACACAAAGATCATGAAATCCATGGAGTTTGAGGCTTGGACTTAGAACAAATAATTGACAGCCATACAGCGTTGAGAATTCAAATCCCAATCTTGCCCTAACTTACTGCTGTTCTAGTCGCCCTTTTGGAACAAAAGGAACATCCATTGAGTATATATTATCACTTCTATAATAAAATTGCTTTCAATATAATAGATTGATTTATTCGGAAAACTTAATAGAGGCTAGAAGTTGCGTTAAGTCTCTGTGCAATATTGTACTACAAAGACACTTTACTAATCCAAAGGAGGCAGGATTACTGCTTGGGGTCAAAACAAAGGACATTTGAATAAATCTAATCCAGACCCAGACTTTGATAAATTTTTTTTCTAAAACTTTCGCTCTCAATTCAGACGTCATTATTGTTCACCGTTATATATTAAATGTGTTGTGGATTCTTATCGAAAACTTGTATCGTTTCTGATTTTTAATCACTATTCATGAAATTTTTTAATTGCACTTTGAACATGTTGTGGTGGAGGGGCGGTGGAACTTCGGAGGCCTTGTAAATTTTTTATTTGGTATTGAATTGTGAAAACTTCGCAGAGTAGGCCAATGTGTTGTTGAAGCTACTTATTTTGTTTAAAAGAAAAAAAAAAAAAGTAAGGGATTTTATGATTTCAATTGTTTTTTTTTTTATCTGAGACTGTCGAGTATTCAGTTTATTGAACTGATTAATTTAGATCGATTTGGACAGGATCCCGAAGAGTGATAAAAGTCTCACAGCATATATTTAACGCAGCTGTATTCTCAGAACTCGAATCTGAAATCTCTAGTTAAGCGATATCAGACTCCTGTCATCTGAAACAGCGTTTGCTGATTTTTGTTTTTTTTTTCTGAACAGAGGGAAAGCTATTTTTTTTTTTTTTGGTTTAAAGAGGGAAAGCTTCATTAATAGCCAAACTGCAGTACAAAGCACACAAAGAAGAAGCCCAACAGTATAAGGTCTGTAAACCAGACCCAACCCCCCCAGCCACTTATGCCATACAATGCAGTAGCAAGTAAACACCCCAGACAAACCAGCAACCCACAGAAAGCCCTAACCCACACAGGCCCAAAGGCCCATCTCAGGAATCCTTTGGAACTACCGCCACCTAAAGTGACAGCAGCTAAGCAACAGAATACATGTATGTTTGGTAGTGTGGTTGAACCTACGTTGAGGTACGGAAACTGTGTTTGAAATTTAAAATCAATTTTTCAGATGTTTGGTTATTAATTTTAAACCACGTTTTGCAGCCGCTGATATCATCCAAATCATGATTTTGAAAAAGCACTAAGGAGATACTTTTCTACAATTTAATGACTGCACCACACTTTTTCTTTATTAAGTGAGCAATAATAACCCTCACATTCTACAAGATTTTCTAAGATTGCCACTATATAAAGGGAGAAAATCCATTGTTGCTGTAATTTTTTATTCAACGTAGAACTTCAAGAATAGAAGATATCTTCACAATTTCAAAATATGCTTTACATAACCACAATACCCATCTTAAAAGAACCCTATATCTCCATAATTTTTTTTCTTCAACTCATTAACAAAGAAAATAAAAATATATATTTAGAGTAAAAATTCAAATTAAAATGCAAAAATCAATATGCTCTCAATTATTAAATTAAGCATTGTCAAGTATGTAAATTATTTGAAACTGAAATAAAATAATTATATCTTTAATAGTCATTTTACATATTAACAACTGTTCTAACAGTAATTTTACCAAATGAAAAAAATTAAATTTATTTTTTTTCAAAGTGATTTCACTATTTTTACCAAATATTATACAACTTTAAGTAACAACATTTTCATTCTCAATAATTTTTTTTAATAGCATTGTCAAACAGGCCTTACGTTCGGTGAAACAAGGCCCTCAACGCAACGGGACATCAAAAGCTGGAAAGGTAACTGCAGACAAGCGAACCCCCAGCCATCCCAGCGCGACAACGAGGCACCCAAGACACCGAACTTAGAAGCGGCAACAACAGTGGGAAGAGAGAGGGTCAGGATGCTGCTGACGACCACCAGAAACCGAGAAGGGAGTAGCACCGACCACGGGAACTCAACCACCAGGCTGATGGGGACAAAAACAGAGGGAGTCCCCCACCCCGACAACCCAAAGGTGCAGAGGCAGGGGACTGAACGAAGAACGACCACAGGACCGCAGCAGAAGAACGAATTAGCCACGCTACCAGATGAATTGCCCGCCAGCACCGACCAAACGACAAAAAACTGAGGGAACCAAACCCCACAAAGCCCACGAGGAGAACAAACTGGCACTCGGCTGGAGAAACCAACACTAAGGTTGGACAAGAGCTCTCGGCGCAAAGTGGCTACCCCTGTGCACGATAGAGCTCAAACTACCTTTCCGCATGATTTTAGCGATTTGCTCAAGGACATTGGATCATACTGATAAAAACCTAATAAGGGAATACCAATAATTGAACTTAACATAGAATTTTCCGAATTCAACAACGGAAATTAACGGTACTATCAAGTATCGAGCTCTTAAAGAGCTTTGAGGTTTCGAGAAGCTAATAGCTCCAAAAGATTGAACATATATCAAATACAAAACAAAAACTTTAAGAGTTAAGGAATTTTAAAGAATTTTATAATAATATTAATTATTTAATAATTAAATTAATAAAAATAAATAAATAAATAAATTATTAGATATTAATACGACTATATCACTATTTTGATGCTATTCAAACGAAATAAATAGTGATACTTTATTAAATAAAAAGAATAAAATGCAATGAACCCAACAACTATAACCAACACAAGTTGTTATAAATTCGTGACAAACCGACATAATTCTTATCAATTATGATGGCCACCAAAATATTATATGATCTCAATCATTTGTGACCCAGAAAAAACTCATTTGGCTTTGCCTTATTGAATCAATTCCGAAGTATACATAACAATAACAAAATGTAATGAAACAATTTCTTTTAGAGTTTTGAAGATGCAAATATACCAATTAACTTTATTACAGTAACATTAGAGTCGTACTTAAGATTAGATATCTTGAATTCAAAATGTGGTCTCAGTGAAATAACAAAAAATAAATAAATAAATAAAAACCAGCAGGTTTGACGTTTCAAATCTCTACTGCATACCAAGCCAAAGCATTTCATTTACCTCTGACGCACTTGGGGTCTCCATTTTTAATCATTTTGGACACCCCAAATGATAATAGCTTATCATTATTTAATGATGGCAACGAGGACCCCTTATATTAAACTACCGGCAGATGCAGTACAAATAAAAGGACACAAGGTACCAACGTGTCTTTGCCTTTGTCTTTGTCTGTATGAATGGGAATCAAGAAGGTGGCCAGTTGCCGATGAAAGTTCGTTTAATTGGTAAGGCATTTGTCCTTCGTTTAAAAAATTTAAACTTTGAGTTTTATTAGTGATTTTTTTAATAAGTGATATATAAATTTAATATAAATTTTTTTGAAATCTGTAAAATTCTTTAACCCTAAATTAGGACAATCTCTTTTCACCTAAATATTTTTTTTGACAAAAAAACAAAAAGGCGGGCAGTTTTTTTTAAAAAAGATTGATTTTAATGAGGAAAATTGGACAGCCTCACAAGAGACATTTAGCTGGAGACAGAGGAAAAAGATTTGAATAATTGAAAGAAGACTACTATGTAAGTGGATGTCAAGGAAATATAGGTGTATATACAGTATATTCGATTGCATCTAATATTTATCTATCTTTTATTTTTAATTTTAATATTTAATGTCTTTATTACTTTAATTTTATTTTGATATTATTTAAGAAATTCTCCATAGTAGTTTTCTGACAAGTACCGCCACGTGCCATCATAAAGGTTTTTTTTTTTCCCCTTTTTATATGCTCCTCTGTTTTGGTATGTGAATGTGATTATGCGAACCAACAAGTTTTGGCACACAGACGACACAAGCCACCAAAAGCAGCAGAACGTGGACATTTGAAATGGGGCTTTTTTCTTCGCCATGCGTTCGTTATTTACCAAGGTTAAAATATGTTTAGGCCTGTTTTATTAATCGGTTCGGATTAGGGTTCAATCGGATACAATTAATTTGCAGATGGCAGTAATACCATTAAGATTAAGTGTGGCACCCCTTCTACGTCGGAAAGAAAGGAGAGAAAAAATAACTTATAAATTGACAGTGAGATGGACAATTTGTTATAAATTGAATCCTTGTACGCTGTGGTGACTGAAGTTGACGTGAAATTCAAAAGTATAAAAAAAGAAATAAAGATTTAAAATTTTTCTTCTTGTATATTTCTTCTCTTACTCGTTTTGAATTTGTCTTTGTAATTATGAAATTTATTTTATTTATGAAATCTAATTTTTGGGTTAAACTAGAAATAAAAAAATTTTCTAAAAAATTTGAACTTAAAATGATTGTGAATATTTTTATACCGGCCAAACAAAAAATAAATATTGTTTAAAAGAATTATTGGAGAGAGCTAGTGATAGCTAGGTCGGTACTGTTTGATTGCATCTTAAAAAATTCTTAATTTCCGGGCCAGACATTCATAACATGGGAAAAATTTAGTGGCCAAATGTAATTTTTTTATTGTGTTTATATATTTTTTTTTTAGGTGTAACTATAATTATTTTTTGTGCAATCTTAACGATAAAATATAATATAAAAAATATTACTATTTTTTTGTTTCATATTTTTTTCTTACAATTGTATAAAAAAATACATATAGAAGCAATAAATAAATTTATCTATCAATGTAATGAATGTAATGGAGCCTAAATTACAAAACCCCGGGAAAAATCCAATGTACCCTTCACACAACTGACAACATTTTCCTCGCAAACTATTGATAGACGGATGGCTTTTGAGATTCCTTTATTTGATAAGGAAAAAATTACGCACCCACACACAAATAAAATTAGTATGTGTAGATTTAAAGTGTAAAATATATTGAATTTTTAAAAAATAAAAATAAATTAATTATTAAATTAATTATATATATTAATATATTAACGCGTGGCTGCATACTGATACGCTACCCATTTGATAAATGGCACTGGTAGGATTTCTATCATCTACCAACGACCAGTGTAGGTTATAATAAGAAATTAATAGGCTACCAGCAGCAACAACAAGAACAATTGCAACAAAATCTCCAATACCTACCACCATCCTCTAATTGCCTCGACGGCAATGCATCCATGACCATGTAGGTCATGGGTTCGAGAAATGGTGGAAACAAAAAGAGCAAAACGGCCAAAAAAAAAAAATCTCCAATTCCCACCAGGTATCGTAGGGTTCAGGTGTGTTTCAGCTGTCTTTGATGGGCAAGAAACAGCAGTTGGATTGGACTTCAAAGTCCATCTCATCCTCAGGGAGTGATCTCATCCTCAGGGAGTGAGAGAGTCTCTCTTCTGACAAAAAAGGTTTGGTCTTTCCTTATTGTCTGTCTGTCTTCAATCTTCTTTTTTTTTTTTTTTTAGAGCCAACATCGTTCAATCTTAACAGAACATGTGACGTTGTAACTGTGGATGTGGTTTTTGTAGATTTTACCCATTAATATAGAGGCAAGAAATGATCTTTGAGACCCATGTTTTCTTTATTTTAATACTGTTATTGTTCAATTATTGGATTCAACTCTTTCTGGGTATTTGTTAAAATTGTGCTTTATGAGCAATAATTGAGCATAGGATTGCATTACTCCTATATGAAGAAGACAAGATGGTTGGTTTTGGTTGCTGCATGCAGAGGAAAATCTTGCACCTGAAATATTTGAAGTTTGACTTTTTCTTCATTTTCGATAGTGTTTGGTACTTTGATTTGGGTTAAGGATATTCTTCTTTTCTAATTTGCTGCAACAATTGTGGAATTTTACCTTTTTTTCAAGACGTGCTTGTTCCCCTTCGTTTTGAATACTCCTGAGGTTTTGTTGTGGCTCCAAAGTGGAATCATAACCACAAGAATTTCTAGCCACTTGGCGGGTTGCATATGAAACAGTGCTATGTTAAATCTGCAGCGAAGTATATAGGCTCATGGTATTATTCCCTGAACAAAGGTCTAGTTCATATATGCCTTAATGGTATGCAGGCACGCAGAAAATCAAATGAAGACCTGTCAACTGATGGCTCTACTTCCGACCTTGAGCTTGGAGATGGAGTAGAGGTGATTGTTTTTCATTTAGTTCTGTTGCAATTTGAAGCTCCTTTTAGAGGCTAATTGATGTTTCTTTCAAATTTAGGCAGCAAGTGTTGGATTTGGGCGAGTTTTTTCACTTGTAAGTTGAGAATTTCTCTGATATCTGACTGTGGAATCATAATAAGAAGAATTTAGGATACAATTAGGGCTTGCTTTGCAGGCAAAACCTGATGCTGGGAAGCTGGTAGTCGGCACCATCGCACTGTTGATAGCTTCTACATCAAGTATTCTGATTGTGTATTGCTTTCTCTCTTGTTGGCCGTGCACATTGTCTTTGTTTTTTATATGTGGAAGCATAAAATTTGGTTGGTTCTAATCTGCAATTGATCTCCTCTATTTAACTACTTGAGAGTTCTTACATTGCAGCCAAAGTTTGGTGGAATGATAATAGACATTGTGTCAAGAGATGCAAGGAATCCCGAGGAGCAAACGGAAGCCTTGGATGCAGTCAAAAACACTATTCTAGATATTGTGCTGATAGTTGTTGTTGGGTAAGACCAAGCATTATGGACATTACCCAATATGTACATTTTATAACACCTTTTGGCCTTATAGATGTTTTACCTTTGTAAGTTTTTAATTTCCCACCCTACTTTGAAAAGTAGAGAGTGCATAACTTGTAGACTACTCATTCGTGCTACCTATAATGACTGAAGTCCACAGTGTCCCAATTAAGATTCTTCTTTTGGAGCCAATATCTGACAAAAGGTTTTTTTTTTCCTGTCAATTTCTCACTAGTTATTCTCAAAGTATATTTCCGGTGCTTCAAACTATGATTTTCTGTTGGAAATTCATGCTTTTTTTTTCTTAGTGCACGAGATGGCGTTTCCTGATTGGCTTCCTTTTTCTATTTTGTATCCTCACTCGGAATGTTTTTCATGCCCCCCTCCCCCCAAAGAGAAAACCTTTTTGTCCCTCATCACATTAGTCCCACGATAAATGTTTCGTGGACTTTTTTAAGAACAGGCTTCACAGCTTCATAGCCACTGCAATAGAAACAACTTTCTTTCCTTGTATCATTTGTGCATGCCCAGTTTGTTTTTACTTCAGCATTTACCTTCCATGAGGTGGGTATCAACCATAAATTTCGTCATCACTTTTTCTAGATCTCTCTGCACTGCACTTCGAGCATGGTTATTTGCATCTGCCAGTGAAAGGGTTGTTGCTTGATTGAGAAAGGACTTATTCAGCCACCTTATTAATCAGTTAAGACCCTCAGTTATTGAGTTCTTAAGAGGTGTTAAAAATCGACCCGACCCAACCCGACCAGGTTGACCTGAACCTGCCTGAAAAAATTACAACCCGAACCCGACTAGAAGAATGGTCTAACCAGAAATGACCCGAAAATTTTGGGTCAAACCCGAATCCAACCCTAACTCGATCCGTTTGACCCGAATTTTTTTTTTTCTTAAGAGAACAAAAAAATAAAATAAAAAAATTGAGCATATTTTATATTATAAAAAGTATATATTATACTATTTTTAATATAAATCTTAATTATAAATTTTTTTAGAATATTTTGAAATTTTTTATACAGTTTTAAATTTTATTTTAATTTTTTAGAATGTTTGAAAAGAAGCTTTTTCAATTATTTTTTAATCATATAATTTTCTTTGATTTTTAAGAAGTTTTAGCCAATTTTTTGAAATTTTTTAAATTTTCAAAATTTTTAATAAAAAATATCACGTCATCATTTTTTATGACGTGGTGGGTTGACTTAAATCCGAACCGAACTCAAAGTGACCCAATCCAAAATAACCTAAAAATAATTTGATTCATAAGTAACTCGATCTAAAATGACTCGAACGGAAAGCGACCCAACCCAAATTTGACCCCGACCTGATGACCCATTTTGACATTTATAGTTCTATGCTTGTTATCTTCTCGATTGCTTGTGGCTATTTGATTTATTGAAACACTTAATAGATTTTGAAAACAATTTATGCATTATTTAATGTGAATTCAAGCATTATAGGATTTTGCAAATACTACTTTCTTTGTTATTACTAGAGTTCTCTTTTGCTTGGTACATTTTATCAAGGTGTTCTACAATGTTCAACAGGAAATAGCCTTCTTTGATGTTACTCGAACAGGGGAACTGCTCAGTAGGCTGTCCGAAGACACTCAGTTTATAAAAAATGCTGCTACAACAAATCTTTCTGAGGCACTCTGTACTGTAACCGCTGCATTAATTGGTGTTGCCTTCATGTTTTTGTCTTCTTGGAAGTTAACATGTAAGTAATCTGTATAAGAAAATTTATTAGAAATTGTTCCTTTTTATTTCAGTGATATTTCTTCAGACGTTAAGGGGGTATGCCTGCTTAATATGCTTTGTTGGTTGTAGTGTTATCTTTGGCTGTAGTGCCTATCATCTCAGTTGCTGTAAGACAATTTGGGCGCTATCTTCGTGATCTTTCACATGCAACCCAAGCTGCTGCTGCAGTGGCAGCCTCAATAGCTGAGGTTTGTGAAAATTAGTGATTTAATCCCCTGTAAACTTTATGTATGAATTTTTTTTTATTCCATATTTGTGGAGCTGCAACTCATATGATTGTTTCACATTTGATTTGAGGTTAATGAAGCTTCTGAATCTTTATTGTTTAGATCGACGAAAAAGATTGTAAATTTTCTAAGATATCCTGAGAATGTTGAAGCTCGATACTGTAAGGTGGAAGTTGGACTTTAGGTTTGTTATGATGATCCCGGATTTGCAATAGGCAAGAGTAGATTGATCTGCATCTCTTCATACATGTAATTGTTTGTTGTTGTCTCAAGAATCATGTTTGTCCCTGTTCTACCAACCTTAAGTTGATATTATGCCTTCACCCAAGCACCCTGAAACTGATATGTGATAATTTTTCCATTCTAGGTTTTTGATTTGTGTCTGTAATCCAAAAATGAAATGTAATTCTGGATTGTTTTTACAGATTGCTCTGTTCTTTTTTTTTTTTCTTTATCAAGTTTTCCCTACCGTACAAGATGTCTGCTAGACTAGTTGGAAATCAGCTAATGTACGTAGGCTCTTTTGATAATAATTTTTTGTTGATTATAAATGATATTTAGGAATCTTTTGGAGCTATTCGCACGGTAAGATCTTTTGCACAAGAAGGTTATGCAATTTCCAATTATTCAGAAATGGTCGACGAGACACTGAAGCTAGGGCTCAAACAAGCTGTGGGTCTCTGTTTTGTCCCTTTATATGTTCTGGATGCTATGAGTTCAAAAATAGTAAGGTTTCTGAGGTTTTCATCTGTTGCTAATGCAGAGAGTGGTCGGTTTATTTTTTGGAGGACTAAATGCGGCATCCACCTTATCCGTGATCATAGTGGTAGTTTATGGAGCCTACTTGACAATAATAGGCTCCATGACTGCAGGCACTCGTACATTCTTCATCCTCTACAGCCTCACAGGTACTCTCCGCTTCATTTGCTCCCTGCAAGATGTACCAGGAAAATTTAAGATACAGGTTTCCATTTTTCAGTAGGAACAACTAAAATATGTCCGAAGACTTCCAGAAAGTTCCATTTACCATCCCTTTGGGAGAAAAATCTGCCAAAATACAATTGACTAACTGGATATGGTTGGGAAAATTTAATTATTGTATACATTTGTAAACTCTATATGACACTCTTCAGTTACGCATAAGCTAGTTACACATGATAAACTCATAGTTTATAGGGAGTCAATACTGCGAGCTTGAGTTAGCTTGTTTAAATGTTGGGGACAAGCAGCCAATGAATGACTTGATGCAATTTGAAAGCTTCAGCATTCAAGGTATCCTGATTTTGGCCAATATTTCTGCCTGCGGTTGGTTCCTCAGTATCTTCATTGTCAGGATTATACACAACTGCAATGAAAGCAGCTGGAGCAAGTAGGAGAGTGTTTCAGTTGCTGGATCGTGTCTCAAGGATGCCAAGATCTGGGGACAAGTGCCCTGTGGGGTAAGTAATTTTCTTTTCTTAGAAGGAAAAGAAAACTGATCGTGAAAATCTGTTTAACCATGAATGTACTTCTCAGAATTGACTTTGTCATAAGATTTGGTACACTTTAATAGTCTCATACGCTTGTAGTTTCAAACATAAAATCAGCGCCAAAATCATGTTGTATTATTCAATGAATTCAATATTGTATTCTCAAGTGATGTCCTTTTTGACAGTGATCCAGATGGAGATGTGGAATTGGACGATGTCTGGTTTGCCTATCCTTCTCGCCCAAGTCATATGGTGCTCAAGGTAATATTTCTCTTAATTGCGTTATAAATGTACAACAAGACATTATTAGAACTCTTGAAGACAAGTTGAAAGCACAAAAGCAAAAGATCAAATAATGGAAGTTTGGCTCTGTTCCATTGCCTATAATTTAGAAAGAAAAAGAAATCCAGACTCTTCCTACCACTTGGAGTGGAATACAGCACTGGAACAGAAAACAGGCAGGATTTTCGATACTTTTTAATGTAATGACCTTATTGTTTCTACTGCAGGGTATCACATTGAAGCTGAGGCCTGGCTCAAAGGTTGCCCTTGTTGGTCCCAGTGGTGGTGGCAAGGTAGCATTGCTTTCATTTTCTTTGAGTACATTTTTTCATTCATCATTTTTGCACTGTCATATCAGGTCAATAGCTTGACATCACTTTGCCATTATAGTATGAACTGAAGGAAAATTGACTCATTCTCTGTCCTACACTTTGTTTAGTAATCCTTTATTTGCTTGTTGCAGACCACAATAGCAAATTTAATTGAGAGATTCTATGACCCTCTCAAGGGAAAGATTTTGCTAAATGGCATTCCAATTGTTGAAATATCACATGAATATCTACATAGAAAGGTACTCAGAATCTTGTACTTATTTATGTTTAACCATGATACTGTGTTTTGCAGACTGTAATGGCAAATTTTATGCCTGCTTTATCAAAACCAATATGGTGTTGCATCTGTTGCAGGAGACATGATACAAACAAGCTCACTTATTCCACTTCATAACATCTTTTGTTTTGACACATGTAGGTCAGCATAGTGAGCCAGGAGCCAGTTCTTCAGTTGCTCAGTAGAAGAAAACATTGCTTATGGGATCAACGGAAAAGCTAGTTTTTCAGGCATAGAAGCTGTAGCTGTATGTCTTTTGACATCCTTTCTCTTTTGCTTTTCACAAAGCTATCTATTGAAACTCTTGTCTTCATAGTATATGTGTGTGCTCATAAAGGATGGTATTGCAGAAAATGGCTAATGCTCATGAATTCATAGATAAGTTTCCTGAAAAGTATCAAACTGTTGTTGGTGAACGTGGACTGAGACTATCGGGAGGCCAGAAGCTGAGGTGGCGATTGTGAGAGCCTATTGATGAATCCAAGAGTTTTGCTATTGGATGAAGCCACAAGTGCTCCGGATGCAGAGAGTGGATACCTTGTTCAGGTGTCATTGGCATTATTTTATGGATTTAGTATTCTTTAATGAGTATTCCAAGGATATGCTTTGAGTTTTTCTTATTCCACATTTTAACATTGTCACAAACAAATTCACTTGTGCTGAACAGGATGCCATGGATTCTCTCATGAGGGGCAGGACTGTTCTCGTTATAGCACACAGGCTTTCAACTGTCAAAAGTGCAGACATTGTAGCAGTCATATCTGATGGTCAAATAGCTGAAAGTGGCACCCATGAAGAACTTTTAAGCAAGGATGGCATCTACACTGCTCTTGTCAGGAGGCAACTATCAGGAGAAAATTAAAAGGAGCCAGAACTGAGCAACTCTCGAGGTAATGAAATGGAGCTGGATTTCTCTTACCAGGGAAGACAAAGCAAAAGAACCTCGGAGGGTTCACCAGACATGCAAGAGAACTCAAAATTATGTCCAGAAAGACAACATTGTTTTGCCAGTTACTGCTGCTGGCCCTTTTAACTCTTGGAAATACATATATATTAATTTGCACAGTTAGCAATGAAATTCAAATGTTACACGGATATGAGCTTTTCCTTTACAAATTAGGAACTTTTTAGTTAATGGTGAAATCCAACTTTATATGAAGAAGTTTACATTTTCAAAATTATGTCTGTAGAGTTTTTGCTCATCTGCGAACTCTACGTAACAGCATCCTTAACTTTTCACTCAATTGTTGTGATGGTTCCCTTTCCCTTTGTGATCGAAGCCTTATTATCAAATCATCCTTCCAAGATTTCAATTGAAATTCTTACAAAATTCCTCCGTATATCAAAATGATCATTTACATTATCAACGAGCAATTGTTCAATTGAAACTAAAATGGTTTTTAAAACTGGAAGATTCAAGTTAGCTCTAAAAAGTATAAATGCGCTACTGAATTTGTCTTTTTTTTGGTGCAGATATTATTGCGTTTGCTTTTAGAGAAGTGAATAAGATAAATTGAATTAAGGAGGTAGTGCAAAGCAAGGGATCATGAAAGCAACTTCTAATACCCCACAGATTCGACTCCAAAGAGAAAGAAACCAAAAAAAAAATTGGCACTTTTTCCATCCACCCCAAGGCAAAAGCATGAAGACTAGGCAGTGAACCCAAATCATAATGTTCCAAGTCTAAAAGGCAGGCACGAGGTCTTCCACTGGAGACCACTTGAGGCAAAAGTTATAAATGCATAAGGTCACTCTCATTAATTTTTTTTTTTTTTTTAAATTTCCTTTTGCAAAAGAAGGCATTCTCTTGTATAAATTAACAACCCTTTTCCCACCAAGCTTGTCAACAAAACTTTCTGGCTTTCTGCATTTATCCTAAATATCTCCAATCCTCATTGCCTAATTGTTAGATGAATATACCCCCCTCCATATTGCTAGATTTTCTGCACTTCCAGTAACCTTTCCTTGTTGCATTCATGGAAAACTTTTCATTTTCAAAACCCCCCACCTTCATCTTTGTTTTATTAAGTCTACTGATTCATCAAGTACCAGTTGCTGTATCTAAACCTCCTTACACCCCAACTGATGCCATTTTTGTGAGCTGTGGCTCCCCAGATTCTGTGCCAATCGGTGACCGCAATTGGACAGGAGACTTGAGGTCAAAATTTAGTCCCCTGGAACCATTTGAGCACAGCAAATCAATACCTGCTAAGGCTCTTACACCTGCAAAATCTGTGCATGGTTTCCCTTCCACGAACGCACGAATCTCTCGATCCCAATTCACTTATACTTTTCCTGTTACTCCTGGCCCAAAATTTCTCCGCATGCACTTTTTCCCTGCAATGTACCAGGGCCCTAGCAATGAGACTTACACCAAGGAGATGGCTTTCTTGGATGTCAAAGCAGGGGCCTACACTTTACTCAGGAATTTCAGCGCCTCCATTGCGGCTGAAAATTGGAATATGGAAACCTTCTCTCTTGAATACAGCATTTATGTCAAAGAGAATCACCGGTTGAATGTAACGTTCTCTCCTTTTTTCGGTGATTCCAATGAGACTTACGCTTTCATCAATTCCATAGAGATTGTGTCGATGCCAAGTGACCTTTACTACACCCCGCAAGATGGTCCAACCCCTGCATTAGTTGGCCAAGAAAAGCAGTTCCCTGTCCAAAATGATAAAGCTCTTGAGAAGTTTTGCAGATTAAACGTTGGAGGCAAAACCATTTCACCAATATATGACACTGGCATGTACAGGCTGTGGACGGACGACTCACCTTATGTCTATCCTTTTTTTGGTAAAATCTCTGCTAACCTAAGTATTTCTCTTAATTTCTCAAGGATTCAAGCATACACGGCCCCGGAAATCGTCTACAAATCAGCTCGCTCAATTGGCACGAATATAACTAAAGGCATACTGCAAAATTTGACATGGAGAGTACCACTGGAGCTGGGATTCAGATATTTGGTAAGGCTTCACTTCTGTGAATTTGATCCACGGGTGCAGGTCAAGGAAAGGCTAATGATCATCTCTGTAGACAATCAGACGGTTGATTCAGGTTTTGACGTATTCGGATCATCCGGTGGCAGAGGGATTCCGATTTATAGAGACTACATGGTGACGAATGCGGAAACAAGGAATGATAGTGCTTATATGCTTTATATAAGTCTACATCCAAATGCATCCAGTGTTTACGATGTTATCCTGAATGGCCTAGAGGTTTTCAAATTGAGTGACTCTAGTGACAACCTTTCCGGAAGCAATCATGAGTCATCTGACACTCCTCCTCCTCCTCTTCCTCCTACCCCAACACCACTATCACCAGCAGCCGGCGTATCCAACACTAAGAAAGTATTGCTCATTGCAATTGGTTCTAGTCTTGGAGGTTTGCTGATTGTACTTTCAATAGTGTGTTGCATTGCTATCAGGCGACTAAGAAAGAGGAAGCATTATGGCTCTTCTTACGATCAGCCATTGATGTGTTGCTGGTGGTTGGACTGTTACAAGGGAAAGTCCTCCAGATCAAAAGCCCCCTCGCTGCCAGAGGACCTATGCTGCTACTTTTCACTAGATGAGATTAAAGCTGCAACAAACAACTTCCATGAGGACTTGGTCATTGGAGAAGGTGGCTTTGGAAAAGTCTATCGAGGTGAGATTAAAAATGGAGCTACTGTTGTTGCTATAAAGCGCCTGAATCCAGAGTCTAGACAGGGTCAACAAGAATTTGAGACCGAAATCAAGATGTTATCCCAGCTTCGCCATGTCCATCTTGTCTCTTTGATTGGATATTGCTATGATAGAGGTGAAATGATCCTAGTGTATGAACACATGAGTAATGGGACTCTTCAAAAACATTTGTATGGTGCAAATAAAGATCCGCTTCCATGGAAGCAAAGGCTTGAGATATGTATTGGTGCAGCCAGCGGGCTGCACTATCTGCATAGGGATGCCATGCGCCCAATTATTCATCGTGATGTCAAGACGAGTAATATTTTGTTGGATGAAAACTGGGTCGCCAAAGTTTCTGATTTTGGATTGTCCAAATTAGGTAAAGATAACAGTGGAGTTAGTACAATGGTAAAGGGCACTCCAGGCTACTTGGATCCTGATTATGCACGTTTGCAGCAATTGACAGAAAAATCTGATGTGTACTCATTTGGTGTGGTGTTGCTTGAAGTACTGTGTGCTCGAAAAGCTCTTGACAAAAAGTTGCCCGAGGAACAATGGAATCTGGCCAATTGGGCAAAAAAATGCATCAAGAATGGCACAATTGATCAGATAATTGATCCTGTTCTCGAGGGGAAGATTGCTCGAGAGTGCTTTGAAAAGTTTGTGGAGATTGTAGAAATTTGTGTGCGCGACAAGGGGATTGAAAGGCCAACCATGCATGATGTGATGGAGACACTTAAGTTTGCATTAAAGCTGCAGGAAGATGCAGATGCTAAAAAGCAGGAAAAGGATCAAGGTGTTGAAAATGTGGATCAAGAGGTATCACACAATGTTCCTCGATACACCAACATCATTGGTAGTTCTGAGTCGGAATTTTCGGGCAACACTAGCAAGTCAAGTATCTGGGATGCTAGTATTACAGGATGGACCGTTGGTCTTGAATCTAGTAGCATCACGGCATGTCAGACCGTTTCTGAAACCACCAATGCTACTGCTTAATCTGTTCATGTAGAAGGAGAGGGGGAAAAAGTAGTTACAGGTTCCATCTCTTGTAACTGTAATAATATTGTTAGTTCTGGTGAAGTTTGTTGTCTCTTGTAATTGTAATAATATTGGTAGTTCTGGTGAAGTTTGTTGCGATGCAGCTAATTACAACTAAAGGATGCTATTGTATTTCCAGCTTTGTATTTCCATGAAAAAGTGTATGAAATCTCAATAACTCTATTCGATTTCCAAAGTGTTTGCAGTCAGGAAAGTCTCTTTTTTTTATTTTTTATTTTATCCAATATTAGCAGAAACTGATGTCCCAAACTATAAAATCACATATCTTTTTTTTTTTGGTCCTAATAAAATCACATATCTTAATGGTCTATTTTGACTAATTTTTCCTGGTAATGGTCTAATCTGTATTTATAGAGATTTGAACGCGATGTTATGTCAATCCACTTCCTTGCAGTATTATCCAGAAAATTTAAAATTCAGGTCGGCCAGTTTTGCCTATTCTTCTATAATACTAAAATCAGAGTGACTGTTCCATTCATAAGAAAGCTTCTTTGTGCTGCAGGACATGTTCCAGCAACGTCAAAAGTTTTCAAGTTTTTTGAAAGTTTACTAAAAAGCAAGTCAGGGCCTTTCGATTTTTTTTCCAAAGGTGCTTTGTATCGGCCAATAATCGCTCACTTTGATGGTTTTTCCAGTTGTCAAGTGGACCAAAATGACCCAAGAATTCTGAAATCCCATCCTGCATGCGAAGAGCCAATCCCACTGATCTTGGAAGAAATGGGAAAACAAGATTGGAAAAATTGTTTGGTCAAAAAACACTTTGTTGGTCCTCCACCTTTGGCCCTTTTGACAATTATAGACATTTCATTTATCTTCATTAAAATTGATTTCCTTCTGTTGACTTCGTCACATATTTTGATTCTTTATCAATAATTACTACGTCAGAAGACCAACAATATCTTAGATTTTATGTTATTAATTTAAGGCTGAGGTGACACTTTTTGATAATAAGTTTTGAAAAAAAAAAAAATTTTTTTGCGCCTTAAAAAAATAATAAACTCAATATTAAAATTGAAAACTGATATTAAATGTATTGTTTTTTACGACAGAAGTGACTTTTTTTTTATTATTTTTAAGTTTTCGATTTCACACAGCTTTTTTCTTGCATCAAAATTTCAAAGTTTATTGCTGTCACTCAAATGGCTCCACCCAAACTGTCCCTAGGCCCATTCGACAAATGCCAAGGCAGGCAGCAGAACGTTTACAAATTTACAGTTTACTGTAATTCCAGATCTAATTGAAAATCCAGAAGCAGGGCTTTGTATGGCGCGATGATCACAGCCTATAGGAGGAACAATTGCATGGTAGACGAGGCCTACGCATTGTTCTCTCAGATGGATGAAAGAAACTTTTTATCTTGCTATGATTACTGGGTTTCTTCCAGCTAGGATGTTTGTACGCTGATATGCCAGTTGAGAAATTATTTTCTCTGCTTATTTATTTTAAGAAATAATTATGAAATTTCAATAAATGCCACATCAATCCTATATTTTTGTGTGGCATCTAAGGTGTTGCTGGTTTTCTGACGTGATATCTGGGTTGGTGTCACATGTGCATGATTAACGCAGACTAACAACAATAGTCCAAAACATGTGGCAGAGTAAGCAAATGAGCTAATTTTGATGCTAAAAAACGAAGTGTCTATAGGAACAAAAAGTGATCTATGCCTAAATGATTTTTTGGTCCAATTTGCATGGGCTCGCTTATTTTTCAGGATTTTAATTGACAAATATATATGAGTGGGCTCACTTATTTCTCAGGATTTTAATTGACATGTATTTATGAATTCTAAATCAGGTGCAAAATCTTTAATGCCATGTTTGGATATTTTTCCGAAGAAAGGAAAAAGAAAAGAAAAATTTTTTTTTTCTTTTCTATTCATTTTTCATTAATTCAAATAATTATTTTTTATTTTTTTCTCTCACAAATTACTATTTATTTTCTTTCTCATAACTTTCTAATCTTTACTTTATATCAATCATAATATGACTATTACTATATTATTTTTTTTTTCATTCACTTTTTATTTAATTTCTTACGATTCAATCACACCTAAACAACCCCCGCTTTGTGATTAAATCTAACTCCTGTCATTAAACCACACAGGTATGATTACCCAAAGCTTTTAACTTATGGAAGAGAGAGGGGGTGGGGTCCGTGGGGGTTTAGCGAAGATGACTTATTGAAGCACGCAAGATACATAAGACGCGGAACAAACACATCTGCGTTATTATTATTGTAAACATTCTTTTCATTTAAAAAAAAAAAAAAAATTGAATTCATTGAATTCAATGGCCGGCGTTGCCAATTTGGAATTGGCAACGCGGGCCAAAGAAAAATTAAATTAAAAAAGATTCCTTTCCCATGTGATGTTCACATGGGAAAGGAACCCTATAAATAGGCCCCTGCCTCCCAGTTCAAAACACATTCAGCAAATCTGTAAACAGAAAAATTCAGAGAATTTGAGAGAAAAAGAAAATTTTGAAAATCTCTCAAGAAAATTTCTCCTTTTCTTACGTGCTTTTACTCTGCAGTATTACTCTCCTAACTCCTTTTTGAGAGATATTTCAGGGGTAAGGCCCAAAAAATTTGCTGTTTCCATTTCCAAAGTTATTTTTAGATTTATATTTTCCGATCGCCCTAGATCTGAATTTATGATATAAATCTGAAAATATCAAATTACTACAAATCCAGCTGGGATTAAGCCTCAAACGGCCCTCAGTAAAATCCAGGCAGCTCATCCGAGAACAAGTCCCTTCGACCCTCGATGAAATTAAGCCAGATTGGCTCAGATTAGGTCTCTGCGGTCCTTAATTGTAGTCAAAACGTCCAAATCAGATCTGATTTCAGTCTACCCAGTTCAAGAAAAAGTTGTGGAATTTATTTCTGTCAAGATCAAGCTTGTGCAGCCCCTGACGGAGTCAAAAAAAAAAAAGGAACACTAATCGGAGGATCTACGGAGATCGACCCCACGTAAATTTTCTTTTACTTTACAATTTTTTTTATTGTAATTTATTTTTGTATTTTTGAGTCTAATTGTTTTAGACTCGAAATTTACGCTTTACAAATTTTTGGCACGCTCGGTGGGACATCTTCACCTCCCATCTCTTGTTCCATAAAAAAAAAAAAAAGAGGTAAAAGGGGAGCCGAGAGTAAAAAGTAAAAAAAAAAGTAAAAAAAAAAAGTAAAAGTAAAAAGTAAAAAAAAAAAAAGTAAAAAAAAAAGTAAAAAAAAAAATTTTACAGGTGTTCAGCACATCAAATGGCACCGAAAAGGAGTACAACTGCTGCCACAAAAAAGAAGGCAACGGCTCCATTGCCTGCATCAACTACCCTACCTGGGTACGCAGGTCCAGAAACCCGGGGACGGACACAATTTCTTGCCGTCCAAACCCGACAAAATGTCGAAATGGAGAGTCCACAGCTCGCACAATAGGATCTCTCCCCTGACTCTCTTGCCGCATGGAGGAGTCGATCACCCACCCCGATCGAAGTCGGGGGCAACACGACGAAGCCTGCTCAACAAAATCTGACTCACACAGAAGAATCAGAAGAGTTTTCTCCCCCAGTCTTTCCCGGAGCCTCATCTGTTGCCGTCATGATGACCAACACAACCAGTACAGAGGAAAGAATTTCAGAATTGGAGAATAAAATTTTGCAGCTGATCAGAGTCGTGGAGGAAAAAGATCAACAGATCGCCGCTCTCAAAGGAAAGGCCCCGATCCAAGTTGATCCTGAGATCCGCGAGGAGCAACCATATCCACCCGGTTTCACTCCAGAAGCCACACCAGCCGACGTCTTCCCTGCAGAAAAGCGACCAGGTAGTTCTACACAGCTGCCACCCTCAAATTCTCTAGCTTCGCTATCTGTTCAACAATTGCAGGAAATGATAGCCAATACGATCCGACTGCAACAAGCTGCATCCTTCCAAGGATCACAGATGTACGTCAAACCGTACACCAGACGGATCGAAAGTCTCAACATGCCCTTGGGCTACCAGCCGCCCAAATTTCAACAATTCGACGGACGAGGCGATCCCAAACAGCACATCGCCCACTTCGTTGAAACCTGCAACAACGCAGGGACTTATGGAGATCTCTTGGTGAAGCAGTTTGTTCGTTCACTCAGAGAGACCGCTTTCACCTGGTTCATAAATCTTGAACCAGAATCGATCGACAGTTGGGAACAGCTGCAACGAGAGTTCCTCAACAGATTTTTTAGCACTCGAAGGACGGTAAGTATGATGGAGCTTACCAGCACCAAACAAAGAAAAGGAGAGCCCGTTGTCGAATACATCAACAGATGGCGTGCCCTCAGCTTGGACTGCAAAGATCGTCTGACGGAGACTTCTGCCATGGAGATGTGCATCCAGGGAATGCATTGGGAGCTGTTATACATCCTGCAGGGTGTTAAACCCCGAACTTTCGAAGAATTGGCGACCCGCGCACATGATATGGAAATAAGCATCCAGACCTCTAGAGGCATGGTTCCCATCCAGTTGGACCAGCAAGGGGGCAGAAGGGAGATTAAGAAACCCAACAGTTTCGGAAAAGGAAAAGAAGTGATGACTGTTGAAGCCGCACCAGTAAAAGTGGGCGCCAAAGTTAAGGTAAATCCTCCGACCCAAATAACTCAGCCAAAACAACAGGAAAGGCGGAAGGTGACATTGCGAGAGTTGGAGCAGAAGCAGTATCCATTCCCTGACTTAGACGTCCCCGACATTCTTGAACAACTCTTGGAGGCAAAGCTGATCGAACTCCCAGAGTGCAAGCGGCCAAATGAAAAGGATCGAGTCAGCGATCCGAGATTCTGCAAATATCACCGGATAGTAAGTCATCCAACCGAGAAGTGTTTCGTCCTGAAGGAGCTAATCATGAAGCTCAAAAGCCAGAATAAAATCATTCTGGACCAGGAAGGCATAACCTCTGCAAACCAGACCACCATCACTTCAAAACCATCAGAAGAAGTGACACACCGTAAGGAGGAGCCGCTCGACAACAAAAAGTCGACAACGGAGAAGGTATATGAAGCTCTCCAAACTCTTCTCGCTAACCCTCAGCTGTTTATAGCTTTGCAATCAACAGAAGTGTGGCAAAATCAAGTCGGCAATACTCTCCAGACCTCGGCTGAATCTCAGCCATCAAATGATTCTAACTCAGCGGAGCATCAGGCAGACCAAAATCACGTCGGATGTTACTCTGCTATCTCATTTTCAGATGAGGATCTCCTGCTGGGGTCCAAACCCCACAATCGGCCGCTGTATATATCAGGCTATGTGAAAGAACAGAAGGTTCGACGTATTCTGATCGACGATGGCTCAGCAGTCAATATTATCCCAAAATCCACCATAAAGGAGCTCGGCATCGGCATTGATGAATTATCAGACAGCTGCTTGATGATTCATGGCTTTAATCAAGGAGGACAGAAAGCAATTGGGATGATTCGCTTGGAGCTAACTATCGGTAATCTCACTTCTAGCACTCTATTTCATGTGATTGATGCACATACCACATATAAGATGTTGCTAGGACGACCGTGGATTCATGGAAATGGAGTTGTGCTCTCAAGCCTGCATCAGTGTTTCAAGTACTACAATGGTGACGTTCAAAAGGTCAATGCTGACTTAAAACCGTTCGATGATGCTGAATCACATTTGGCGGATGCAGTCTTCTACACCGACACAGACAATCCGGAGATCATTCCATCAAAAGCTACTTGGACTGGGGGCATCCATAAAAAAGGAAAAGCTGTTGAAGAACCTGCCAAAGCCCAACCCCAGACTCCGACAAATAAAAAGCTGCCACAGCCTACTGAACTCCGTCCAAAGGATGTTGCATCTTCAAGCTCCACTCCAGTCCTACGTTATGTGCCTAAGTCACGACGCTCAGAAGGTCAACCCCCTTTCTCTTATTGTATTGATCTTAAACAGGAGCAAGGACATAGCCAACCCAAAACAAAGGAGCTGCACAACCTGAAGGAGATTTACACTCTGCCGATACCAAAGATTGAGCCGGTTTTATCTTCAAAACCATTAAAAGGCTTCGTCAAACCATACACGGGGGCAGTCGAAGGCGGCTCACTTCCAGAAAGAAGAACACATGAAGGATTTGATCCTAATGCATACAAGCTTTTGGCAAAGGCGGGCTATGACTTTTCAAACCCGAGCACAATGGGTACGCTGCCGTCCACACATGGCGCCGCTTCTCAAACATCACAGTCCCGACCTGGCTTAGGTTATCAGGAGAAGTCACCTGTGCGGATCACGCTAAAAAGCCGAAGCCGAGCAGTTGATGCACGTGCCATCACCACCACCACCAAACAAGACAGGCTTATCCAGTCAAACAAGGAAGGTGAAGTCAGAGGTTCTGCATTTCATGTCACAATTAGCGAGGAGGCTAATTCCGACTCATCAGATGGTGAAGTTAAGGAGGCTCCCCCGGAACTTGAAGATGGTGGCCAAGCAACTGTTGATGAACTCAAGGAGGTTAATCTTGGCTCTCCGGAAGATCCTCGACCTACATTTGTAAGTGCTTTACTTACTGCAGAAGAAGAGCAAGAATATGTTCAGGTATTAAGTCAATACAGGGACGTGTTCGCATGGAGTTACAAAGAAATGCCTGGACTTGACCCAAAAATTGCGGTGCATCATCTAGCAGTAAAGAAGGGTGTCCGTTCTGTCAAGCAGCCACAACGACGGTTCCGCCCGGAACTCATTCCACAAATCGAGGAGGAGGTGAACAAGCTGATCAATGCCGGCTTCATCCGAGAGGTCACCTACCCAACGTGGATTGCCAACATTGTCCCGGTAAGAAAGAAGAATGGACAGTTGAGGGTATGTGTTGATTTTCGAGATCTTAACAAGGCCTGCCCGAAAGATGACTTTCCATTGCCCATAACGGAGATCACAGTCGATGCAACAACGGGTCACGAAGCATTGTCTTTCATGGATGGTTCTTCAGGCTATAACCAAATCAGAATGTCACCAGAAGACGAGGAGTTGACAGCATTCCGCACCCCAAAAGGTATATACTGCTACAAAGTTATGCCGTTTGGATTGAAAAATGCTGGCGCCACTTATCAACGTGCTATGCAAAAAAATTTTGATGACATGCTGCACAAGATTGTAGAATGTTATGTTAATGACTTAGTTGTAAAGACTAAGAAGCGCAAAGACCACCTCGAGGATCTCAAGACAGTGTTCGAAAGACTTCGGAGGCATCAGCTCAAAATGAACCCTCTCAAGTGCGCATTCGGTGTCACATCAGGAAAGTTTCTTGGGTTCGTGGTGCGCCATCGTGGAATTGAAGTTGATCAGTCAAAGGTTGAGGCAATTCAAAAGATGCCTGAACCTAAAAACCTGCACGAGCTGCGAAGTCTACAAGGAAAGCTGGCCTACATTCGCCGTTTCATCTCCAATTTAGCTGGGAGATGTCAACATTTCCATCGGTTGATGAAGAAGGATGTCAACTTCGAGTGGGACGAAGCTTGCAGCAAAGCCTTTGAGAGCATAAAGAAGTACCTTTCCAATCCACCAGTCCTGGGAGCTCCAATTCAAGGAAAGTCGTTGATTCTCTACATTGCAGCGCAGGAAAGATCTTTGGGAGCCTTGCTTGCACAGGAAAACGAGCAGGGAAACGAAGTTGCCCTGTATTACTTGAGCAGAACACTAAACGGTCCGGAGCTGAGTTATTCGCCCATTGAAAAGACATGTCTAGCACTGTTCTTTGCTATTGACAAGCTGAGGCACTACATGCAAGCTCACATGGTACGTCTCATTGCCAGAGCTGATCCTGTCAAATATATCTTATCCAGACCAATCTTGTCAGGACGACTTGCCAAGTGGGCAGTAATCCTACAAAGCTACGACATTGTCTACGTGCCTCAAAAAGCAGTCAAAGGACAAGCTCTAGCAGACTTCCTTGCAGATCACCCTGTTCCGTCAGATTGGGAGTTCACAGATGATCTTCCAGATGAAGAGGTCTTTTACATTGGGACACTGCCACCATGGACGATGTTCTTTGATGGTGCAGCAAGGCGTGATGGTGCTGGTGCCGGTATAGTGTTTGTCACTCCTCAACGACAAATACTACCATATGCTATCATTCTCGGTGAGTTATGTTCAAATAATGTTGCTGAATACCAGGCTTTGATCATTGGTCTTCAAATGGCTGTCGATATGAAGATTCCAACTATAGAAGTCCATGGAGATTCCCAGCTCGTCATCAACCAACTTACAGGATTGTATGATGTTAAGAAAGAGGATCTTGCGCCTTACCATCAACGTGCTCGACAGCTAATGGATGAATTTGAAAGCATCACCTTGGAGCATGTGCCTCGACGAGAAAACACTCAGGCAAACGCGTTGGCTAACCTGGCCACCTCTCTTGCAAAGTCAGAAATCCATACTACAGTTGTTGCCGTATGCCAGAAATGGATAGTGCCACAGAAGGATGATGAAGAAACTACAGCAGCCAACGCTGTATCTGTACGTCTCGCGGAGGACGAGGATTGGCGCCAACCAATCATTGACTACCTACAGCACGGGAAGCTGCCCGAAGATCGTCGTCATAAAACAGAAATTCAACGACGAGCTCCCCGCTTCATATACCTCAAGGATACTCTGTATCGAAGGTCTTTTGATGGAGTTCTACTTCGCTGCCTAGCCAATGAAGAGGCAAAACAGGCTCTCACTGAAGCACATTCTGGTGTTTGTGGCGGACATCAATCAGGGCCTAAGTTGCACTTCCAACTCAGAAGGATGGGATACTACTGGCCAACTATGGTACGTGATTCAATTGAGTTTGCTAAAACCTGTCAAGCTTGTCAATTTCATGCGAATTACATACATCAACCACCGGAGCCACTACATCCAACTGTCTCATCTTGGCCCTTTGAAGCTTGGGGTCTCGACTTAGTGGGGCCCTTGCCAAAGTCATCCCTGGGTCACCTTTACATCCTCGCAGCAACCGACTACTTCTCAAAATGGGCCGAAACCATTCCACTTAGAGAGGTAAAGAAGGAGCATGTTGCCAATTTCATCCGGACTCAGCTGATCTATCGCTATGGAGTCCCTCGATTCATCATCACTGATAATGGCAAGCAGTTCTACAACAGCTTGATCGACAAGCTCTGCGAGAAGTTCAAGTTCAAGCAATACAAGTCATCCATGTACAATGCCCCAGCAAATGGCTTGGCTGAAGCATTCAACAAGACGTTATGCAACCTGTTGCGGAAGGTAGTCTCTAAATCCAAAAGAGATTGGCATGACAGAATTTCGGAGGCATTATGGGCGTATCGTACAACTTACCGGACTCCAACACAGGCGACGCCATACTCACTTGTCTACGGTGTCGAAGCAATACTGCCGTTGGAAACACAGATTCCATCCCTGCGCATGGCTGTTCTGGAAGGACTCACACAGGAGGAGAATGCTCGCCTACGTCTGGATGAGTTAGAAGCTCTCGATGAAAGGAGGCTCGAAGCACAACAGCAACTTGAGTGCTACCAAGCCCGGCTCACCAACACGTTCAACCGCAAGGTCCGCCTTCGATCTTTTCAAGTTGGAGATCTTGTTCTTGCGGTGCGACGGCCCATCAACATGAAGCATCGGCCTGGTGACAAGCTTACTTCCAAATGGGACGGGCCATACTTAGTGCAGGAGGCCTACACTCACAACGCTTACATGTTGTCAGACCAAGAAGGCGTCCGAATCGGCCCAATCAATGGTAAATTTCTAAAACAATATTATGTGTAAATGTGTTTGAAAAAAAAATCAAAAAAATAAAAAAAAAAGAAAAAAATCAAAAAAATCAAAAAATCAAAAAAAAAAAAGAAAAAAAAAATTAAAAAAAAAAAATTCGGAAGTCCCGATCTGAAAGTCCAAGCGAAAAACCCAATCCCGAAAATCCAAGCCCAAACACTTGAGCCCAAATCAGAAAACTCAAGCCCAAACCAAAAAAATCAAAACCCAAACACTCAACCCAAACCCAAATTCAAGTCCAAAACCCAAACACTCAACCCAAATCTAGATCCAAAACCCAAACACTCAACCCAAATCCAAGTCCAAAACCCAAATTCAAGTCCAAAGCCCAAACACTCGACCCAAATCCAATCCAAAGTCCGAAAACCAAAAAAAAAAAATTCCAAGTTCCAAACACAGTCCTGAACCCAAGTTCAAAATCCAATCCAACTCCTGGCCCGCATGAGTATAAACTGTGAACGGCCCAAAAATATAAAAGCGACGGAGGGTTTGAGTCTGAAACTCAGCATCAGTCTCAATCGATCTTCACCACACACCAGACCTTTGCTCCTCTGCCACAAGAAAGATGGAACCAGTTGCAGAACCTCAAGACAAGGGAGAAGAAAGGTCACCCCGCACAAGGTGACAACCAACCATGGCGCAACTGCAAATTCTAGAGGAAGTCTTCCACAACAATGGAGGTATTATGCCTAATGCATCTCAGATTTACCAACTTGTCTCACGATTGCGCCCACTCGGGGCAATCGAAGGAAAAAATGTGTTTTATTGGTTCCAGAATCGGAGAAGCAGGAAGAAACCAGCACTGAGAGCTGATTTTTCCAAAGAACAGTCTGCTGTTCCGATGGTAGATCCCACCAGTACAACTTCGCCGTCAAATGAAGCAGGTCCGAGTTCTTCCACCGCAATAGTCTCTCCACGGTATGTTCATCAAAGCCGTAGCCCATGGGAGCATGCACGCTGGTCCTGGTGGTCTTACGGAGTCAGCCAAGGGTTCATCCCTCCTAGGTACTTAAGTCTAGGAGGACATTTTCTAGCAGAAAGGAGTCATTCCGGCGAAACTTTGCCTCTCTTTCCAGAATATTCCGGTAGCATCAACCAGCCGGAAAGCTACGTCGACGTTGACATCAACATCATCGGCCCACCAGACGAGGTCGAGCTTGACTTGGAGTTGAACCTCGGGCCCCGCTAGGACGGCCGACAAGATAAGGTGCAACGACTTCTGCAACGACTTCTGCAGCACGCGGCAACGACTTCCGCAGCACACGGCAACGACTTCTGCCACACACGGTAACGACTTTCGTGACACGCGTCAGCCGCTGCCTCTTTTGTCTCTTATGCAGGAAAGAGACGTAGATGGCCCTACCCGATTCTGCATACCTTTTTCTGACTTTTCAAAAAAAAAAAAAAAAAACTATTTATTATTTGTATATATATCCTGCATGCCCGAGTTGTAATATTCACCCCTCAGCTCTTCTTTCTCAAAAGAAAATGGCTAGTCTCTGCACTTGTCTCAGGAAGTTCTTCGATCAAGAAGTTGGAGGCGCACGAGCTAAGAAAAGAAGGAGTAGTCTTCTTCGAGGGATCCCTAAAAGCCCTCGAAACTCAATCTCCAACGCCATCGGTGTCATGGAGTTCCAACTACTCTCCTTAGTTCACATCTACCACAGAGGGATGAGAAGCTGCAATTATCCTAATCTTTCTTTGGATGCAGCGACGTACAGGGAAGTTCCAACTACTCTCCTTACGTTGAAGCAGACTTGGAAATCATCACTACAGTCAGTCTCTCTGTGAGCCGGTCTTGAAGTTCCAAGGTCCTGAGCCTTTCTCTTGGGGAGGT
Organism: Carallia pectinifolia; assembly: GCA_037832335.1. Taxonomy (NCBI): domain Eukaryota; kingdom Viridiplantae; phylum Streptophyta; class Magnoliopsida; order Malpighiales; family Rhizophoraceae; genus Carallia; species Carallia pectinifolia. Next base: position 20,502,099 of record CM075443.1, read on the forward strand.
TGAAGTTCTTTGCCTACCGGATCATCCTCACCAGAGCTCTGGAACTTTAAGAGATATAAAAAATCCTTTGCGGGCTATGGAAGCTCGAATGCACCTGGAGCCAAGGCTTCAATTTCTATATTGGCTGGGGTGCTAATTTTCTCAAGATCGTATCGGATTCCTATTGCGATCCAACAACAGCAGGCATAGTCAAAGATAGAAGACTCCCAGATTCAATGTTCGTCAAGACGTTTCCAAATTTCAAACTGGACTTCAAGACTCGGTTCGAATCATCTCTGTAAGATTTTTTCTTACCGACCCTTGAAGTGGGGGCATTTGTAAACATCCTTTTCATTTAAAAAAAAAAAAAAAATTGAATTCAATGGCCGGCGTTGCCAATTTGGAATTGGCAACGCCGGCCAAAGAAAAATTAAATTAAAAAAGATTCCTTTCCCATGTGATGTTCACATGGGAAAGGAACCCTTTAAATAGGCCCCTGCCCCCCAGTTCAAAACACATTCAGCAAATCTGTAAACAGAAAAATTCAGAGAATTTGAGAGAAAAAGAAAATTTTGAAAATCTCTCAAGAAAATTTCTCCTTTTCTTACGTGCTTTTACTCTGCAGTATTACTCTCCTAACTCCTTTTTGAGAGATATTTCAGGGGTAAGGCCCAAAAAATTTGCTGTTTCCATTTCCAAAGTTATTTTTAGATTTATATTTTCCGATCGCCCTAGATCTGAATTTATGATATAAATCTGAAAATATCAAATTACTATAAATCCAGCTGGGATTAACCCTCAAACGGCCCTCAGTAAAATCCAGGCAGCTCATCCGAGAACAAGTCCCTTCGACCCTCGGTGAAATTAAGCCAGATTGGCTCAGATTAGGTCTCTGCGGTCCTTAATCGTAGTCAAAACGTCCAAATCAGATCCGATTTCAGTCTACCCAGTTCAAGAAAAAGTTGTGGAATTTATTTCTGTCAAGATCAAGCTCGTGCAGCCCCTGACGGAGTAAAAAAAAAAAAGGAACACTAATCGGAGGATCTACGGAGATCGACCCCACGTAAATTTTCTTTTACTTTACAATTTTTTTTATTGTAATTTATTTTTGTATTTTTGAGTCTAATTGTTTTAGACTCGAAATTTACGCTTTACAATTATAAATAAAATAGGAATTTCAGTATCCTGTAGGGTAGGGATATCACGTTTTAGGTCCTTCATTTTAGGATGAAAATGCTCCGTAATCATAAGATACAAGGAAAGAATGACAAATTATGTTAAAAAAAAAAAAAAAAAAAGAATGACAAATGGCCCTACGGTCCCGGCCTTGTGTTTGATCCCTCTACTTCCACCACAGATTCTATTGATAGACCAAATTGAACAGTGTGGTTCAAACAAGATTCAGCTATATTCTAACAAATTTTATTATTAAGGAAAGACATTGATTCAAGCGTGTTTACACGTGCAACACACTTGCATGGGAGGTGGTAGCCTAGTACTTGCAAAACGTTGGCAGAAATAAAATATACAAGTTAAGCAAAAATAAAGCTCAAAAACAAATAATGAAGAACGGCTAGGCATTCTTTTGAAATTATTGGGTGCACAAGAATCAGCATTTACATTACTAATGAGCGATAATTCAATTAGAATTGAAGTTGATTTCAAAAATAAAAATTTTGAATTTAAATCTCAATTGCAATTAATTGAAAAAAAAAAGAAAAAGAAATGATCATTCACATTTACATGCCACTAGCTTCCAAAAGTGCAAATGGGACATGGTGTGTTTGTTAGCGATAAAATATTTTACAAAATTTTTTTTTTCATTTTTTGATATTTATTTCATGGAAAATATTTTCTAACGAAAAATTTAGGGAAAATTTGGAGATTTTTAGAGAAAACAACTTACGTTTTTTCTAAGCTGAAGTTATTTTCTCAAAAAAACACAAAGTATACTTTAAGTGAGTGATAAGAAAAAATTATTATTTTTATTATAAATATTTTCTCTTACAAAAATTTTATAAAAGTAAGTTATTTCCAATAAACAAACGGACCCTAAATATGATTGTATTTTTTTGGTACAGGTATTGCTGCTTTGCTTTTAGAAAAACGAATGAGAAATTAAGGAGGTGTGTGCAAAGCAAGGGATCATAAAGGCAACTTCTGATGACCCAGATATTCGACTCCAAAGAGAAAGAAAAAAGTGAAAAAAAAAAAATTCACACTATATTTGGGAGAGGAGAAAGTGGAGGAAGAGAGAGAAAATTGAAGAAAAAAATGAGGATTTTTTTATATGGAAGATGTTTGAAAAATAGAGTAGAGAAAAATTTTTGCATTCCTCTTTTCTTGCTCGGTCTACCAAATTTATTTCTTCCAAAGTAAAATTACTGATTTCTCTGTTATTTGTATTAAATGATTCTATTATCTTATTTTATACACATAATACTTTTATTAAAAAGATAAAATTTACATTCTAATAAAATATGTTTTCTCTCACTTTCCATTTTCTTTCTTAAATAAGAAAATTCTAGTTTTTGTCTATCTCATTATTTTTTTCCTAAATACAAGAGATGAAAAATTTCTTCACCTCCAATTTTTCATTCCCTCATTTTCCTCCCTCTCATTTTCCTCTTCTTTTACTTTCTTATCCAAACATAGTATTAATAGCAATGTAGTGGAAACAATACGACAAGCATGCGTCGACGTTGATGTGTTGTAATATCATGAAAGTACTAATGAATTCAGAAAAGATAAAATAACATATGAATTATTAGATGGATTGTGCACACCTTTTACTGCATTATTATGTTAGTCAAAATAAAAAAAAAAAAAAAAAAAACCACTTCCCACATCAGTATCCTGGGATAAGATAAACAAGTTTTGCCCAGTGTTAGCACTAATTAACTAAATAGGATAAAAATCAGGCTCCCACAAAAAACCCGTGTCCATTGTGGACTGGATCAGATGAGGTTTGGGATTTATTTTTAAAACCCTACTCCAGTATGTGAGGAAATTATACGGTTGGCTCCAAGCAGCTATTCTGTACAAAACTAAATTAAATCTGGGGACCTTTTGATTTTTGCCATCAAGAACTGACCATTCTTGATTAGGATTTAAATTAAAAAAAAAAAAACAGAAAAACACTCAAACGTTTTTTTTTTTTTTTGACAAAACGTTATTGTATCAATGTTGTAAAAACCAGACCGGTCATTGAACCGGAAAGTTTAGTGGTTTAACATCCAACCGACTCAACCGATTTAACCAAAAATTGAACCGGTAAAACCGGTATTTAATATTAAATATATAAAAAATACATATTTATATACATTACACTTAAAATTTTATATGTACACTGTAATATTATAATATATATATATATGCATTAAAATACTTACATTTATAAATTTAAAATAAATGATTAACAATTTATTAGAAAATAAAATTAACAAATTAAGAAAATTAATAATTGTCTTAAAAAGAGAAAATAGTAAGTGTTAATGTATTAATTATATAGGATGATATATGTATTATGTGAGAAGTATGAGAAAATAATAAGTAAAAAAAAAGAAAGTTTACAACAAATTGTAAGTTAATTTAGTGGTGTGAGACTTGCTTTTCATATCAGAAGTCAGAGGTTCAAAACCCAGCTTTAACAAAGTAAGGTGAAATTTTTTTAAATTATTGAACCGGTCTGTTGACCGGATTTTGACCGGTCCGGTCTGATGGTATTTTAAAGCTAAACTTAGACCGAACCTCTGACCGGTTACCGGTCCGACCGGTTGAACCGACCGATCCGATAGTTTAACAACACTGTATTGTATTGCTCTGGCAAGTGAAATGTATTGGGCAAATTTTGCTGTCCTGCCATTGGCGAGTGTAGCTTTACGCATTTGATTTTCAGAAAAATCTTTAGAAAAGATCTGCAATACACATTGCATTTAATTCAAGATCTTTGCGGCTCCCTTTTAAATTAACACAAGACAATAACTATGTTACAGGTAACAGTTCTCGAAAAGATCTGGGTGCGGCAAATCAAAAGCTAGTAGTTTTTTTGCTTTTTTTTTTTTTTTTTGCATGCATGTTTGCAGATGATCCTAAACGGGATAAGAAGGTTGAGTTATTTTTTGTTAATCTAGAAATGAAAACAAGGCCAAACTCAGGCTGGCTTCCGTCGGTGGCATATGCTTTGACGAGACAAGCTTTGTCCACTTTGGGGGAATTCATTTGGTCCCAAAATACTTATCCTTATTTTTTTCACTTATATATTAATATGGATGTAATACAGATATCTGAATAAATAAAGTCCGCATCGTTTTCTAAAAAAAAATTAGTAGCATTATAATATTTATGCTGCTGAACTAGGTTGGAGGAAAAAATGTTTTTTTTTTAAATAATGTCAGAAAGAAAAGATTTACTACATTTTTTACTAAAATACGCTGCAATATTTGTTGGAAACCTCAATATATAGGTGCATATTATTTGTATTCACTTAATATATGAGTACAATAAACTCATATTTAAATAAGTGGGATACCTATTGTAAAAGTTAAATACTCAAAATTAAAAATTTAAATATAAGTACTAAAAATTTGAGTCTACTTGCACTCAAATTTTGAGTATTTGTATATAATTTTAAAAAAATTAAGTATTATGTATTCAATACTAAAAATTTGTGTATGAGTACTAAAAATTTGAGTCTACTTTTACTCAAATTTTAAGTATTTATACATAATTTTATAATTTTGAATAGTTAGCTACTCAAATCTAAAAATTTGAGTAGAAAGACTAAAAATTTGAATCTATTTATACTTAAATTTTAATTGTTTGCATATAATTTTAAAAACTTAAGCATTGACGTGCTCAAAACTAAAAATTTGAATCTATTTTTATTCAAATTTTTAGTATTTGTATATAATTTTAAAAATCTGAGTAGTTAGGTATTTAAAACTAAAATTTGAATAGAATTATAAAAAATTTGAAAATACAAAAAATTTGAGTAGAAGTATACTCAAATTTTGAGTATTTATACATAATTTTAAAAATTTAAGTAGTTAGGTATTCAAAATTAAAAATTTGAGTATGACTAAAAATTTTAGTCTACTTCGACTAAAAATTTTAGTCTACTTCTACTAAAATTTGAGTATTTAGAAATAATTTAAAAAATTTGAGTAGTTAAGTGCCTAAAACGAAAAATTTGAATAAAAGTACTAAAAATCTGTGTATACTTCAATTCAAATTTTGAGTACTTATACATGATTTTAAAATTTGAGTAATTGGGTATTTAAAATTAAAAATTTGAGTATATTTTTACTTAAATTTTGAATATTTATACATAATTTTAAACATTTGAGTTGTTAGTGTTTAAAACTAAAATTTGAGTCTTTCAAAAGAAAATTAATTTTTTGAAACTTAAAAAAAATTAGCAAAGCTTGGTATGGAACACAACTAAAAAAAAAAAGAAATACAGACTTCATCCACCGTGTTTAATCTTTTTAGAAATTTCACAAATAATATTTTTTTTATTCATATTCATGCTTTAGATTCTTACCATCAATCTTTTATCACCAATTTTCGTTACTTTGTCGTTGACATGTGATAGTTCAGTCAATACAATATCATCTAAATAAAATATTATGTTAGTATAAATTAATGATGTGGTACATAATAATTTTTTCTACATATTTATCCTGAAATGCTAATTTTCAAAAAATTAAAAAAAAAAGTTTTAATGATTTTTAAAAAATTTAAAAATTAAAACATTAAAAAAAAAGTCCAGAGACAATGGATTCGGAAAAAACCACCAGGACAAATCTATGAATTTGATCAAAACGTCGTGTAATGAGGCAAGACGATTGACAATGACAAGTATAATTCATAGTTTGTGACAACAAGCAGGAGGCCTTGGGAAGCAAAATGGTATTTAAAGTCGGCCAAAAGTTACGTTTCGATCTGGGTTTCAAGATCCACAAGGTATTCGTCTCTCCAATCCTTTGGGGCGTTAGAACGTCTTCAAGCGACAATACGGCGGCCGGACTTGGCATTGGATTTTTTCCTCGGTTGCTTAACTTGTTATGTTTTTAGAAATCATTAAAACCTTTTTCTTTTGATTTTTTGAAAATTAGCATTTTTGAAAACAAAAAAGCGGAAAAAATTATTCTGTCTCTCCTCGTCATCAGTTTATGTTGATGTGGTGTTGAACTTGGATTATATGGCATTGATTGGACCATCACGTATTAATTTAATGATAAATTAACAAAAAAAATAAAAAAAGTTAACAATTAGAATATAAAAGGTGAATTTTAATGAAAATATGTTGTGGATAAGATTTTCAAAAAAAAAAAATCGCCGCAAGTGGAATTTATGCCAGAAAAAAACATTACAAAAAAGAGGAGGGGTGGGCAGCCGAACATGGTAAAGAAAATAAAAAAAAAAGCATGGGTATTTAAATAACTGGTTGGCCCATAAGTTTGGTCCATTGAGTATACTTTACTCGTATAAATAGGTGAGTTAAAATAAATTCTCTCGACTGAGGGTTAATTTTAAAAAATAATATCACTTTTACGTTATTTAATAAATTTAATATAATTTTTAAAAATTAATAAATTTAGTACAATTTAATTATTTTCTAACAAATTTAACATATTATCAATTAAAAATAATTAAAAATAATAAGTTAAAAATGACTGAATCTCTTAGTATACAAATATGACACGTTTACGTCTAAATCTAACATAGTTTAAAACTATTAAATAACATATGTGCATATGTGTGGACTGAAAAATTCAGTTATTTTTAACTAACAGTGTATTTGATTTGTTAAAAACTAATTGAACTGTATTAGATTTGTTAGTTTTTAAAAGTTGTACTAGATTTGTTAGAAAATAATTAAACTATATTAGATTTATTAATTTTTAAAAATTAGGTTAAATTTATTAAAAAACATAAAAATAATGTTATTCTTTGAAATTAACCCCCTAATATATATCACCTTTGGTAATCATGACTTTAGTGTTTGTTTGGGTTACCTGTTGAATGTTACTATTACTGATTGCTGATTACTAATTTCTATTTACTGATTGTTGATAAAACTAATAAAATATTTGATTAATTTTATATTTACTATTACTGTTGAATAATGAAATTTCTAATTTAGACTTTTAATTTATGTAAATATATCATATTAAAAATTTTATTTTTATATTTCATAATTTTATATTTTTAGAATAATATTTTATAAATAATATTGAGAATTTTTTTACTTACTTTTTAACTTTTTTTAAAAAATATTAATTTTAACTAAATGATAAAAATTATTATATTTGAGATTTTTTTTATAAATGTCAATATTAAAGAAAATTGAAGTGAAAAAAATATTATTTAAGAATAGTTAAAAAAAGAAATTATTGAAGTTATATAAATACTAATAAAATAAATTAACATATCTAATTCATGTGTTAACTTAAAAAAATAATAGTAAAATTATATAAATATTTTTTAAGAGTAATTTAGTCTATATAAATTATTATTAATATTAAAAAGTGAAAAATAATTTAAAAAATAGTAAAAAGTAACCTAAAATTATTTTTTAATCAATTACTATTAAGAAGTCAAATAAAAAAATAAGTAAAATTAAACAACAGAACTAAAAAAACTTACTACATTTTTTACTAAATTATGCTGTAATATTTGTTGTAAACCTCAATGTATATCATGTTTGGTGATCATGAGTTTAATCTGTCCCCACTATTATCCTTTTTCGCTTTTTCCACAGTTTTGTGCTCTCCGTTCACTTTTTTTTTCCTTTTAGAAATTTAGAAAAAAATAAATTAAAGTAAAATAGAGCGATAAAGCAATCAACTTTAGCTTTATGCTCTATGGATGATGACTTAGCTTTGTCTTTTTCTTTTTCCCAAATAAAGGTACCCTTTATTTTGGCCAAGCTGAATAACACTGATCTCTCTTAATCATATGAGTGATTCTTCAAAGAAAATGGTGGAGCCCCTTCTGTCTGTGGAACGATAATTAACCTCCAAGGAAAAGAATCAATCGCATGAGCGACCGGCCACCTACAATTATCAATAATCCATTTTCATTGCGGAATGACTAAAATTCATTGTTGTCAAATCCGGACCGGACCGACCGGTTCAACCGATCGGACCAGTGACCAGTTAGAAGTTCGGTCCGAGTTATAACTTAAATTTGTTTGGAACCGGACCGGTCAAAACCCGGTCAACGGACCGGTTCAACCGGTTGGACCGGTGAACTGGTCCCGGGTTGACCGGGTTGGTCATTTTAATTATTAACAAAAAATTTCACTCAACTTTGTAAAACTTAGTTTTCGAACTCTTGACCTCCAACATGAAAAGTAAGTCTCATATCACTAAACTAACTTATAACTTGTTGTTATCTTTTTTTTTTTTAACTTATTATTTTCTCAGATGTTTTATATAAGACACATACTATTTTATATTTCTTATAAATTAACACTTATTATTTTTTTTTTGTTAAGATAATTATTAATTTTTTTTAAATTATTAATTCTATCCTATAATAAATTCTAAATCATATATTTTAAATTTATAAATGTAAGTATTATAATACATATATATGTATTATAATATTACATTTTACATATAAATTTTGATGTATAATATATATAAATATTTTTTTATATATTTAATATTAAATACCGGTTTTACCGGTTTAATTTTCGGTTAAACTGGTTGGACCTTAAACTACTAAATTTTCCGGTTCAATATCCGATCCGATTCTTACAACATTGCTAAAATCATGGATGTGCATTTTTTTTTTTTTTTTTTTGTCCATTGAAAAGTAAGGATGTGACTCTAACTTATCTGAAGAATGGCAGGTAGGAAAATAAGGAGAAAAAATTGATGTTTAGTATTGTTAAGCCCTCGTTAAACTTGAGAAAGAGAGTGAAGAAGAAGAAAAAAAAATTTTATTAAAAAATTCGTTAAATTATGAATTAATAACGATTTTATTTTTTTCATTAATCTCATATTCTTATTTTTAAAATTAAAATTTAAAATTTTTAAAATAAAAGTATCAATTTTAAATTCTAATTAATAATTGCTATGTATCTCTCAAAAAAAAAAATATATATGCTAGAATAGTCTAAGCTAGAGGGAAGGTGAGGATGAGGGTGCAAGTTCGAACCCCTGCCCCAAGGAGGCAAACGACTCAAGTTGTCAATCCTCGCGAAATCCCAAAGAGTCCCCATGGAGAAATAAGTGCAAGTGGATCAAAATCCACAAACAAAATTTCTCCTGACATCTCACATTTTTCTAAGCGCAAAAACTAAACCCCCTTCGTCGCACAGGACAAAGACCACCTTGCTTATTTATAAGTGAAACAAACATATATAGAAAAGGACAATGAACTCAAAGCCAAATCAAATTTTGCATTCACGTTGGTGGGTCTCTGCATGCCAAAAACTGTGACTTTTTTCTGACTTGTTTTGCATGTGCCACCATAAGTATATCCAACTTAAGTTCAGTTTCTATTACTTTGGTAGGTTGATTAGATGGACATTAAGAACGCATATATGGAGTAGTAGCTAGATAATTTAAAACAATTCAAGGTAATATCTAACAGCATGCATTCGCAAGAATTACTAGAACTTTGCACAAACCTTTTCTGATAGTAACGACGCCAATACCAGGGCCAAGAGTACATTTGCACAACGATATTGAGAGAATTAAAGCAATAAAAATAGTTTTTATTTATTTATTTTTTTTGTGGTCCTTTCAAAAGGAACTTTGGAGGGCTCTGGAACAAAAGACACAAACAACATATTTATGGAATAAAACAGATAATAATTAATCACCTGTTACTGATAGCAATTAAAGATTCCAGTGCATGTTGTTTGCTCAAGCCAAGCCGTGGCTGATGCACCCTTGGGACAATCCGGTGCAGTCTCTGTGGCGCTGTTTGTGAAACCCGATTTTAAAATGCAGTTATGCGGACATATCGGCTAGAGGACCCTGCGGCTGGTGTGGGAATCCATCAACAGCAGCTCCAAGTACGCCAAGTTGTCGCCAATATTCAGGCACTCCTCCTCACCGGCGGCGAGTTGGCCGTCATTGCAGTAAATATTAGTAATGCTGGTGTTGTTGCCGTTCACCAGACCAAATGCACCTCCATCACAAGTTGGGTTGATGATTAGTACAATTGCCAACGCAAAGAATGCAATATGGTATTCTGTCTTCCTGTTTTCAACACCCATTTTCTTTTTCAGTTCAAATATGCCCACACTCACACACACACACACACACACAAAGCGCAACTAGCTAAGGCTTTATAAGTGTGGTGAGAAGTGGCGATGCTATAAAATATTATATGCTCTTTAACAAGTGGAATTGATCATAATGCAATCAGACAGGATGTTAATAGTTAAATGACATGAGTGCCTAATTTTTCTTATAAAAGTCTTTAAAAATTTTATAATTACAGTCCACATATTTGATTATGATTATAATTTGAGGGAGATGGGGAAAATGTGATCCACCATTAATCAGTAAATGTCATTTTATTTGAGTAGGGGATTATGATGCTGCACTAAACAAAGATTGTGGTGGTATGGCAATAACTTTTCGGTGTAGCCATGGAGATACTTTATATGCCCTCTCGGCTAACCTCCCTGGGATTTTCTCTCCCACCATTTTGGAATTAACGGCACTAAGAATGGCTGGCCCTTAAGAGGGCGCAGGAGCAGGGGATTATTAATGTTGGTGTATAGTCCGACTGTCTAGAAGCGGTGAGAGGATGCGCCTTAGAACACAGCCCACTTCTTCCACTGCTGGCGTCCTATGTGAAGATATTAGATTGCTTGCTTATAGAGTGGCATATGCTTTGGAGAGACAAGCTTTGTCCATTTCGGGGGAATTTGTTTGGTTCCAAAACACTTATCCTTATGTTTTTTCACTTATGTATTGATAAAACACTAATATATGTCCTAAATTTTAATATTTTGATTAGTGTTTTAATTGAAATTGATACTGATAATTTTGAAATAATATTGATAATTTTTGAAATGTAAAAATAACTGTTATTAACTTTTGTTTTAAAAATTAACAGTTTTCTTTCAAAGTTATCAGTATTAATTCTAATTGAAACACTAAAATTCAGTACATTAATATTTTCTCATAGTGATATAGATGTACTATACATTTATATCTTTTCCAAAAGAAAATAGTAGCATTATAATATGCTACTAAACTAAGTTGGAGGAAGATTTTTTTTTTTCAAATAATGCCAGAAAGAAAACATTTACTACAATTTTTTACTAAATTATGCTGCAATATTTGTCGTAAACCTTATATATATATATATATATATAATGTTTGGTGGTCATTTTCTTATTTTATTCTTTTAAGTATTTTAGAATTAAAGCCCACATATTTGATTATGATCATAATTTAAGGGAGAGGGGGGGAAAATGCGACCCACCATTAATCACTAAATGTCAGCCTAATTATATAAGCAGGGGATTTAAATTTCCTTTTTTCAAATAATGCCAAAATTAAAAGATTTACTACATTTTTTACTAAATTATGCTGCAATATTTTTTGTAAACCTCAATATATATCATGTTTGGTGATCATGACTTTAATGTGTCCCCGTCGTTATCTTTTTTCCCCGGTTTTGGACCCTCCGTTCTTTTTTTTTCCTTTTAGATTTTTTTTTTTTCAAAAAACAAAGGAGGAGTTAATCAATCAACCTTTAAAAAAAAAAAAAAAAAAAAAAAGAGACACACAAACACACACGAGTATATCCAGAAATCATTTATTATTATCTTCATTTAACTAACTTCAATAAAAATAACTCATCGTATTAATAAATTTAAAATTTATAACACACGTGATAAATAAATCAACTTTAGTTTTATGATAGGCGGATGATGATACAGCTTTTTCTTTTCCTTTTTCCTGACTTTGAATTTTGGGCGAGCTGGATAACACTCACCTCTCTTAATCTTGTGAGTGATTTCCCAAAAACCAATGGTGGAGCCCTTCCCGTCTGGAACGATCTATGTAATAATTGACCTCCAAAGAAGAGAATCAAGCCCATGAACGACCGGAGGGAGAAAAAAATTGATGTTTATTATTGGGTGATTGTTATTTTTTTACTTATTTCTATTTTTTGAATATAGTTCATTCATAACCACCCAAATTTATTTTAAATTTTTTTTTTTAATTTTTCACGCCTTGGCTAAGCCCTTGTTAAGCTTTAGAAAGAGAGTGTTTAAAAAAAAAATTAGGATGCTCGTTGAAATGACCTACAATGGTATCGTTATTCTATTCTCATAAATTTTGTATTTTTTTTTTTAAATGAGTATTTAATATTTTTAAAATAGAAATATAAATTTTAATTATTTCTTTTATCTTTTCACTTGTATATTTTCATAACGAGGTGCCCCTCCATGAACACAAAGATGGCTGGCCTTTTGATTTTTCTTTAAAAAATGCTTTAATGAAGGCCCCACTGCTTTTGAGCAGGGACAAAAAAATACTTATCATGAAGATGGATGAATGATTGACTGCATGTGGCTACACTTTTCCAGCATACCCCATCAAGGCTTTCTGCATAATATCATTCTTTCTTCCTTTCATCTCAATTACAAATCCCTTTTCTCTCTTTAATTTCTTAGTGTTTGGTAGAATACACAACAAAGGATGATGATTTGACATTCATGGATTCCAGAGGGATTGGTAAGCACTAGTAGTAGCAGCAATGTGCATGCCAGATCCATACTTCTGCACTTGGTTACATAGGAACTTTTTCTGATTGTAACAACACCAATACGAGGGCCAACAGCACATTTGCAAAACGATGAAAATGCCATGAACAAATTGAGAGAATTAAAGCAATAAAAATGGGTTTTTTTTTTTTTTCTTTTGGTCCTTTTAAAAGGAACTTTGGGGGGCTCTGGAACACAAGACACACGCAACATATTTATGGAATAAGACGGATAATAATTAATCAACGGTCACTGGTAACAATTAAAGATGCCAGTGCATGTTCGTCCCTCAAGGCAAGCCGTGGCTGATGTACCCTTGGGACAATTCGGCACAGTCTGTGTGGCGGTGTTTGTGAATTTCGTTAATGGTTTGTGGCCCTTTGGAGATTTACCGAGACTTCTGCCCCTGTGGCTGTTGTAGGAATCCAATAGCGGCAGCTCCAAGTACTCCATGTCGCCCCAAATATTCAGGCACTCCTCCTCGCCGGCGGCGCCATCGCAGTGGATATTAGTGATGCTGGTGTTGTTGCCCTTCACAAGATCAAATGCAGCCCCGTCACAGGATGGATTGATGATTAGTACAACTGCCAACACAAAGAATGCAATTTGGTATTCTGTCTTCCTGTTTCCAACACCAATTTTTTCTTTTTCAGTTCAATTATGCCCCCACTGAAACTGTACCATTAGCTAAGGTAGTCAGGTTTTATAAGTGTGGTGAAAAGTGGTGATGGAATAAAAAATTATATGCTCTTTAACAAGTGGTATTGGTAATAATGCAATGATACAAAATGTTAATAGTAAAAAATGGGATATAGTAATAATTAAGAATAAATTTTTATGAATTTTTATAATTAAGTTTTAATTTTTTTTATTAAGTCCTAAACTTTCATAATCTGTTACAATTAAGTTATTCTATCGATAGAATTGAGATTATTTTCATTACATTAACATATGATATTAGATACTTAAGCCTAATTAAGTCGACGAAAAGATTTGATTGTAATGAATTTTAAAAGTTTAAAATTAAAATGTAAAACGTGAAAGTTTAAGATTCAATTGTAAAAGTTTATAAATATTTAAAATTAATTTTTTTATTATCCCGTAAAATAACATGAGTGCCTATGCATGTGTTTCATTCCAACAATATTTTCCTTGTAACATTATTTTAGTACTTTAGAGTTAAAGCCCACATATTTGATCATGATTATAATTTGAGGGAGATGGGGAAAATGTGATCCACCATTAATCACCAAATTTCAGCCTAATTAATTAGGGAATTTAATTCAGTAAAAAAAAAAAGTAGGGAATTTAATTAGTAGCAGTATAATATGCTGCTAAACTAAGTTTTTTTTTTCGAGGCAATGATGCTAGACTAAGTTGTAGAGCTAGAAATTTCTTTTTTTAAATAATGCTAGAAATAATAAATTTACTACATTTTTTACTAAATTATGCTGCAATAACGTTGCAAACCTCAATAGATATCATGTTAGGTGGTCATGACTTTAATCTGTCCCCACTGGCCACTGTTGTGCTTTTTCCCCGGTCTTGCGCTCTGTGTTCATTTCTTTTTTTTAATTTTTAAGAAATTTATAAATTAAAAAAAAAAAGATAAAGGCATAAATCAATCATCTTTAGCTTCATGCCGTGTGGATGATATGATGACAATGACAATCTTGACATGTTTTTTTTAAAGAGTAAAAATATTTATAAGTATGTTAATTAAAGTATTTAATTGTCAAAATCAATTTAATAATCGTTAAAAATTTACATTTAATTACTTTTAAAATAAATTTAATTTAAATAATTTTTTTTATATCTAATTGTGATATCACTTATAAAATTTACTACTATATTCTCGACATAAATTTTCTTTTAATCGAAGGGAAGAATAGACCAGGAGACTTCATGGCGTGCTTTCTCCTTTTTCTTTTTCCTGTCTCTTTATTCTGGGCAACCAGGATAACACTACACTTAAAGTATTTTAATCTTATGGGTGATTTTCCAAGGCAACGGTGGAGCCCCTTCCTGACCGTGGAATCATCTTATCTAATAATTTTTTTCTTTTTTTTATCCTTTGGTGGGTAAGGTACCCAAAATTACAAAGCAACAATGATTGCCTAAGGAGTCTTGAGTAGCACTCGCCTAGGCTACCGTACACCAATCAAATCCTACAAAATAACAATTATCTATCTAATAATTGACCTTTTTTTTTTTTTTTTGTCGCCCTTTTTCTAATGGTGTGCTTGTTGAGCCAGAGAAAAGTGAAGAGAGAAAGAAAATATAATCATTATAATGTATTTTTTTTTATATTTTTATATTTTTATTTTTTACATCATTTTAAATAATTTTATTTTTTCTCTACTTTTTCTCTCTTAAATTACTATTCATTTTTTCTTTCACCATATTTTTTTCTCTTTATTTTTCTATTATTCTAAATAACTTTATTTTCTCTTCACTTTTTCTTTCACTATACTTTCATTCTTTTCATTTTCTCTACCATTCCAAACAACTTTATTTTCTCTTTATTCTCTTTTCTTTTCTCTTCTTTTCTTCACCCTTCCTCCCACAACAAACACACCATAAGGCTTTTGCCGGATAGATATATGGGCTAGTTATTAGATTGGTCTAAATCCGTGTCGGGCCGCGTTATTTTCCAAAGCAACGGTGGAGGCCCTTCCTGACCCTGGAATCATCTATCTAACATTTTTTTTTTTTTTCTGGATCCTTCGGTGGGTAAGGTACCCAAAATTACAAAGCAACAATGAACGCCTAAGAAGGCTTGAGTAGCACTCGCCTAGGCCACTGTACACCAATCAAATCCTGCAAAAGCAACAATCATCTATCTAATAATTGACTCTTTTTTCAAAACATATATATATATATATATATATATAATTGACTCTTTTTGTTTGTTTCCCCCCTTTTCAAACAGTCAAATCCCCCTTTTCCAGGGCTTTTGCTGGATATCTATATGGGCCAGTTATTAGATTGTTCTGAATCCGTGTCGGGCCCGGTAATTTTCCACAGCAACGGTGGAGCCCCTTCCTGACCGTGGAATCATCTTTCTAATAATTTGACTCTTTTTGTTTGTTTTCCCCCCTTTTTCCCGGGCTTTTGCTGGATAGATGAAGCTCACTGCACATTTAGGTGAATGTATAAAAAATATACAATTAATTCAACGTTATTTAATAATTTATCTATTTTTTAAAATTTAATAGACTTTTTTATGATCTAACAGTCTAAATCTTTACATATCCACCGCGTTTCTCTTTAAATGTGCCTACCTATGTTCTCCGTGGATAGATATATGGTTGTTCTGAATCCGTGTGGGGCCCCGTAATTTTCCAAAGCAACGGTGGAGCCCTTCCTGACCGTGGAATCATCTATCTAATAATTTTTTTTCTTTTATCCTCGGTGGGTAAGGTACCCAAAATTACAAAGCAACAATGATCGCCTAAGGAGGCTTGAGTAGTACTCGCCTAGGCCACTGTACACCAATCAAATCTTGCAAAAGCAACAACCATCTATCTAATAATTGACTCTTTTTGTTTGTTTTCCCCCTTTTCCAGGGCTTTTGCTGGATATCTATATGGGCCAGTTATTGGATTGTTCTGAATCCGCGTCGGGACATGAATATGTCGGGCTGTGATAAGCCCAATATTAAATCAATCCAAACCCAACTCCAAGGGCTCCCACCACCTCGGGGGGCGCCTTTTTATTATATGGACGCTTAAACCCTTTACATTGGCTTCCAGAGGAGCGCAAGTCCAATATATAGCGAGGTCCATTTCAATATATCAAGGCACATGGGGGCCGAAGGCCAACACAAAAGATCCTGAAGTCCATGGAGTTTATATCATCACTTTATTACAGTAACAGTAGAGTAGTACGTGTGAGTCATACCTACAGGGAGGGAAACAGTGCTGCAGATGCTATGACAAACTCAGCATACCAGATGGAAGGGGGTCTTCATGTTTTATGGAAACCTCCAAGGGACATCCAACAAAGATTGCTGCAAGATACAGTTGGGTTCCAAATGCCCAGGCTGGTTAGAAGTAAATTGTCCTAAATTCGTATAGGATTCGGCCTTCCACAATTACCCAAAAAAAAAAAAAGAAGAAGTTGTACCTAAGATTAGAAATCTTGAATTCAAAATTCGGTTTCAGTGGAATAACAATAAATAAATAAAAACCAGCCGTTCTGACGTTTCATATTGCTATTACATACCAAGCCAAAAGCATTTTATTTACCTCTGACGCACTTTGGGTCTGCATTTTTAATCATTTTGGACTCCCCAAATGATAAGAGCTTATCATTATTTAATGATGGCAACAAGGACCCCTTATATTAAACTACCGGTCGATGCAGTACAAATAAAAGGACAAAAGGTACCAACGTGCCTTTGCCCTTGTCTTTTTGTGTACGAATTGGAATCAAGAAGGTGGGCAAATTTTTTTTTTTTTTTGAAAGATTGATTTTATTGACGAAAATTGGAATGCCTCACAATAGACATTTAGCTGTAGACAGAGGAAAAAGAAGTTGAATAATTGAAAGGAGACTATTAGGAAGGTGTAAGTTAAGAAAATATAAATATGTATGTGGGTGATTAGATTGTATGTATTATTTATTTATTTTTTAATTTAAAATTAACAAGCATCATTACTTTAATTTTAAAATTAGTTCTGTCTATAATAAGTAACTTTTTTATTTAACGAATTTGAGTTAGTAATTTTTAAAATTGTTAATGTAGATTAATATTGTTAAAAAAAAGTTGACAAGTGGATGCTTCAGTGGAAAATTTTATTTATTGATGACGTTGACTCAAACGTGACACTCTTATTCCCCAACTTTTGCTTTCATGGCAGGCTAGTTCATTAACTAATGCACGTCAATAACTATTAAAGTTTTCAGAACCGAATCGGTCATTGAATCGAAAAGTTAAGAGATTCAAAGTTCAACCGATTCGACCGGTAAAATCGCGATTAAATCGATAAAATTGGTATTTAATATTAAATATATAAAAATTAAATTTTTATATAATTTATATAATTATATAAAATATTATATTATATAAGAATGATAATAAATATTTAAAATAAAGTGTATTTTAAGAATTATATTAATATTTACATACATTAAAGATATTACAATTAGTATATTTAACAAAATATAATTTATAAAAATTAATTCAAAAAATAATATTTATAAATAGTGATTAAATATTAATTTTTAAATTTAAAGATTAAATTGAAAATTTTAATCAATTGAGGATTAAATTAGAATTTTTTGTTAAAATTAGAGTTTTAATTATAATTTAGATAAAGTTTTAGGTTAAATTATAATTTAAAATTTTTTGGTTTAAATTGAATCGGTTCAACCGATCCCGATTTTTCCGGTTTTTGACCGATTTTTTCCGGTTTTTGACCGATTTTTTCCGGTTCAGTCCGAATTCCATTTTTAAACTTGAACCGGACCGGACCTAGGACCGATTGCCGATTTTTTCGGTTGAACCGTCCGGTCCGGTCCGATTCTTAATTCCATGCTAACTCCTGCTTATGGGGCATTAGTTCTTTGACTAATCCTACAATATATCTCATTTTATTCGTACTTAAGAGATTCTAAGTAGTATTTTCCTAACGAGGACCACCATGTGCCACCATAAAGCTTTCTTTTTTTCTTTTTTTTTTTTTTCCCTTTATGCACCTCTTTTTTGATACGTGAATGTGATTATGCGAACCAACAAGAAAGCTTTTGGCACAAAGATGACCCAAAAGTAGAAGAACTTGGATATTGGAAATGAGGCTTTTTTTTTTTTTTTTGGCCTTGTGTTCGTTATTACCAAGGTTAAAATATGTTTAGGCTTGTTTTATTAGTCGGCTCGGATTAGGGTTCAATCGGAGACAGTTAATTTAGAGATGGCAGGAATACCGTTAAGATTTTTTTTTTTTTTTGGGTCCGAAGTAATACCATTAAGATTAAGATAAAGTCTGGCATAGTGGCACCCCTTCCACGTTGGAAAGAACAGAGAGAAAAAACAATTTATAAATTGACAGTGAGATAGACAAGTTATAATTTGAATCCTTGTACACTGTAGTGACTGAAGTTGACCTGAAATTCAAAAGTAAAAAAAAAAAAAGAAAAAAAATTTTAAAATTTTTTCTTCGGGTATATCTCAACTCTTACTTGGTTGAATGTGTCTTGTTAGTTATGAAATTTATTTTCTTTATGGAATTTAACTTTGGGGTTAAACTCATGGATGTAAGAATCGGACTGGACCGACCGGTTCAACCGGAAAAATCGAGAACTAGTATTTTGTCCGGGCTGGTTCTTACCAAAAACCACTTTAGCTGAAAACCGGTTTAAGAACCGGAGAACCGGCTGGTTCAATCGAAAATCGGTGAACCGGTTCTAGTTCTTCCGGTTGGATAGGTTTTGGATTTTTATTATTTTTTTATTTTTAAATTTAAAATATAAATATATAATTTATAAAGTAATTTTTTTAATTTATTGTGTTCTTTAAACTGAAAATTTAAGAACTATACTGCAAAACTCAACAAACTCCTCTAATCATATATTTTCCTAAACTTCTTATATTAAACTACAATACCTTTAACATAAATGAAAATTAATATTTTATAGAAATATAGTTCCTAAAATATAATTTACTTTAAATACTTATTATCTTTTATTAAAATTTTTCGTCATACTATTTGAAAATAACAACTATATAATTTAAATACAATCTTTAACTCATGTGGTATCGAAATATATATATATATATATATATATATATATGTTTTTAATATATTTACATATATTAATTTATTAATTTATTAATTTTACTTTACAATAAATTGTAAATAATATATGTTAAATTTAGAAATATAAGTATTTTACTATATACATATATATAATATTTATATCTTATATTATTCTTTACATATATTATATACACATATATTTTAATTTTTATATATTTAATATTAAATACCGATTTTACCCGTTTAACCGCGATTAAATCGGTTGAACTGGTTGAATTTTGAACCTCTCAGCTTTCCGGTTCAATAACTAGTTCGGTTCTGACAACCTTGGTTAAACTAGAAATGAAAAATTTTTCTAAAAAAATTTGAACTTGAAATGAATGTGAATATTTTTATATCGGCCAATATATATATATATAGTTTAAAAGAATTATTGAAGAGAGCTCGTGATAGCTAGGTAGGTACTATCTGATAGCATCTTAAAAAATTCTTAATTTCCGGGGCAGACATGCACAAAATTACAAACCCCCAGGAAAAATCCAAAGTACTCTTCACAAAACTGACGACATTTTCCTCGTAAACAATTGACGGACGGTTGGCTTTTAAGATTCCTCACGTAGAGATTTGACATATAAAATATATTGAATTTTAAAAAAAATAAATATAATTAATAATTAAATTAATGATATATTTTTTATATAAATTATGTAACTGTACAGTAATACTCATTTATCAAATGGCACTGGTAGGATCCTTATAATTCACCAACGACCTGTGTAATTGTAACAGGAAATTAACAGGCTAAAAGCAGCAAGCTACAACAAGAACAATTACAACATAATCTCCAATTCCCACCAAGTATTGTAGGGCTCAGGTGTGTTTAAACCGTTTTGATGGGCAAGAAACAGCACTTGGATTGGACTTCAAAGTCCATCTCATCCTCAGGGAGTGAGAGAGTCTCTCTTCTGACAAAAGAGGTTTGGTCTTTCCTTATTGTCTGTCTAGTCTTCAATCTTCTTGTTTTTTTTTAAGAGCCAACATCGTTCAATCTTAATAGAACATGTAACGTTGAAACTGTGGATGTGGTTTTTGTAGATTTTACCCATTAATATAGAGGCAAGAAATGATCTTTGAGATCCATGTTTTATTGTTTTCTTTATTTTAATACTGTTATTGTTCAATTATTGGTTTCAACTTTTTCTGGGTATTTGTCAAAACTGTGCTTTATGAGCAATAGCTGAGCATACTGTTACATAAGTTCCTATTTGTTCTGTATTCTTGATAATCAAGACTCTCCCTTTACCTATCAAGATGGGAGGCTTTGGTTGCTACATTCAGAGGAAAATCTTGCAAATGGAATTTTTGAAGTCTGCCTTTTTCTTCATTTTTGATTGTGGCTGGCACTTTGATTCGGGTTAAGGATATTCTTCTTTCTTAATTTGCTGCAACAATTGTGGAATTTTACCTTTTCTCAAAACGTGGTTGTTCCCCTTCGTTTTGAATACTCCTTAGGTTTTGCTGTGTCTTCAAATTGGAATCATAACCACAAGAATTTCTAGCCGGTTGCATATGAAACTGTGCTATGTTAAATCTGCAGAGAAGTATATCGGCTCATGGTATTATTCCCTGAACAAAGCTCTAGTTCATATATGCCTTAATGGTATGCAGGCACGCAGAAAAGCAAATGAAGACCTGTCAACTGATGGCCCTACTTCCGACCTTGAGCTTGGAGATGGAGTAGAGGTGATTGTTTTCATTTTGTTTGTTTTCCTCCGTTTAGTTCTGTATGCAATTTGAAGCTCCTTTTGGAGGCTACTTGATGTCTCTTTGCAAATTTAGGCAGCAAATGTTGGATTTGGGCGAGTCTTTTCACTTGTAAGTTGAGAATTTTTCTGATATCTCACTGTGGAATCATAATAACGAGAATTTAGGATATAATTAGGGCCTTCTTTGCAGGCAAAACCTGATGCTGGGAAGCTGGTAGTCGGCACGATCGCACTGTTGATAGCTTCCACTTCAAGTATTCTGATTGTATATTGCTCTCTCTTGTTAGCCATGCACATTGTCTTTGTCTTTTATATGTTGAAACATAAATTTGATAGGTTCTAGTGTGCAATTGATCTCCTTTATTTAACGACTTGAGAGTTCTTACATTGCAGCCAAAGTTTGGTGGAACGATAATAGACATTGTGTCAAGAGATATAAGGAATCCCGAGGAGCAAACGGAAGCCTTGGATGCAGTCAAAAACACTATTCTATCTATTGTGCAGATAGTTGTTGTTGGGTAAGACCAAGCTTTATGGACATTACCCAATATGTATATTTTATAACACTTTCTGGCCTTATAGATGTTTTATCTTTGTAAGTTTTTAATTTCCCACCTTACTTTGAAAAGTAGAGAGTGCGTAACATGCAGACCTCCCATTCGTGCTAGCTATAATGACTGGAGTCCTCAGTGTCCTAATCAAGATTCTTCTTTTCGAGCCAATATCTGACAAAAGTGTTTTTTTTTTTCCCTGCCAATTTCTCACTATTATTCTAAAAGTATATTTCCGGTGCTTCAAACTAAGATTTTCTTTTGGAAATTCATGCCTTTTCTTCTTAGTGCACGAGATGTCTTTTCCTGACTGGCTTCCTTTTTTTAATTTGTATCCTCACTCAGAATGTTTTTATGCGCACCCCCCCCCCCCCACCCCCCTAAAAAGAAAACTTTTTTGTCCCTCATCATATAAGTCCCATGATAAATGTTCCGTGGACTTTTTTAAGAACAGGATTCACAGCTTCTTAGCCACTGCAATAGAAACAATCTTCTTTCCTTGTATCATTTGTGCATGCCCAGTTTGTTTTTGCTTCAGCATTTACATTCCATAAGGTGGGTATTAACCGTCAATTTCGTCTTCACTTTTTCTAGATCTCTCTGTACTGCACTTCGAGCATGGTTATTTGCATCTGCCAGTGAAAGGGTTGTTGCTCGATTGAGAAAAGACTTGTTCAGCCACCTTATTAATCAGGTAAGGCCCCCTAGTTATTGAGTTGTAAGCCTGCTATCTTCTTGATTGCTCGTGGCTATTTAATCCATCGAAACACTCAATAGATTTTGAAAACAATTTATTCTTCATATAATGTGAATTCAAGCATTATAGGATTTTGCAAATATTACTTTCTTTGTTATTACTAGAGTCCTCTTTGGCTTGGTACATTTTATCAAGGTGTATTACAATGTTCAACAGGAAATAGCCTTCTTTGATGTCACTCGAACAGGGGAACTGCTCAGTAGGCTGTCCGAAGACACCCAGGTTATAAAAAATGCTGCTACAACAAATCTTTCCGAGGCACTCCGTAATGTAACCACTGCATTAATTGGTGTTGCCTTTATGTTTTCATCATCTTGGAAGTTAACATGTAAGTAATCTGTATAAGAAAATTTATTAGAAATTGTTCTTTTTTGTTTCGGTGATATTTTTTCAGACGTTAAAGGGGTATGCCTGCTTAATATACGCTTTGTTGGTTCTAGTGTTATCTTTGGCTGTAGTGCCTATCATCTCAGTTGCTGTTAGACAATTTGGGCGCTATCTTCGTGATCTTTCGCATGCAACCCAAGCTGCTGCTGCAGTGGCAGCCTCAATAGCTGAGGTTTGTGAAAATTGGTGATTTAATCCCCTATAAACTTTATGTATGAAAATTTCCCATTCCATATTAGTGGAGCCGTAAGTCATACAATTGTTTCACATTTGATTTGAGGTTATGAAGCTTCTGAACCTTTATTGTTTAGATCGATGAAAAAGATTGTAAATTTTCTAAGATATCCTGTGAATGTTGAAACTCAACACTGTAAAGTGAAAGTTGACCTTTATGCCTTGTTTGGTTTGATAGAAAGTGGTAAGAAAAGAAAAGGAATAGAAAATAGTATAGTAATGATGATGTTATGATTGATAAAAAGTGATTATTAGAAAGTTGTGAGAAAAAAAATAAATAGTAATTTGTAAGAGAAAAAGTAAAAGTTAGTTATTTGGATTGATAGAAAATGAACAGAAAAGAAAATGAATAGAAAGTATTTTCCTTTCCATTTCTTTTCTTTTTCTTTCCTATGCTTTGCCAAACTTTGTTAAGTGATCCCAGGTTCGCAACAGGCAAGACTAGATTGATCTGCATCTCTTTATACATTTGATTGTTTGTTTGTCCCTATTCTACCAACCTTAAGTTGATACTATGCCTTCATCCAAGCGCCTTGAAACCAATATGTGATAATTTTTACATTCTAGGTTTTTGATTTATGTCTGTAATCCAAAAATGAAATGTAATTCTGGATTGTTTTTACAGATGCACTGTTCTTTCTTGTTTTTCTTTATCAAGTTTTCCCCAGTGTACAAGATGCCTGCTAGACTAGTTGGACATCTGCTACGTAGGCTCTTTTGATGATAGTTTTTTGTTAATTATCAATGATATTTAGGAATCTTTTGGAGCTATTCGCACAGTAAGATCTTTTGCACAAGAAGGTTATACAATTTCCAATTATTCAGTAAAGGTCGACGAGACGCTGGAGCTAGGGCTTAAACAAGCTGTGGGTCTCCATTTTGTCCCTTTATATATTCTGGATGCTATGAGTTCAAAAATAGTAAGATTTCTGAGGTTGTCCTCTGTTGCTAATGCAGAGAATGGTTGGTTTATTTTTTGGAGCACTAAATGCGGCATCCACCTTATCTGTGATCACAGTGGTAGTTTATGGAGCCTACTTGACAATAATAGGCTCCATGACTGCAGGCGCTCTTACATCCTTCATCCTCTACAGCCTCACAGGTGCTCTCCGCTTCATTTGCTCCCTCCAAGATGTACTGATACAATTTAAGATACAGGTTTCCATTTTTCAGCAGGAACAAGTAAAATATGTCTGAAGACTTCAGAAAGTTTCATTTAGCATCCCTTTGGTAGAGAAATCTGCCAAAATACAGTGGACTAACTGGATATAGTTGGGAAATTTTAATTATTATATACATTTGTAAACTCTATATGACACTCTTCAGTTATGCATAAGCTAGTTACACATGATAACTCATAGTTTATTGGGAGTCAATACTGTGAGCTGGAGTTAGCTTGTTTAAATGTCGGGGACAAGCAGCCAATGAATGACTTGATGCAACTTGAAAGCTTCAGAATTCCAGGTATCCTGACTTTAGCCAATTTTTCTGCCTGCAGTTGGTTCCTCAGTATCTTCATTGTCAGGATTATACACAACTGCAATGAAAGCAGCTGGAGCAAGTAGGAGAGTGTTTCAGTTGCTGGATCGTGTCTCAAGGATGCCAAGATCTGGGGACAAGTGCCCTGTGGGGTAAGTAATTTTCTTTTCTTAGAAGGAAAAGAAAAATGATCGTGAAAATCTGTTTAACCGTGAATGTACTTCACGGAATTGACTTCGTCATAAGATTTGGTACACTTTAATAGTCTCATACATTTGTACTTTCAAAAATAAAATCCGCGCCAAAATCATGTTGTATTCTCCAATGAAGTCAATATTGTATGCTCAAGTGATGTCCTTTTTGACAGCAATCCAGATGGAGACGTGGAATTGGACGACGTCTGGTTTGCTTATCCTTCTCGCCCAAGTCATATGGTACTCAAGGTAATATTTCTCTTAATCGCATTATAAATGTACTGCAAGCATAGGATCATATTGTCCTCTGCTGAATTACTATCATTTTTCCCATCAGACTAAAGGTTTAAAATCGGGGAAAATGTTTTGGCTCCTTTGTGTGCTCATGTATGCTCAGTACATGCCAGTTTCTTCTGTTGCAGTAGATAAGACATTATTAAAACTCTTCAAGACAAGTTGAAAGCACAAAAACCTAGAAAGATCAAAAAATGGAAGATTGGCTCTGTTCCATTGCCTGCAATCTAGAAAGAAGAAATCCAGACCCTTCCTACCACTTGGAGTGGAATACAGCACTGAAACAGAAAACAGGCAGGAAATCCGATAATTTTTTACGTAATGACCTTATTGTTTATACTGCAGGGTATCACTTTGAAGCTGAGGCCTGGTTCAAAGGTTGCCCTTGTTGGTCCCAGTGGTGGTGGCAAGGTAGCATTGCTTTCATTTTCTTTGACTCCATTTTTTTGTTCATCATCTTTGCACTGTCATTTCAGGCCAATAGCTTTGCATCGCTTTGCCATTATAGCGACTCATTCTCTGTCTTACATTCTGTTCAGTAATCCTTTATTTGCTTGCTGCAGACCACAATAGCAAATTTAATTGAAAGATTCTACGACCCTCTTAAGGGAAAGATTTTGCTAAATGGCGTTCCAATTGTTGAAATATCACATGAATATCTACATAGAAAGGTACTTAGAATCTTGTACTTATTTACATTTAACCATGATATTGTGTTTTGTGAGACTATCATGGCAAATTTTATGCCAGCTTAATCAAAACCAATATGGTGTTGCATCTGTTGCAGGAGACATAATACAAACAAGCTCACTTATTCTCCTTCATAATATCCTTTGTTTTGCAACCTGTAGGTCAGTATAGTGAGCCAGGAGCCAGTTCTTTTCAATTGCTCAGTAGAAGAAAACATTGCTTATGGGATCAACGGAAAAGCTAGTTTTGCAGATATAGAAGCTGTAGCTGTATGTCTTTTGACGTCTTTGCTCTTATGCTTTTCACAAAGCTGTCTATTGAAACTCTTGTCTTCATAGCATATGTGTGTGCTTACAAAGGATGATATTGCAGACAATGGCTAATGCTCATGACTTCATAGATAAATTTCCTGAAAAGTATCAAACAGTTGTTGGTGAACGTGGACTGAGACTGTCAGGAGGCCAGAAGCAGAGAGTGGCGATTGCGAGAGCACTATTGATGAATCCAAGAGTTTTGCTATTGGATGAAGCCACAAGTGCTCTGGATGCAGAGAGTGAATATCTTGTTCAGGTGTGATTAGCATTATTTTATGGATTTAGTATTCTTTAATCCAAATTTCAAGGACATGCTTTGAGTTTTCTGTTTTTTCACATTTTAACATTGTCACAAACAAATTCACTGGTGCTGAACAGGATGCCATGGATTCTCTCATGAGGGGCAGGACTGTTCTAGTTATAGCACACCGGCTTTCAACTGTCAAAAGTGCAGACATTGTTGCAGTCATATCTGATGGTCAAATAGCTGAAAGTGGCACCCATGAAGAACTTTTAAGCAAGGATGGCATCTACACTGCTCTTGTCAGGAGGCAACTATCAGGAGAAAACCAAAAGGAGCCTGAACTGACCAACTCTTAAGGTAATGAAATGGAGCTGGATTTCTCTTTCCAGGGAATACGAAGCAAAAGGACCTTGGAGGGTTCACTAGACATGCAAGAGTACTCAAAATTATGTCCAGAAAGACAACATTGTTTTGCGAGTTACAACTGCTGGCCCTTTTAACTCGTGAAAATACATATAAATTAATTTGCACAGTTAGCAATGAAATTTAAATGTTACGTGACAATGAGCTTTTCCTTTACAAATTAAGAACTTTTTAGTTGATGGTGAAATCCAACTTTATATGAAGAAGTTTACATTTTCAAAATTTATGTCTGTAGAGTTTTTGCTCATCTGCGAACTCTACGTAACATCATCCTTAACTTTTCACTCAATTGTTGTGATAGTTCCCTTTTCCTTTGTGATCGAAGCCTTATTAGCAAGTCATCCTTCCAAGATTTCAATTGAAATTCTTACGAAATTCTTCCCTGTATCAGAATGATCATTTTCATTATCGACAAGCAATCGTTCAATTAAAACTAAAATGGTCTTTAGAACTAAAAGTTTTGAGTTAGCTCTAAAAAATACAAACGAGATATTGAATGTTTTTTTTTTTGGTACAGATATTGTTGCGTTTGCTTTTAGAAAAGTGAATGACATTTTTCTTTTTTTTTTGAGATTAAAGTGAATGATATAAATTGAATTAAGGAGGTAGTGCAAGGCAAGGGATTATGAAAGCAACTTATGATACCCCACAGATTCGACTCCAATGAGAAAAGGACAAAAAAAAAAATCACCTTTTTTCCATCCACCCCAAAACAAAATGAGGACTGGGTAGGGAACCCAAATCATAATGTTCCAAGTCAAAAAGGCAGGCACGAGGTCTTCCCCTGAAGACTACTTGAGGCAAAAGTTCTAATTGCATATGGTCCCTCTCATTAATCTTCGTTTTTTTTTTTTTCTTTTTTTCCTTTTGCAAAAGAAGGCATTCTTGTTAGAGTTGCAAGTAATGAGTTTTAAGTAATACAAAAACTCACATGGATAAGGAATGTAGAGCGCAAGTATTCTATAAATGGAGTTAAAGGATCTATTTTTAAGTTAATTGGTTTTGGCAAAGATGTGGAATCCATGGCTCATTTGTTAGTTGTTTATTTCATATACTCGTGATGTGAAAGGTCAACCTCAAATTCCAGAGTTTGGATATGCAGAAGTCGAGCCCGAAGTGTCGAAGAAAATTCCGAGCGTCATGTGAGCTCATGCACTCCGCATTAACGTTGCGAGTCAGCGTATTCCACATGCGCCAAAAAATTTAACATAGTATTAGAGCAAAAAATGATCTTAAAAAGTCTGTGAATGATGGACACAGCCGTTAAGAAGCTAAACCTGTGTGAGCAGCTGGGTAACTGTGTTGGCATGTCCTGAGAAAAAGCAAAAACCCAATCTGCTGTGCAGAGACTCACAAAACAACAAAGACTCACACTTGAGGGGGAGTATTGGAATTGCAAGTGATAAGCCTTAAGGCAATACAAAAACTCTCACATGGATAAAGAGTGTAGAGAGTAAGCATTGTCAAAAAATTCAACATGGTATCAAAGCGAAAATGATCTTAAGGGGCTTGTGAATGATGGACGCAGCTGCTGAGAACCTAAGCCGCTAAACCCGCATGAGCAGTTAGTTAGATGTATTGGCACGTCCTGAGAAAAAGCAAAAACCTAATCCGCTATGGAGAGACTTACAAAACAATAAAGACTCACACTTGAGGGGGAGTGTTGGAGTTGCAAGTGATGAGTCTTAAGGCAAATACAAAAACTACTAAATGGATAAGGAGTGTAGAGAGTAAACATTATATAAATAGAGATAAAGAATCTATTTCCAAGCCAACTGGATTTGGTAAAGATGTGGAATTCATGGCTCATTTGTTAGTTGCTTGCTCCATATACTTGTAATGTGGGAGGTCAACCCAGAAGCCCGGAGTTCAGATATGTAAAAGTTGAGCCCAAAGTGTGGAAGAAAATTCCGAGCGTCATTTGAGCCCATGCATTCAGCATTAACGTTGCGAGCTCACGTATTCCACATGCGCTAAAAAAATCAACAATTCTCTTGTCAGAAAAATAACCCTTTTCCCACTAAGCTTGTCAACAAAAGTTTATGGCTTTCTGCACTTATCCTAAATATCTCCAATGCTCTTTGCCTAATTGTTAGATGAATATAACCCAACCATATTGCTAGATTTTGTGCACTTCCAGCAACCTTTCTTTGTTGCATCCATGGACAACGTTTCATTACCCCCCCACCTTCATCTTTGTTATATTATGTCTGTTGCTTCATCAAATACCAGTGTCTGTATCCAAACCTCCTTACACCCCAAATGATGCCATTTTTGTGAGCTGTGGCTCCACAAATTCTGTAACAATCGGTGACCGCCAATGGACAGGAGACTTGAGTTCAAATTTTAGTCCCCTGGAATCATCTGAGCGCAGCAAATCAATACCTGCTAAGGCTCTTACACCTGCAAAGTCTGTGCATGATTTCCCTTTCATGAACGCGTGAATCTCTCGATACCAATTCACTTATACTTTCCCTATCACTCTTGGCCCAAAATTTATCCGCATGTACTTTTTCTCTGCTAAGTACCGGGGCCCTAACAATGAGATTTACAATGAGGAAAAGGCTTTCTTTGATGTCAAGGCGGGGGCTTACACTTTACTCAGGAATTTCAGTACCTCCATCTGGGTGCAGGATTGGAATCGGGAAACCGTTTGTGTTGAATACTTTGTTTATGTCAAAGAGAATCACAGATTGAATGTAACGTTCTCTCCTTTCTTTGGCGATTCCAATGAGACATACGCTTTCATCAATTCCATAGAGATTGTGTTTATTGAGAGACAATTGTGAGCTAATTGTCCCACATGGCGAAGGAGAGTAGAGTTGGAGCAATTAATAAGTGAGCTCATGACCCATTAAAACTAAGCCAATTAGTTTTAGTATGGAGTGGTGTTAGTGGTTCATTTGTTTGTTGCTTCTTCTCGCTCCTACCCTCCTGTGATCGCTCTCCGTATTGAGTCCAAGCATTATAAAAAAAAAGGAACAAAAATAAATAAGCCCAAAAGCCAGGCAGCTCAGTGGCAAGGCAGTCCATCAAAGAGATTAGGAACAAAAATACATAAGCCCAAAAGTCAGGCAGCTCAGTGGCAATGCAGTCCATCAAAGAGATTAGGCGGCTAAGTAGCTAAAGCGGCTAAGAAGCAAAAATGTAATGGTTCCAGACGACGCGTTTCAGGCGGCTAAGTAGCTAAGGCGGCTAAGAAGCAAAAATGTAATAGTTCCAAACGACGCGTTTCAGGCGGCTAAGTAGCTAAGGCGACTAAGAAGTAAAAATGTAATGGTTCCAGATGCGTTTCAAGAGAGCAATTCCACTCACAATTGGGAGGGAACAATTAATAAGTGAGCGTATGACCCATTAAAACTAAGTCAATTGGTTTAGTGTAGAGTAGTATTAGTGGTTCATTTATTTGTTACTTGTTTTCGCTCCTACCCTCCTGTGATCGCTCTCTGTATTGGACCCTAGCCCGCGCGCATCCGCTTCCGCAAATTATTATCCAACAATGTCGATGCCAAGTGACCTTTACTACACCCCGCAAGACTACACCCCGCAAGATGGTCCAGCCCCGGCATTAGTTGGCTAAGGAAAGCAGTTCCCTGTCCAAAATGATAAAGCTTTTGAGATGGTTTGCAGATTAAACGTTGGAGGCAAAACCATTTCGCCAATATCTGACACTGGCATGTACAGGCGGTGGACGGACGACTCAACTTATGTCTATCCCTTTTCTGGTAAAACCTCTGCTAACCAAAGTATTTCTCTCAATTTCTCAAGGATTCAAGCATACACAGCCCCAGAAACTGTCTACAAATCAGCCCGCTCAATTGGCATGAATATAACTGAACCTATACTGCAAAATTTGACGTGGCAAGTATCACTGGACTCGGGATTCAGTTATTTGGTAAGGCTTCACTTCTGTGAATTTGATCCACGGGTGAAGGTCAGGGAGAGGCTAATGGTCATCTCTATAGGCAATCAGACAGTTGATTCAGGTTTTGATGTATTCGGATCATCTGATGGTAGAGGGATTCCGATTTATAGAGACTACATGGTGACAAATGTGGAAACGAGTAACATGAGTTATTATATGCTTTATATAAGTCTCCATCCAAATGCATCCAGTGTTTACGACGTTATCCTGAATGGCCTGGAGGTTTTAAAATTGAGTGACTCTAGTGACAACCTTGCCGGACGCAATTATGATTCATCTGACACTCATCCTCCTCCTCTTCCTCCTACCCCAACACCACTGTCACCAGCAGCCGGCGTATCCAACACTAAGAAAGTATTGCTGATTGCAATTGGTTCTAGCCTTGCAGGCTTGCTGATTGTACTTTCAATAGTGTGCTGCATAGCTATCAGGCGACTAAGAAAGAGGAAGCATTATGGCTCTTCTTGTGATCAGCCATTGACATGTTACAAGGGAAAGTCCTCCAGATCAAAAGCCTCCTCGCTGCCAGAGGACCTATGCTGCTACTTTTCACTAGATGAGATTAAAGCTGCAACAAACAACTTCCATGAGGACTTGGTCATTGGCGAAGGCGGCTTTGGAAAAGTCTATCGAGGCGAGATTAATAATGGAGCTACTCTTGTTGCTATAAAGCGCCTGAATCCAGAGTCTAGACAGGGTCAACATGAATTTGAGACTGAAATCGAGATGTTATCCCAGCTTCGCCATGCCCATCTTGTCTCTTTGATTGGATATTGCTATGACAGAGGTGAAATGATCCTTGTGTACGAATACATGAGTAATGGGACTCTTAAAGAACATTTGTATGGTGCAAATAAAGATCCGCTTCCATGGAAGCAAAGGCTTGAGATATGCATTAGTGCAGCCAGCGGGCTGCACTATCTGCATAGGGATGCCATGCGCCCAATTATTCATCGCGATGTCAAGACAAGTAATATTTTATTGGATGAAAACTGGGTTGCCAAAGTTTCTGATTTTGGATTGTCCAAATTAGGAAAAGATGACAGTGGAGTTCATACACTGGTAAAGGGTACTGCAGGGTACTTGGATCCTGATTATCCACGTCTAAAAGATGACAGTGGAGTTAGTACGCAGGTAAAGGGTACCCCAGGGTACTTGGATCCAGATTATGCACGTCTGCAGCAATTAACAGAAAAATCTGATGTGTACTCCTTTGGTGTGGTGTTGCTTGAAGTACTGTCTGCTCGAAAACCTCTTGACGCAAGGTTGCACGAGAGGGAACAATGGAATCTAGCCAATTGGGCGAAAAAATGCATCAAGAATGGCACAATTGATCAGATAATTGATCCTGTTCTTGGCGGGAAGATCGCACGAGAGTGCTTTGAAAAATTTGTGGAGACCGTAGAAAGTTGTGTGCGCAACAAGGGGATTGAAAGGCCAAGCATGCATGATGTGATGCAGACACTTAAGTTTGCATTAAAGCTGCAGGAAGATGCAGATGCTAAAAAGCAGGAAAAGGATCAAGGTGTTGAAGATGTGCATCAAGAGGTATCATACATTGTTCCTCGATACACCAACATCGTTTGTAGTTCTCAGTCGGAATTTTCGGGCCGCACTAGCAAGTCAAGTATCGGGTATACTAGCATTACAGGATGGAACGTTGGTCTTGAATCTAGTAGCATCACGGTATGTCAGACCATTTCTGAAACCACCAATACTATAGCTTAATCAGTTCAAGTAGAAGGAGAGGGGCAAAAAGTAGTTACAGGTTCCATCTCTTGTAACTGTAATAATGTTGTTAGTTCTGGTGAAGTTTGTTGCGATACAGCTAATTACAACAAAAAGATGCTATTGTATTTCCAACTTTGTATTTCCATGAAAAAGTGTATGAAATCTCAATAACTCCATTTCGATTTGCAAAGTGTTTGTAGTCAGGAAAGTCCCTTCATATTTTTTTTATCCATTATTAGCAGAAACTGATGTCCTAAATTATAAAATCACATATCTTAATGGTCTATTTTGACTAGTTTTTCCTGTCAATGATCTAATCTGTATTTGTAGAGACTTGAACGTGAAGTTATGCCAATCCACTTCCTTGCAATATTATCCAGCAAATTTGAAATTTAGGTCGGCCAGTTTTGCCCATTCTTCTATAATACTAAAATCACTGTGACTGTTCCATTCACCAGCAGCTTCTTTGTGCTGCAGGACATGTTCCAGCAACGTGAAAAGTTTTGAACTTTTTCGATAGTTAACTAAAAAGCAAGTCAGGGCCTTTCGATTTTTTTCCAAAGGTGCTTTGTATAGGCCTATAATCGCTCACTTTGTTGGTTCTTCCAGTTGTAAAGTTGACCGAAATGACCAAGTACTCTGAAATCCCATCTTGAATGCAAAGAGCCAATCCCACTGATCTTGGAAGAAATAGGAAAACAAGATTGGAATAATTGTTTGGCAAAAAAACACTTTGTTGGTCCTCCACCTTTGGCCCTTTTGATAATTATAGACATTTCATTTATCTTCATCAAAATTGATTTCCTTTGTTTACTCGGTCACATATTTTGATTCCTTATCATTAGTCTGTTGTTAGTCACTAACACGTAGTACCAACTTAGATGCCACATTAGAAGACCAACAATATCTTAGATGTCATGTCATCAATTTAAAATTTAGTTTACATTTTTTGAAATTTTATAACTATTTTTAAAATAAATAAACAAAAAATAATAATTTTTTTAAAAAAATCATTTTTATGCCTTAAAAATATTAAACTCAATATTAAAATTGAAAACTGATATTAAGTTTATTGTTTTTGAAGCTAGAAGTGCTTTATTTTATTTTTTTTTATGAGTTTTCGATTTTAAACAGCTTTTTTCTCGCATCAAAATTTCAAAGTTTATTGCTGTCGTTGGCTACTCAAATGGCTCCGCTCAAACTGTCCCTAAGCCCATTCGAAAATGCCAAGGCAGGCAGCAGAACGTTTACAAATTTACAGTTTACTATAATTCCAGATCTATTAAAAAATTCAGAAGCAGGGCTTCGTATAATGCGATGATCACAGCCTATATGAGGAAATATTGCATGGTAGACGAGGCCTGTGCCTTGTTCTCTCGGATGGATGAAAGGAACTTCGTGTCTCGCTGCTATGATTACAGGGTTTCTTCGAGCTGACATGTGATTGGATTAACGAATGAAAAACAAAGTGTTTATTATTAATAAAAAGGACAAAAAAAAAAAGTGATTTATAAGTAAATGTTTTTATGGTCCGATTTGCAGTGGCTCGCTAATTTCTTAGGATTTTAATTGACATTTATACATTAGTGGGCTCACTTTTTTTATTTTATTTTATTTTTTTTAATTGACATTTATATATGAGCGGGCTCCCTTATGTTAAAAACCATTATTGGCTCGCTTATTTCTTAGCATTTTAATTGACATTTATATACAAATTCTAAATTGGGTGCAAAATTTTTAAGCAACCCCCACTTTGTGATTAAATCCAACTCTTCTATCACTAAATCACACAGGTATAATTACATAAAGCCTTGAACTTATGGAAAAGAGAGGGGCTTAGCAGAGACGAATTATTACAGCATACGAGCAATATAAGACGGGGACAAATCACATCTGCCTTACTATTACAAATAAATGAAGTCGAACGCAGAAAAATTACTTTATTATTTTCTTGTGCTTATTATATACTCTAATAAACATTGTTACGTAATAATAATACTCACTAGAAAAAGTCCACATCAGGGCATCCTATAACGAGCCAACTATTAAAATTTAAAAGGTAAAAACAAGACGGCTGTACAAGGAAAAAAAATAAAATTAAACTGAAAATCCAAGAAAAAAAAAGCAGCTCTGCTGCACTTATTCAATTCCTTTTCGTTTGCTCAAAACTCTGACAGCCTGAGAGCTCACGAGCATAAATATTAACATTTCTCTAGTAATAAAAAAAAATGAAAACTAAAAAGGATGCCGGAAGGAGAGGACATCGTAACCATCTGTCATTTTCTCTGACATTACATGTTTAAAAACCTCTCGAAATAGATCACTAAATGGAATAATCACCAAGCATCCCTCCTAATATTTAGCTGCAAAAAAACCCAATCTGAGCAATGATCCTGTATGGTGCCAATGAAGCTCTACAGGGGGGACTTTGGGAAGTCATCTAATATTCCAACCTTCAAGCTGAAGGGATCTTTGAGATCTCAACGAATAACTTGTGCAGGGCTTGAGGCTTTGAGAAAAAAGGCGAGTGATCAGAACCTTTTAACCGGAAAACCTTTTCTGGAGGACTCGAGTTTATCATACTCTCTTGTAGTCCTATAGGAATGGCATTATCTTCGGGGGTTTCTATATAAAACCGCCTCACAGTTCCGTAATTCACATCAGAAAGACAAAGCTTCTCCAAAACTGGAGCAAAGGGTATTGGCCTCATTGAAACTGAAGCTAATGCAACATCCTGAGCCAGCAGAAGTGAAAAAGGAAGAGGGAATGAGGAAAACAAAGGTCAAAAACATATGAGCAAACACATAGATGCATGGTCAAACTTCGAAGAGAGTACTCCAGGAATATTATTTTTATGCAACTCTACGACATATATTTCTTCTGAAAGCAAACACAAATATATCTACTATTATATCTGCTAACGCGATCTCACTGAAAAAATTCTTAACCTGTTTAAAAAGCAGCCAGTGGAATCCCTGCAAAATTGCTAGCCATGACCATCCAAAAGCATGGTATGCTTTTGCAATTAACAGATAATTCCCACCAACAGAGCCTGCTTTTGCAATTAGGAGATACTATTGAAATCTGATGATCCGCAGTCAGCAGATAAAAGGCACTAGCAAGGCAACAGTTTGCCTCTCCCACATAATGAAATTAATAACAAGCTTGGAAAGATCATAGCTTGCGTGAACTGTAACCTCAACTTATTTCTGTAGCAGCCATTTGCAATGATTGCCTTTGCATGTCTCATAATTGGAACTACTAAGTCAAATATGCAGAGTCCTGATTTAAAATTTATGAGACATTAAGTGACCTTAGTGAACATGCATAGTATTATGACCATTTATTAGTCATTTCAAATGTCACATGCTCAGACATACCTTGGCAGGACTTTGGTTAAATAACAAATCTCTTATCAGGGACTTGTCCAGGTCAATAGCAGTTGGAGGATGGCCATTCCCATTAGCATACACAAATAACTGTGCCTGTCTCATTAAATCATTTGAATGTCCCTGCAATAATTCTTATACTTGTAAGAACAAAGTGAAAATGGCTATGCCATCTCAATTTGACATCTACTAATACTATGAACAGATGTATTTCAGAACTGATATTAGTTCTGCCTAATAAAATGCCTCGAAGGAAAGACTCACACATTATACAATTACCATTCATATCTGAAATTATTTATGCTATCATAGTCCTCACTCCAAGGATTACATGGCTTCATGATTCCATTGAAAATCCAAGGCAGAGAAGGCACTAAAATTCGAAATGGCACCCATTTCATGTTTAATACACTCAGTTGCATCCACACAAAAAGACAGAAGCCTCAATGCTAACTACAGCCAGAAATAGTTCTTGAAAAGATCTGGGTGCGGCAAATCAAAAGCAAGTAGTTTTTTTTCTTTTTTTTTTTTTCGCATGCATGTTTGCAGATGATCCTAAACAGGATAAGAAGGTTGAGGCATTTTTGGTTAATCTAGAAATGAAAACAAAGCCAAACTCAGGCTGGCTTCCGTTGGTGCCTCGTTGAACAGTTTCTTGGCAGATATCACATGACATTCAACCAAAATGTATGCCTAAGGACTCCTATATAGAGTGGATGAATTTAAAAGCGGCAAACTGCATAAAATTTTTCTGATTAATAACTTCATGAGATGACCACTGAAAGAAGGGCTCCAGGGGCAAACCTGCTGGGAGAAAATATCAAGAGCACTTTCTCCATTGGCCAACATTGCTGCTCCAATAAAAATAGCCTTTGATATTCTATTAGGAAATAGCTCCATTGCATATGATATGCAAGCACCACCAAAATCATGCCCCACCA
Source organism: Carallia pectinifolia (assembly GCA_037832335.1). NCBI lineage: Eukaryota > Viridiplantae > Streptophyta > Magnoliopsida > Malpighiales > Rhizophoraceae > Carallia > Carallia pectinifolia. The sequence goes on from CM075443.1 coordinate 20,538,915, forward strand.
AGATCACCTGAATAAGTTACATTAATAATATTACATTCTAACGAATTATATTTACTAGCTTATAAGTTTCAAATTAAAGAGCAAAAAATATCAAAACTTACGTCGGGTGTCAAAACGGACATAAAATGTGGCAGAAGTTTGCAAGCACCAGTTTTGTTTTTTGGTACCTACTCACTCTTTCAAAAGCAACATAATGCCAATATTTACAGGTAAGTAAACAATGCTCTAACTTGTATAACCTTATTAACATTTCTCCCAAGTTCATTGTAATTTTTTTTTAAGTAAAAATCTCATCACAATGTCCCAAGAAAAACAACTTCAGCACTTAACTATGGTTTGTATATTCCCTATCGTTCCAGGTTTATCCCCCCTAAAGTTTCTTAAACCTGTATGGGGCAGAACAAGGTAATCCAAAATGAAGAGACAAAGAAGAAAAACAGAGAGAAAGAACAACACCTTCTCTCCATCAGCAACTTTTTCAAGTAAATCCGTAAGCGGTTTCACATATTGAGAGAGACTGCTGATGCTGTTTGTATCAAAAGAGTGGATTCCAGAACCAGTTAAGTCTATTGCAGTAACTCTGTAGCCACCCTCTTCCAGCAGTGCTATAGTTTTGTACCAACACCAAGCACCAAAGCCTCCTCCATGAACAAGAATGAAATAGTTGGTCTCAAGATCATCAAGCTTGATGTCCTGCCGGGCAAAAATGATAGGTTGTAAATTAAACTTGAAAGTGAGAAGGACAAGAAAGCAGTAGAAAATGCGATCCGTCCTTTTTAATCCACCCAGTGTTTCAACTGCTTATGAACTGAACTTAAAACATTGGCAGCAGAAAGCTGCGGAGGGAAATCTTTATCGCTCAGACACACATCCTCTTCCTAATATTAGCAATTATTAGCGATCCAATATGAAAACAAAGTTATAAAATTGCTCTTACAAGGATCAACGGCCAAAAAAAGCAATCTTTCCAAATGTTCAAACTAGATTTCATCATTAAAAACCAATTCATGAGCCCCAAGAGATCCATAAGGAAAAATAACCCACAAAGCCAGAAAATCATATTACTTCCAGCAACGCAAAACCCCACCCGACAACTATGCATTCCCACAAACATTAATTTATCGGCCAAAGCTACAATCTTTATTGCCAGTTGACCAAACCCACGAACACAAACCTGGTTAACAAGCTGGTGAGGCTGCAACAAAGGATCGGTAAGCGAGCGGGCTCTGGAACTGGAGCTCCGGGGCAACTGGGTCTTCTTGGACCCGTTATTAGTCGGGTACCTAAGCGAGGCAGAACGATCAATGGGCAACATCTCGGACCCCCCGCCGTTTTGCTGCTGCTGCTGGTGCTGCCTGAAAAGAATCGCGGCAGCCAAAGCCTGCTCTCGAATCAAAGAATCATTATTGCTGTCTTTGCGGGTGGATCGGATCCTGGTCCACCGGTTGCTTCCGGAGTTGAGAGCTGGCTGCTGCGCGCCGCCGCCGACACCACCACCACTGGGCAAACGCTTCGTGGGTTTTCTCTTTTTCGGTGGTTCGGGATTCAGACAAGTGCAAAGGTTGCCCATTGATCGTTGTTCATGCAGACAAAAGAGACCAGAGAGAGAAACAAATCCTATGTATGCATAAACACGTGTTAATGTTTATGTTTATAGAAGTAGTACACAGACATAGATTGTATCTGTATGTACGTGGGGTTGTGTGGATTGGTGATGGTTATGGTGGCGGTGACCGCTGCGAATCCTGAGAGCTTTTTGAAAGGGTTTGCAATTAATGGAAGATTGAAGCTTTTTGCTGACAAAGATGTGTTGTTGGTTGTCAGCAGTCCTTTCTGTTCCCCTCCCTCTGTTTGCCATTTTTTTTTCCCGTCAGTGGGGTAATTTTTATGCCTTCATCTTTTACCATTGATTTAGTCAGCCGCCTGATGGCAATGGAAGAGTTTGATAGGTTTTTTTTTTTTTTTTCTTTCTTTTCTTTTCTTTTTTTTTTTTGTTTCAAGAGACGGCAAATACGTTGGGCGGGTCAGATTCGAGCAGGTTTGTTTCGAAGAAGAGGCAGTTCAAGTTTTTGGTGTTTTAGATTGCAAGTTTTTCTTGTTTGTCAGGTTTTTGATCATTTAAATTTCTGACTTATAGCGGTTTTAGTTATATTCGAATTTCAATTATTTTAAATTTTAAATTAACCAGATCTTAAGTTTGTTATATTAAATTTAAAATTTTTTTAAGTTGCTCAAATTTTAAGTTTTATAGATTCAGGTTATTTATTTATTGAGTTAACGTAGTTATGAGTCCATCCGATTTTGATTTCAAATTATTTTAATTTTGAGTGATTAATGGATTCTTCTCTTTTTAAATGGGATTACTTTTAAGAATATCACTTGTGTTTTTATTCCCGAAGTTTTCTTTTAAATATGTTTTTCTTCCATAATTTGGTCAAAGGTAGGCTTGGTTTATCTAAGTTAATAAAACAATTATTCATTTACACGAATAAGAAGAAATTAAAGGGTATGTTCAAACGATAATTACGTTCCTTAGGATTAGGAATCTAATTAAAATCAAAGTCAACGCAAGGAGTCACCATTTTCGACAAGTGTATTCACTAAAAGTAAAAATTAATAAAAGAACTAACACAGGCAAACAAATGTGTGTATTTATATTATACTCTCACGCACGTGGGTGTAGCCATGTAAGTTAAGCGAGATTTACATATAACTAAAATGGTATAGACTATTAAATAATTTAAATTAAAAAAATTAAAAAACAACAAATTTACTATACTCTCGTAATTTTACTTTTTATTTTTAGTGGTTGTTTACTCGGCGAGTTTGTTTTTTTCCGTTGGTTGGTTCAAACATGGCAGGCTAGGCCATTTTACAGATATGGCTGGCCAACAATTCTATCTCGTTAAAAAATTCAATTTTGTCTTCCTCTCTTGTCCTCTCTCTCTTTTTTTTCCCCCTTCCTTACAAGTTTTGTGGAGAAGATAGGAACATGTTTTATCATTGAGAATAATGATATTTTTCGCGAATGTGTGTCTCAATTCCTTCTTAATTCTATCACATCCTGATCTAATAAACTTACAAAGATAATTTTGAAAACGTTTTTAACAAAAAGAAATCACCTTAATGATCCATGTCGCCTATTTAGAAATTTTAAGTAACTAGTCGTGAGAAGTAGGCATTATTTTATCTTTGTATTGGTCCTACGTTGCGTCAATATGTACAGTATAGCCATTTCTCATTGATTTAGCAAGTCTGTTATAACGAGACCCGTTGCATAGACGAGTCATAAAAGACGAGATTCCCTTTACATAGAGGCTATCAAAGAGTCTGTTTTAGTCTTTCTTTTCATTACAAGTTAACGATTTGTGCCGTTAGATTAGCTAACTTTATCTTTTTTTCCCATGGAAAACCAAATCCCAACTAAAATCGGAGGCCTAATTAAATGAGGAATCCTAATTACGAGCGGAGTCCTAATTGAATACAGAATGCCAATTAAATGGGGAATTCTAATTAATTGTGGAATCCTAATTGGATGCAGAATACCCAATTATATGGGAAATTCTACCAAACTGCATTGAAGCTGCGCTGTTAGGAACAGAAGTTGCATGCGTGTTCCTCACATAGCCTCAACGGTGAACGCCAACCCAAGGATACGAATGAGTTGTAGGCTTGGATTACATCTCCTAGATCACAAACCAAACCCTCTTTAACTATAAATTAGCCTTCAACTTTGAAAGGGATCTTTCTTTTTGGGGTCAATTGACTCCAAATGAGAATTCGTTTAGTACTTTTTATTGGGCAAAATTGCGATCTCTTCTTTTCTTTTGTTTTGAACAGTAAATATGTAAATTATTCCTGTTTTGTCAGAAAGCAAGAAAGAAAAAAAAAAAAAAGAAAAGAAAACCATTGAACATGTAACACCTGTTCAAGAGCGAGACAAGTTATATTTAGACTAGTATACATCAAAGGGTATCATGGACCACGTATTTATTCTCGGGATATTCTTGTAGGCTTTTGGGACAAGATAGGACCACAATTATAGTCAGAAGTCTAGGCTAAGTAACTATCAAAAGGTATGTCAAAAAAAAAAAAAAAACAAAAGTAACTATCAAGAGGGCACAGAGGTATCCGTATTTATAAGTTGTCAGGGTTTTTTGAATTGGTCTTTTAAAAAAAGAAAAAATTTGTGCTATTCATGACATCTTCACAAGCACTTATCCCCATGAATTTCCCGTTTGGAAATAAGCTTTGTCCGTGGGAGTACAAGTTTTTTTTTTTTTTAATGCTTTATTTGTTGATCATTGATTAGTAATTCATAGTTTTTTTTTAATTTGTTTTAAAAAGAGTTGAAATCTAGATTACAAAAGATTTTGTAAGTATCTTATTATGTTTCTACATTTGACTGTTATTAGACACCTTGCACAGCCGGGCTCGAAACCAATATATTGCTTTATTTTGTACAATTAAAGGTTCAGATTTTAGAAACAAAAAAAAAAAAAGGGTTTAGATCTTGGACCTGAGTATGAAAAGAAAATAATAAGTTTTAGATAAACAAGAGAAGCTATTTAAACCTTCAAACTAACTATTGATGCGATCATAGATCGGCCCTTTGTACATTAAAGAAAAATTTTAAACTCATTACTCATTGCACATGATTCTCGAAAGATTTCCAATTTATTTTACAATCCACAAATGTATATAAAGTCTTACTTTTTGCCTGTGTTGCTTCTACTTTTAAGTGAAAAAGAACAAGATAAGCTGAAAGGGAAAAGTGATAAAGATGGCCTCAGCTTGCTCGCCCTTTTTAGCTTCCATTGCTAGTTGGATGACGAGCAACATAATTGCTAGCGATATTCTTGTGCAGGTCACATAAAAAGGTGGTAGTTATGGTGGACTTGGGTACGTTTCCTTTAATTCAATTTTTGGTTGGAGTTTTTCTCTCTGTAAGCAAGGCATGGAGGTGGTGGAAGGAAGTAGTGGCTGCTAAGTTTTTCCTTTAAATCCCGGCAGCCCATGTACCTTGACACACGTTAGTTGACTTCCCAACTGCGCAAATTCAACATTCATGATCTATCTTTGTGTCTCCGGCTGTACATTTAATTGAATTTGGTTCAATTCACACTTCTGGGTCAAAACGACGGGATCGTTATGGGTTAATGGGTACACCGTACACGTACACATTTTGGCCAAAATTGTAACCAAATAAAGGGTAATTTTAGCTAAATTTAACTTTACCTTGTTATGAGAATAACGAGTGATTCATAATAGTAATTATGAAATTTATTCATTCGTAAATTTAGTATAATAATACGATGAGGTAAATACAATCCTCCCCAACAAATCTATAAGGTACTATCTTTCCTTCTTTCTTTCTTTTTTTTTTCACCAAAAAATTGGTGATCCTATAGCTGACTTAATTAATATTCATAGCCTTTTTCAGTTTTGGGAGGGGGGTGACCGTTACGTATTTACTGGTCATTCATTGGCCGAAAGTTTCGAATATTATGCGAGATCCCCTCTAGGTCAACTGCCCAAATTAATATACAAATCGTCGCCCCATGTGCTGGTTCCACAAAATAGCTAGTTAGCCGACTTCACATTCGTTGCCCGCGTCACAAGGATTAATGGCCTATGGCAATTCGGGATGTCAAACGAGTCATGTAATTTTCAATTTGAGTTACTTCTGAATTTTTATTGACATATGTCCTTTTTTTTCTAAAGTTTAGAATTTAGTGTTATATCATTTCAAATTTGAGTTATTTTTGAAGTTTTATTGGCATTTGCCTTCCCTTTTATGGTCAAACATTGGCATCTATCTTTACTAATGTGCCTCGCCAACTCAGATGATCTTCTTCGCGCAGTTCGATGGTAGTGGTCCATGGGATTGTCATTGGACCACGTTGCACCAGCAAAGTCACGATAACTTGCAATATAAGATTGTTTGATTTACCTGTTTAATATTGTTATTATTGATTGTTATTACCAGTTGTTGATTACTAAAAAAATTAATGAAATATATGGTTAATTTTGTACTTACTGTTACTGTTAAATAAATAAATGATTGATTTAGATATTTAATTTATATTAACAATATTATCTTTATATTTTATAATTTTTATTTTTAGAATAAATATTTTATAAATAATATTAAAAATTTTCTCACTTAATTTTTAATTTTTTGAAAAAAATATTAATGTTTACTAAATAATAAAAAATATAAATTTTGAAATATTTTTGAAATATCAATATTAATGAAAATTTGAAATAAAAAAATATTTACGAATTAGTAAAAAGTAAACTTGTTACATTTATATAAATATTGATGAAATTTAATAACTACTAACAAATTATATTCAAGCGATAAATAAAAAATTATAAATTTATATAAATATTATTTAAGAGTATTTTAGTCTATATAAATTATTATTAATATTAAAAATTGAAAAACAACTCAAAAAGTAGTAAAAAATAATTTTGAACTACTTTTCAATCAGCTGCTTTTAAGATGTCATATAAGGAAATAAGCAGAATTAAACAGTAGCTCAAAAAAATTAACCAAACACTTATCTTCTTATTTTTTAAAAATAAAATGTAAATATACTTTTCTAAAAATTAACTCAAGCACCCTACAGTAGACTCGCAGTGAAACGCTCAAACCTTAATCATGAAAGTAAGAGATGCATATTGCAAAAATTCACAGGTCAACTGAGGGTGTGCTTTATTCAAATTGGTTGCTTCTCACACCATTTTTAAGGCTCCATGCAACATGGGGCCTTTACTTTCCCACACATTGATTTTGGGTCAGGCTGGTATTGCAATTGTCTGAATTCTAGAGCTTTGGTTTTAGGCCATGCAGTTTACTCATGTTATCAAATTGTGTCCACTATGGCAGTTCTCAAGGTTTTAGCTGGTCCAAGTAGTTGTGGGCTCTTCTTGGGAGACTCCATCTTATTCTTGGGCTGTTCTTTCTCTTTTTACCGGGCAAATTCCTTCGGCCTATTTTCTGAAAGAACGTCTTCTGATCATCTTAGTGGCTTCCATGTCTTTATATTTATCCCACTTGCGTCGAGAATTTGTGAGGCCCATTTATGCTGAGGCCCCATATTAAGAGTTCTGAACCAATCTAATGCATTCTTTGGGTAACCTCGTATGTTTTGTGCTTTTTGAACAATTAGTTAGAATATTTTATTGTGATTTTTTGTCTTATTTTTCTTGAGCTTTCGGCTTCCCTTGTAACCAAAGAAAACGGTGTGACAAATCAATTTGCATATGAGGAAACAAAAAACTACTGCAATTTTTAAGTCCTCTTTTTTTTTTAAATAATATTTATGGGTTTCAAATTTCACAAAAATCAGGTGGGAGGCTGAACAGAACAAGGAAAAGGGGATGATTTCAAGGAACACAATCTGATAATGGAGACATACAAGCAGTGGCACGAAGGACGCTTGTTTGGAACAAACCAAAATGATAGTATAATTGTCGTTAGGCCACCAGACCTGGGTTAAGTGCGTGTAGCCAGCTAACTCGACAGTATTGTCGAATGGTCATTTACAACTTAAACAAGGACTTTGTCGGATGGTGATAATCAAATGGATATGAGAAAGTGTAAGTCCTGGAGTTTGATGGAGTTGTCCACTCAAGACTTACTGAAATTTTGTGTAACATGACAAGACTTTTGGTTTAGACGGATGAGAACTTGGATATTGTTGTATTAATCCCATCGAAAAGATGATACAAAAAAAAAAAAATGATGTCACAAATGTTGGAGCCAAAGGATCAATATTTTTCTTTTAACAAAAGAAGAAGGTGTATAGTAAGATTGATCATTATTTGTGAGATTCACTTATTTTAATATTCTTATTTAATATCTTTTATAAAAAAAAATTTATTATGCGAATACTAATCAACTTAAATGAGATTAAGTTATAATAACCATAACAACAGTTGTGCTCGCTAAATCTTCAAGCTCATTTTGGACAAAAATACCCACATATATTCTAATTCAAGGGTGAGTGAGAATACGAAAATTTAAAACTGAATTGACTATATAAACACAGCGTCCGAAACCATCAAGGCTCTCACATTGAGTGGCCAAAGGGCCCAATGCAAAATTGCAAATACGTACAACAACTAAAATAATATAATGCTTCTGAGTCATGTAGGCCACTGAATGAGATAATATTAAAGAGCCCGTTGATAAGTACATCTGAGTTAGTGAGAAAATATTAATTTTTTTTTTTTAAAATGGTAAATGAAATTTTTAAATAAAATCAAAATAAAATTAAAGTGTGATATATGTAATTACATAATACTAATTAATTAAAAATAAATAAATTATTAAATACTTTTAAACATACTTCATAATTAATTTAGTGTTACTTTGTTTTCCTGTTACAGTCCACCGTCACTTTCAGGCGGCACGGCGATGATAACAATAGATGAAACATTACATATTCAAAGTTGAAACCACGGCCAATCATGACCAGACAAAGTTGCTGACTACAATTTCTGTACAAATCAACGAATCTGACATGCGCACATACCTTTGCGTCACATTTCTTCCTTGTACAGAGATTTGGTATAGACTTTCATCTCTTTACGACCCAAATGCCCATTCCTCTTCAAACTACTCCACAGAGATCTTGCAAAAGTCTGCAACGGTCATAATAAGAAGGAAGACAAACTTAGCAATCGTATGCAAACTTTTCAAAATCGAGATCTTATTTAAAATAAATTTAAAATATTAAGATTGAATTATAAAATAGAATTGTAGAACTATTAAAAATAAAAAAAATAAAAAATAATTAATTTTAATTATATATAACTCATAATTAAGTATTTATACATATTAATTCAATAATAATAAAAAAAAATTACAATAATTTTATTCTTGTATAAGAAAAAAATAATTTTATCTCTCTTTATAGTCGTTAGAAAATAATTTTTTTAATTAGAGATTTTTTTTGTATTTAATTATTTATTTACTTATATTTAGTATTTAAATTTAAATAAAAACATATCTTTATAATTTTTTTAATTATAAAAATAAGATGAATTATAACTCAAAAATCTATAATAAAAGAAATTAAGATTCACATGATCAGATCAGAATTCTATTGATTTTATAATTTGTTTAAAGATTTTACCAAAATTTTCTCTCAAAAAATTTCTACCGTAATTTAAATCATTAATCTTATGTATAATTATAAAATTATGAAATTCTACTATTTGAATCCATATTTTAACCTCGACTGTATGTCCTGTCTTATTATATAATAGCCAATGTCATTGTCAACATACAGGACACGGTCCTTGGGGACATCTCAGCAGCATTCGAGGATGAGTCAAGTCAGCGGGACGGGTAACTTGATGGACGATGGTAACGCATTCATCTTTTTACTATTATTGTTATTATTTTTTTTTATCTTACATCTATTGTACATTCAGTTTGAAGATAAATGGAAATGCTCAAATTACGATCCCATGAACTCAAATATGCCCACCACCCAAAGTGATAAGTTGGCGATGGTTTAGTGCATCTTTTTTTATATTAGTTTAAATTTAAATTTTCTTATTATGTTTTATCTTAAAATTTTAAGAGGATTTATACTTGGTTTCAAACTCATTACACCATGACTACGGTGAGGAGGGCCATGCGGGTCCACAACTCTCGGTTGGAAGATCTTTCCTATAAAAAAAATTAGATAAGTACGTTAATAAGTGACTCTCAACTTCGCCCACAATTACAATAATTAATATATTTACAATGTACATTTTATCATTAAACAAAAAAAAAACTCAAATATAAATTTCGTTAAGAGAATAAGAGTGGGGGTGCAAGTTAGCGTATTGCAATTGATTAAGCCTCACAACACGTATGGATTCAATTTAGCCATTATATGATATGAGATGAGATGATCAACTTGTCATGTGCAATGTAGTGATATAGGTACCTTGTGGCCCTAATGAACTGGCAATTTGATTGCAAGTGTGGTATTGACTTTTGGAATTTTCGAGATGGAGGAATAATATTAGTCACAATATATCTTTCATTATAAATTTAATTTCAACATGTATGATGAACTTATCTTTCTTTCACGTTTTCAGTCATAATGACTTTCGCGTGAAGTGACATATTAGAGTTTATTGTATGATCTATATTTCTAAACCTCTCATAACAATTTAAACTTTTGGGTGAATTATTTTTTTAATAAGAATATCAAACAAGTAAGGTGCAGTAGAATCAGGCCCTGTAATTTCAAATTCAAGTTATTTTCAGATTTTTATTGGCATATGTATGCCTTCTCTTTTATGGTCAAACATTGGCATCTATCTTCGCTAATGTGCCTCGCCAATTAAGAATATCTTCTTCGTGCGGTTTGATGATCAGTGATCCATGGGGGTCGTTGGACAACATTGCATCAGCAAAGTCATGATAACTTGCCGTGTAGTGGACTCGCAGTGGAACGCTCATATCTTAATCATGAAAGGAGAGAAGCATACTGAAAAAATTTCGCAAGCTGAGGGTGCTCCTAATTATGTATTTTTTATTCAAATGGGTTGCTTCTTACACCTTTTTTAAAGGCTCCATGCAAAATGGGGCCATTACTTTCCCATTCATTGAGTTTGGGTCAGGATGGTATTGCAATTGTCTGAACTCCAGAGTTTGGGTTTTAGGCTGTGCACTTTACTCGTTATCAAATTGGGTCCTGTATGGCAGTTCTCAAGATTTTGGTCCAATTGGTTGTGGGCTCTTCTTGGGAGACTCCATCTTATTCTTGTGCTATTCTTTCTTTTTCCAGGGCAAAATCCCTTCGGCCTATTTCCGGAAGGAATATCTTCTGATCATCGTAGTGGCTTCCATGTCTCTTTATTTTTTATCCCAGTGACGCCCATTTATGCTGAGGCCCCATATCGAGAGTTCAGAACCAATCTACTGTATTCTTTGGGCACCATCGATGATGCGACGTATGTCCCGTACTTTTTGAACAATTAATTTGGATACTCTATTGCAAATCTTTAGTTTTATGTTTGAGTTTTAACAATTCTCTTGTCGTTTTGTGATCTTTCGGCTTCTCTTATAATTGAAGAAAATGGTAGTACTTATCAATCTGCATATGACGAAACAAAAAACTGCTACAATTTTAGGTCCCTTTTTCTTAAATAATATTTATGGGTTTCAAATTTCACTAAAATCAAGTGGGAGGCTTAACAGAACAAGGAAACGGGGATGATTTCAAGAAAAAGAAATTGATCATGGAGTTATACAAGCAGTAGCACGAAGGACGCTTGCTTGGAACAAACCAAGTTGATAGTATAATTGTTGTCAGGCCACAACACCTGGGTTAAGTGCGTGTAGCCAGCTAACTCGACAATATTGTCGAATGGTCATTTGCAACTTAAACAAGGACTCTGTTGGATGGTGATAATCAAATGAACGTCACAAAGTGTACGTGGGGTTTGATGAAACTGTACCCTCAAGACTCTACTGAAATTTTGTGTAACATGACCACTTTTGATTTAGATGAATGATAATTTCAATATTGTTGTATTAATCGCCATCGAAAAGACGATACTGAAAAAATTTTGTCACAAATGTTAGGGCCAAAGGAATCAAGACTATACCAAGGAGTAAAGGATCTGCAACTGAATATTGATGGATTTAAGTGAGATTCTGTAATAATATATTACAATTACATCTGTGCTCACCAAACGTTCAAACCCATTTTAAGCGTGGACAACCATATATATTCCAACTTTAGGATGAGTGACAATCAAGAATTCGAACTCAGTGGCAAAGTCAGTTTTTTTTTTTCAGTCAAAGCAAAAGATAAGAGAATCGAGATACCAAATTAAAAAAAAAAAAAAGAAAGATAGAGCAAAAATATAAAACACAAATTCTAGTAGGGGTAAAATATAAATTCTAATGGGGACAATTACATAAATTCTATGTAAATTATACTTAAATCATAATTTTTTTTTTCAGTGAGAGCAATTGAACCTAAGTCGGTTATGTAAATTACTGCTAAAACAGCAATAAAACTTTCACCTCGGGTGGGCAAAGGGATCAATACAAATAGCTAAGACAACTAAAATAATATAATGCATCTTAGTTGTGTAGGCCACTAAATGAGATAATATATAAAGAACTCGTTGATAAGTTCATCTGAGTTAAAGGGGCAAAATTATTTTCTTTTTTTAAAAAAATATTTAATAAAATTCTTTAAATAGAATTAAAATAAAATTCAAATGACATACATCACTAAATGACTGAAATTTAAAAAAAATTATTAAATAAAAGGCATAATTATTTCACTTTTTTTTTTTCCTGTTGCAAGTTTCCTGTCACTTTCAGGCTGCAAGATGATAACAATCGATGAAACATTGCACATTCAAAGTTGAAACCACGGCCAACAAAGGCCTGACAAAGTTGCTGACTACAATTTCTGTACAAATCAACGACTCTGGCATGCGCACACAGCTTTGCATCACATGTCTTTGTTGTACAGAGATTTGGTATAGACTTTCATCTTTGTAGGACCCAATGTCCATTCCTCTTCAAACTACTCTTTAGAACTACTCCACATAGATGTTGCAAAATTCTGCAACAGTCATTATAGAAAGGAGCATAAACTTAGCATTTGGATCTACATGTCGTGTCATGTTATATGGTAACCAATGTCATTGTCAACATACAAGGCACCGTCCTTGGCGACATCTCAGGTATGCATTCGCGGATGAGTCAAGTCAGCGGAACGGTAACTAGATGGCGGTGGTAACACAGTCATCTTTTTTTTTTTTTTTTTTTTTTCCATCGCAGATCTATTGCTGAAGATACACGGAAATGCCCAAGGTGAGAACCCATGAACTCAAATATGCCCATTCAAAGAGGTAGGTTAGCCGCGATTCGGTGCATTTTATTATATATTAATTCAGGTTAAAATCTTTTATTATTGTCCGTTACTAATAATTTAAGGAGATTTATGCCGTAGTATAACATTTGATTTCAGAGTTAGGTGAGAGTCTTCCCTATAAATTAAAAAAGTTGAATAAAAACGTTAATGAGTGATTCCTAACCTTGATTTATAAGTGTAATAATTAACATATATGCCATGCATATTTTTTATTAAAATAAAACTCAAATATGAGTTTTATGTAGTGTTTGAAGTGAGAGGAAAGGTGGAGAAAAGATGGGAAAGAAAAATAAAGTAGAAAGAAATAAAGTTGTTTGGAGTAGTAGAGAAAATTGAGAAAAAGAAAATATAGTAAAAGAAAAAATAAATAATAATTTGTGAGAGAAAAAGTGGTAAGCAAAATAAATTATTTGGATAAGGGTAAAAAGTTATGAGAAATAAAATGCAGAGAAAAAAATAAATAATAATAATTACAATTTTCTTTCCTTCCCTACCTTTCTATTGTACTTATAGTGTGTTTGAATAGATGGAAAGTGGTAAGAAAAGAAAATAAATAGAAATTAGTATAATAATTATGATATTATGATTGATAAAAAGTAATGATTAAAAAGTTGTGAAAAAAAAATAGATAGTAATTTATAATAAAAAAGTAAAAATTAATTATTTGAATTAATAGAAAATAAAAAAATAATTTTATTTTTTTTTCTTTTCTTTTTCTTTTCCTTTGCATCCAAACAGGGCTTTAGTGTGTTGCAATTGATTAAGCCTCACAACACGTATGGATTCAATTTAGCCATTATACATTGTCAAAAACAAAAAAAAAAAAGCCATTATCTGATATGAGATGATCAATTTGTCATGTGCAATGTAGTGATACAGTTATCTTGTGGCCCTAATGAACTAGCAGTTTGATTGCAAGTTTGGTATTGACTTTTGGGATTTTCGAGATGGGGGAATAATATTTGTTATTATATTTTTTTTATCATAAAAAAATTTATTATGAATATATCAATTATTAAAATTTTAAAATAAAATTAAAATAATTTATATTTAAATAGTCTGTTTAACAATTCTATAAAGGTCAGATCTACCACTTAAATACTAATAAAGTTTAATGGACCTCTTCTACTGATGTTCTAGTGGATAAGTCTAATTTTAAATGCAGGCCATAAACTTTTGTCAACTAAAAAGTCACTTAACCATTTTAATAGAAGAGTCGCATGTGTTGGACTCAAATCCAAAACATCAAATAGAAAAATATACTAATTTATCATTTAACTACCACCTTAAATTAGTATATTAGTCACAACGTAATAATTAGATTCAGAGCCAATGATATGTTAATTAAGTACAGGACATCTACTTGGTGGCACACGCGTCTAATTAACTAATTATTTTGGTGTTAATTAAAGGCTTAACGTAAGCAAATCCATCAACTGGGCCCACCATCTTCGATGTCTAAATCCAGGTGTCATATATGTTCTTGTATGCCATGCTTGCTCAATATAAACACCATGTTCTTCCTCATATTTATCTTTTGGAATACATATATAATGCCAAAATATATATTGCTAAACTGATGTTCCTAGACTGTCGAACATGGTAAATTAACAAAGGAAGATGGGTTTTGTTCAACCAAAATTGTTGGAACTCTTGCAAATCAAGCTAGATCTATAAGATTTCCTTCTCATGTGAATGAAAGAATAAGAAAGAATCTGGAATTAAACCCGCACTAAATTACTATAAGACTATTCCTGGCTTAATGATCATTGGTCACATAATCTTGGGATTTTCAACGGAATTCCTTGGGATGTGTAGCTATATTTTAGAAATTATTAAAACAGTTATGCAGTCTTTCTGACAATATTTAATAATTATATATTATTTTTTAAAAAATTTAATTATTTAATAATTTATATTACTGTAATCTCATTTTAATTTTACAAAAAAAAAATCACATCAACTATTTTTTTTTTTAATTTTATAAACTTCCTACTTCCGGAGTGTCATCCCATGTTATATATCGACTCTTTATAAACCCCACCAATTAATTAGTTTGATGATTCGGTAGGAGACATCATGTGCAAATCAAGGTGGGGTGCTGGAGCAATGCTGCCTGGGAAAATAGCTTAGGTTGATTGAGATGTAGCTCAGTTGGATCCATATTTCCCTGCCAAAATGAAAGCAATCAACGATTAAGACATAGGACCTGACTATGTATAGGCAACCGGTGTGCCAAGCAATAATTTTTTTTTTGTTTTTTTTTATAAAATTAAAATTTTAAATTTAAGTAGGTGTTACATTAAAATATAAATACCACATGAAGTTTTCTACAAAAACAAATTTTTTCCCTTAGAAGAAAATTTTTTTCCAAAGTAATACAGAAAAAATATTTTAATAAATATATATACGTATGAGTATATACTCGGTTTACCTACCATTTCCCTAATGTATATCCCTACTCATGTGATACCTCCACTTTATGCTTGTGGTTTTGCACTACTTTTTCAATCCATGTTCCATTTAACAATCACTCTCACTCTTTTCATTGTAATCCGCGTAGTAGACAAATGAGTTGTATCGGACAAATTTTTGTGAAATTATCTTAGTTGTCAAGCAGTAGCATAAGTTAAATTTTAGTTGATAATTGAAGACGTTTGCTACCCATTTTTGAGTGCATAAGAGTTTTTTTAGATCAAAATTTGTATCTCATTCAGAGTTGCTTAATCCGGTAATAAAATGATTGAATTCTAAGCCCATGATTAAATCCTCGCACTGTAGAACAAAAGAAATGAGGATAAGCTATAAAGAATTCTTAGAAATGAAACTCTCGTATAGGAGGAGATTACCTTTGCTTCAACAACTTAAACGAGATTATGCACCACAAATTGGTAATGTTGTTAAATATTCTTATTTTGTGTCTTTACTATAAGAAAACAACTACATAAGAAAAGGAAGTGTGTTGGATGGGGGGATCGTTGTATGGCCATTTAAAAGACCGCCATTTTCTTTTTGGTTAAAAAAGACCACCAATATTATAAAAAACTTGAATATCCAATCATATTCCAAACGGGTCAAGAGAGGGTCTCCTTTAAATAGAGGGGGTGTCAAATGAGACAGCCCCCTCAAAACAAAACTGGTCGCAGGGTGCGGCTAATTAACTTTATCGTTTTTTTTTTATTAAGAATTATATTAAGAATGAGTTATATAATAAGATAATTCTTTTTTTTTATTAATTTCATTTCTCTTCTCTCATAATTTGCACGTAAAATCAAACAACTTTATCGTTTTTCATAAGGCTATTACTTGCAAAAATTATAATAATATGGCAGGACCACATCCGTCTGCTTGTATTACACGATTACTCCTCTATTAGCATATCGTCCTACTCGATGGGCAGCAGACTGTGGATGCTATTATAAGAGTGGCTAGACATTGTTTCCTCTTGGAAAGAAATCCTCGGAATTATGATACGGGGCAGTGGCCACAGCGATTACGGTGATCACCGCTAGTCTTCGTCATTGGTAGATAAGTGAACGGACAAATAATTGAATTACGATGCATTAAGTAGTTAGCCCCAACTTCGTAAGTAATTGGTTATACTCTTGTACTTTGGTTCGTAATTGATTAAGCAGACAATAATCCAACACCAAATAACTAATATCTTCGGAAATCCTAATATCTTTCAGTGGGCACTTAATGCAATTAATAATTAATATTTAGCCACTAATACCACTTGATCATGATAAATAATATCAAAGAATTTCATTATATAGTTTAATTTTAAGTAATAATAAAACAGTCACGTAATTCATCAAATGATATTTGACAACTTATTTATTTTTTAAAAAAAATTTAATTATCTAATAGTACATATGACTTTATTACTACTTTATTATTACATAATATTTTTCAATACTAAAAATGAAAAAACAGAATTTCCAAATAGCTTCCAATTGGTTGAGATAGATGCACAAAGATGTGGAAACTCATCCAGGACGAACACTTTCTGGTACTAAACTACTGCTAGTGTTTTACGTTAAAATTTAGTAACAGTGTCTCTCGGACCACCCCTATACTTTGTGCCCACATATGGCCAAATTATGCTTTCCAATGGCAGATGGCTTGCTAGCTTAAATTACCGAAGCATACTAAAAGTGAAGTAAAGGGTGTACTAAAAGTTTAGGTAAAGGGTACTGAAATTTTTTCCTGTAGATCACATAATAACACAACGCGGTACAATGACAGGTCTTTGAATACTGAACTCTCCCTCAAAAAGTCTCCAGGCATATTCCAGTGGCAACAGAGAAAAAACCAAAAGATGTAGCCAAAAAAATCAACAATGCCACTTCAGGGTATCGTGAACAGCTTAGCTTTTGGAGGAGTTACAGTAAACTAATTTGAGCAATGGCTGGCTTTGTACCTCAGAGAATCAGCCCACTAGTAGAATTGCTCCCAAAGACAAAGCTCTGTCCAGTAGGTAGGCACAAGTCCTTGGGTTTGGATTCACAATAGTGAAAACCATTTTGTTAAGTCCCACTTGCATATTGCAATAACCAATAATTTAGACTAGAGGGTACTGACAAATGCCTTTACCGTGTACCGGAAATTGTATAACTGCTCAGCTGATTGCATTGTTTTTTGGAGTGGAAAATCATTTATAGACAGAATGTATTGTGGGCTACACTTCTGCTTAACAAGCTTAGCTGCCAGCTAAGTTGGTATATTGCATAGGCTGCACACAGTGAGCAAACAACGTGCTCATGCTATACTGTCACAACTGATAGAGAAATCATTCTTCCTTGTATTGCCTCCTGAAAGCTCAGAAATTCAACAGGATGCTGGATTGGCAAGTTGGATTCTATTGTTGTGAAAAAAAAAAAAAAAGTTTTTGGAGCGTGTGGGGTTTAGTTTCCAGCGCACTAATCCACTTTGCTATAATTCTTTGCACCCCTGACAGACTCCACATGGCCATGTAGAGATGTCCAGTGACCCACCCATCCACATTATTTTGTCCACATGAAAATACCACAGTAGTTCTGACCCACACATTTTTTCTCCCTTCCTCTCTCTCCCTCTCTTTTTTTTTTTTTTTCAATTTTTAATTTTGTTTATCTATCCATTCGGATAGTTATCTAATTTTTATTTTTTTTCCCAGGGTCCAAAAGTCTCTCTCTCTTTTTTTTCCCAGGGTCCAAAAGTCTCTCTCTCTCTCTCTACCTGTCTCACACACACAAATGAATTTAGTAATGAATAAAGGCTGGCACCAGTTCTCATCCTTCTCAAGCTGATTTTCACATGGGGTTTGTCTTGCCACACATTTAGCCCTCCATATAAAACCCTCAGCCTCTAGCAGCTGCCATTTTTCCTAGGGGAGCCACAGGACAGGGCATTCTCTTGTTATGTGAGGAAACCCACCAAAAAAAAAAAAAAAGCTCCTCTTGGGCTGCAGAACTCATCTGCTATATCTCATCGCCACTCCCTAGGAAGTGGGGGCTAGTTAGCAACTGCTGAGGTTGCTGGGTCCCTCCCCTTTTTCGTTTTCTTACCTTTTGGCTTTGGCACAGGATATTGTCTGCCTCATTCTGTGAAACCCAGAAAACAAATTATCTTTACTGCTCCTGTATAGAGAAAAAAAAAATGATGAGAGATTTTTGGTTGGCTTCTTCTTATCTTGTTCCTTCATTCTCTTCTGCTACCTTGGAAGAATTTCTCTGAAACCCAGAAGGAGAGACAGCCAAAAGGAACTGTTATCTAAGTTCTTGGTGCAGAGAATTCTATAGGTACAATGTACGTGACCTTTTATTTGTAATCAGCAAGGAAAGCTGTAAAATTTGGCAGAAGCAAATGCCTGGTGAATATCCAAAAGATACAATCTTTTAAATCCATTGAAATTCCGAAACCTGCCAAGTTGCGAGCTAGAGGCTCTCTCTTCTTTCTGTTCAGGTTATTTGAAAACAGGAGGAGATGTCTGCAAAATTCATATATAACATATCGGATGAAACTCCAGATCTGCAGAAGCAAATTGGATGTATGAATGGAATCTTCCAACTCTTTGACCGCCACCATTTTCTAGGTGGTGGCCGTCGTATCATTGGCCAAAACCACAAAAGGCTCCCATCAGGTACATCGTCTCTATTGAATTCGAACTATTTATGAACTGAATTGTCATTCTTCGCCGGTCACGTTATGATGTTAGAAATATAATGGTTCTCACTTCTCAGATAGTTTATTATCATTATTTTTTTTTTTTTGCAATTTCTATTTTCAACGTTTGTTTATAAACTACATGAAAGGAAATGTAGGACTCCACTGCAGGACCTGCACACATCTTACAAAATTTATAGCTAAATAAATAAATCTGCAGAATCTTATAACTGAGATATCATCGAAGATTCACCGGATTTGCACCATCCGCTATGAACTATTTGCAGTAATTCCAGGCAGACATCATGTCTCGTAATGACTTTGTTTGAATTATTGATTTGTGTCCTATTTACTGGTATGTGTCCTATTTAGCATCATCAGCTGACATTTTAGCTCTATTGTAGGTCAAAATGGCAGGCGTGGAATAGAGCCCAAAAGGGAACTACAAAACACAGTAAGCTTTCAGAACTTAAACTGATATTCCTGTTTGATGGTACTAGACAAATTTGTTGAAGCAAACATACTCACAACTGCAGGAAAAATATCAGAAGGCCGTCAAAGAGAAACATAGACACTCCACTGAATCTTCAAGAACCTCTTTTTCATCGTCCTCTTGTTCATCTAGCCTCTCATCTTTGGAATGCAATAGATCATTGCAGATGGAACCACCTGTATTTGGTCGAACAATCGTTCCCGAGACTCGCGCTTGGGGTACGACCATTAGCCAGCCAAGTGCTTCCTTGCAGTCGTGCCAGCAATCTGTCAATCTCCTGGATGTTGTCAAGGATTCCATATACAGAGAAACTCGTGGCATATCAGTTAAAACTGTGAGCAAAGGAAAAGCTGGGGGCCAAACCTTGAAGTACATTGATTCACCCAGACCTTTGCAGGACTCCAAATCTGAGAATGCCAGATTTTCATGTGGGAAGGAATCGTTTCAACCTCTTCGTAAGTTTCAAGAAGGATCTTGCAAACCTGGACAAGTAAACCACGGCTCTATAAATTCTACATTAAAAGACACTCGACGATTCTCTTGTGATGGAAAAGAATCAAGCGACACACTAAAATCTACCGTAAAGCTTAAAGAACTCCCAAGGCTATCACTGGACAGCAGAGCAGCCTTCATGAGGCGTTCCACTGTAGAAATCAAACCAAATAAAGTTTTGAGTAGTTTGGACAAAAAGAACACAAACGATGTCCTAAATCAACAAGAAGAAGCAGGATGCCAGAGAGGACCATCAAGTGTTGTGGCCAGATTGATGGGATTGGAGACAGTCCCACAACCCACTTCAACCAATGATTCCTTCTCTATATCATCAAGAACTCTTGAGTACAAGCGAGATTTAAATTCTTGCTCGCCAAGAACACCCTGCAAGGAACCAATGTCTCCCCGGCT
Source organism: Carallia pectinifolia (assembly GCA_037832335.1). Lineage (NCBI taxonomy): Eukaryota > Viridiplantae > Streptophyta > Magnoliopsida > Malpighiales > Rhizophoraceae > Carallia > Carallia pectinifolia. The sequence continues at coordinate 20,559,375 of CM075443.1, forward strand.
GAGAAATGCTGATGCAGACAAGAAGCCTCTGTCGAGTTTAAAGTTCCCAATAGAACCAGCTCCCCGGAAGCAGGCAGATGGAAGCAGAGCAGGTTTGAAGAGTCGGGTAAATCTGACAAGATCCCCGAAGTCCTCTCTTTCTGTTTACGGTGAGATGGAGAAAAGGGTGGCACAGCTGGAGTTCAAAAAGCCTGGAAAAGATCTGAGAGCTCTCAAACAAATACTTCAAACAATGCAGAAGACTAAAGAAGAGTTACAGACAAGGGATAAAGCTTCAAATCTTTCAAGTCAGAGAAGCAGTAACAACATTCAGAATCAGAGCTCAAAGTCAAGAATTGAGCGCGACCTACAGGATAGCTGTGCAAGTTCCATCACAACCAAGGGTGCTAGTTCACCAAAGAGATCTCATTCCCCAATTGTGATCATGAAACCAACAAAGTTAATCGAAAAGCCCAGCCATGTTACATCTAACCCAATTAAGAATCTTTCCACTCTCTCCAGACATACTGCTAAGGATCTGAGTCCAAGAACCACTTATCTTAGGGAGCGTTCCAGTCAACTTCTTCAACCTAATGCTAAGAACACCGGTGCCAAATTGATTAGATTGACACAAACTACAAACAACACACAGTTCCTTACCAAAGAGAGCAACAACATGAGTAAGGCAATGGATTCCCTGAGGCAGCAACACAAGAAGCTTGGGTTGGAGAAGCAACCTCGTCCTGTGACACCATCATCAGACTCATACAGGACAAGAAGGCAGCCTGCTAGACAGCCAACAGAATCAGGTTCTTCGCGCAGAAAACCCAAATCTAAGCTAAGTGACGATGAATATAGTGACATCAGCAGTGATGTGAGAGATTCCAGTCACCAAGGGGATTCAATTTCTCTAATATCAGACAGCAACATTAGCTCTGGCTCACAGAATGACGAAGAGGTTTCAAGCACGGATAAATCAAATAAGATCTGTGGCACCTCCATACAGCAATCTTGCAGGACACAGAAAGTATATCTTCTTCTTTTAGTCTATCTGCCCAAAATTTTCATTCATATACTGAGACTGATCCGTTTCTCTTTCATCAGAATCCGGTATCACGGTCACACAAAGCCAGACAATTTGCAAAACCGGCAATGCCTTCCGCAGAACAGCCAAGTCCAGTGTCTGTTCTTGACGCAACATTCTGCAGTGATGAATTGCCATCTCCCATTAAGAAGATATCAGTTGGCTTTAAAGGTATTTCTACAACAACAACAAATCTTCAATCCCAAATTTAATTGGAGTCGGATATATAAATCCTAAGCATTTGTGGACATATACAATAGCAGATAATGAAAACTCCCACAAATCATTAAAAGGAAGGCAAGATGAGAAAAAGGGCTGATCATTATGCCACATACTTTCAGTGTTTTGGTTTTTTTAATAAGAGATGTTTCAATGCTTAATGCTTGCTCAATTTTCTTTCTGCAGATGATGAGGCAGTGAATTCCAGTGAGACGCAATGGAATAATGCGGAAGCAAATCCCTCATTCAGCAGCTCAAACTCCACCCTCAACTCCCTGCATGATCACCATAGCATGGAGAACATGAAGTTCTTAATTCAGAATCTAAAGCAGATATTATCTGCTCATGAGGAACCTAACTGCGGTGTAATTGCGGGTTTCTACAAGAACAGCAATCCGGACCACAGATACATTTTAGAAATTCTTTTAGCATCAGGTCTCCTGGAAGATTTTGAAACTCATTGTATAACCATTAACCTCCATCCAAGTAGCTACCCAATCAACCCCAACTCGTTCCTTGCCCTGGAACACGCCAAGGCAAGCACCAGGCATATCAATGAAGCTCTCACTGATCAACAGGTGTCCGAACCTCAAGTTAAAATTCAAAGAAAACTGGTGTTCGATGTCACGAATGAAATTCTCAACCATAAATTACAATTGGAGAGTTCACCAAAGAAGTGGCCCTCGCCATATTTGCTGGCAAGGCAAGCATCAAAAGGACATCAGCTTCTGCAAGAATTGTGCTCAGAAGTAGATAAATTGCAAAGCATTAAGACAAGCCACAATTTGGATGAAGAGGGTGACAGTTTGAGAAGCATTTTATGGGCAGATTTGATGCATCAATCGACACAGTGGACAGCATGCCATAGCGAAATTCCTGGGCTGGTTTTAGATGTTGAGCGCTTGATCTTTAAAGACTTGATAAATGAAGTTGTGACCACTGTGACAATTTCTCTACGAGGGCAGCAAGCCAGGCATTCCAGGCAACTCTTTTCCGAGTAGGATTCCTATTATCTGTTCAGATAAGATAGAATTCTCAACTCCCCACTCTTATTTTTTTTTTTGCTCGTTTTCCTTTGATTTACGCCATGATGTAAAGCTATATAATAAAATCACATAAATGTTAATTACAATCAAAGTACCCTTATGCTTTTGGAATTGCCCAGCTTATGATACTATTACTTTTTTCTCCGGTGTTAGACCCGATGTCAAGAAACTACAGTGGCTCCCATTAACTCCATTTAAATTTTGGAAAAAGTTACATTAGCTACCAAAATTTGTTCCGAACGTAACTTTTTATATTTGATGTGTAATCAATTAGATTTTATGTAAAAAAAAATGATAGTAATTTTTTTTCTTCGTTTTAGTTGTATTTAAAATCTAAATGATTATAAACTAAAAACAACAATTACGTTCAAACACTATTTTAGACAATTTTTTATTTAAAATGCAATGGAGCTCTTAAATTTCTATTGAATCCCTTATGGAAGAGCACTTCTAACACTGTTTCTTTTATGCGTAAAGTTCACCAATAAAAAAAATCGAATTTTTTCCATTCGGACTAACCGTTGTTGGTAGCTTATGATCTATTATTGCAATTTGCAACATGGGTAAGTTAGTTCTTTCCTCGCGCAGATGATGAACAAATCACCGACCAATCGCTCACATCTCGATCACCCAATGTGACATAATCAAAGATGAACAGCAAAAAAAATAAAAATTAAAATCAAGATTCACGCTAAAGCAAACACCGAATGCCAACTCTAGTAACCCAACGCGCAGGAAAGTCAAAGTTCAAAATTTTCCTTTCATTTTCTGCCAATTTATCGGGGAAAAGAAAAGATTCGAAAAAAGCAGCACCAATAACGAAAAAGGCCATCTAGGGTCTTCAAATAGGGAAGATAATTTCACGGCGCTTGTCGATTTTGTGGACCAGTTACCACTCACTTTTTGACAGCTGTCAAAATGTCAGAAAAGATGTCGTTGGCCGGTCACAAATCTGTCGTAAATGTAGCTCACAAATCACAATCTTTATAAAGATATTTTGAATATACAGTAATTATTACGAGACACAAATTATATATTTTATTCAGTTTTATAGAGAGATACAATAAATAATTTAAAAACATGGTAAAAGGTGTAACAAAAGTGAACTGGAATAACTAACTTTTTAATTAAAAATTTTTGAGATTTTTTTTGTTTGACACTTAAAGTTTTTAAGTTTTTTATTTAAAATCTAATTTTTTATTTTTTATTCTATTTAAATTTTTTTACAATAAAATTGTTAATTTTTCCGTTAATTTTAATTATGTTTCTGTTATATCTAACAGAAAAGTTAACGGTAAATCATACAAAAGAACTTTAATAGAAAAAAAATAAAAATTTAGATCTCAAATAAAAAAAATTATAAAAATTTAGATTTAAAAAATTAGTTATCTCAAAGTTAATCCAAGTGATCAAAATCCCAAATTCAAAATTCGAATGGATTCGCTTAGAACTTTCAATTTTTTTACTTAAATCAGGTGAACTAAAAACAATAGAATCAAATTTAAATGAGAGAATATATGAAAATTATAAAATCCCTTAATATGTAGCTCCATAAATTTAGTGAATTACTGAAAGCTTTCTTTTTTTTAAGAAAAGAAAATGTTTTGCTGCTTATTCATGGTATATTCATCAATTAGTTTAACAAGGTAGTTAACTTCTTTTTGTATTAGAAGCTACGAAACTAAGATTCAAATTCGTTCCTAAGTGTTTTAGGAGATGATCTTGAAGGACGATCTTTAGTATTATTCGATTAAAAGCTGATTAGTGCAATGTAGTCAATTTATATAAACTCTTTTATTTATTTATCTTTGTTTTCTTAAATATGGATTCTACCAGAAGCTCAAAAAAAAAAAAAAAAAGGATTCTACCAGAATATGGGATTCGAATTTGAATTCGAAGGGCTAGAGCCGATAAGATGGTAATCAAACCAAAAGGCCCTGATGGTTGATGGGCCAAACCATTTTTCTTTTTTTTGGTCCAAAGGGAGGCTTTGGAGCTTAGATACATACAGAGCCCTATTACGTGTATAAGAAAAATAAGATACAGAATAGATTGAAAATTTTTTTCTGCAATCAAATACTTTTTTTATGTAACAAGACGATGAATTTTTATAATAAAAAAATAAGTAAAAAATATTTTTAAATTTTATTATAATAATTTAATATTTTATTACACAAATAAATTAATTAATTAAAAAAAAAATTCCTATAAGTTTCACGCCTCTCTCTCTCTCTCTCTCTCTCTCTCTCTCTCTCTCTCTCTCTCTCTCTCTCTCTCTCTCTCTCTCTCTCTCTCTCTCTCTCTCTCTCTACTTATTCCCATACATTAATTAAGCATCACAGCACGAGGCCAGCTGACCCTGTTGACATCTTGCCGCAACAAAGACTTGGCTGGCAACAGTGCCTCATGAAACACTTGGAGTTCCAATGGTTTAGTAAGAGCCAGCTTCGCTATTGAATCAGCCACTCTGTTGGCTTCCGTGTGCACGTGGGTGAGGGTGACCTCCCAATCCATTGCGACGAGCTCCCTACAACCATCAACTAAATTGACATATAGATGGGTCTCAGCAACACCCTCTTTAACACATTTCGACGCCTGCTGGGAGTCTACCTCGAGACAAATCCTCCGAAAGCCAAAACTCCAAGCGAGGTCGAGACCCGCGTATATCCCCCGCTACTCAGCAAGAAAAGCTGTGCGCATGCCAATATGGTGGGCAAACCCCATGAGCCATTTCCCATTAGCATCTCTAAAGACCCCGCTTGCCGCAGCTTTGCCTGGGTTTCCACAAGAAGCCCCCGCCGTATTTATCTTAATCCAATCACCAACCGGTATAGTCCAGCCCAGTATTGTCCAAGACCGAGTCGGAGCCATGGAATACATGTAGCCTTTCTACTGATGGGCCAAACCATTGGTGGCCGTGCAATGACATCTGATCCAAAACTCCACCACCCTAAGAGCTATTTAGGCACAGACTCATCCCTAACTAGAGGCCGAAGTTCTTGATTGGCTTTTTCTTGATACGAGCTCGAAAACCCGCAATGAACAATCGCTCTCTCATCGTGTCTAGTGTGTGATTGGAAACTAAAACTTGAATTCATGAAAAATCTTATACTTTTTTTTGAAATAAATCTCCACTTGAAGTAATAGTTTAAAAATAATTTAGTGTATTTTTTTCTTTGTTGACTTAGATTCGAGTCTCTTCACTAGTGTTGTTGCAATTAAATGGATCGTTCCAATTAAATGAGATTTATGTTAAAAACGCAGTGTTGACTTTTAGACCCGTTAATATCGTAGTTGAGTATAGGGGAAGACTACTCGGATCCCATCAATACTCAGGTAATAGATCTACACCTATGGAATAGTTAAATGAGTTATTCAAATTGAGTTATTCTGATTTCGACTCACATATGTGATAAACGATATATTATGATGCACTTTTTTTTTTGTTCAAAAAAAAATGGTGAAAATTTTGTTTTATATATTATAAAATTTTTTAATATTTATTTTTTGGTAGATAGTATAGTCTCATTTAGTAGGTTTAAATGTCTGTAAATTTGATTCGTTTGATTTTTTCTTTTCGTCCAATTTCTTGGGTACATATGTTAAATGGGGGTAACATTTTGGAAGTAACATAGCAAATTTAGTTTGGCACATGGCTTTATTACGAGATTAAATCTCCCTTAAACTTTTTTCTTAAGGAATGAGGCACATGTTGAAGGCTTGTTCATTCCTCGTACATGACATCAAATTATCATTAAGAAAAAAAAAGACGGATAACCTTAATTGCTTTTCAATGATACATACTTCGACTATCTTAATATTGGCTATCTTTATTAAAGTTATGGAGTATCTGAGTGCTATCGATCTCATCTTAATTGCTTTTTAATAATAGATAGCATGAGGCTATCCGCATGTTAATTTATCTACTTGATCTATAAAGAATGTACAAACTAATTAACCTTTTATTTTCCTTTTTAAAATATGTTCTCAACCAGAAGAAAGGAAGACTGGCCTTTTTTTGGGCGTGATTAATTTTCTGATGACTTTTCTTTTGCTTGATTAATTAGTTTTTAAAAACTGGTCTGAATTAAGAAGAGAGAGATTGATTGGTGATAGTTGGCAACAATTTTAAGTACATCATAAATTATAGATTCGCTCGTCAAACAATATCAGAAATACTTGCTAGAAATAAGACTACAATAATCAAGAAAACAACACTAATCCTGTGCTTCTAAAACAACTGGTTAAGTTGAGATATTCTTTTAATATTTTTTAATTCTATGTTCAAATGCTAGTGAATAAAGAGTTAAGAAAATGGTTTCTGGACTAAATGTCCTCAACATATATAAATGAATAAAGACCCAATACAATGGTTTCTAGACACAATGTTCTCAACATATATAAAGATAATTACTATGGATAGTCACTTTTTATTTATAATCACCAACAAAAAATTAATATATAATTTTTTAATGATAAATTTGTAATATATTAACTTTTAATTTTTTATAACTAATCAACACGTACCACATCTGATAATTATAAAAGAAAAAGTAAAAAATTACTCTCGATAGCAAAATTTCATATAAAGATTGCATAAAACAGTTAATTTTTATCTTCTCTTTTATAATCACAAACCAAAGAAAAATAACAAACACATCAATGAATACCAATATGTACATAAGTATATCCATGCAACTAAACACACAAGAATTAAACATGGGACTTGTAATTCAAGAACCTATTCATTTTGCACTTACTTTTCTATGTGATCTTTTTTTTAAGGACCACAGTTTTTTTTTTTTTCATTAGATGCAACTTTCTGGGGCTCCTTTGGTCAGTTAAAGCTGCTCTATTTCTTCCATTTTCTTGTTGGATCTTGTGCAAAGCCAACAGTAATTACGGTCTATTACTTCCATGCTACCATGTAGTTCTTATTTATCTATCTCTAGCGTTTCAGTTTCTAAGTGTATGACAGCAAGATTGTTGAGCATGCCAAGCCAAATGCCTGCTGAGAGAGAAGAAGAGTAAAGATAAAGAGTTCTATTACATGGCCAAAATTGTTCAGATAATATTTAAATTGTAATAATTAATATATTTTGTGTAATGAATATCCATATTCCATTAGATAAAGCATTGCACTGTTCAAACAAAAATGAGTCAGCTAATTAAGGTGAAACCCCAAAATTAATTTTCTAGCAAATTCTAACATTGACGTGGCTGGCCTAGGCGATCAAATAGAAGTTGCAAATAATTTTTTTGAATTCTATTTTTTCCTGATTGGCAATTCAAAGTTGAGTGTTCAGATGAAACGTCAAACATGACAATTAATGTAGTTATTTCTAGTGAAATGACCACGCAAAATAACTATCTGCACAATAATTCGAAAATAAGAAGAAAAGAGAGAGAACTGAAAATATGCATTAACAATAGTCTGTTTGTCTCACAATCATCGATCACAACAACAAACTGTCCGAGAAAGCAAAATTAAGTAGTTAAACATGATATTAGACATATAAATGCCACAATGTATGCAACTAATTTCTGCAACAAAATTTACATAATAAATATGTATAATAGATTAAAATTAAGAGCATAAATTCTCACATAAACAAAATACAAAGACTTTGTGTAATTTATTATAATGCCGATGAGTGTCACACTTCTTTGTCTCTGCACCTCAACATATTATTTAATTCAAGTTTTTCGTATTAGTCGGACCTAGCACCTGTCAAAAGATATATAAAAGTATGAAATCTCACATTGATAAAATAAGAAGATCTCATCACACTACTTATAATGTGAAGGGCACCTTGTTTTCTTGTTGATAGTCCTTGTATTGGTCCTTATCTTGCTGACCACTTTGCTCACTACTGTGAGCTTGGAGCCTAGAGGTCACGCTGAAACGGAGAGGTCTAACCGATTGGCTTAGCGGGAATGTACTTGGGCTTGGAGTGAGGGTATTTAACAAGAAGTTTTGAGTATTTGAATTCAACATTTGAAATTGGTTAATTTGTCTCGGATCAATCTCCGATGAAGTTGTAACAGGTGAAGGGAAATACGATTGTGGTGCTCCAGGTGGGTACACTAAAACTTGAGAGCCCGACGATAGGGATAGGGAGGATTGCAATGGCACAAAGTTCAGGTTGTGGAGGCCTTCCAGTTGTGTTGTAAATCCATGGCTTCCCAATTGAACATTCGGATGCTCTAAATTGAAGAAGGAACCATAAGGGATGGCATTGTTCGCCAAACCCGGTGAAGAGGATGGATTAACTCTTGATAAGAAACTGCTAGATGAATGTTCACCATGCCCTTGATTTCTTCCATTTTTACTCTCTTCGTTTCCTCTTGTCCAATTCTCTTTCTCATCGACCGAGTCCTTCATAACTTCTTTCGATTTCATACTCAGAAGGGCATCCAAATTCAAAAAATTTGGTCTTGGCAATTCACTTGCATCCTGCCAATTGGTGTTGTTGTTCATCTTAAACCCTTCTTCATTTGGTTGCAAAGCGCCCACATCAAGAGAAGAACTTACCATTAGATGATTCAAGCCAAAATTTAGTGGTTGCGTTGAAAGTGGAGGCAGTCCATCAATTTCATGCTTAGCTGCATTAAGCAACCAGTCAACGACCTTGCTAGGCTGATTTAGTCCAAGCCTGTCTTGAAGATCATACAATTGAATTGCGGTTGGCACTGAAAGCCTAACTCTTCTGTCTCTCAGCCCCCTTATGGTGCACACTTTGCTATGCCTGTCTTTACCTCCAAAAGCACGCGACACGCGCACAATTCTTGGATCCTTTGATCTCAGCCATGGCGTTGAGCTAGATGAAGCTTTAGCAATTTTTCCGTCACTTGCATGATTATCCTCTTTCGTTGGAGTATGATCCACTTCTTTTGGACTGGTAATCATCTTATGCTTCTCATCATTGGTGCATAGATAATTAGACCAAAGAGCACAGGCAATTCGTAATAACTTCCAAATAGATGTGCTTGCCTAACTAGAGCATCTTTGTGTAATAGTTGCTTATTTCCTTCAGACCAAAGACATGAAACAAGAAAATTAAAAGAAAACAATTAGATAGGCTTCTAACCAGTTGAACAAAATAAAGTTAGAAGACCTAGTGAAACCCCAGTTTCCCTATGGCAAAGACAAGGTAAACAGAAGGAGACAGAGAAACACCCCATAAATATATCTATATATATATATATATATGCACTGGCCAGGTTGCAGGAAATTTTGAGAACAATAATCAATTAACTAAGCATCGTTAAGTTTCCTTTGGGGTAGTTTTCATAGAAGCAAATCGACGATACACAGCTTCTGTTAAGAAGGGAAAACGTAAATTGATTTGTCCTGAAGGTGAGTATTTAGAAGTGGGTTTTGGGAAACTCACATATTAGTAAGTGATCTTGCAATGATACAGTAGAATTCTACCCTTTTATGGGAAGCTTTAAAAACAAAGCTAGCCGAGTTCTGATTATGCATGTAAGATTTTTTGGTCAATTGAACTTACAATGGTATGTAGACGCAGCACAACCTTCATTGATGCTTTCAAAATTTTGCACTGAGTTCAACCAAAGCTGCTGAGCATGAGTTTGAAGGTTGAATTTGCTTTAATTGCAAAGAATCAATCTATTGAGGAAGTTGAGCTATTTGAGAAAGGAAGATGCGGGAATTGGACCGACCATGATCCAAGGAAGACTTGAAAATAAAGCAATGGCAGTTGTGCAGCCACGTGGCGCCTTTTGCCATCCACTGAATGAATGTGCTAGTCTGTATCTTTATCATTTTCCTCCTCACGCATGTTGAGCAATCATTTTCCCAATTAATGATTTCATGGACTAAGTTTCCTATATTAAGTTGAAATTTTGGGGTGTGCCAATTCTACTGAGAGTTAAGACTACAAAATAGACATGCAGCGGGCCAAATTTTGCTTACACGAGCTAAGGACAAACAAATTGATTGGGGGACCATTCTCCTCATTTCGAAAAGCGGCTGGTCATGCTTTATCGACACCTACAAAAATTTTGTTCTTGTTCTTTGTCACATGGCTTGATGATATGCATGCCCAGTTACCACTAAAGATGTTAAGGATGATCACAGAAACTGATCGAAAAGAGCCTTCTACACTAATCTTAGTTTTCAGCCCTCGTGAGTCTAGTTTCACTTTCATCATCCCTCAACTTTGATCATTTGTGAGATTGAATTTTCATGATTTTAGCACTAATTAATATCATCTTGGGCAGTGACAAAGGAAAAAAAAGCCTTTGCACAATGACAAGTTTACTCTATTATGACGTGATGTCGCAAGTTTCGACACAAGAACATTTTTTTTAGTTCAACAATTCAAACTCTTCACTAAATTATGTTGGATAGTGAGAATTTTTCGGGGAGTGGATTTGAAAGAAAAGAAGGAAAAATTTTAGTTAGATAAGTTAGATTTCTGGGGTTTGTAAAGTTGTGGCTATAAGGAGCATTGTCAGCTTGATGCGTGTATTGATAGGTACTTAAGAATAATGATACTGAGAAGCTACCATATAGGTGAGGGACCAACATATAAAACATCCACTGAGAAATTGGACCACACAAAAACTTTTTCTGCAGAAAGATTTGCACGGAGCTAAGCAATAAGTTGAAATGTATTGAAACCTAACAGGCTGACATTACATTAGAGAATTTTCTTTCGCCGGAAAATGAAAGTCATAAGCCGAATTCAGGGAAAACAGAAACGTATGCGAGTTTATCTCTACATCTTTGATTAAGATATCAGACAGATGTTTGTTCAATCACAAGGAATTAGAAATTTTGGGGAAGGAGTGGATCCCAGCAGCCGCTGAAACCCTAGTACTTGCTTGTAATTCTAGCTGTATATACATACTTTTCCTTGAAGAATAAGTGTGGACGGCGGCATTTTGGCTTAGTAGTAATATCTTCGTCAGATCTTAAAGTCTAAGTTTTAGACAAAACTTTTCACTACATAGACACAAAAATTAAATAAAAAATGATAATATAAATTTATTATTTAAATCTGAACTGTTAATAACACTAGATTGAACACACTATTCTAAGATTCAAAATTTTTACAGATTCTCTATATCACGCAGGATCTTTTAAAAGTGACACTTGGGCCAAAAGATCGATATGACCCCGAAATTTTTTGTGGGAACAATACATGAAATGTTTGGTGATGCAATTAATTACACTGAAGGATTATTGAGAGATTTATAAAAACATTGAATTGAGCTTCCTTTCAGTAGGAGTGGGCTTAACTCTCTCTAATTCTTTCCTTAAAAGTAAAAACTTAATTAATATCACAAAGCACAGAAATGTCCCTCTAAATTAGTTTTTATGTGATGGATCTTTGATATGTTATAAGTAGCAGCTTTTAGCTCTTTTCTTCACATTTTCTCCAATTCTATCAGTTGCTTTAATTTAATCTTCCTTTTACCAATTAGCAATTATAAAAGGTGAAAAAGGAGCAAATTAAGCCTTAAAAGAATTACTAGTTACTATAGTACAATGGTTTTGAGAGTAGCAATAGATATGATACGGGTAAACATACAATCTTCTTTTATATTTCTCTAGAACATATACGGAGAGAGAGAAGAGAGAAGGGGGGGGGGGGTGGTTCGGTACTGGCCATAGGTTTGCAGGGCGAAAGAGATGGATGAGAATGCTTTTAGGGTTTTGCTCTCTTTTTGCCGATCTTTTTTTCCTTTTAAACAAGTAGAGTTGGCTGTTGGGCATCTCGAGATGAATGATAGAAAAGGTTTCTAGCAAAGTTCTGATAGATTGAGAGGCTGATCCAAAGTACCATTAATTATTAATATAGCCAAAAAATGGTCCCCAGATTTGCAGACAACTAGTTGGTCGACACTGCTAAATCTAACTGATGTATAAACTCATTCGAGTCATCTACTCGTAAGTCTAGATATAGTATAATGACTTGATGAGTTATGAGCAAGATGATAGCTCGTATGTTATATAGCTGGTATCTAACGAGTCTTTTAACGGATTGAAAAAACAAAAAACAGTGACATGGTATATCAACCACAGTAACTTACCTTTCTAGATTTCCACATGCCATGGAAATGCGTACCGCCGAATATGATAGTTTAATATAAGAATTTTCATAAGTAAAATATTAATCAGTAACATTTAAATAATAAATAATAATAATAAAGTAATATTAGTCGTTAAAAATATTTTTAAATAAATTACGTAACTAATTTGTTACTATCTCAGATTAAGCTGTCTAGCGAAATTCTTCTCTTAATATTGTATTTAGAAATACTAAATAGTAACATTTAAATAACAACAAAATAATAATAATCGTTAGATGATTGAAATTAAAAAATATATATATATAAACTGTCAGATATCATTTGATAAATTATGTTATTATTTTATTATTACGTAAAATTAAGTTTCATAATGAAACTCTAATCTGTTTGTGTATTTATATTAGAACAAGGATAAATATGTGCCAGGTAGTTACCAAATTTCTTGTCCAGTTTTCACCCATTTATTTCAAAAGAATTTGGAAGACAATGGTAATTCTCAATTATATGAAACGAAAATGATAACGTATTTTTTTTCAAGAAACAATATTTTTTCTCTGTATATATACGTTGCCTTCAAGGGCTCTATTCAAATTATCCGCCACAGCCTTTTTTTATTTTTTTATGTAAAAAAAAAAAAAAAGGAAAAACAGAGGTCGTGGAGATGCAAGAAAAGAAAATTGCACCAATTTATACTGAAATTAAACTTCAATTGGGGCTAATTCTGAATAACTCCATATATCTTAAGCTCAGAGGAAAAAGAAAGGCACAAGAATTTGAATAAAACCATTAATAATGTGATATTAATGTTAATATATGATCTATTACTCAAAAAAAAGTCTCCAATGGTAACTGTGTAAAGTATTTCTCAAATAAAAAACTATGTGAAGTAGACATGACTGATGACCCAAATACACATGCAAAAGAAGACAGAGATCAAAACAGAAAGAAAATTTACAATTTTGATTTTCTTTTGTGTTTCAATTTCATGTGACACATATAGGATGTGTAATTTCATTGTCTCTGCCATCCCTTGCATTATTCAATATGTCTGTACAGACATTTATATACAGCTAGGGAACAGATTTCGGACCTGTTATTGTTTCTAGTGTTTCCCTCTTTGCTTTGTCATTGGGCAAACAGCAGATATGACTGCTTCACTGTAAAAGCAGCAATCCCAAGAAGTTCAGAGATTTTCCATAAAAGCGTTCCGTTGTATGTTAACTGAAGAAAAAACACAAGAGAAGTGCGTATTACGCTTGTTAATTTCTTTTATTTAGTTTAATATATATTTCATAATTCAATAGTCTATATTACTGTAAATTCAACATATATTGAGAAAATAACCTAATCTAGATGAAAATATGAATAAAAACATCGAAACATAAGGGCTTCCACAGGGGTGTTTACTCAGTAAGATTTCTCTCAAAACAATCTCTCTCTCTCTCAGCCCACAATGTAGGCGAAGTTACAAGGATAATAGATGTTGATAGTGATCTACAGTTGGCTGTAGCTCTGGGGTCCCCATTCACCAATCCTACTAAAACCTCCACAAATTTGTACATCCGGGACTGCAAGCACTCAGATGGTTTAACCTCATTCATGAAAAACACAAAAGTCAATTAGTTGCTAAATTTTTCTTTGTCTGCTATTGTACTAGTTTGTGCATATACTTTTTCATTTTTTTAGCAACAAGAATTACGCATGCTATGTTTGAAACTATCCATTGGGCATTAATAAGACCCTTGATCGTTTCAGTGCTTTGTTAGCAATGTTCTGGACTGAATCTGGTGGTGGAGAAACTAATTGAAACATTTGAAAAAAAAAAAAAAAAAACATACAACTAATTGACCCACTGTCGAGTGGTACTCGGCGTCATTTCATATAGTAGCATGTAAAAATGAATTCCATTTCCTAAAAAAATAATAATAATAATAAAGGAAAAGGCATACACGAAGTGTAATGCATGTACGTGACTGGCTGCTAAAGTAACCAAGAAAATTCAGAAAAGAAAAGGAAAAGGCTTTGAGCGTGTTGTGAGTTGTTGGACGGTACAATAATTCAATGTTGTGCCTTATTCAGCTACAAATGCCCAAAAAGAGCACACCATATGAGGCAAAAACACATCTGTCAAAGCGCCAATCTGATTAGTTCTAATCAACAAAGATAACACTTTGGCCGAAAATTAAATAAGTGTTTCCATATATTCTGTAACTAAAAGCTTTACTACTCACAACATTATGTACTAATACTATCAGCCACTTGTTGAGCTTGATTTCACTGCTTTATGATAGGCTTTCAAGTTTCCTGGTCTATCTTGAAGAGTAGACAAACATGAAAAACTGGTCGGTTGCATAAATTTAAGCTCAATTTATGTGAGAGTTTGTGAGGATTGGGTTCGCTAGAAACAAAAATACTTTCCTCTCAATTTAATTGCCTGGCTATAAATTTGCATTTTTGCACGTTGGTTTAGAATAAGTCCATTCAATCACAATCTATATATTGGTGAGCATAGACCATCTAAACATCAAGTTATAAATTCTTAGGACCTACCAAAATGATACATTCCAAAGAAGGCATTTCACTTTCTTAAGCGTGCCATGTACCCCTCTTTTTCTTCCCTGTTTAATTTAGTCAAAAGCGGCCCATGAAACCAATTGGATGGTTGAATAATTCTCTCTCTCTATCTCTTTTTAATTATTTTAGGGCATTTAACTTAGAAAAAGACATGAGAGGTTGAGATTCAAACTCCAATTTTATCTTAACCTTTGGTCAGGTAACTACTCGGAAACTTACGAGCGGTTTGACTAATGCTAATGACAATAAAAGTTTATTAAAAATCAATAGATGGTGTTATAGTTGATGAACATGGCCGCAATGCAAAAGCAAAAGAAGGCTGTACATCACTTTTGAAAAACAAAATGAAATGAAATGTTTACGACAATTAAGAAGCGTGAACTTAGTTCACACACTACGTCTTCGTCTTTCTCTTGAATCAAACTATGAAGCAAGTGGGGGCCTGCAATAATCTAGTCGCTTTAACTACCCCAAGGATTTGTGCACATCGGAAAACAAAATTTTCCGTCAAAAGAAGCTTTGCAATCTAAGTGATCAATGAGGGAAAAAAAATTACAATATAATAGATATTCTATTGGGTCAAAAAAGTTTTTAAAAAAATTATAAATAAAGAAAAGGAGGACAAGTTCCTTACCATCCATAATCCAATTCAATTACAATCCCTAGATTGACCATGGATATTGGGCCGTTATTACTGTCGCCCAACCATAGTCAAGGTTTATTTCAGCCCAATCTGGGTCCAACCAGCGATCCAGCAGTAACAAAATATAATTTTTTATTTTGTTTTTTTTTTATTTTTTTAAAGAATATTTATTGAATTAAAATTGCTTAACATAGCCATTGCTTTTTTTTTTTTTTTTTAATAGTTGAATGGTACTCAAGGGTGGGGTATTCTAAATGCAAAAACCGATTATCCATGAGAATAAAAAAAAACATTTTTTGGCATAATTTGATGTTTATTTGAGTTAGGAACTCCACTATGTGATTAAAATACGTAATCTATTTAATTATATTTAATAATTTATTTTTTTAATTTAACCATTAAATGATTTATACTACTGTATATTCATATCTTCTCCCTAAAATTAAATCCCCAAAGATTTCTGTTAAGAGAAAAGCCAACAAAATAATATCCTTGTTAAAGCAAATAATAATTACCCCGCGGGAGTCCTCTTGAGCATTTATGGTGTGTTTGGTTTGAAAGAATTTGATGAGAAAAGAAAATGATTGAAAAATTTTAGTCAAAAAAATATTATTATCACTGTATTATTTTTTTACAATTTTTTTTTTTATAACTTTCTCATCAATCCAAATAATAAACTTTTACTTTTTTTTCATAAATTATTATTCATTTTTTTCTTATTATTTTTTTCTTATAATTTTCTTATCAATCCAAACTATTTTATTTTCACATAATTTTTTTTCACAACATTTTAACAATTTAAACACAGCATTAATGCACCAAATTAATACCAGCAAAAACTCCATTATGGGCATTTAATACTGTAGAGTGAGTGTAATTATTGACTTCTTGGGCACTTTTGTAAAGTTGCAAATGCCATTTAGAGAGAGCAATTAAGGCATTTCCCTTCTCAGGGAACAAAGGAGTCGCCACCACTCAAAAACATTGGCTTCTTCAGAACCCGAAGCATTCTACGGTTCAGCCGGGTCGACCCGGTTGGTTGCAGCGTTCTCAAGAAGACTTGCGGTGGGATAAACCATAGATCTAAATTTTTTAATTTTTTTTTATTTAAACTTTATATCTTTTAAGTTTTCTTTTTGAAGTATATATTTTTAATTTTTTGTTGTATTTCAATCCTTTAAAGGTCAAACTATTAGTCTTCCAGTTAGACCAAACGGAAAAAAAATTAAATACAAACATACATTTTCAACAATACAGAAATACGAGTTTGAATATATATATAATTTTTCCTTTAAGATTCAAATGAAAAACAAAAACGAATAAGGCCTAAAATAGAAAAAATAACAAAAAATTTAATCTTTGAAAAAGGTAGATACACCAATTAAACCATGTATGAAACTTCACAAATATACAAAATCAACCAACGTGCTTGAAACGTACAAAAGTTTGGTGGATTTAGATTCAATTTGAGGAGAGGCAAAGTCTGATGGATTTGTTTTAGGATGGACGGCGGATTTTTTTTTTTTGGCACTATTTGTTTGGTTTTTAAGACCATAAATAAGTATATATAATTTTTTTTGTTTATTTACTTATATTTAAATATATATTTTTATATTTTTTTAAAAAGTATTTTGATATTTAATCTTATATCCGTCAGTTTTAACAAAAAGTTAACAGTTTCATCACAAAAGACCTGAAATAGAAAAAAAAATAAAGGTATAAGTGTCAAATAAAAAACTTAAAATTTATAAGTCTCAAATTAAAAAAAAAATTAAAATATTTAGGTCTAAAAGATAGTTTATCCCGACTTGCGGTTCTCAAAGATTTCATTCACTATTTCCTTTTAAAAATTTTACCAATAATTTTTTTTTATTTTTTAACAGTAAAAAAAAGTGTATCGTCAATATATATATTATTGCACTTATGAACCGAAGTCGAGAGTTACCTGTTGACATTTTCATTTAATATTTCTCATAAGAAGAATCCCTTCTTAAGAACTGATGGACTCAAATGTGACTTATCTATAGATCACCTAGCATATCAAATTTGATTCTCACAACATGTCGTTACCAGATTCTTCAAGCTCATTTTGCGCAAAGACATCCAGCACATTTGTCAAAGGGATTGTGCAGCACAGGAATTCGAACTTAAGTCGACTACGTGGAACGCATGCCAGATCACTATCCAAACTACCACTTCGGGTGGTTTTTCTTAATTTTAGAATGTATCATTTACGTTCTTGTTATCAATCTTTTTCTCTTAATTAACCGTTAAATCTGACACATTACGACTTAGGCAATTTCACATCATTCACGTCAAACACCATATTAACAGGAAATCATAACATGAGACACAATACTTTTTGCATATATTTTTTGAATATTTTTATTTTTAAAAAGTCAAAAGACAAAAGTGAAAATTATTTTTTAAAACTTAAAAAAAAAACGGGGGGCTTAAACCCAACCCTCGATTTTTCAAGAATCGGACAAGAATTGGGAATCACAATCCTTCCGTCAAATAGGGCAAGAATCGAAAAGATAACATCATGGTTGTGAAAATCGGACTGGACCGGTTGGTCCGACCGGTTGAACCGGTGACCGGCCAGTAGTCCGGTCCGGTTTAAGACAAAAATTAAATGAAAAAAACTTTAAAAAAAAACGGGGGGCTTAAACCCAACCCTCGATTTTTCAAGAATCGGACAAGAATTGGGAATCACAATCCTTCCGTCAAATAGGGCAAGAATCGAAAAGATAACATCATGGTTGTGAAAACCGGACCGGACCGGTTGGTCCAACCGGTTGAACCGGTGACCGGCCAGTAGTCCGGTCCGGTTCAAGACAAAAATTAAATGAAACTTGGACCGGTCAAAACATGACCGGTCCAACCAGTCCGGTCCAACCGGACTAAGTAAACTATAAAATTTAAAAATTTTAATTTGATTCTAAAGTTTGTTTAAATTATAATTTGAACTCTAAGTTTATTAAAATTTTCAATTTACTCTTAAATTTATCAAAACTTTCAATTTAATCTTTAAAACTAAAAAAATTAATATTTAATTACTATATATATATAATTTTTTTTAAATTACTTTTATACATATATATATTATTAAATACCAGTTCAAATACTGGTTCGACCGGTTCAACCGATGGAACCTTAACTCACTAATGTTTCTAGTTCGATATCCGGTCCGATTCTGACAACCTTAAATAACATGCGGAAAAAGGAAACACCGAGGCTGGTTTGAGTGAATGGAAAGATTGCAAAGTTAAAGAACGCAGAGGAAATTGAAAGATCGAGGGTTTGATTTGAGCTTTTCCCCTTTTTTTTTCTCTTTTTAAGTATTAAAAAATAATATTCACTTTTTCTTTTAACATTTTAAATATAAAAATTTCTAAAAAAATATGTAAAAAAAATTATTGTGTATCATATCATAATATTCTGTTGACATTGTATTTGACATGGATGATGTAGCAATAACTGAATCGCTACATATCAAATTTAACAATTGACTAACAGAAAAATGTGAATAAGTTTGACGATAAAAATGTACAAGGTGGATTTAAAAAAAAATTATGACTAAAATTTCGAAAAAAAAAATTTATAAGTAAAATTTGTGTTTATGCCATCAATATAATTAACCAAATCGCGGTTTAGAGTTGCTAAAAGTCGAGGAATTTCGGCAAGCCTAGGCGGCTCTCTTTTGTAGGCCCACCTTGGAGTCCAAAAAGGTTGGGCTCAGTCCAAGCCAATTTTTTTACTATATTTCAACGCTTTAATTCTTCTCGTGAAGTAACCTCTCTGATTAACCAGTTATGGTGCTCTACAGGATACACGACAGTCAGTGTTTTGCCGTTAATTAACTTTTGAAGTAAGTTTTTTTTTTTTTTATGGTGCCAAGATTAGAATTGGTCCAAACTAAAATTTCAACTCCTCCAAAGTTAAACGAGTTGGACATGAGAATTACTAGGATCAATTGTTCTTAGTGTGAGTTTGGCCGCTAAATTTAAAAGAGTCCTGAGAGTGAAAAACCTGACGCAGGACAGATTAAAAATCACTGAAAGACTAGTAGAAAGTGCAACAAAAGTGACATTTCATGGTTTTGTATTTTTCACTAATATTCGTGCACATTTTATTCCTTCTATTAACTTTGCATGAACGTCTCATGATTTTTGATAAAAAAATCGAAAAAAAAATTCTGAGTGACCTAATCCAGAGGACCTTGTGTCTGGACAGAGGGGATATTCCACAGCAGGTACAGATTTCGCATTTAAAAATAAAGGAAAATTTTAGATATATATGAAAAAATGTAAATATATAACAATTAATTGATTATTTTATATAATCAATTGATTAATATTTATAATAAAAATAAATATATTTTTATTAATTTTTATTATAAATATTAATGTATTAGTTGTATAAATCAATTAATCAATCCTTAAGTATTATTTCGTGTTTGAATTTTACGTGATAAGACCCAAAAATAAAAATGATCCGCCTGAAATGCTAATACCGACATCGGAAAAAAAGAAATGCTAGTTCCGATACCCAACTACAGAATAGGAAAATGAAATCAGCTTGGCATAACCGAAACATCATAGTACAATAATTTTTTTTTTTTTTACTAAAAAGAAATGTTGTATTAATATTGGTTAATTCTATATATAAATTAGACGCAAAACGTTTGAAAAAAATTTATACAACGTAGGAGTATAAATTGGCAAAAACCAACAATTAAAACGGTCCTAATATCCATTACTTAACTGGAGGTAAAACTCTTGACAGATCTTCACCACAAGAAAAGAAACTAAATTACAATTATACATACTTAAAATTAAAATTTCAAATTGATCCACTTCGTTCAAATAAAATTGTATACAAGAGCACAGCTCGCCCATTGCAATTTTATAGACTTACAATAAAAATCAATCGCGCGTTCTCAACAATAATTTTCCACCGTTTAAAACTACAAAAGTAAAGCTTAAAACACAAACACAGCACAGTGCATGTAACTTTTTCCAAAACAATATCCAAACACACTGTAGGCATTCCAAATGCATCCACCCTAAATGTTTCCATTCCAAAATAAAACCACCGTGGCCAATCCTATCAAAACCAGAGGCAGCGGCGGCTACGGGCAGAGACCGCGGCGGTGCTGGTGACGGCGGAGGGTCCAGCAGTAGGGTATTCGACGCCACCCTTTCCGGCGGCACGAGCATCGGAGCGCTGTGGGGAGGCGGCAGGGATGGCGGTTGGCGCAGCATATTCTGTTATATTATACACTCTGAGAGAACTTTTAGCCCAGTAATGAGCGAAGAAGTAAAATCTTCCATTTCATGACTCTTCAAAACCAAACCAATCTCAATGCCCCTATTCCCATCTCTGCTTTCCGCCAAGGAAACCGCTCCTGTCCTGTCTATTGAAGTGATCTCCACCTTGTCGGGTCTTCCCCACCGAAATCAGTACCGTACACCTCAAACCGGATCGACCCGGCTACACTAAACACGGTTCCTGGTTCTAAGGAACCCAGTTGCTTCAAAACATCTCTTGCTCTTTCAAATAGCCCCCCCTGATCCAGTCCCTTTATTATGCTGCTGATTGTTTTTACGGTCCTGATCAGCCCATTTTCCTCCGAAATGTCTCTTGCTTCTGCGAAAAAGTATTGGCTGCAAAGACAATTGCCCAAGTAGTTTTCCGGGATTGGGGGGTTTAATCGGCTTCTGGCATCAACAACAAACACGCAGAAAACTCTTCGGCTACCATCTCCTAGTTTTTTTGCCTTCACCCAGCAAACTAACAAGTAGGCAAGTATAAGTACAAATGTTGACAGGTGGAGCTGCGATATTGTATTGATATCCTCCACTTTAGAGAATTCAGACATGACCTTTTCTCTTAACGCCTTGATGTCTTCGCGGGTCAACTGAAACGTGGATCTGACTAAGTTCTGGGTCGTGCCAAAACTTTGTAATACCTTCAAGCTGCGAGGATTGGAGTCTGGATCCGCCTTGCTCATGGCTAGCCAATCGTTCAAGTACACCGTTTCAAGTCCGGCTACGTCTTTGATAACTTCCCTGTTACAGAAAGGAGTCAGCTCATCAGGTAAAATAGGTGGTTGTGGCTCTTTCTCTATTTGTTTGCACATATAGGCCCATGCCTTGACAAACATTGTTGAAGATTTCCCGTCAAGAATCGCATGGTGGCCAGCAATTCCAATGCAAAAACCCTTGCCAGGAAACAGAGTTGTTTGCAGGGATATCGCTGAAGCCATGTTTCAGTGCTTGGCGACTCGGGTGCATATGGCCGCGATTCAATAGCTTCACGGACTTGGTTGCCGGAGAGACGATCAAAGTTTGCGGTGGACTCGGCAACAGTGAGGGAAACGGTGTCGTTTGGCTTGCACAAGATGATGGGTTTATAGGAGTCTGCAGGCCACACGAGTTGGCCAGCCAATGGGAGGAAACGGAGAAGTGTGCAGGAAAGCGATTCCTTGAGTTTTGGAAGGATCTCCGAGTTGAAGAAAGCAGTAGTGCTGCTGTTTGAATCAGGGAGTTGATAAAAGTAGAGACGCTCAACAGGGGGAAGTTTGAGCCAATGTATGTCAAAAAAGGTTACGAGGAAGGGTGAACTCGGCGGCTAACTCAGGCGAGTAGTTGAATGCCGGGGCTATTTGGCACTGATCTAATATTTTTACTGACTCTGACGGTTGCGCCATGAGAGCACCAGACAAAAGCTAACTCAAACCTTGATGAGATGGGAATTGTAGATGGGCACTGTTTATGGAAGAGAAATATTAGTAAGAATTTTTAGATAACAACACTGCATAAAGAAACTATTTATGGCTCATCCGAAATTGGGGAGGCTTTCTAATTATAGAAAGTTGAAGATTTTGTTTACGGGAGAAAAGTTGAAGGTGACGTTTCGATCAAGAGAGAGAACCACAAGATTATAAAAAATCAGGATACAAATACAATTGATTAAGTCTCATTAAAATTAAATAATAAAGATAAATAATTGTAAGTTTTATTAAATTTTAAATAATATTAACAACATTTATTGTATTTAAGATTTATTTTTTCATAAATTTAACATAAATAATTGGTAACGACAATAAACTCACACAATTATTTTTGATAAGTCTGAATATTATCTGACTCATATTTTTTTTTTCAATATATATATATAACATGCTTTGTTCAGTTTTTTTTTTTTTTTTTAACATCACCTGCTTTGCTAAGTTGACACTTGCTGAAGTGTCGTAAAGAAATCTCTGATAACTTTGTTGAAGTCCAATTTAACGTGCCTGTCTCTGTCTGTTACCCATACTGCTCATGTGGATATTAGTATTCCACGTAACATACATAAGGATGATAGCTTTGACTAAGTGATATCTTAGCTGTTAACGGATGGATTGTGAGAAAAAGGCAAGGAAAAAATAAAATGAAAAAAAATATATTATTATTATATCTTTAAAAAAGTTTTTTATATATTTTTTATTTATTCTAATAATTTATTTTTTTTATAATTTTTTTCTTTAACAACTTTCTTTCTTCTTCTTTTTTTTTTTTCCATCATTTTTTTGCACACTCATTTTTTTATCAATCTAAACTAACCTTTTTTTTCACAATTTTATTTCTTACAATTTAAAAACAATGGAAGGATTTGAATACGTAGACTACTGTTGGACGAGTGATGGCGGTTTCCACATGTAAAATCGTTTTTTATTTTGGAAAAAAAATAATATATGATGTCAAACAAAATGCTAAAAATGTACAACAATTTGTATATAATTTGCAACAAAAATTTATTGTAAATTATACAACAATTGGATTCCATTAGTTGGCCACACTTAGGTGGCCACACAGCATTCAAATACTATTCGATTTGTGCAACAGAATATATATTTTATATGACTGTATCTAAAAAATATGAATAAAAAAATAATAATACTTTTTTATATCACTTTTTATTAATATAATTATATAAAATATATTTCTTATTATACAAAATATGAGTCTAAAAATTGTATGGCCACCAACATAAATAACCACCTATTTTTCCATATATTTATACTATTTTGTTGCACTTTTTACAAACATGGCTGCACACATGATACTTAAAAAAAAAACAAAAAACAAAAACTAATAAGGCCTACCTCCCGGCTACCACTAACCGTCGCCCGTCCAACCGTGCTGTCCACCAACTTTTTTCCGGAACGTGAAACACAAGTTGCTGGGATTGAGAGGCGGCCCAGTGGGATTATTTGTGACGTCCCAGGCGAGATGGGGCGCCTTGGCCTGAAGCCTTTCTATGGAAATATTCATACGTGCTAATATGAAAAATAAGGACTATAAATAATATCAGACGAGAAAAAATAATATGTTGACAATATAAATAATGAAACACTTTCATTTATAAATAATGAATCAAATTCAATATTTATATTATAGTATGGGCAAACAGGCCCTAAAAACCCAAATGGCCAACCACAGCCCACTGGAGGCTCAGTAGGACAGAACATTCTAACTCGTAAGCCTTCCCCTTTGAATTTTTCAACTGAACATAATCTGAGTCTCATTTATTTTTGAACTTTCTTGCTTAATCTCTTCGGGACAAAGTTAAACAAATCAGAATTCACAAATCAGCATTGTGGCTCATTAGAAGCACACACTGCAACTGTGTAGGTACTGCAAACCAGCAAATCTGGAGAGAAACCAGGCAAGGGATAAACTAACATTAATTCAGGAAATGCAGAAGAAAGTATGTTCCGCCAAATATTTAGAACTCCTAATGCTGCAACAAGTGATCCAGCATAGCTCTATATTTTTATTGGTGGAAAAATCGTATCCAATGGTGGCGCATGGAAAAGGGGCAACTAGAAACATAGAAGAAACAAAAAAAAGGCCGGCCCCTGATCAAAATGGCAAAAAAGACTGCATAGCTAAAAAGATCTCACAGGCCACGATGGCCATGGGTGAAACTGGCATGCCATACAGAATTTATCAAGTAAGATCAAAATTTTGGTTTTAATAGTAGCAAATAACGATTAGGGAATTACAATGCTAATCGACATAATACAACAGGGTTGCTACACACCTTGGAAAACTATCCTTTACACTCCAGCACACATTTCCCAATTCCAGCACCATATCTAGTGAGGTTTTGGAACATAACCATCAACAGCAAAATTTCTTGTGCCAGCAGGAATAGCTAGACGAATTCCATCAAGTTCAGGTTTTGCAATCACTTGACAACCCAATCGAGAACTGCAAAATCAGGAAAAAAGAATTCATCTACGTATGTAAAATAAAATATCTTCAAAAAATTCATATTAATGAAACTCACGTCTCTGTAAGCCCAAAGGCCAAATCCAACATGTCATTCTCCTCATCTGTTGGGTCTTCTAATTTGTTGTAGTATTCGACATCCTACAATGAAACTCAAAGTTAAGACCACAAAAGCATTCTGCCATTATGTAATGGAATTGCGGCAAAAAATAATTTCACAAATATTTTACCATAACAATAACATGACATGTTAAACAGGCAAGAGAGCCTTCACATGCTCCTGAAATAACATTCAAAGGTACAGAATTGAAGAACTGCAAATTAAATGGTGACAACATGCAAAAAGATATGACTACAGAAATGACTATCATGATCAATGGACTTCAATAGGAGCATTGCCACGAGCATAGAGCTCATTGAAGTGGAAGCAAATTGAGGAAAACGTGAACAAGACAATCTTTGCCTTCAAGTTCTATATTATTTTGATGGGCAGCTTCAAGTATAGACATCCCAATTGGGACCTTAATACGGTATTCATCTCCATTCTTATCTACAAAGGTTACAGATATCCTGCAAACACATCAAATTACATGAGCAAAGTGGCAGAACTATTTAGCTCACATCTGGATTCGTAAAACGACAACCAAGATGTTATTTAGGAATTAATCTCCTAATTGTCTCAACGACATAAGAATGGCATTGTATAGAAAGAGGCAAATATCAATGGAAAAACTGATTAATGCTTATCTTCAAAATACCACACATTTGGAAACTCTCAGCTCAAAGGCACGAAGAGCTTACGTTTCCTTCTCTGCACTGGGGTCGGGACCATCACTACCTGCAACTGCTGTAGAAAACTGATGACCCCTCTGAAGTGTCTGAAATGCTTTAGCTTCTCGATGTAATTCAAACTGGAACTCCAAAAAAGCACACAATACAAATAAGTTTCTAAACATAGACTATATGGGTATATCAGCAGCAGCAGTTCATTTCAGACAATAAGATCAAATCAATTACGTGAGGTTGCCAATAAGGCCTCCGTACGACTCCTGCGCCACACAAGTTCTTCAATTTTCCTAGAGCAAATAAGGAAGAAATCATGAAGAAAAAGCCAAACGGGCACACGGGAAAAAAACAAAAAACAAAAAAAAAAAACTTTTTTTACCACTCTAATCCCCCGACACCAGAACAACAATTAGAAAACAATAAAAATGAGCACAATTATAAATAATTTATTATATATAATTAATTTAATAATTTATTTTTTAAATATTTAATATAATTTTTTTTAATTAATTTCATACTTATTATTACGCTAGCGTGTTCACGCAACTTTTCTCTTAACTTTTACCGTTACACGAGGAGTTAGCGCTGCCTACTTGTTCAAATAAAATCTCATGCCCAAATGGTTATGATTTTTATGAACACAAACAAAACACATACCTCGTCCAGAGATCTGGAGCTCTTCAACGATTCCGACAACTCCCAATCTCGAAAGTTTCGGAAGTAACATGGTTGTCACCGTCACTGACACTCAAATCTCGGAACTTTTTGAAGGGTCGGAGGGAGCTAATTAGGGCAAAGAATTATAATTTTTTGCTGTAAAAGAATATAACCGAAATCTCTAATGGAACGACGCCACACGATTAGTAACTCCGGTCTCGACCGTCTTCTTCGAACATTTGACAGTGTTCAAACACCGACTTGTTATATAAATGTGGCATTGGTTGGGAGGAAAACTAAAGAAAAAAAATATATACTTTGTTTTATGGCCGAAAAATTAATCAAAAATTTTTAAAATGTAATTTATTATATTTATTGTACGATTGTCTTGACTATAAGTATAATTAAATAAAAAAAATTATTTTTTTATTACATAATATGTAATGAATTCAGTTAGTTGCAGTTCTGAAAGATCCTTCCATAATTTTTTTTTCTAACTATACAATTGTTTTTCCAAAAAAATTAAACACCAAAATTTTAAAAATTCCTTTTTTTTGGGGGTTACAAAAATGAAATCGGGATTTTTTTTTATTTAAAGAAAAATAAATAAATTCTTCCTCCGTGCATCGACGCCACCGCCATTACGGGGAGTCCGGTGGCTTCTCTGTGGCTGTATTTGCCTTTGAAGGGATTTTCAAGGACAAGTTTGGGAAGGTGTTGAGGTTTGTGAGCGAAGTCTGTTCCACTATAGTGTGAAAGATTTTGGAGTTTTGAATTGCTTTGAATTTGGTAAAGAAACCAAAGATTATAATCGGCGGCAGATTTCTTGGCTCTCTTGAGTTGTGCTGTTCTTCACCGTTCTTTCGGCTCGGACTCGCCGCCGCCGACTGAACTGTTTGGAATTTGGAAAATGAGAAAAAAAAAATGAGACGAAATAAAAGAAAGGAAATTTTTTTTTTTTTTGTTTTTTTAGAATCTTCTTAGTTTTTTTACATCGATTATTTTAAAAATTAAAAAAAAATTAGATACATAAAAATATTAAAATAATAAAAAAATTATAATTAAAAAATAAATAAATAAATAAATTATTTGTGTTTTACACTTTTACTTGACTCGCCAAACTCGTCACGTAACCTTGCTCTAAAATTGTTATCATCTTTTTTACATCTGTTTGCAATTGCGTTGGCTAACAAAAGCTTGGTTCGCTGGTCTTTGTAATCATACGTCAAACAAGCAAGTAATTTGTGTTTTTTTAATAAAAATAGATAAATATGAGTATGGTGCTTTATAAATTTGTTAAGAAGGATATCAGAATTTATGGTCTATTTGGTAAATCGTAAGAAAGAAAAAAAAATTATCTATTATTATTATTATTTATTTATTTATTATTAATTAAAATAATTAATTTTTACTTTTTTTTCTTATAAATTACTATTTATTTTTTCTCATAACTTTTTAATCATTATTTTTTATTAATTATAATATTATTATTATTGCATTATTTTTTATTTATTTTTTTTTCTCATTCACTTTCTTTCTAAAGTAACAAATCTTAGAATTCAGAAAATTTTATGGACTATTTGTTATTTAATAAAGTTTGCATAAATTGAATAGCATCACTTTAATAGTATGTTTAGATTTGAAAGTATAGAGTAAAAGAATGTATTGAGAAAGAAAATTATAAAAAAAAAAGTGAAAGTAAAGAAAGTGATTTTTTTTTCTTTGTAATTATTTAGGCGTATTAGAATTAAATGAGAAAAAAATAGTTAAAAAATAAATTTTATATTTAGATATAATAAGAAAGTAAAGAGAAAAAAAATTATATATAAAATTATATATTTACTTTTAAATTAAAATTTAAGATAAAGCAATCAAAGGGTAATATTTAATTCATAAAAAGGGTATTATTGTAATTTCAAAGTTAAAATTGAAAGCAATCAATCACGTCTCATTCTTTTTTTTTTTTGGTCAAAAGGAAAGGCTGAATGCCTCAAAAGGAGCCACGTCTCATTCTTCTCTCACTGTTAGTTAGATTGAACAAAAGTGGGCCCAAGTGTTGGGATTGCTTTCCTTCTTTGTACAAAATCCAAACAGAAGAGTTAAAAGAATTTTTATTCAATTCTTTCTTTTTCTTGCAATTCTTATAAAAATAAATAATAAGTTAATTGTAATAAAATTTAAATTCGTAATTTATCACATAAATTCAAACTAATTAATTTTTAATAATTTAACTATATAAACAATAGTTACGATTGAATTTTTATGTTCAATATTAGTATTTTAAATAAGCAAGTAATATACAAACCCCACAGTTGTATCTTTTCTTTTTTTCGGTGGTTTCGTTTCTTGATTAAATTATCATCTTTAATATCAGTACTTTTTTTTTTGAAAAAAAAATCCTGGTAAGTATCAGTTATTAGTTAATATCAATACTTTTTTTTTAACTTAACATCAATTATTTGAATAAGATGACGTACCACAAAAAAACAAAGAAAGTACTCTAAACAAGATACGGGACAAAGCACTGGTATCTCGGGCGTTCGTGCGATAAGATAATAAGAAATTAAATAAAAAGTGAAGGAAAAAAAATAAATATAAAATAATACAGTAATAATAATTTTATAATTTAAAAAATAATAATTAAAAAATTGTGAGAAAAAATAAATATTAATTTATAAAAAAAATAAAAAATAATTATTAGAATTGATAAAAAATAAATTAAAAAAATAATAAAAAATTTTAAAAATTTCTTTTCTTTTTCCTTTCTTTTAGAAAGAAAGTATCCAAACATGATGTCATTTTTGTTAACTTGGCAATTCTTGCTCCTTACAAAAACAAAAAAAAAAGACAACTCATTATTATGCGTACCAACACCGCAATGAGCGCTGTCGGGAAAACGCAAAATCTAGAACACGTTTTGAGCACATAACCGCGTGGTTGCTGTATAATAATTTAAATTTAAATTATTAAATTATAAAAAATATTATTAAATTAATGGTATATATCTGGTATATCTTATTTAACATATTCACATTTTATCCAATTTAGAAGCCAAGTGAGCAAGATTCATCATCGTGACTATTGCAATTGGGCCCTTTTTCCTCTCATATATAATATACTAGTTTCTAAATCTCGTGTGATATATTGGTTATTTTATTTGTGTATGATAATTTTAATTTTAAATTAATAATATGAATAATATAATATGATAATAACATTAAGTATAATATCAAAAAAAAATTAGAAAATATAATTACTTGTAAAGTGAGAAGAAATAATATTCAAAGGTAGGAAAGGTTAAGTCGATCTCAAAGATAGATATATAAGCTCTTTTATGGATAAGTTTCACTCAATGTTTTTCAATTTGTCCTGCACTAATTACTAACAAACACTAAGATGTGTTGTCTATATCTTTATGTATCATTTATTTACATGAAAACTCTCTTTTTCATTGATTTTTTTAATAAATAAATAAAGTCCCAAAAATTTAGAATTTTGCCACATAAGTTTTTTTGGACAATGAAATAAAGGAGAAAAGTGTTGAAATTTTCTCTCTCATGTAAATTAATATATCATATAAATTATCTACATGGTCGAATTTGGTGACATCTTAACTCTTTTGAACTGGAATATCAAGTGTGGAGACTTTTTACTCTTTCAAATCAGCAAAGAATTAAACAGTCATTTACAATTGGGATAAACTTATTAAAATTCTTAAATCTTTGAGATTTTATATAATTGAGTTGTAAAATTTTTTGAATTTTTAAATTATTCTAAACAATTAATTTTCAGTTTGTATTTGTGTTTTTGACAGAAATCAATCAAAACGGTATATACATAGTTGAAACTAATTTAAGTTTATATAAACAATTCTAAATATATCATAAAACACATAAAAATGTTCACATAACTATTTAAAAAAAAACACATGAAAGACCAAAAACCTAAAATTCTCCAGATGAAACGGAACACGCCAAGGTGTCTCGCATGAGATTGCTCGTGGTAACGGAGGCCGGTTTTTGACCCTTCCGTTACGGAGCGGTCCAAGTCTATAAGTCGCATCAAAAAACATTGACCGAAATAAGATGGAACCAACGATAAGCATTTTATTACGGTAGTTGTTGGGATTGGAGACTGGATGCAAACAATTTCAATTCTTAATTACAATTAGTCAATAATTTTAAACGTGAGTCATGGTTAATTTATTATTTATTAAAAGATGTGTGTTTTAGTTAATAGTTCAAATCTGTTGAATTTAATATTATATTAAATTTTCGTGGCTCTGCTTTTAATTAATATTATATTCAGTTTACTATTATAAAGAAAAAAAATAGAGAAATATAAATTAATAACACAAGTTCATTATTGAAACATTAATCATTAAATAAATGATAAATTTAATATAATTTATAATTTAAATTTAAATAATAAATTTATGTTATTATTTTATATTTAATTTTTATATTTATACACTGAAAACTCATATTGTAATCTATTGATCTATAACTATAGGAATCTCTTGACCGAACAAAATGAGAACAATCCTCAAATTCTCCCTGGGCCTGTATACAAATTTATCATATAATTCAGTTATACTGTAACTACATATATATTATTTATAATAATATATATACTTTTTATAATAAAAAAATAAAATATAAATTATTATTAAAAAAATATAGTTCTTATTACAAAAAAAAATACAATTCTCATTATAATATGTCAAAATTATATGAAAAAAAAAAACGTAAGGCCATAAATCTTTTCTCTTCTCCCAGTACAGCTCACTTCAGGCCCCATTTCATTAAGTACTAAATTGAAGGAATTGGCATTTCTTCTCTCAGGCATATGGCGCAACCGGAATCAGTAAAAATAGTGGATCAGTGCCAAATTGCCCCGGCATTCAAATACTCGCCGGAGTTGGCCGTCGAGTCCTCCCATCCTCTAACCTTTTTTGACATACATTGGCTGAGGCTTCCCCCTGTTGAGCGTCTCTACTTTTATCAACTCCCTGATTCAAGCAGTAGCACTACTGCTTTCTTTAACTCGGAGATCCTTCCAAAACTCAAAGAGTCGCTTTCCTGCACACTTCTCCGTTTCCTCCCACTGGCTGGCCAACTCGTGTGGCCTGCAGACTCCTACAAACCCATCATCTTATGCAAGCCAAACGACACCGTTTCCCTCACTATTGCCGAGTCCAGCGCAAACTTTGATCGTCTCTCTGGCAACCAAGTCCATGAAGCTGTTGAATCGCGACCGTATGCCCCCGAGTTGCCAAGCACTGAAACCATGGCTTCAGCAATATCCCTGCAAATAACTCTGTTTCCTGGAAAGGGTTTTTGCATTGGAATTGCCGCCCATCATGCGATTCTCGACGGGAAATCTTCAACAATGTTTGTCAAGGCATGGGCCTACATGTGCAAACAAGTAGAGAAAGAGCCACAACCACCTATGTTACCTGATGAACTTACTCCTTTTTGTAACAGGGAAGTTATCAAAGACGTAGCCGGGCTTGAGACGGTGTACTTGAACGATTGGTCGGCCATGAGCAAGGCAGATCCGGACGCCAATCCTCGTAGCTTGAAGGTATGGCAAAGTTTTAAAACTGCGCAGAACTTAGTCAGATCCACGTTTCAGTTGACCCGTGAAGACATTAAGGTGTTGAGAGAAAAGGTCATGTCTGAATTCTCTAAAGTCGAGGATATCAATACAATATCGCAGCTCCACCTGTCAACATTTGTACTTATACTTGCCTACTTGTTAGTTTGCTGGGTGAAGGCAAAAAAACTAGGAGATGGTAACCGAAGAGTTTTCTGCGTGTTTGTTGTTGATGCCAGAAGCCGATTAAACCCCCCAATCCCGGAAAACTACTTGGGCAATTGTCTTTGCAGCCAATACTTTTTCTCAGAAGCAAGAGACATTTCGGAGGAAAATGGGCTGATCAGGACCGTAAAAACAATCAGCAGCATAATAAAGGGACTGGATCAGGGGGGGCTATTTGAAAGAGCAAGAGATGTTTTGAAGCAATTGGGTCCCTTAGAACCAGGAACCGTGTTTAGTGCAGCCGGGTCGACCCGGTTTGAGGTGTACGGTACTGATTTCGGGTGGGGAAGACCCGAGAAGGTGGAGATAACTTCAATAGCCAGGACAGGAGCCGTTTCCTTGGCGGAAAGCAGAGATGGGAATGGGGGCATTGAGATTGGTTTGGTTTTGAAGAGTCATGAAATGGAAGATTTTACTTCTTCGTTCATTAGTGGGCTAAAAGTTCTCTGAGAGTGTATAATATAACAAAATGTGCTTTCTGCCATTTCCAAGTTCCTGTACTCTAATGTTCCAATATTCTGTTATGCCGAATAAAGTTGCACTCTAATGTTCCAATATTCTGTTCTGTTATGCCGAGTAAAGTTGCAGTAAATCCTTTCTTATTTCATTTTCCTTTATCCCAAATCAGACATCGGTATCATTGTTCCAGGTTGAACACTACGATTTTTAGAGCTCACATCCGAAACTCACGCGGGGAACCTTCTTCAGATAGTCCAAATCAATGAAGACCACCAGCCCCACAGGATGACTAAATGGCCAATTATCTATTCTCAAAAAAAAAAAAAAAAAAAGACTAAATGGCCAATTATCGTCAGGATGTGGGTGTCATGCTATTATCGTGTCTCTATTTTGCGTCGCTAACGCGTTAGAACAACTTCCAGAGGAGCCATCATCTGGCTAGATTTTTTTATTTAAATTGTATTTAAACGTCACATAATTTGTACTACAATAAGCACATTTTATATAATTGTAATTAAAAAAATAAATTAAAAAAATAATACTTATTTATATTATTTATTATTATTATAATTAAATAAAATATACTTCTTATTATACAAAATATGAATATAAAAATTTATTTAACTATATAGGTGTTTGCCGGTGAATTTTTTCCCAACTTTCAATGCCCCTGCCATTGGCTGTTGGTTTATGGGTCAATTGGTCCAAATTGGACCCAATAAATATAATATAAACAAGTGGGAAACCTAAGAGCATAGTTTTAAAAATCAGATCGGTTATTAAACCGGTGAAAAGACTGGGTTAGTAGTTTAGTAGTCCAACTGGAAAGCCGACGGTTAAATCGGCGGGTCAATTCTGATTTGATAAAATAATAATTAATACTTATAATTTTTCATTTTTTAATAACAAACAATGAGTATAATTATAAAAAATAAAATATGAGTCTACTTAAACTTAAAATAAAATTAAAATACAAGATATTTATGATAATTTTTTAATTAAATAAATTAATAAAGTATAAATATCAAAAATAAAATATTATAGAACTATTAATCGAATATTCATATCTAAAAATAAATATCATAAAGTCAATATATAATCTAAAAATATTACATTTTTCATTAATATAAATAAGTGTTATTTATTCTCATTTTTAATCCAAAAAAATAAATAAAACGACGTCGTTTTGATCTAGGTGACCTGGTTATCGGTTCACCGGTTCGACCAGCCGGTTTACCAGTTTTGAAGTTATTGGTTTTTTGGTCCGATCGGCCGGTTCACCGATTTTTCAGTCCAACTGACCGGTTCACCGGTTTTTGGGCGGTTCATTTCCTATTCCGATTTTATCAAAAAATCAGATCAGTTCGACCTTTAGTTCACCGATTTTTCAGTTTGACCGATCGGTCTGGTCTAATTTTTAAAACTATACTTAAGAGGCTGGGGTTACAAAAGGTAACCCCTTCATATTCTCCCCTCTCTAATTCTTCGAAGTACTTGCGCAATCAAGTGAATGATTTTTTTAAATAGATTAAAATAGAAAACAAAAGACTCCGACTATTCTAACATTTTATGATATTTGAACGGTACAAAACGTGTAAATTTTAATGTAATTTCATTCTTTTAAGAAGGGAAAAAACAGAAAACAAAAGACTTTGATAGTTCTCACATTTTATGATATTTGAACTACACATATTGTGTAAACTTCAATGTGATTTCACCGCAATCGTTCGTTAGTTCGTGGTGCTAATAGGCTGATGATTTAACCCACCAATTAAGGTATTTATATTTGCAATAATTTTTTTTTTTTTTGGTTACAATAGAGATTGCAAGGCCATGAAAGAATAATTGAGTTATTAGGCCTCAAATCAAGAGGTCTCATCAGTGTACCTCTATTAATTGTACTAAAAAAGAGACTTTTTGCCGTAGTTTTTATATAGAAATTTTGCTTTTAACTTCGAACAACCCCTAATAATATTACTCAAATGTGCAATGAGACCAGCCCCGAGCTCCAAAACCTAATATCTAATTGAACATCTCAGAAATAAGTGTCTAAAGGACAATTAATTGTATAATTTCACGCACATTATATCGTTGGCTACAAATATGTTTCATAGGTTTTAGCCTGTCCCTAGTCAATTTTCTCTAATCCCATATATAAGCATGATTATATAATGGGTAAGCATGGCATTTTTTTTTTGGACGAAAGTAAGCATGACATTGCGCAACCGCAATTTCCTCCTTTTGATGCCATTGCAGCATTGAGTCTACAACTGTTAATTAATTTGTGGGTAGATTATTCAGGTATACGTATACAAATTTCGTATATTTTTAATACAGAAATAATTAATAATTGATTATATTAATTATTAAAAGCAGGAGAGAAAGAGGATTCAAAAATTCCACACGTAGGATTTAAACTCACAGAAATAAAAAAGTCTCCCAGCGGAGGTGGGTGGACCCCAGCACAAATATCTGTACGTGGGACAAGGTTTTTTCACATTTATATTATTGTCAAATAGACTTTCTTCTTAGGGTTCTATTAAGAGAGGAAAAGTTAACAAATTTTGTCTGTTAATAATGTAATTATAAAACATATTTATATAATAAAATTAGTAAAATATAGTATAAAAATTTATCATATTATTTTTTGTTACATAAAAAATTAATATTATTACATAAATATATTTTACAGTTATATTATTGATATTTTTTTTTCATCTCTTTATATCTTTCAATGTTTTCCCATGTTAAAGTAATGGAAGTATGTAAAAAAAAAAATTAAAGTAATGGAAGAAATTAGTGTTGTTTCTCTGGTAGGTTCTCCTTTGTATTTGACAATTCGTTGGATTGCCAACAACCCATTATTGTAATTTATATTATATGTGTCATTAATAATACAATTTAATGATAAAGTCACGTGACTGCTTAATTTTAAATTTAGTGTTTAATTTTTATTTCTTACAAATGAACAATAAAATTACATTTTATGTTAAAGGAGTGCCGGTTTTGCTTATCAACCCTCAGTTAGAATCACATCTATTCGTTATTACTGAAGAAATTTATTAATGTCCTGTTGGTCAAGTAAAATGGAGTCACAGCTTGTCCATTTCTTTAAACCTTTTCAATCTAACTGGTATTCAAATTCAAAAATTTAGTGCATATATATATATATATATATATATATATATATATATATATAGTAATTCCAGGACCCATAAAAAAATCTCCTAGTCAAAGTTTAGAAGAAGAAATTGCTCAAAATCTGGTTGAATTCATGGCATTGTCCAACTCAGTCAAAATCATGGAGATTAGCCAAGTCGCACCGTCCTCCGTCGACACTGCTGACACCGACCTCTCACTTTCTCTTACTTTTTACGACTTGTTCTGCCTCAGACTCCCGGCAATCGAGCGCCTCTTCTTCTTTGAAATGTTCCAGTTGACCCCAGCTCTGATCAACTCAACAGTCCTCCCAAAACTCAAGCGCTCTCTTTCTCTCACTCTCACCCACTTGCTCCCTCTTGCCGGCCAGCTTAAATTTCCCCCGTAATCACCTCAAACACGTTCTCCACCCGTCATCGGCTACGATTCGAATTGTGGCGGTGTTTCACTCACAGTAGCAGAGTCCACTGCTGATCAATTTGATCATCTCTCCAGCATTGGTAGTATCTAGGAAGCCGGTGAGTCACGACCTTATGTGCCCCATTTATCAGTATCTGACCCCGTAGCCTCCATACTTGCTCTGCAGATCACATTTTTCCCAAATAAAGGATTTATCCTTGGCTATAGCTATAACCATGCTGCTCTTGATAACAAAAGCATGGCCATGTTTCCGAAAGCCTGGCGTTATATTTGCAACCAAATTGAAAAGGAAAATGTACAACAATCACCCCTGTTGCCTGAACAAATGGTTCCTTCTTTTGGTCGAACGACCACTAAAGACCCATGTGGGCTTGAAAAAATGATGTTGAATCCCACCGCCACAACCGATAGTTTTCTCAGTTTGAAGCCCCAGCCTAAGCCTTTCCTGAGTCTTTCAACCGATAGAGTTAGGCCTACATTTGAGTTGACCCATAAACACATTAATAAACTCAAGGAATTGATCTTTTTTCACTTCAAAGGTAGTAACCAATCAATTCATTTGTCCACTTTTGTTGTCACCTGTGCCTACTTATTGGTCTGCTTGGTGAAAGCTAAAGCAGAAAAAAATGATGAAGATGATGGGAATAAAACGGTTTGCTTTTCATTCCCTGTGGATCATAGGGCCCGTTTGGATCCTCCAGTTGCAAGTAACTATTTTGGCAATTGTAGTTTACCCCATCACTTAATTGCACCAGCAAGAGATTTTATTGGGGAGAATGCATTATACAATGTTGCAAAGAAGCTGAGTGAGTCAGTAACTGGGCTGGAACAGAGACTTTTTGAAGGAGCTGAGATTATGTTGAACAGAAAAGCTTTTCAAGGTGCACCAATGATTCTCTTGGTTGGGACAAATCGGTTCACGGATTATGGATTGGATTTTGGTTGGGGGACGCCAAAGAAGGTGGACAATACTTGCATAGAGCCCCCAGCATTTTCTATGGCAAATAAGGGTGTGGGGGAATGGGATGGAGATTAATTTGGCTTTGTCAAGGCATGTAATGGAAGCTTTTGCTTCTTTATTTGCCAATGGCCTCAATCAATATTCTTGAGTCTTTCAGACAAGTAATTAACATCAAACCCCACCATGCACTGTCCATTTTGCTTCGTAATTTTGTATTTCGATAAAGAGTTTTGTTATATAGTCAAACTAAAAAGTTATTTAAAGAGTATATAAATTGAAATAATTAATATATTTTACGTAACTGTAATGAAAAAATGTGAATAGAAAAAAATAATGGTAATTTTTTGTTCCTTATTTAATTATTATAGTTACACAAAATATACTGATTATTACAATCTAAACACTATTTAGATATACTTTTTATTCAACTATAAACATGTAAACACCAAAAAAAAAATCAATGCATGCCCTATATGAAAGCAACAAGTGCATGCATATGAAAATGATGATTTCCATTTGGTTGATGACCATGCAAAATGTCAAAATTCAACCACTAAAGAGGGTCTTTGCCATGTAGGATCCTACTCATGATGAATCATATGGAAATTTTAATTTCTATTTGATTGCAAAATGTCAAAATTCAACCACCAAAGAGGACCCTTGCCATGTATGATCCAAGTCATACAATTTTGGCATCCATCCTCCCCCAAAACCCTATACATAGGGATCCCCTCAAAACCTTTCAATCCATCCCATGCAAAGCAAAAAATTCATCTTCTAAAGCTTTGCATCTCTTCCTTTCTCTCTCTAAA
Organism: Carallia pectinifolia; assembly: GCA_037832335.1. Lineage (NCBI taxonomy): Eukaryota > Viridiplantae > Streptophyta > Magnoliopsida > Malpighiales > Rhizophoraceae > Carallia > Carallia pectinifolia. The sequence goes on from CM075443.1 coordinate 20,597,349, forward strand.
TATTTTGGGTGTTTACTCTCTAACTGCCACTAAGTTGGATCCGCTAGATCAAAAACCCAAGATATTAAATATCCGAGTGGGATCAAGCCTCCTACGGCCCTCACCGAAGTCCATCCAATCCGAGTGGGATCAAGCCTCCTACGGTCCTCACCGGAGTCCATCCAGTCCGAGTGGGATTAAGCCTCCTACGACCCTCACCGAAGTCCATCCAGTCCGATCAAGCCTCCTACGGCCCTCACCGGAGTTCAACTAATCCACTTGAGATCAAGCCTCGGCCCTCAGTGGGATCCATTCCCCGACTCCGACGTTCCAGACATTCTCGATCAACTTTTAGAAGCTAAGTTGATCAAACTCCCGGAATGTAAGCAACCCAATCACAAGAATCGGGTCAATGATCCGAAATTCTGCAGGTATCACCGCACAATCAACCATCCAACCGAGAAGTGCTTCGTCTTAAAGGAGCTGATCTTGAAGCTCATAGACCAAAATAAAATCAATTTGGACCAGGGAGACATAGTCTCAGTCAACTAGACTGCCGTCCCTTCAAATCCGTCAGAAGAAAGTCAACATGAAATTACGCTTGCATGCTGTCAACGCATCCCGACCTGGTTTGATCAAACGGTAAACTTCTAAAATTTAATGTGTAAAAACAAAAAAAACAAAAAAAGGCAAAAAAAAAGAGAAAAATAAAAAAGGAAATAAAAAGAAAAACAAAAAAAAAGCAAAAAAAAAGTGCAAAAAAAAAAGGCACGAAAAAAAGCCAAAAAAAAGGAAAAAAAAAAGAAAAAAAAATGTCTGAAACTTATGTGCAAGTTCAGAACCCTTCCACAAAATCCAAATCTAAACTCGGGCTCAAAACCCAAATCCAAGTTCCAACTCAAAGTCCAAATCCAGATTCGGGGGCAAAGCTTAAACCCTGAATTATAATCCAAGTCAGCAACTCAGCAGCTTACCAGCTCAATAGCTCACCAAACAACTCAGCAGCTCAACTCAACAAGGAGCTCAGCAGCCCAACAACTCAACAAACAACTCAACAAGTAGCTCAACAGCTCAACAGCTCAAAAGCTGAACAGCTCAGTAGCTCACCAGCTCAACAGCTCAACAAACAGCTCAGCAGCTCAACAAGTAGCTCAACAGCTCAGCAGATCCGCAGCTTCTCAGCTGAACAGCTCCACAACAAAGCACTCCTGCCTCGCACGAGTATAAAAGGCGACACCACAATTCAACACTCCTGCCTCGCACGAGTATAAAAGGCGATAATCAATCCACCACAGTCCACCACAGTTCAACACTCCTGCCTCGCACGAGTATAAAAGGCGAACAATTTAGCAGCATACTCCTACCTCGCACGAGTATAAAAGGCGATCAACTACAGCACACTTCTGCTCTGCACGAGTATAAAAGATGAACGATCCAGCAAATCAGACTCCTGGCCCGCACGAGTATAAACTGTGAACGGCCCAATAGCAAAAAAAATAAAAAAAAAATCGGAAGTCCCGATCTGAAAGCCCAAGCGAAAGTCAAAGCCCGAACACAAAATCTCAAGTTCCAGACACAAGTCCAGAACCCAAATTCAAAATCCAATCCAACTCCTGGCCCGCATGAGTATAAACTGTGAACGGCCCAAAAATATAAAAGCAATGGAGGGTTTGAGTTTGAAACTCAGCATCAGTCTCAACCGATCTTCACAACATACCAAGACCTTTGCTCCTCTGCCACAAGAAAGATGGAACCAGTTGCAGAACCTCAAGACAAAGGAGAAGAAAGGTCACCCCGCACAAGGTGGCAACCGACCATGGCACAATTGCAAATTTTGGAGTAAGTCTTCCACAACAATGGAGGTATTATTCCTAGTGCATCTCAAATTTACCAACTTGTCTCACGATTGCGCCCACTCGGGGCAATCGAAGGAAAAAATGTGTTTTATTGGTTCCAGAATCGGAGAAGTAGGAAGAAACCAGCGCTGAGAACTGCTTTTTCCAAAGAACAGTCTGTCGTTCCGATAGTAGATCCCACCGATACAGCTTCGCCTTCAAATGAAGCAGGTCCGAGTTTTTCCACTGCAATGGTCTCTCCACGGTATGTTCGTCAAAGTCGTAGCCCATGGGAACATGCATGCTGGTCCTGGTGGTCTTACGGAGTCAGCCAAGGGTTCATCCCTCCTAGATACTTAAGTCTAGAAGGAATTTTTCTAACAGAAAAGAGTTATTCCGGTGAAACTTTGTCTCTCTTTCCAGAATATTCCGGCAGCATCAACCAGCTAGAAAGCGACGTCGCCGTCGACGTCAACATCATCAGTCCACCAGACGAGGTCGAGCTTGACTTGGAGTTACACCTTGGGCCCCGCTAGGACGGCCGACAAGATAAGGTGCAACGACTTTGGCAGCACACAGTAACGACTTCTGCAACACACGGTAACGACTTTCGTGACATGCGTCAGCCGCTGCCTCTTTTTTCTCTTATGCAGGAAAGGGACGTTGATGGCCCTATTCGAATCTGCGTACCTTCTTTTTGACTTTTCAAAAAAAAAAAAAATCTTTATCGTATGTATATATATCTTGCATTCCCGAATTGTAATACTCACCCCTCAGCTCTTCTTTCTCAAAAGAAAATGGCTAGTCTCTGCACTTGTCTCAGGAAGTTCTTCGATCAGGAAGTTCTTCGATCAAGAAGTTGGAGGAGCACGAGCTAAGAAAAGAAGGGGTAGTCTTCCTCGAGGGATCCCTAAAAGCCCTCGAAACTCAGTCTCTAACGTCATCGGTGTCATGGAGTTCCAACTACTTTCCTTAGTTCACATCTACCACAGAGGGATGAGAAGCTGCAATCATCCTAATCTTCCTTTGGATGCGGCGACGTACAGGGAAGTTCCAACTACTCTCCTTACGTCGAAGCAGACTTGGGAATCATCACTACAGTCAGTCTCTCTGTGTGCCGGTCTTGAAGTTCCGAGGTGCTAGGCCTTCCTCTTGGGGAGGTTCAAGTTCTTTACCTACCGGATCATCCTCACCAGAGCTTTGGAACTTCAAAAAACTTTTACCAGCCTTTGCTAGTTATGGAAGCTCGAATGCACATGGAGCTAGAATGTCAATTTTTATATTGACTGGGCTGTTAACTTTCTCAAGATCGTATCGGATTCCTATTGCGATCCAACAATAGCAGGCATAGTCAAAGATAGAAGACTCCAAGATTCAATGTTCATCAGGACGTTTCCAAGTTTCAAACTGGACTTCAAGACTCGGTTCGGATCATTATTGTAAAATTCTTCTTTATCGACCCTTGAAGCGGGGGCATTTGTAAACACCAAAAAAAAAAAAAAATCAATGCATGCCCTACATGAAAGCAACAAGTGCATGCATATGAAAATGATGATTTCCATTTGGTTGATGACCATGCAAAATGTCAAAATTCAACCACCAAAGAGGGTTCTTGCCATGTAGGATCCTACTCATGATGAATCATATGGAAATTTTAATTTTCATTTAATTGCAAAATGTCAAAATTCAACCACCAAAGAGGGCCCTTGCCATGTATGATCCAAGTCATACAATTTTGGCATCCATCCTCCCCCAAAACCCTATAAATAGGGATCCCCTCAAAACCTTTCAATCCATCCCATGCAAAGCAAAAAATTCATCTTCTAAAGCTTTGCATCTCTTCCTTTCTCTCTCTAAATATTTTGGGTGTATGCTCTCTAGTTGCCACTAAGTTTGATCCGCTAGATCAAAAACCCAAGATATTAAATATCCTAATGGGATCAAGCCTCCTACGGCCCTCACCGGAGTCCAATCAATTCGAGTGGGATCAAACCTCCTACGGCCCTCACCGAAGTCCATCCAATCCGAGTGGGATCAAGCCTCCTACGGCCCTCACCGGAGTCCATCCAGTCCGAGTGGGATTAAGCCTCCTACGACCCTCACCGAAGTCCATCCAGTCCGATCAAGCCTCCTACGGCCCTCACCGGAGTTCAACTAATCCACTTGAGATCAAGCCTCGGCCCTCAGTGGGATCCATTTCCTACAGTTCAAGTTCACGCTGTGGAAATTCACCATCTCTCGGTCAAGATTAATCTTTTACGGTCCTTGACTAAATTACACAGGAGTATTAATCGGAGGATCTACCCAGAGATCGACCCCACATAAACTTCTTTTTATTTTACAATTTTTTATTGTAATTTGTTTCTATATTTTTGAGTCTAACTGTTATAGGTTTGAAATTTACCCGTTACAAAACATTTACCGTTTAATAAATTTTCTGGTTCAACACGTAATATGTAGTAAACCTTTGCTGTGTTTTTCTCTTTTTTGAATAATGAAATAGTACGAATTTTCTTTGAATACCACCATGTAATTGTGCCCTTTCTTTTATTAGCTGGCATAACATATTTTACAATCACAAAGCTACGAATTTGGAGGTGGAGAAAGCTTCAGTCCCTTTCTTGAAACAAAAAAAAACTGATAAGATTATTTAAGAGTTCAAATTCTCGCGTTACTAAACTACAAAGATGATTTCACGTTACTTACAATGTGGGTTTTTTACACTTTAAAATTTGAACTCTCGACTGCATATAACAAAATTGGTGGTTCTTAATTTTAGCACGGCTCATATGGATTTGATCAAATGAATAATTAATAATATTCGTGATCACTATATATCTCAATCTCTCTCTCCACCCTCCCACATATAACTGTTGTGGTAATTTGGTGTGTTTTCAAACATTTAATATAGTTTCCAATGTCCATGGCTACATCTTTCCTCGAAATCTCCGTAAGTTTCAGAATCGAAGGTAACTCTCAATCTGGCCCGTAGGGACGATTAACCCCCTTTTTGAAAGGATTGTATAAATCGTGGCTTTTTTCCGATAGAATGATCTCGGTTTGAACTGGGAGCCTCGTGACCGTTGTAACCGGCAGTTATATAAAATCTCAATTTAAATTACATTAGAGCGAGCCTGTAGACGTTGGAATTAATAAAGGCTGTCCGACATGTTTGGGTGGTCTAGTGACAAAAGACTTGGCCTTGTGGTCATAGGTGCAAGTTTTAACTACATCAAATTGTAAAATTTTTGGTCAAAAAAAATTGTAAAATTAGATGTATGTAAGTCTTATAGAATTTTAAATAGTACTAGTAATATTTATTGAACTTATGAGATTTGTTCTCTCGTAAATTTTATATCGATAGCCTAATCTACTTTTATACCATAACTGTGAATCTTTCCTAACTAATTTGTAGAAAATCACATCTACTTGGACAAAAATAAAATAAGTGCCGTTCCGCCAGACGAGAAAAGAAGGAAAATGTTTCATGCCACAAAATAGACATCAGAATTAATTAATTAAAATATGTAGAGGTCTATTTCAAAATAAATAAATAAATAAATAAATAAAGTAAAAAAAAGAAAAAAGAAAGTAGTTCCCGTCCCGAAAGTATATGCGTAGCGTAGCGGGTAAATTTTTTTTTCTCCTCAAGAATGACATATGCACCAACGTTTTTACAATTAAAATGGTCATTCGAACGTAAAAGATTGAAGCAAGTTCAACTGTTTTACTCGAAAATTGAACTGGTTGAATAACATTTAATAATAAATATAAAAATTTTGATATTTATGTACCATATATATCAACTATTAGTGCTTTAAGTATTATAGTACATGAGATCTAATTTTATGAGTTGAAAATATTATAGTTTTTTTTAACAGTATAAATTATAGAAATTAGGTGCTTGCTAATTTTATTCTATTTTTAAGTGAATAAAATAAACTTATGATATAAAACCATTCAAATGTTATTTTTAATTTTTTCACTCAAATAGACCCCACTTATTATGTGATATAAGATAATGAGTAAGTTACACTCACTTAAAAAAAAAAAGTGAAAATAGAAATTTCCTATAAAATTCAATATATGAATAGATGTTAATATTTTAGGTCAAATAAATTAAGTTAAAAATGTTGTTTAAAACAGTTAAGTTAAAAATATATAGTAATTTAAATAATTTTTTAATTTAATAAGATGTTTCAATAAAAGAAAAAAATATATATTAAATGTCCATCTTTGAAGGGTGGGGGTTCCAGGCCCGTCTCGTGGGAAATGGGATGCAAGGTCCAAGCCAATTCCAATGCCAATTTTCGTTGTATCGCCCCGTCAGATACTATTTTTAGTCCTAGAAATGAAAAAGTAGGGTTGTATTTACATATGGTTATGAAGAATTGTTTCACCGCACAATAGGCGAAGGTAACAATCCCTGGAGAGTATGCTCGCAGGGCTAAATAAAAATTATCAGTCATTCTTACAATTATGTTGAGATAAAATAAGAATTTAATTTTACAGAACACGTTAGCGAAATTTGAATTTATTACTGTATGATGCAAACACATGACCCTATTGCTCTTGATTTTTAATCCAGGCGCGTCCAAATGACATCCCTCCCCATTGTCTTTAAGAAATAGCGTGTCAAATGACATCCAAACGGCACCGCCACCAGTACCGCCGCCGACAGCACAAACAATCCAATCCCGGCTGAAATTCCCACACCTTTCTTCGAAAGATCAAGACTTCACCAAACGGTTATAACATCATTTTTTTTATTTCTGTTTCTTGGCGGCGTCTCTAATGGAAAGTAGGGATCTTCGATCTTCTCGACGCCTGCGGTTTAGGATTTTTTTTGTTTTTTTTGGTTACTATCTACAAGCAGATGCATAACGACGTGGACAATTAAAAGAGCGGTAATGGTTGGGACTCCGAGGTTGGTACTATTATTTTATTATTTTTCAAAAAAAAATTCGAACAATTTTTTTTTAATTTTGAGCAAATTTTATTTAAATCTATACTTTATATTTTAAAATAATATTTATTTATATTTAATTTTTAATGTTGTAAAAAAATTAATAAAATAATATTTCTGTATACGACTCGTGAAATCTTTCTTAATGTCCTTAGTCACGCCCTAAAAAGAACGAATAGAAGAATTTCCTTTTGTACAAATTCTTTGTCGTGGAGCCTATGGATCCAAAAAAAGTAAGAAAAACTTTTGCTAAATTTTCTGTATGTTATGAAATAACCTACATTGAAATTTCTAATGTTCAAAAGCTTGATTAAATAATTCAAAATTAGTTTTGTTAATTTTATTTACTTTTCAATTAGCGTTTCACTTTTTTTGTACCTTTAACTTACAATTTTTTTTTTTTTGAAATAAAGAAGTTCATGATAACAGGAATGAATAAAATATATTTTTTTAGTTAAAAAAATGGGAAGATAGGGATGGTGTCCCACAATCTCGTCAGGAAGTACTGTCTCTGTTCTCAGGATAACCTCTTGACTGCCTGAATGGTTACGGTATAACCCAGTGTTACAAAGGGAAGAAGTATATTTAACCCCACAAAACGCTCTGACAGCCTTCAAATCCAAGATATTTAGTTTAGTAACGTTCGACACTTAACAATAGATCACAACAATTGATGGTGAATAAAATATATTAACAACACACCAACGTAATGATCCCCATATGCGTAAAATTCATGGAATTTGTAAGGTTTAAGTTAACGCACGTCAGCATGTATGACAAACAGAGAGAAGAGGCTGACCCGGGATTTAATGGAGCGACCAAGCTATGAAAGAACAGAAGACCAAAGTCGGAACCGAGTTATCAAAGCAGGAATGTCTCCTGGATTGGAGGATTCGTTAATAATTATTGGAATTGCCTGTGTTTACCGCTGAAATTTCGCCTCCACATTCACTAACAAATAAGAAAAAAAAAGCAGGAATGTCTGGAATCCCAAGTCAACAACCACCACACAACCAACACCCGAACCTATGTAAACAAACAAAACTAAGAAGAAAAAAATCTAGGACTCTTACTATGCAGCTCGAAGGTGAGTACAAATGAAGTAATAAAATGTAATTATTTATTAATAAAATATTGTTACATTAATATTTTATGTAAGAATTTTTGTTTTTAAGTATATATTATGTGAAATTTATTTTTTAAAAATTTTAAAATAATATTTATCTAATTTTAAATTTTAATTTTATTATTTTATATTTTATTACTATCATTATATTTTATTAATAAATAGTTATATTTTGTTATTTTATTTGGATCGTATTTTATCATGCTTGTTGCCCTTTTCGCTAGCCTATTTACATACTATGTTGCGAGACTGCATATTCAGTGATTTTTATAAAAAGAAAATAATAAATTTTTTAAAAAAATATTATTATTTATTATTGATGACGTCATGATGTTACCCTTTCGTATCCTGTGTTGGTCCCTCGTCAATTTCCTCAGTCCCGGAACTCATATGTACAAATGGGAAATGTTAATGCCTTCAGTACCCCTATACGTAAACCTGCTAATTAATCAAAACTCCAGAAGAAGCAAACTGTGGAGAATCTGTCCGTCTCCACGGCATCATCCAAAAACAGGGTCAAAATTTTAGAGGCTTGCCAAGCAGCACCCTCCTACATCGACTCTGGTGACACCAACTTCTCACTTTCTCTTGCCATTTACGACTTGTTCTGTCTCAAAGCCCTGCCAGGCCAGCGCCTCTTCTTCTACGAACTGACCCACTTGACCCCAACTCTGTTCAACTCCATAGTCCTTCCAAAACTCAAAAACTCTCTTTCTCTCACTCTCACCCACTTCCTCCCTCTTGCCAGCCAGCTTAAATTGCCTCCAGGATCACCTCAAACACCACCCATCATCAGCTTTGATTCGAATTGTGGTGGTGTTTCACTCACAGTAGCAGAGTCCACTGCTGATCAATTTGATCATGTCTCAAGCATTGGTAACATCCATGAAGCCACTGAGTCACAACCTTATGTGCCTGTTCTATCAGTATCTGACACCGTGGCCTCCATACTTGCTCTGCAGATCACATATTTCCCAAATAAAGGATTTGGCACTTGATATAGCTATAACCATACTGCTCTTGACAACAAAAGCATGGCCATGTTTCTGAAAGCCTGGTCTTAAATTTGTAACAATATTGAACCAGAAAATGCACTACAATCGCCCGTGTTGCCTAAACTTTTGGTTCCTTCTTTTGACCGGACGACCATTAAAGACCCTCGTGGGCTTGAAAAAATCATTTTGAATCTCATGGCCACAAGTCGTTTTCCAAGTCTGGAGCCACTCCCTCTGCCATTCTTGAGTCATTCAACTTATACAGTTAGGTCCACGTTTGAGTTGACCCCAAAACACATTAATAAGCTCAAGGAAATGATATTATCTTACTTCGCAGGCACTAATCCATCACTTCATTTGACCACTTTTGTTGTCACCTGTGCCTACGTATTGGTTTGCTTGGTAAAAGCAATAGGAGAAAAAAATGATGATGATGATGATAGAATGATTTGCTTTTCGTTCCCTGTGGATTATAAGACCCGTCTGAATCCTCGAGTTGCAAGTAACTATTTTGGTAACTGTGTTTTGCCTCTTCACTTGGTTGCATCAGCAAGAGAATTTATTGGGGAGAATGCTTTATACAATGTTGCAAAGCAACTGAGTGACATAGTTAAGGGGCTGGACCAGAGACTCTATGAAGGAGCCGAGAAACTGATGGACTTCAAAGCGTTACAAGGTGCAAAAATTATTCCCCTGCTTGGGACAAATCAGTTTGCTGATTATGGGGTGGATTTTGGGTGGGGGACGCCAAAGAAGTTGGGGTGTAATTTCATATTCTCCCCGACTATTTCTTTGACAAATAAGGGTGAAGGAAATGGAATGGAGGTTATTTTGGTTTTGTCAAGGCATGAAATGGAAGTTTTTGCTTCTTTGTTTGCCAATGACCTCAACCGATATTCTTGAGTCCATTCAGAACAAGCAGCATCAAAGCAAGCAAACTTTATTAGTTTTGCTTCCTCATTTCATATTCTGTAAACAACATTTTCTTGACCAACACATGTATCTGCAGTGACGGATCCAAGAAAATTTTCAAGGGAGATGAATTTAATATAAAAAATTACAATAACAATAGCTAATATTTATAATGAAAATAAAAAATTATATTAATTATTATGAATAGAGTCCAGTTACATGGACGTGAAGAAGAAGATGCGGAGAAAATGAGAAAATTTTTTTGTGCAACCAATTAATTTATTTGTGTAACAAAACGCCTAATTTCTACAACAAAAAACAGATGAAAAATTACCTTAAAATTTTTTTGTAATAATTCAACATCTTGTTGCACAAAAACTCCACTTGGTTGCACAAAAAAATTTTCTCGTCTGTTCCGCGTCCTCATTTTCTCGTCCACCTATATTTACTATTATGAATAATAAATATTATATCTTGTAAATTTTAATGTTTTGAATTTTTATTTTTTATACAATCAAATATTTTTTTTTCTACATAAGTAATTATTTAATTATTTAGTCATTTATCTTTTATTTTGTTGTATAATAGGCTTTTTATAATATTCGTTGCAAAAAAAATATTACTATAAATTTTATAACTGATGAAATTGATATTGATTTTATAAACAAATACATATTTGAATATAAAATATTTTTTTTAATATTTTTTTCTTTTTTAATAACAATCATTAGTAATAATTTTTTTTATTAAAAGATAAAGTATTTTTTAAAAAGTGTTAATGTAAATATAAAAAAGTTATTGAAACAATTTAAAAATAGATGAAAATAATTTTAACAACTACATTATCAATAGGTTTATAGAGAATAAAAAAAAAAACTACAAGTTTCTTTAAGAAAATAAAAGAAGGAAAAACAAGAAAGAGGTGCAAATGAAAGGCAAAAAAAAGGAAAAAAAAAAAGAAAAGAAAGAGGCACTAATGAAAAGGAAAAAAGAAAAACATAAATAATGGAGCAAAATTTATTTTCATTTATTAGCTAACATAACATATTTTACAATCACGAAAACAAAATGGCAACCAATTTGGGGGCGCAGAGGGTGTGATTTTTTTTTATTTTTTATTTTAAGTAACTCATATTTATTATATAATATAAAATTATAAATAAATTATATTTAGGAATTAAATTAAAATTTTCCAACCTTTTGAACGGGACACTGTGCCCAGGCCTCTCTCCATGTCCCGTCCACTTATTTTTTTTCGTATTGAATTTTTTGAAGGAAACGGTCGCACTTGCCCCCATAAAATCTCTGCGCTGGAAGCCCTAATACTTCCGTATCCGATACCTTTTACCTCCCCTGTTATAGATTACACCCCGTTTTCTACACTTTTGTGTTGACGATGCATTTTGTTGAGTTATTCAGTATTGTGTTGTTTAAGGTTATCAGAACTGGACCGGTTATCGAATCATAAATATTGATGGGTTAAGATTCAATCGATTGAATTGGTCGAACCGATATTTGAACCGGTCTTTAATATTTTATATATATATATATATATATATATATATATATATATATATATATAATTAAAAAATAATAATTATAGAGAGTGATTAAATATTAATTTTTTTAATTTTAAAGATGAAATTGAAATTTTTAATCAGATTTAGGATTAAATTGAGCTTTTTAATTTACCTAGTATTGAAATTATAATTTAAATAATATTTTGGGTGAAATTATAATTTATAAATTTTTCAATTTCATTAAACCGGTTCGATTTTCACCGATTTTTACCGATTTTGACTGGTCCGAGTCACCCTTCAAAATTTTCTTAAATCGGCCTGGACCCTAGCCGGTCACCAGTTCAACCGGTCAGACCGACCGCTTCGGTCCAATTTTTACAACAGTGGTTCGATGTCATGTCCAAAAAAAAAAAAAAAATTTTGTTGTTCAGCGCTTGCTTGGTGGGTTTATTAACTGGGTATTTTATTTTTCTTTGTTGATCGGACACAGTGTCTATTCTGTCTGATAATTGCAACTGGAAAGAGTTCATTTTTTTTCGGGTTTTTTTATTTATAATAATGGGTAATTGTTATTGGGTTCAATGTCGGCCAGAATACTGATTGGTTTGGTCTTTTCTATTCTTTTTTTGATTTTGTCATATGGGTAATTAATTAAGTACTTTTAGTTTTGTGCTTGAAGGTGGAATTTAGGATTTTGTTTTGGGTTTTGATGGGAGTTGCTAATACCCATCCACAGGCGAACCTGGCGAGAAATTTTGTTTTGGATTTTGCATCTCACATACATGTAAAGAAGAAAATCAACTTGAAGACTGGCTGGCTAATTTTGCATTATCCTGACCTTTGGGTTTGCGTATTCTGTCCCGAGCCTCGAAAGATCCCGCTGCCTTATCTCAGCAGGACATATCTGGTGTGAAAATTGAAATGGCCTCGGTCAGTGATTGTGTAAAAAGCTTATTGGATACTTGTTATGCTCATTAGGCTTATGCCTTCCTTAAAATCTTGATAAGTTAGACAGTAAGAATAAATATAAGGTCGACATAATATTAAAGTGTCTGTTTATTCTTCATGACTTGGTATTTTTTTTTTGTACACGGTCAAAATTTTCTTTAAAAAGATAAGATGATGTTATCATACTTTCTTATTTTCTTAATTATTAAAAAAAAAAATTTGATAAAGGTAAGGCAACTAAAGAAAATGATCTCGAGACTGCGTCAATCAAATCAACATAACCTTTTCAAGTCTCGTCCTTTTTTTTTTGTTTCCAAATTTTGCCCACCCAAGGTGAAGATGATTGCAAGTTCCAGAAAATCTAATTTTTTATCATATGAAAATGATGGAAAAAGATCTTGATTAAGAAATTGAAGTCCATTGGAGATTATGATGATCATATGGATTATGAATAAAACAACCAACTCATGTCGATCTAGTTATTTAGATGTTTTACGTGTTTTGTTTTAGTTTTTCTTCAATCTCTGGATGTAGTGAATCATATGTACGAAATGCTTAAATATTGAGTTATATTTAGTTAATTTTATTTTTTTGTATTTTTGTTAGAATATGCTTGATATCATTATACAATCTAATTCTCAACGTCGATTTTAGATAAGATTTCAATTTTAACCACCTAGTATGGAGTATTACGGTATTAGTAAAGATTAATAGTAAAGACTTTCGATTTCCAGAGAGCAAAGGTAGAGTGGATATTCCCTGTATCTACGCATGGTCTCTACATTTCATTAATGACATTAATTAGTGGAGAAACCAATGGAAGAAGTAATGAGAAAGAAGTAGCACATCTGATAAGTCTCAACTTGTTCTCGAAGTTCAAATTAGAACATCAACTTAAACTAATGATAAGGACATTAAACCGTGCTTACTTCGAACTGTTTTGAGAATGTCCCAAGGCAAACCAACTGAATTCTATACATTTAAATATTTCAAAGAAAAGAGTCATAATAATTGATTTTGAATAAGAAATAACTTTTAACTTTAAAAGAATGATTTTAAAATAAGGATAAAATAATATAACAAACTCTTAGTTGAATATAATAAAAAAGAAAAAATTGTTAATACCCAAGTGTAATGCTGTAATCTGGCTCATCTGAATATAAAACCTTGGAACCATCCACCATTTGTCGACAACTGAGCAAGTAAGCATTCTATACGTGCAAAATTCCTAACCTCGACATTTGATAGCCAAAAGTTGGAACTTTTCAATTTCAATCACTGAATTCAGACAAAAAAAATAATAATAATAAATAAATAAATAAGTAGCATATTACATATATAAAAGTAACGACCAAATTGAAAGAACTTTTTAAAGAAGTCAAGTTTACTCAATACAGATTTTGTGAGTTACAGAAAATTAATTTGGTTGCAGGAAAAATAAGTGAATATGATACTTTAAGATATTAAAAAAAAATCAAACAAAGATAGCAAATATCACCTTTTTTTTTCAGTAATCAAGAATTGCAAAGATCAATCATTCTTCTTAAGCTCTCGCTCTCTGTCTCTCTCTCTCTCTTCTGCGCTACCGGGTGCCTGCTACTGCGCTATCGTCCGTCGGGCGTGTTTTTGAGACTCCGTCGACCGATTGCTGTGTAGTTTCTCGGCCTCTGTGCTGTTTCTCTAGCCATCAGGTGGACATTGGGGGTCTGGTCGCATCCTCGTTTTGATCTCGGTTGTGTTTTTTGGTGGGGTTTCGGTCTTTGGTGCCTGGGGTTGCGGTTTGTTGATCCGGCTCTGATCTCCCAATCGTCTACCGTCGTCTCCCCCGCTCCTCCGTTTTAGCTTTGACTTGGCGCGGGGGTGGGGGACCTCCGTTTTTTTGCCTCTAGTCGGCCTTGTACAGTCCTGGTGGGACGTCAGTTCGCCTCAACTGTGTATTGGAGGTTGGGAGAGAGGTCGCCGCTGTCACGCTTCTTGATTTAGCCGCCTTCTGGAGCGGCCAGCATGGGCTTCTCGCCGCCGTGGTGTGGTGCTGGGGGTCAGTCAACCAACTGCTGTCATTCCAGCCCCTGGCTACCCGTGTGTCGGTACCCATTGTCCTCACTAGCGTGTTGTACGAACAGGGGCGCCACCGCCTGCTCTTGTGGGTGGTGGTCCCTGTAACTGTAGAGCTTGTTCTAGGCTGATGGGTCTGGTTAGGCTGTTTCTTTTTTCTAAGCCTCCAGTATGCTAGATTTGGGGTTACTTTTTTAGGCTTATGTATGGACTGGAGTTCAGGTTTGCTTTTTAATGAGCCTTGTATATTGCTTTTAATTTAATCTATTTTGCCTTCCTGATAACAAAAAAAAAAAACAAATTGCGCAGATCAAGTTTGTGCCATGCCATGGGATCTCATTTTCTTACATGCTTTGATAACAACACAAGGCTAAAGGAACAGATGAGTCCTCAAATTCAGGAATTCAAAACTCAACAAGCACCACGCCAAACCACCAACCCCAAAATATATGTTAAAACAATAATATAAAAAAAAAACTAAACTAAAATTGATCGGTTAGATTCTATATTTTGGCCTAAATCATATGGATTTGATCCCAATGAAATAATTTATAAACAATATTAATGCCCACTTTTTTTGCCAATCTTGCTGCTCTCCCCGCGTCCATCCCATTTATAAATTGGGCCAGTGCCTTCAACGCCCATCCATGAACACTCTAATCAAAATCTAGAGGAAGCAATCTCAGCAAAATTCGGGCATCCCCACATGGCATCATCCAACAAAACGGTCAAAATTTTAGAGGTTAGCAAAATAGCACCATCCTCCATAGACTCTGCTGAGTTCTTACTTTCTCTTAATTTGTATGACTTGTTCTCTCTCAAGCTCCGGCCAATCGAGCGCCTCTTCTTCTATGAACTGTCCCACTTGACTCCAACTCCGTTCAACTCCACAGTCCTTCCCAAACTCAAAACCTCTCTTTCTCTCACTCTCACCCACTTCCTCCCTGTTGCCAGCCACCTTAAATGGGCCCCAGAATCACCTCAAACACCACCCATCATCAGCTATGATCCGAGTTGTGATGGTGTTTCACTCACAGTTGTAGAGTCCAATGCTGATCAATTTGATCGTCTCTCAAGCCTTGGTAGTATTCTCGAAGCCTGTGAGTCACAACCTTATGTGCCCCATCTATCAATGTCTCACGCCGTGGCCTCCATACTTGCTCTGCAGATCACATTTTTCCCAAATAAAGGATTTGGCATTGGGTATAGATATAACCATGCTGCTCTCGACGACAAAAGCATCTCCTTGTTTATGAAATCCTGGTCCTACATTTGTAACCAAATTCAAAAAGAAAATATATTACAATCGCCCATGTTACCTGAAGAAACGGTTCCTTGTTTTGATGGAACGAATATTAAAGACCCTCGCCGGCTTGAAAAATTCATCTTGAATCTCTTTGCCACAATAGATCCTTCTTCTCCCAGTTTGAAGCCACTGACCCTGCCTTCTCTGAGTCATTCAACCGATACGGTTAGGTCCACATTTGAATTGACCCAAAACCAATTTAATAAACTCAAGCCTAGTGGAGATATAGTTTGTCTCCCCAAGTTGCGCCTCGGGTTTGAGTGTCCGTATCAACGTTTCCTAGCCGGCGGTTGCCCTGGGCAGCCATAATGTGCAGCGTGAATTTCAGACTCAACAATTACCATAGTCGAAGTTAGGAGAGATCTGTTTTAGACTCAATAATATTTCAATAATAGGTCCTTCTTATAGGGAATGTTAAATGAGGACAGCAACGAATTTACAAACTCGGCCTCGGTTTAAGGATTCGATGACCGCCATATCCGTTAGGTAAGGTGATTTTTTATTTTTCAAAAAAAAAAAATGAAGGAATTGATACGTTCTCACTTTGCCGGCACTAATCCCACACTTCGTTTGTCCACTTTTGTTGTCACCTGTTCCTACTCATTGGTTTGCTTAATGAAAGCTTTAGGACAAACAAATGATGATGATGATGATGGTAATAGATTTGTTTGCTTTTCATTCCCTGTGGATTACAGGACCCGTTTGGATCCACCAGTTGCAAGTAACTATTTTGGTAACTGTACTTTACCTCATCACTTGATTGCACCAGCAAGAGAATTTGTTGGGGAGGATGCTTTATACAATATTGCAAAGAAACTGACTGATACAATAGAGGGGCTGGACCAGAGACCCTTTGAAGGAGCTGAGAAATTGATGGAGAAAAAGGGTCTACATGGAGCACAAATTATTGCTTTGTTCGGAACAAATCGATTTGCAGATTATGGGGTGGATTTTGGGTGGGGGACACCAAAGAAAGTCGACTTTAATTGGGAAATTGCCCCAGTTGTTTCTTTGGCAAATAAGGGTGATAGAAATGGCACGGAGGTTATTTTGATTTTGTCAAGGCATGAAATGGAAGCTTTTACTTCTTTATTTGCCAATGACCTAAAGCAATATTATTGAGTTTTTTAAACAAGTAATGTAAAACTAGCATGTTCTAATTTATTAATGTCAGAGTCGTCTTTAAGACTAAAACACGAAAGAAATATCATCTTTTATCGTTTAACATTTATCTTTAGCAAACCTATAAAGTATAAACCTATAAAGTATTAATGAGATGTTTGGATGCATCTTTTATCCAAAAAGAAAGTGTAATAAATGGCATATTTCATTCAAAAAAACAATAATACAAAATGTGTAACAAATGGCGTCAAATTTTACTGTCCTTTTTTTTTTTTTAAATATAACCTTTTATAGCTTATACTATAAAATAAGTAAGTTTAGAAAATAAATTCATAGGTATAAAATTATAAATATATTATATTAAAAAAATCGTAAAAGTAGTGTCAGCTTCCATTGGATTTTACTGTTACAGGTGTGATCCATGCTTTCTGCCGTTTGCATAAAGTATGTGGTGATCCTCATGCCCAATAAAAGTCGAGCGGTGTGGGACCCTAACTCCCATGTCAACCAACTAACAAAGTTAAAATTATTAGCTTGTAATTATATGAAAAGATTTTATTTATTAAGATTTAATATGTGAAACATGTGGGTCAAAAAAAAAATACATGCAACATAAACATTAATTTGTCTCATTGATGCTCGTCAAAAAATTTGGTAAAAGCCTTTAGTTTTTTTTTTTTTAAATAAGGTAAGTCGAAATTTATAAAATACTGTAACTTACTTTTAAAAATATACAGTTAAATAAATAATTTATTTAATAATATTTAATAATTAATTTATTTTTTATTTAAATTTAATTATAAATATCACCGAGTGAATGCTCAATAAAAATCAGTTGCTTAGTTTTTTATTTACAAATTAGTCCTTGTAATAGCACACCGAAGCCGTCACAGTTCACTGGTAGCTTTCGTTCTCTCCCATTTTTCGGTGCTGAAAGTTCATTTCTTCATTGCCTCTTTGAAGCCACTGGTCTCACCTTTCCCCCATCAAATCTCTGCGTTGCAAGCCCCAACATTTACGCATCAGGTACTTTTTAGGTCCTTTTATTATCATAGATCACGCCCGCTTTTTAAAGCTTTTTTTTTGTGTGCACAGTGCATTTTGTTGAGTTGTCCAATATTGCAGTGTTTAGTGTTTGCTTTGTGGCTTTTTTGTTAACTGGCAGGCACTGTATTGGGTTACCTGCTATTTGATTTTGGCAAGATTTGATCTTTTTATTTTTAGGGGGGTTTTTTTTTTTTTCAATAATGGGTTCTTGTTATTGGTGTCAATGTTGGCTAGAATGCTGATTGGTTCGGTATTTTCTATTGATTTTCTCATATGGGTACTTTGAGTTTTGTGCTTTATGGGGGATATAGGGTTTAGTTTTGAGGTTTGTGCTGTTTGGATCCAAGAAATTAACTCCCCTTGTTTCAAGATCTAGTATTCTTATCGATCTTGTGTATTTTCTACTTTTTCTCACTCTAGTATGCAAGATTTTGTGCTGGCATTGTTATATATGGGTCCGCTTAATTTTTCTCTGCATTGAGGATTTGTCTGAGGATGCCACCATATTTCTTTCGTTTTTTTTTCCCCAAAGGTGGGTTTGTTGCCTGTATGTTTTCTAAATGGCATTGATAACTGGCCCATTGGTCTTATCTTACTGTTTTATATAGTCTCTCCTGTGCGGTGTTTTGTTTGTTCTTCCCACATGGGGGTTTAGCGTATTGAACATGGTTCTTGTTAGTGTAGTGAATGTGAACCCCGTGCTATATTCTATGTGCAATTATGCATTCAAAGTTCTGTCATTTGTTGGCTCAAGTTCTCATAATACCCGCAATTCATCCTCCTGCCCCAAAGAAAAAATGGGAAAAAATTGTTGCGTGCAATTTGTGATTAGGTCTTCATATGACGGCTGCACCATGTTCCAGGACACCCCATTTTTTGATTCATCTTTATCTCTTTCTTTTAGTATACAATCATGTTTTCCAAATCATACGTTTGATGAGAGCTCGGCAAACTTCTGATTGGGTTAGTTTGCTGCAGGTCATTAGTCATAATGAGGACTACAGATGTTAGATGTGGTGCAGGGTAGATTTGATATGGTTGTTTTTCCCTGTTTCTTTAGCAGAATGGCAATGCAAGCTACAAGCAACCCACCTTCTCCTAGTGCCCAAATGGTCGGAAATGCTTTTGTTGAGCAGTATTACCATATTCTTCACAACTCACCAGAAATGGTACATAGATTTTACCAGGATTCAAGTGTGTTAAGCCGGCCAGATGCCAATGGTGAAATGACTTCAGTGGCAACCATGCAAGTAATCTCTCTGGCATTTTGTTTTTCTCCTTTTATGGATTCTATTAGCATTCACTACTCTTTCTTTTGAGTTGAATTCTCTCACAAATATTTTCTGAGGTATTGTAGCAAAACAGTATTGAATGAATGAAGACTACTTTGTTCACAGATTGACGTTAGGACTTGCAATTGTCAACCTAATTTAATGCGACATAAACTACTCACCTTGTCAATCTGTAGCTGTCTGACAGTGGCAAATGATTTCTAACCTCTTTGAGAGCATTTTTCAGACATTTAAAATTCTCGTGCTGATGTGTAGTGAGTTTTTCCTAGTGCTGAATTTTTGGAATTTGACATGTTTATGGTGTGCAAATCTTTCAATGTCATTCAACAGTTTGCCATTCTGATCAAATCTTGCTCACAACAGAAATGTCAAGCCAATATGTTGCATTATTTTCTTTAGGATCCATTACTCAATAGTTTGAGTATTATGTTCTTGGTGACTAAAGAATACCTACAAATATTTTTCCTTGGAATAGGGTATCAATGAGAAGATACTATCCTTGAACTTTACAGACTACAAGGCAGAAATAAAAACAGCAGATGCTCAGAAATCATTTAACGAAGGGGTTACAGTGCTAGTTACTGGATGTTTAACCGGCAAGGACGACCTGAAGAGAAAATTCGCACAGTCGTTTTTTCTTGCACCACAGGACAATGGATATTTTGTGCTGAATGATGTCTTCAGATATATTGATGACAACGAACAATTGGAGAATTATCCAGATAATGGTGTTGATAATATTGCAACTATTCCCTCAATTACAGATTCTGGTAAAATTTTATGGTTGCAAGCTCTATTATCCCCTGTTTTGATCTTTACTGTTGCATCAAGAAGTCCTTAGCATTATATAATTGTTGTATCCAGATCCCTCTCATGTTCCCAAGCTGCCTGCACCAGACCCCTTAATTTCTGCTGCAGAAAAGGATAAATTTGTTGCTGAGAATGCTAAAATCCCATTGGATGCAGTGAAACAGTTAGTTCAAGAAAAAGAAGCTGCTGTGGAATTCTACTCTGGTGCAAATGAGGATGATTTTCCTGTAGTCGGAGATTCAACTTCTGCAACTCAAGAAGATACCCCAAAGAAATCATATGCATCAATTGTGAGTTTATGGCCAGATGACTTAGGGCTTTGCAATGAATAGCGTTTTATGGTTCAATGATTTTTCTTGTAGGTTAAAGTAGCAAGGGGTTCAGGCCCAACAAAAGTTTATGTACCAACTAATACCATAAAAGTGGCTCCAAAGAAACCGGAGAACCAAACTGTAGAAGTGGCACCTCCCCCAGAGCCTGCAGCATCAGTGCCAAGTAGCACTGATATCCTTGAAAGCAGCAGTGCCCAAGAGGAAGGTATATATAAGTTTGAATGATTTTTGTTGTGTTCTATATATTGCTGTAATAAGCTTCCTTTCAAAACAATTCTTTAGAAAGAGCATCTAATATTTAACTTCTTTTTTGCCTGTATTTGCATTTTAAATTAAAAATCTTGTGTTGGGAGGACTCCAATTATTATTTTTGATGCATGAAAAATTGATTTTTATTGTTTAGATGCGTCTTTCATCTTGTGCAAAAATAGAGAGCCTTGGCTGTAAGGTAAGGTTGCTCTTTTGATAACCAGAAGGTATTGTGTTTGAGTCATGGAAGTAGCCTCTTAGCAAAATGCAGTGGGAAGACTCCGATAGAATCACGGACCCTTGAAAGTTGGGAGTGTCGAGTGCCAAGGGGCATATTGTTCAAAACTTAGTTTTCAAGAGTAAGTTTTCTTGATAGTTTTTTCTGCTCACAGGTGAGGGTCACTCCATATATATCCGAAATCTGCCCTTCAATATGACTCCTTCTCAGCTTGGGGAGGAATTCAAGAAATTTGGGCCCATCAAGCAAGGAGGTATCCAAGTCAGATATAATAAGGTTGGCCTCAAACATTTATGATGACTTATTGCCCCGATTCTACCCCTATTTACCTGATAAAGATTATTGGTACACATTTCAGCAACAGGGATATTGCTTTGGATTTGTGGAATTCCAGTCTTTGAGCTCCATGAATAATGCAATTCAGGTTTGTCTACAAAGTTAGCTGTATTTGCAAGTAATTTATTGCTTTTAGGTTGTTGCTTGGTGCTCCATTTTGATTTTTTATGATTGTTGTTGCCCTTTAAAGTTAATCAAGCTTCTCCTGTGGGGATATGACCAATTTTTCTTCTCCATTTGCTCTTAGTGAGGATCATGTATTCAGCAAATAGTTCCATTAGACTTTGGCCTCTATTCTATTATTTATACAATCGCCAGTTTGAGTATAGGATAATATTTTTATTGCTAAAACTCTAGAAAGATAACAATGATGAAACTGATTTGGTTTTTCTGACGGTCCTTTTGGGGAGTTTCTTAAAATTGTCCACTTAATTGATAGTTTAGTTGTACCATGTGGATGTGTCGAGCACCCTGTGCATTCCAGACAATGTATGGCTCCCAGCATAGATTTTCCTTTTTGGATGCATATGTCTGGTCAGATTAACCATCTTGTTTGTAGGAATTTTTTTGAGTGCTTCATTCCCTATCTCCAACCCACTGATTTTAGATTTTCTTGTGTTCCTGGTAATGCGGCTGTTGATCGGTCATGGGCTTCTGATTTGTAAAAGCAACTAGCATCACACGCCTGTGATGGCGTGAAAATTCAAGCAACTGAAACTTTCAGTAGTTTTATGATCTTTGAAATATTGTAATTGCACTTGAATCGTATTGGCTGGAACTGCAAATGTAAGAACATATGTATCTTTGTTTGACTGGGGGGAAAATTCTACACGTACAAGAAGTTTGCTGTTCAGGCAAATCATCTGATTATTTTTTGTTCCATTTCTGTGAAACTACATTTTCTGACTATCCTGTATTCTAACATATAAGTTCAGGATAGCCATCAACACGTGCGGTCTCATGTGCTTGTGGGATAGTTCCATTTGAAGATTGTATTCTCAAAAAACGTTCAGTTCGGAATGTTTTCTTGCTACAAATGATAAAGATTCAACTTGATATGTTGTGCTTGTCAAGACCTGAATTTTAACATTTCATTGAGAGCAAGCTTTGGTTGGGCCACCTTTTCTAGTCTCTTGTTTGGAAAATCAATGAACAATTGCAAATTTACCATGTTCCATTCAATCCAAACTGCGTATTGAATTTGCTCTTAATATTTCAGGCTTCACCTGTGGTAATTGGAGGATGTGAGACAGTTATTGAGATAAAGAGAACTACCACCCGAGGTAAGTTGGAAAGTATTTTTCATTTCTAGGTTCGTATTCTTCATTCAATTTATCGCTAAAATCTCACATAAGACATTGAACTCAATACAATAAGCAGAAAATAGGGAATGATATAAATGGATACGAGTCTTTCATTGAATTCTGTAGAGTTCTCGATTAGTAAACTTAGAAAGCTTTGGACACTGTTGATTCTTTCAGTTGATAGTGGAAGGGGTAGGTTCTATTCGGGGAGGGGAGGGTTTCGCAGCGACAGCTTTAGGGGCCGTGGCAATTACGGTGGTGGTGGCCGGAGCTTTGGCAGAAATGAGTATCGGGAATTCTCTGGCCGAGGAAGGAATTCAGCCGGGCGAGGTGAAGGTCATCAGCAAGGGAGAGGCAGGGGCGGCCGCTCAGGCGAAGCAAAACAAAGTACCAGTAATTCAACGTGAAATCAACAAGCCAGCCATGTTCTTTGTGGCATCAAATTTTGGATATGGATTGGAAAGGATTCAAAGCTTGTGTCTTTGTGTAGGGATAGAAAGCATCAAAGCAAGGAACCCCTCGAGTCTGAGTTGCAGTGATGCTGAGATTAAAAGGCATTTCCAATAGTTTAGGATCTCGTTGCATAGAAATAGGGGGTAGGACCAGAATTTTCCATCTTGTGAACTGTGCAGCTCTGCAGATCGTAAGGTCATGCTCAAAATTTTTTTGGAAACTTTTGCTGTCAATTCTCTGGAATGTGCACAGTTGTGTAGTATCTCGTAGCTCTAGTGAACCAAATATTTCGGTACATTGATCGCCTTCGCTTCTTAAGATTTTGCCTTATGGGGATTGTCTTCTCCTTAGGCATGATTGATGATGACTCTCTAAACGTTTGGAAATCTTTAATATCATTTTCCTATGTATTTATTGAAGAGAACAAACAACAAAAAAAAATTGAAGATTTTGAAAGCCTTCATTAATGAATCGCCAAAGGGAACCCAAACCCACAATTTGTTCGAAAGCAGACATCAATTGCTGCTTTGCTTATTGGCCCTTAATGACCATGCGGCGACGTCTATTCATCTTTGTTCAATAGTTTGGAATCTGAATCTGAGTCAATTTTGCTACATATGATAGAAATTATAGGCAGGGTGACCAAAGACCTGTTATTTCCATTTTCTTTAATTATTGACTATTTTTTGTATTAAAAAAATTATGGGTTGGATTAATTCTAAGGAAAAGTTGTGTAGGTATGTAATAGTAAATATAAAAAAAATTATGGGTTAGATTAATATTAAAGAAAAGCTGTGTAGATAAGTAAAAATAAATATAAATTTAATACGTAAAAAATATATTATATTATTAAAAAAATATAAAAAAATCATTAGCTTGATAACGTATTTTTTATATGACGAAAGTAACGTGTCTTGCCTTGAATTTTATGTCTTGCAGGGAGAGAAAGAGAGAGCGGAAGCGAGGGTTGAGAGGTGGTTCTGACAAGGTGCATGCGCAGGTTAAGACAGAATTGCCTTTTTTCCCTTAAAATCCGGAAAACCTCACATCAACTATGTTCAATTTCTGTTTCTGCTTAGCTGTTGCCCGGGGTATGTTTTGACACGTGTTTGTCTATCCACTCAATGGACACGTGGCATCTACCCACATGGCTATGTTTTGGATCAAATATGGCAAAAAAAAAGAAAAAAAAAAACACAAGTTGCCAACTTGTTGTCTCGCCGAAGGAAAAGGATTGTACGAATACAAAAACTTTCTCATATTGTGTCCCACCAATCCATCTAATACTAATTACTAGTTAATTGGAATAGAAAAAATTATATAAGTACCTAATAATATATATATAATTAATATATAAAATATAAATTATTAAATTATAAAAAAATATATTAAATTTTTTAAAAAATAAATTATTAAATTAGTTCACGTGTTATATACTTGTGCTCAAAAAATGAAATTAGGTGGTAATTTGTTGCATCGTGTCCGATCATATTATCTAATCTATGAACCGCGTAGGCGAAAAGTATTGAGGTGTTTTTAGAATCGAAAACATAGCAGAATTATGTAAACCTCTTTTAGAAAAATATAAGTGCCTATACATATTATTTTGATTATGTATAATAATTTATTTATGTTTTATTTTTAAAATTTTAATTTTATATTATTTTAACTCTACTTAATTAAAAAAAAAAAAGAATATTGGCCAGCTGTTCGAAAGCCAGACTAACGGTCAGTGGTGGGGCTGCAAAGCAACTGCGACTGACGCAGTAGACAAAAATAATTTTAAAAGCAAAGATATGGAAATCTTCGTCTCGTTGAGTAGTCACCATCCGAAAGATATTTCTTTTCTCGTGGAAGAAAGTATTATATTTCTTAAAAGAATTAAAATTTTACATAAAAAAATTTAAAATAATATAAATATTTGAATAGTTAAATATTATTAAATAAAATAATATTATCATTTAATATTATTTAAATAAAATTATGTAATAATACTTTTTATTTAGACGAAACCTAAAGTCACGAAGATTTGAATTACCATAAGTTTGTCTCCCCCCCCGTACCATAATTGTTTTGAGCTGGTGCAGCGGACGTCAAAAGTCAGAGTGCCAATCTAAAATTATTGAGCTTTTTAGCTTGTCTTATTTAATTATTTACTATCATTTACGTTAACAAAAGTAAAAAAAAATAAAAAAAAAATGCAATATATATCTATTTAACAATTATAATAAAAAAAAACTTCTAGTAGTCTCGTAATTACATTAAAAATAAAATATTATAATTGATCAAAAAAATATTTGTATTATTTGTATATAATAGACACATTATTTTCTATTTATTTGCAATTTCTTCTAAATTTAAATTAAAATTTTAAATAAACACATCTGAATTAAACCTAGGCTAACAGAATTTACTCCACCTGTAAAGATAATAGTCCTGAACCGAAGTTGTGATGCTGTGTTTGGTTTGAAAGAATATGATGAGAAAAGAAAATGATTAGAAAATTTTAATTAAAAAATAATATTATTATTATTATATTTTTTATTTTTTTATTAATTTAAATAATAAATTTTTATTGTTTTTACAGATTATTATTTATTTTATTTCTTATTATTTTATTTTTATAAATTATTTATTAATTTAAATAATTTTATACTTTTATAATTTTTTAACAATTCAGACACAGTATAAGTACCGCCCGTGCTTTACTTTTATCTCTGTATTCATTAACGAATATTTTGCGGTCCAATAAGATTTGTGGGATTTCGAGGTAAGGATAGAAGAAGGACACCTGGAGGAGGCAATCCTAAGTTGGAGACATATAATATAATAACAGTACGACACCTGTCGATGAGAACTGCCTTCCTGTTCAATTTTTAAAAAATAAAGAGAAAACTCACTACACAGACACATATATAAGTAGACACGTAAAAAATATGTAATTAATTTAACGATATTTATAAATTTGTATATTTATATATTTATATATTTAATATATTTTTTATAATTTAATAATTTAAATTACTATATATTTACCGTACTTTCAATTATATGCGTACACTTAAATTTTTCAGGTAAAGTGCTACCACAATATCCGTGAATTAATTGTTCGATAGTATACAGTCAATTTAGAAAATTACATTTTTTATTAATATGAAAATAGTTCTATAGTCTATTTATTGTACACAGTCTATTTTATTTTTTCATTTGCATTCTAACTAAATAATATTTCAGAAACAGAAAACTTTTATTGGCGCACATAATTGGAAAGTCGGTAGACAGTGAAAATCGTGAAATTATAAAAAAATATTAAATTTAAATAATTAATTAATTAATATTAATAAATTAACTATATTTTTTATTATATGACTTTTTGAAAAATAGAGAAAGAAAATGGAGCCGAACAAAACAAAACAAGCACAAGAGTTGTTTTGGTGGCGACTGGTGGCGCTCTGTGGTTGTTGCTTTTTGGCGTCTCCTTGGAATCTGCTACTTCACCCATCAACGACAGCTTGTTGCAAGTTGCAACCCCCCAAAGCTCCTCTTCGCACTCACCCTCCACGTGTCATCCACAAATATGGTCCCTTCTTTGCTTTTTCGTGAGCCTGTTTTCCCCCCCACCATTCAGTTTCTTTTACCAGTCAATTTTCTTGGTTCTTGCTCTTCTGTTTGTTTCCCATGATTCATTTCCGTTTTCCAGGAAGTTCTTGATGAGAAAGTTTTGAACTTTATTGTCTTTTTGTACTGATGATATTGTTGGGATTCGCTTGCAATGGATAAAATTTTTAAATTTCGAGCTTGTGTTTATGTTGCTTCCTTTATTCTTCTTTAACTCTTGTTGTTTTTGGGGGAGTTGAAGCAATTGGGACGAGGATTATGTTTGTCGAATCTCATTTTCTAATCGAAATTTTGCATCTGGGTATTTCTAAAATCTAGCGATACTTGCTGCTTTCTTTCAGCTTTCTTTCGATCATCATCAGATGGCACAAACAGAAAGACCTCAAAACGTAGGAGCTCAACAACAGCACATTTCTATGAGCGACAATTTCCCTGAGGACTTGTTGCAGAGATTCATATCTAGGAACCATTTCAGCCACCGCAAGTTCGGTGAAGAGACGGAGGAAGATGAGAAAGAAGAAGAAGAAAAAGAGGTTGTTGAGCTAAGCCTGGGACTTTCATTGCATGGTAAATTTGGTGTGGACCCAAGAGCCAAGACGCTCAGTAGATCATCTTCCATACCAGATTTCATTAACACAGAAAGAGAAAATGGAAGTGCTTTTGCAGTACCTGTGGTGAGCGATAATCTTATAAGAACTTGCTCTTTGCCTACAGAGACAGAGGAGGAGGAATGGAGGAAAAGGAAGGAGATGCAAACACTTAGGAGAATGGAGGCTAAAAGGAAGAGATCACAGAAGCAATGGATTTCAAAGGCTGTTAAGGGTAGGAAAAGGGGTTTTGGAGAAGTGGACTCTGAGGAAGATAGGAAGGAAATTGGTGTTATTGTCAACCATCAAAATTATCATCAAGAACAGCTTGTTAAGAATCTCAATATTTTGTCTGGTGCTGGTTTGGATAGGCTTGTACCACCTGCACTAGTACCATCACCTTTGTCTCAGGGTTCAATTGGATCACAAGGGAGTGGGTCATCTGGAATATCAGAATCTGAAAGCCAACAAGTTCAAGGTTAACATTCTTTACCTTTTCTGCTGTTTTTTTTGTTTTTTTGTTTATGGTCAATTTTCTCTTTTTTCAGAGGTCAATGCTTTTTACACTATTGGTTACAGTATTTTATGCTTCTTTGAACGGTTTCGATTGCTGTTATGGCTGCTCTCAAGTTTGTTGTTTGAGTTTTCGTAGTGACAATTCGTTTTTAGTGTTATAATCACCCGATATCTAGTGGCTGCCTTTTGATTTTCCCCCTCTTTGAAGAGTTGTGGGCTTGTTGATCGTTAATGCTTCCTTGCCTAGTCATTTTATGGAAGACATTTCTTTTCTTTTTTGAATAGTTTGGAGGCTCAGGCGTATCAACAGTTAAATTAGGGGGATCTTGTTGTTCTGCTATTCTTTGACAACAACATGAGTTCCTTGTTCTTAAATTTGATTGGGCTCCGCTACGTTGATCTTTTCTTGACTTTCCGTTGTATTACGAAATGAGGAGTTGTCCTATTCTTTCTGCATTTTTTTTTTCTTGGCATCCTGTCTGATGTAGAGATAGCTTCGGTTAAACAATGTGTTCTAAAGATCTAATAGACCTGGTTCATGCCAGCAATAACCAATGTAGGTTTTCTGCTTATTCATGTGTTTCTTTTTGGTTTCAAATAGTAATGGTGAAAACAAAAATCCAATTGTTCTTTCTGTTTTATTTAATTTTCCAATTTCTGGAATTGGATTTATTGTATCATGCCGAGTAGTTAGATATTTCTAGATGAAATGTCTTATATACAGAGATTGTTGTGCTGTCTGCAAATTGTTGCAAATGCAGAAACAAATGGTGAATGTTATGAATCTCCAGTTTTCTGGAAAAAGGAACTATTGGAATGCTACGTTAATTTAGTGATTCCGCCGGGACCTTTCTACCCGGATTATAATGGGGTGCTCATTATCAATGTCACACTGGCACGCTTCTTGTAGTTAAAGCAAGAGATCCTTTACAGTTTCTGCATGAGAGATGCGTTGGGGAAGTGTTCTATTTAGCCACAACAGTAATTCATCCCCTCGTTGTGAAAATGGCAATGAGTAAGCTTATGTTTGTGAAGATACAATTTCGGGAAATGACTTACAATGAGCCCTGGAAATTATTTCCTGTTATGTGACACTCAGTTCCATTCCTGCTCTTTTGTTGTCTAGGAACGGTTCAATTCACAGAGGCAAGGAGCCCTGCAGGTGTTCAGTCTTTGTTGGAGAGCGAGCAGAAATTGATGGTCCCCCCCGGATCAGTGGCCGGTGAAAAATCAGTTAGTGCTGTGGGCCATTCATTGGAAGATAAATCTCATCAACTTGCTGGGGCTGAGATCAAAGCGAAGGAGATGGTCACAAGTGCGTTTGAAGACATGCCCTGTGTGTCTACAAGAGGAGATGGCCCCAATGGAAAACGAATAGAAGGTTTCCTCTACAGGTATGGGAAGGGTGAGGAAGTGAAGATAGTGTGCGTCTGCCATGGAAGTTTTTTCTCCCCAGCCGAGTTCGTCAAGCATGGTGGAGGGGTCGGCGTAAAACACCCGCTCAAGCACATAGTAGTTAACCCCTCTCCCCTTTTGTAGTGATAGCTAGTTGTTTTAAACCTTCAAAAGGCCATGAGCAAATGTCCAAAGAGGGAACGACATTTAGCTGCTTTCCTTTTTTAACTCCAGAGTTCACTGTCTGTTCTTTTGTATGTCATGTCTGTTGCAGGCCATATAGCTAAATTAAACATTAGTATTCCATACATCCATCTGCCTTTAAGAAAGGCAGTCATTTCATATCACTGGATTATCTTCTATGACAACAGTGGAGGTTTATAGTTCACATCAGGAAAAAATATGGACTCTTTTGAGTTTTTAAATTCATGTGCAAAAGAAAAGCCGTAGTACAAAGCTAGTTAGCCTATAGATTCATGTATTTTACTCTAAATTAATTCCGTCTAACTACCCATTGGTGGATCCGTTCATATTTGAGGGTAGGCTGAAAAAAAAGAAGAAGGTATATTTAAGTATAACTTATCTTAATTTTAACTCATTACTTCATGAAATTAGTACTTTGCTTCCATGAATTTTATATCGACACTCGTTTTGCTATTTTTTTTTGTATATGTATATAAATTTTGTCTCCCTACTAAAAATTTCTGTCGCTGTAATGACCCGTAGATTTGGTTGCGCTTACGTAGGGGAAATGAAGTAGCAATCAAGATGAAAGGAAAACGAAAAGTGACATGAAAGGGAAAGAACACCAAAACATTTGACAAGATGAGAGAAGTTGACTAGTTTACTCATATCAAATAAGGCAAGGACAAGGATCAATCTGGTTGAAACCGAATTCCCGTGAGAAAATTTTCTATTCTATAGCTTAGTAGACAATAAAACTGAGATACAAAGTATAAGTGGAGAATAAATATCTGCATTCTTCCGCAGATTCGTCAGCAAGCCCCCTGATCAGGAAAACAACATCAAAAAATTGGGGGCCAATCTATTTTACAATTTACAAGTGGAAATAACTACAATCTGGCTCCACCTAAGGGTATGTTAGGAGCCCAGTCCTTGTTAGTATTTCGGTAAAAGGCCCAGTCAGTCTTAGTAATTGGCCCATAAATAAAAGTAGTTGTAGTGTGAGTCTGTGAACGTTGTTAATATTCTAGAAGGTTACAGCTGACATTGGATTCCGTTAGAGGTCATGTTTTTGTATGCACGACAGAGGAATGGGGGAGTCAGTTTTTTGGCAATTTGGAAATGAAATTCTGATTTTCTCTCTCTTTTCTGTTATTCTCTGTCTCTCTCTCTTCGATTCCTCTCTCTTCTCTTCTTTCCTTATTTTTCTGTTGCCTCGACGGGATTGAGACCCTAACAGGGTATCAGAGCACCGATCCAGTGGTCTCCGTCTCAGCACTCTGGCGAAAAAAGACCGCACAACTATGGCAGAAAACACACGTCTTAAGACTCTTGATGAGCAAGTCAAGAAGCAGGATCTTCAGCTACAGAAGCAGGAGCATCTGTTACAAACGGTGATGGAGAAGTTGCAGTCCTTGGAATCCTTACCAGCTCGAATGGATGACTTCCAAGCTGAAAATCAGGCCTCCCTGCGCACACTACAAGAGAGTTGGCGGGCAGATTCACAAGCACAGTTTTCCAAGATGATGGAGCTGATCCGTGGTTCTAGTTTGGAGAATGTCATGGTTAAGGAGAAAGGAGCTATCACCGAGACGCCGTTCATGGCTTCTGCGCGTGGTATACTGCCCACACCTCGTGCTCAGTCCTTAGAGCCCAGCGACAGCAGTTTGAAGGGGTCTCAGTCTTCTCAACGATCCACAGCTATGGCCCCCAAACCACCTAAGATTAAACTGCCCAGGTTTGACGGCGACGATCCCAGGAGTTGGCTGCGGAAGTGTGAGAGATTTTTCCGCATGTATGGAATCGAGGATTCTTCCAGGCTAGAAACGGTGTCGATGTACATCGACGGCAAAGCTGATATATGGTTCCAGGGGTGGGTCACTGCCAAACCGAACGCCTCTTGGAAGCAATTTCAGGAGGACATATGCAAGCGCTTTGGGGACCCATCTATGCCGGATTCGGTGGAGGAGATTAAGAACCTTAAGCAGACCGGGACAGTCCGGGAATACCAGGAGCAGTTTGAGGAATTACGATCCTTGATTCTAGCCGACAGCCCACACATGGAGGATTCCTACTTTGTTTCGACTTTTTTAAGCGGGTTAAGTGACGAAATCAGGCCCATCATCAAAATCGTGAAACCCAGGTCGCTGGAAGAAGTGTTCGAAGTGGCCTCACTCCAAGAGGTTGCCGTGGAGGCTGCAGCTAAGAAACTCAAAGTCATCAAGGTCTCACACAATTTGGGAGGAATTAATTCGAGCCCGGGTAAAGCAAACACGATGGTTCACAAAACGACCGCAGATAAGACCGACAAGAAGAATTGGGAGGAGGCTCGGCGTTTGGGTAATTGCTTCAAATGTGGGGACAAATACTCCTATGGCCATCAGTGTGCCAAGCGACAAGTTCATTTGATTGAAGGCCTAGAGGGGGACGATGATGATGAACCTTCCGTCGTTCAAGTTTCTCCTCCGGAAAAAGGGCCGGATTCGGCTGGGGAAATATCAATGAATGCAATCACAGGGAACTCCGGCAATGGTACTCTCAAGTTAGTGGGTTACGTAGGTCGGAAGCCCTTGGTGATTTTGATTGACACAGGGAGCACCCACAGCTTCCTAGACTCACGCAAGGCCATGGATTTGGAATGTGAGATCATCGAAGGCCCTCCGATGGACGTGACGGTGGCCAATGGAGAGCGGATGTGTTGCAAGCAGCGGTGTACTGAATTTGCTTGGAAGATGCAAGGCCATGGGTTCGTCATGGACGTTCGATTGTTACCACTAGCAGCCTGTGACATGATTCTTGGGGTGGATTGGATGCGGGCCTATAGCCCATTGGAACTGGATCTCATTCACATGGCCATATCATTTAAAAAGGATGGGAAAAAGATTCGAATAGCTGGACAGGCCCAAGAGTCAGGACCCACAGTGGTAACGGAAAAGAAGGTGCAGCGCTTTATTGAAAAGGGTGGGTCAAGTCTGCAGGCCCATTTCTTAATTTTAGTGGGCACCCCAACAATTGACCAATGTCCAACAGAATTGAAGACAGTATTGGCAGAATTCAAAGACGTTTTTCAGGAGCCAACGTCTCTTCCCCCAAGCCGTGAACATGATCACCGGATTCCTTTGACTGTAGGAGCGGCTCCGGTGAATGTTCGACCGTACAGGTACCCCCACTACCTTAAAACTGAGATTGAAAAGCAAATTCAGGGGATGTTGGATGCAGATTTGATCAGGAACAGCAACAGCCCATTTGCTTCACCGGTTCTCTTGGTACGGAAAAAGGACGGCTCTTGGCGGTTCTGTGTCGATTACCGACACCTCAATGAAATTACGGTGAAAGACAAGTATCCCATACCAATCATAGATGACCTGCTTGATGAACTGTTTGGTGCTCGGTATTTTTCGAAATTGGATCTTCGGGCGGGTTACCATCAGATTCGGGTCCATGAGGAAGATATCGCTAAGACAGCATTTAGATCACATCAAGGGCATTATGAATTTAAGGTAATGCCGTTCGGCCTTACCAATGCTCCTGCTACCTTCCAGTCTCTAATGAATCACATATTTGCTCCCTTCTTGCGCAAGTTTGTTTTGGTTTTTTTCGACGATATTCTTGTGTACAGTAAAAGCTTGCAAGAACACGATCAACACTTGAGGGAGGTGTTACTTCTCTTGAGGCAGAATCAGTTGTTTGCCAAGGAGTCCAAATGCGCCTTCGGTCAAAAGCAAATAGAATACTTGGGTCACGTGATTTCAGAGGCTGGGGTAGCTACTGATCCCGCGAAAATTGAAGCCATGAAAGCTTGGCCTATCCCTTCGACTGTTAAGAGCTTGAGAGGATTTCTTGGGCTGACCGGTTATTATCGGAAATTCATCAGGAATTATGGAATGTTAAGTAGGCCTCTTACTGAGCTTTTAAAGAAGGATGGGTTCATTTGGAGCAATGAGGCCCAAATGGCTTTTGAAGAACTTAAAAAGGTGATGTGTGAAGCCCCTGTGCTAGCGTTGCCTAATTTTGGGAAGGAGTTTATCATTGAGACAGATGCTTGTGAGAGTGGTATGGGTGCTGTGTTGGCTCAAGAAGGTCATCCAGTGGCATATTTGAGTAAGTCTTTTGGGGCTCGTAACTGCGGGTTATCAATTTATGAGAAGGAATTTCTTGCGGTGATTATGGCAGTCTCGAGATGGCGCCATTATTTGGAAGGAAGGAGGTTCATCATACGGACAGACCATGAGAGCTTAAAACACCTCCTACAGCAGCGATTGCGTACATTGGTTCAGCAGCGAGGAATTACTAAGCTACTTGGTCTCGACTATATTATTCAATACCGGAAGGGAAGTGAGAACAGAGCAGCTGACGCTTTATCTCGACAGTTTGAATGGACATGTAATGCAGTCTCGGTAGCAGTTCCTCTTTGGATGGAAGAGGTGGAGCTTAGCTATGAAGGGGATGAACTCGTGCCTGAATTGATTCAAACGGCCATTGGCAAAAGTAGTGCTGCTTCCAAATATCAATATAGTCAAGGGCTGCTACGTAGGAATGGCAGAATCTATGTGGGAAGCAGGGGTAATTTAAGAGCACAATTGATGAAAGCAATGCACGATTCCGCTATTGGTGGGCACTCAGGGGTGCGAGCTACATATGTCCGGCTGAAGCAGCATTTTTTCTGGCCTAAGATGAAGCTTTCGGTCAAGCAGTGGGTGAGTTCTTGTGAAGTTTGTCAACGTTGCAAAACCGAAAATCTGCCGGAATCAGAATGCAAGTCTGTGATTTGGGTAGTAGTTGATCGCTTTTCCAAATCAGCTCACTTTATTGGATTAACTCATCCTTTTACTGCTCCCATGTTAGCTCGAGTGTATTTTGAGCAAATTTTCAAGTTACATGGCATGCCACAATCAATTGTGTCTGATCGTGATAAAATATTTACAAGCTATTTCTGGCAAGAGCTCATGAAGTTGGAGGGTACTGCATTGCAACTTAGTTCAGCTTACCACCCGCAAACGGACGGGCAAACCGAGCGACTCAACCGCTGCCTGGAAAACTACTTGCGCTGCATGTGCTATATGAGGCCAAAGAAGTGGTATCGTTGGCTTCCCTTAGCCGAGTGGTGGTATAATACTACCTTTCATTCTGCCCTGAACATGACTCCTTACCAGGCCCTGTATGGCAGTCCACCTCCACAGCTATTTTCCTTGCCAGTTAATTCAACACCTATAGCTTCATTGGCAGAATTCATGAAGGAAAGACAAGTGCTCTCCACACTCTTGAAGCAACAGCTGCTGAAATCACAAGAGCGAATGAAGTATTTTGCCGACCGCCATCGCACTGAAAGGAGTTTTGAGGTTGGGGACTGGGTATTCCTCAAGCTGCAGCCGTATCATCAAACTTCTGTCGCCGTACGAGCCAATTTAAAGCTCTCCTCCAAATTTTATGGACCCTATCAGGTAGTTGAAAAAGTGGGAACTGTGGCTTATCGGTTGCAACTTCCTCGGGGCAGTAATATCCATCCCGTGTTCCATGTGTCGTTGCTCAAGAAGTCAGTAAATCCTCAGGTTGTGGTGTCTCAAAAGCTGCCGTTAGTGGGTGATGACGGGCAAATTAAGGTGGAACCTGTTGCTGTTGTGGGCCGGCGTATGATCAAGAAGAAGAATATGGCCACTACTCAAGTTCTTGTGCAATGGGCTAACCTTTCTCCTGAAGAAGCCACCTGGGAAGACTTGGCCTTTGTTACCTCTCAATTTCCAGACTTTGATTTTGCTAATCCTTGAGGACAAGGATTCTGTTAAGGGGGGGAAATTGTTAGGAGCCCAGTCCTTGTTAGTATTTCGGTAAAAGGCCCAGTCAGTCTTAGTAATTGGCCCATAAATAAAAGTAGTTGTAGTGTGAGTCTGTGAACGTTGTTAATATTCTAGAAGGTTACAGCTGACATTGGATTCCGTTAGAGGTCATGTTTTTGTATGCACGACAGAGGAATGGGGGAGTCAGTTTTTTGGCAATTTGGAAATGAAATTCTGATTTTCTCTCTCTTTTCTGTTATTCTCTGTCTCTCTCTCTTCGATTCCTCTCTCTTCTCTTCTTTCCTTATTTTTCTGTTGCCTCGACGGGATTGAGACCCTAACAGGGTAGTCCACAGAGAGGACCAATAGAGCAAACTACTTACAATGGGTTTACAGCTAAATCAAGCATATGCATTATCAGCAACTAGCATGATGGCGGTTGAAGTTGCTTCAACCGTCGGACAACCTGCCTCATTGTAGGTCTGGTAGACAGTGAATCAACAGTACACACGACTGCCAAGTGTAGAACTTCTACCAAATCATCATGAGGACCTACGTCCCACAACCCTGCAGCAAAGAACTCCTTTGCCCGGCCTTGTCGTAAGAGCATGCATGCCCAGGCAACAATGTTGAAACCGTTCCCATATGGAGAAAATGAAGGATCCAAGGCTTTTTTATCCGAAAGCAATTCAAGGAGCACAACTCCATAACTGTAAACATCAGCCTTGTCTGAAACACGACACGTCATAGCATACTCTGGCGCAACATACCCAAAAGTTCCTGCCACACCTGTAGTAGCATGCGTTTCAGATGTTCCTAAAAGCCTGGCTAAACCAAAGTCAGATAGGTAGGCATTAAAATCATCGTCCAAAAGGATGTTACTGGGCTTGACATCACGGTGGAGTACTCGTGGAACGCATTGATCATGCAGGTAGGCAAGCGCACGAGCTATGTCCAAAGCAATTTTGTGAAGGATCCTCCAATCCACTGCCCTTGTGGACCTCTCCTGGATGAACTTTTCCAGATTACCACCTGGCAAATAGTTATATACAAGGAACATTTCGGTTTCACTGGCATGATAACCAATCAAAGTTACAAGATTTGGATGATGCAGCCTTCCAAGGGTTTTGATTTCTGCATGAAACTGTTGAACACCCTGAAATCGTCCGACTGCAAGCCGTTTAATTGCCACTAGAACTCCAGGAGAGATCTCTGCCTTGTAAGTAGCCCCAAAACCTCCACTGCCAATGCAATTGCTTGCATTGAAAGTCCCAGTGGCATGGACAACATTCTCAAATGTCAAGGGAAACCCGATGTCTGTGAAGATAGTCACTTCCTTTCTTGTAGATCCTGCAATTCTTGACTTTGGACTCCACTTTCGTGTGTAGAAGAATAGGATGATCAAAGCAAGAAGAACCGAAAAAATGGCTGATGCAGATGCTATTGACGCTATTTCAATGGAGCTGAAACCATTATTCCCACTACGCTGGCTCTGACCTGATGGTGAAAGAGCATTACCCTGTGCATCAGTAGCCCCTCCTTGCAGATCTGGAGTTGACACAGTTAAAGAAAACACACGGCAAGGGTGTAAATAAGGATTTCCAAGAACACTGCTGCATTTCATTAAGTTGTTGCTGCTCAGCGGCAGAGGTCCGGATAAGTTATTGAACGACAGATTGAATGCTGAGAGCACAGACACATTTGCAAAACCCGAAGGTATCTTCCCAGAGAGTTTATTGTTATTCAGAAGAAGTGCAGTCACGTTTCTCAAGTCCACTAGACCATTTGGAATCTCTCCAGACAGCATGTTTGAAGAAAGATCTAGCACTTCCAAAGACTGTAACTCACCCAAGCTAGAGGGGATGGAGCCATGCAATTTATTACCAGCCAAAGAAAGGTCCTTCAACCCCTTTATTCGGCTGAAATTGGTAGGTATCTGACCTTGCAAAAGGTTCCAACTCAAGTTAAGAGAAACAAGGGAGACCATTTCTCCAACACTAGGAGGGATGGACCCAACAATCTGATTCCTGGATGCATCCAGAAGTGTGAGAGTTCTGCACATTGTACCTATGGTAGCTGGCATCTGGCCAAACAATCTGTTGCTGCTCACATTAACAATCATGTTGTTCAATTCATCACACTTGTCAAACAAAATCCCTGGGAAAGGGCCAGACAGCATGTTATCTCCAGCTAAAAATGTGTAAGATGTTTGTTTTCCTAATTTTACAGGTGCAATGGGCAAGGACTGGAGACTGCCAGTAAAGTTGTTGCTCTCAAAATTATGTATGACTGCAATTTCACCATCTCCTTCAACTTGAGCTTTATTTGCAACTAATGAAAGATAGGCGGACGATATATCATAGGTGCCCAAGGTATGCGTTGTGGAAGGAACTGGCGGGCAGCTGCTGCTGTTAAAAATGGGGATCGAACCAGATAAGGAATTTCCACTAACATCAAACATAGTCATGCAAGGGACTGAAAGCTCCTCAAGAAGGTCCCCATCAAGCCCATTAGAACTCAAGTCCAGATACCATAGCTTATTGCAGCGACTGAAAGCCGGAGGAATATTCCCGGTGAAAAAGTTATGAGCGAAATTGACAACCTCCAAATTATCACAAGAACCCCAATTACTCGGTAGCATGCCATCTAGTGTGGTCCTTGGGGCCCACAACATTCTCAGATTTGGAAGAGCCATGATTTCCCCAGGAACTCCCCCTTGGAAAAAATTAAAATCATCGTTGACAGAACTCGATTCACCGAACAGGAAGTTGCTGCCAGAGTTATTAACTTCCTGATATGGATTAAAACCATATGTAAGCACAAGCACAGACATTCTAGAGCAATTTCCAAGCTCATGAGGTATTGACCCACTAAGACTGTTCCTCGACACATCCAGTACTTCAAGATTGCCAAGCCAACCTAGTTCAGGGGGAATAGCTTCTTCCAGCAAATTTGAATACAGCAATAATGTCTTCAAATTACCACAATTCCCTAAACTGTTAGGTATCCCTCCAGTCAAGAAATTAGCAGACAAGTCCAAGTGTTCTAGTTTCTCACAATTGGAACCAATTTCCCTAGGCATCTCCCCACTAAGCTTATTCAATGACAAATACACACTTCTAAATCTGCCAATAAACCATGGGATTGTCCCATTAATGCTATTACCGGCTAAATTTAAGACCTCCAGTTTTGAACAATACAAAAGTGAGCCTGAAATCCCTCCTTCTATCCCGTTGAGCCCTAAATTCAGAACTCGTAGGTTCGTCAACCCAGAAAAGGAAACTGGCAGCAACCCACTAAAGGAATTGCCCTCTAGATCAAGAACCTCCAACATCTCCATGCCCCATATTTCACTGGGTATCTCCCCACCAAGCCCATTGAAGGGCAATGATAAAACTCTAAGTTCAGTCAACTTGGCAATCAAAGGCGACAACTTTCCCACCAGGATCCCACTCCCGCCATTGCAATCTCTCCTACTCGCAGACAAATACAGTGGAAACTTAACAGAATCAGAACACAGGAAAGCCCTTCCATTTTTACCTTCCTTACCGTGGCTACTGCCTTGTCCGGTGATGTTAAGGGCCACAACACGCAAGTCTCCGCTGCAGGTCACGCCAGCCCAAGAACAGTGATTGGAGTTGACGAGAGACCAGGTGGAGAGCAGGCCCGACGGATCAGACACGGAGTTCTTGAACTCCAACAGCACCGATTTGTCGGAATCGCCCGAAACGACGCCGTGCAGTGGCACACTAAGAGCCCAAAAGAGACAGAAGAGCTTAAATCTGGTAAAGTAGAGCCATTTGATAACTGAAGAAGAAGAACAAGAGGAACCCATTTCAGAAACCCCAAAAGGGTGTTCAGAACACTAGAGATTAAGCCCTATGGCCTTCTCTTTCACAGGTTTGATTTGCAGGTAAAAGAGAAGGAGGTTTTCAGGGGTTTTCTTTCTCTGGAAACCCTAACCCCCAATTTTGGGCCCTCTTAGAGAGAGAGAAGAAAGAGAGAGAAGGACTAGAAGAAATGAAGACAGGAAGAGAGAGTTCAACAGTGACTTCCTTACGCACAACGCGTTTGTCTTGCATTTTTTTGTTTTTTTTTCTTTTGATTTTTTCTTCCTCCATTTTTATTTTTCTTTTGCCTTTTTTTTTTTTAATCATTTTATGGTTCTTTCAAATCTCCCTTTTTACCTGGAAGGAGAGGTTGTCGTTTTGGTTGGTGAGGAGGGGGGTCTACCATGAGGGCAGACGTGGGGTCCACAAATGTCAATGGATGGATCATTCGCCCCCGTCCCAATACAAGGAGCCATGGTGGTTGGGCTTATAAATAAACTACCACAATAATATACTACATTTTAATTAAAAAAATAAAAATTTTAAAATATTTTTTAAAAGATAGTATAATAATTAGAGTTTAAATTTTTTATAAAAGTCTTAAAATTAAATTTTAAGAACAGCGATAAGATTTATAAAAAAAAAATTATTTTTATTATATAATTTATAATTTAATAAATTTTTTAATAAATTAAAAAAATAAAAACTCCAAATAAGAAAATATATTGAAAAGTTCATAATAAGAATGACGAAAAGTCGAGAAGACTCAACGTGGGATGGTCTTCGGCAAGGCAGGCCCAACGGACCTCTTCTCAATTAGTTGTGTTCGTTAGATGAGTTGAGCATAAATTTAGATCAATTAGTTGGGAATATATATTTTTAATTTTTAAGTTTAAGATTTAAATCTTAAATGTTGCACTCACCTTTTCCTATTTTTTTGATTATTAGGCTATCGACTCTAATAAACAAGAAAAAAAAGGAAAAGAGAAGATTTTTAATTTTGAAGGCAATAGCTTCAAATATAGATTTCTCTCGTCATCCCATATTTTTCATCTGTTGCACTGCAAAGAAATTATTTTTAAAATTCAAACTTATAACTACAATGCCACAATAAAATAATATTTCTGTTATATCAATGCTAACCCTTCAAATGTATGTATGTGTATATATATATAAAGTTAGAGTAACAATGAAGTTGAGTGTTTGATCAACTGTTTGAGGGGATATCCCACAACCAACGTGTGAGAATTTTAAATTTCACATAACTTCACTTTCTTCTTTCAAATATCAAATGGGACTTCTTGTAGATAAAAAAAAAAAAAAAAAGCTTGTATAATAATAAGTAATTAAGTTTTAGGAGTTTGACAACAATTATATTCCTCGCGGTGGGTGCTTTATTATTCCCTTCTTCATTATTTCTTCTCCAAACACTCGGTGCCTGTAATTCAAAGTTGGATCTGTTTATCATTGCAAGACGGAAAACTTGCTAGGATCAGATAAACGGGGGGGCCCTTGAAATGATGAAGAATTAGGAGCATCCCCATTCTGACTTACTAGGATTGTTTGTTTCCTCTTGGATTCAAAGAGCATTTGATAGCTCAGTTTATGTCCAGACAATAAGCATGAATCTTGACAAAGGTTTGATACAGCCAAAAGACGAGCACATTAGTGTCATTGTATTTATTGTATAATTTACAGTTTAAGAAATCTTTTAATAAAAAAAAAAATTAAAGAGTATATAATATTATGCCAAATATATATTATGTTAACATGGCTAGACAAACGTGTTTAGTGCATTACTGTAAAATTCGACCGGCTTAAATACATTTTACCCCAAAAAAAAGAAAAAACCCTCTGTCCAAATCAAGGTTGTCAGACTTGGACTGGTCATCGAATCAAAAATACTAATAGGTCAAATTTCAACCGGTATTTAAATTGATATTTAATAATATATATATATATATATATATATATATATATTTATAAAAAGTAATTGAAAAAATGATATTTATAAATAGTAGTTAAATATTAATTTTTTTAGTTTTTAGGATTAAATTGAAATTTTTAGTTAAAATTATAGTTTTAATTATAATTTAGACAAAATTTTGAGTCAAATTATAATTTAAAATTTTTTGGATTGAATTGAACCGGTTAAATCGGTCTGATTTTTAACCAGTTTTTGATCAGTCCGGTCTGCCCCTCATTTTTAAGTCTAAACCTGACCGAACTTAAGATTGGTCACCAATCCAATTGATTTAATTGACCAATTCAATCTGATTTTAATTACATTGGTCCAAACAAAACTAATGAAAAAAATTATTGAGTTAATCACATGCATGAAATTCGAGTATTGTTGTCCAATCCATCACTCATTCACGATTGTATGTTTCTCTTTCCCCACATGAATTTAGTGGTTACCCCACTGGAATAAGTCACGATTCACAACCAAGAAACCAAGGGGTCTTTGTTGATTAGCAACAAACATATAATCACAACAGTAAATCAGATGGGCAAGGCCTTTTCTTCAGCAACAAATAAAAATTTACTATGAGTATAATGGTTATCAAATTTATAAGAGGATATTGAAATAATTCTTATTTAAATACTTTATTAAATCATTTGTATAAAATAGACTTTTCACTTGAATACTATTAAATTTAAGTGAATCTTTTTTACGTCTGATTGCGATATTAATGAGTTTAGAATCAGTACCGCGCACTCAACATAAATTTGCTTTTTACTGAGGGCAAACGTCAGTGCTGAGATTCAACACAAATTAATATGAAAAAAAATACACCGAATTATCATCAATCTATCACCTTAGGTAGTTAAATAAGGACAATTTAGTCCATTTCAACGTTAACGATTAACATTCATATTTTAACATAAAAACCCACAAAAATATTACACAGACAACCAAGACCTCAGGGGCAACAAATGTGTAATCCGCGGAGTTGGCATTCAGGGCCAATTGAACACCCTTGCCCTCTATTTTAATTCATCTTTAGATGCGGTCAGATGCAGATCTATAACAAGTGTTATGTTCAACAGATTGTACATTTATGATCATTCAATGTATGATCATAACAAAGGATGAATTGTAATAATAATGTCATTTCACCCTCGTATATCTCGTGTGAAGATGACACGCATCTCGAACCAATTTCTTTAATCAATCTCATTGTTCTAACCTAGTGCCGATATTTTGAGACAAAATGGTGCATTGGTTACGTTGATTGTCTTCCATATGAATATATCAGAGTCTCTTATTTTTTTTATTTTATTTTTTTTATTTTTTTTGTGAAGGTCTCTTTTTTTTTTTCTATTTAATGATGAGAGCATAGAGATTATAATTTGTGAACAAATCCAAAACCTTGCCACCTCTTGTTTTCAACGATACCCTCTTCCCCCGATTATTAAATCATTTATCAAGAATCTCCTCAATCATTCAATGATGGGGTGAACAAAATATTGTTCATCTTTTGGTCGTGCATGTGAGTGGAGAATTGCCGATTCATTTTTTTTTTTTTAATTGTCATTTGGAATTTTAACAAGCAAATTGGAGCTGTAAGATGGTACATTTTTGTTCTGGTTTGATATTTTAATTAGGCAGCATCATGAGCCACCAGTTCATTACGCATTTCCAACTTTAATCAAAATCAAATAATCTATGCTGCCTAAAATAGAAAGATTCAACAAAACTTAATTATATTCCTGAGAAAAAAAATTCACGCTTCCAATTCATCACCGTGTTCCTATAACGCAACTCATTATCCTATAATTTTGCTTCCAAATCAAACATTGGAATCCATCTCGTAACTAAACCCGTCTTTGGGAATTGATTTATTTGGAAAGTTGCTCAGTGAAGAGGCACTGCTCCTACCACGGCCATGTTAGGAGAAGGGAAGATGCTTTAGCCCTTGCGGCCCCTCACCTGAAACTTCTAAGACAAGTGAATAACTGAATACTGATTACTTATCATAAAAAGAAAAAAAAAAAAGAAAAGTGAACAATATGATTGGAGACAAGGAAGAAATTTTCTTAATTACTTTGGTTTGGTCCCACAAATCATGCTTATATCAGACATCAATTATGCTTTTACCCCAGCAAGCTTCTTCTGATGTAATAAGATGTCAGCATTAATTATGCTTGGAGTGCTTTTACATTAGCAGCCATTAGGTAATTGGAAAAAGAACCTGCCTCCAAGCATCTGGGAATCTCATCAAAACAAAGTAAATGGTAACATCTCAACTTCTGCTCTTTCAATTTTTCACTCTTGTGTGCTGGATAAATGGCAGAAGATACTAAATTTAGTGTTAGTGAGGTGTTTGATTGTAAGGTTTGATGCTTGCTTTAGTTTTCCTCAAGTTGAGCTACATAGCTTGGCTTACCTTTGGTCCTAAAAATGGTTAAAAAAGAGTTTGGATTAAAAGCTCAGCACCATGATTTTAAGTCCAGAAAATTTGAGAAATGCAAGAGAGGAAGTTGCTTAAGAGCAATCACAGCTGATTTGCTGAAAAATAACGGTTATAGCCATGTACATTTTTGTCTGGTAAAACCAATGAAGCACTAATCAAGCTACTGTGATTTTCCTTGATCAAGTGAATTTGCAGTACCAAAAAGAAAGAAAATTTGAAAATTTTGGGCAAGGCACTTTTAAAGAAAGAATGTACATGAAATTGTAGTCAAAAGACTGGAAACAATCAATCAAACGCATGCCCCAGCCCTCGCTTAACTTGGTAATTTTAACATTAGATAACAATCTTCAATGACAAATCAACTCAAGTCTTCCTTTCTGAAACGATTAGCTGAAAGCTGAAGCATCTAAGGGATATAAAACTTGATGAAAATCTAAGATGGCTCTCTGTTCAGGTTAACAAAAGCATCTGCAAAGCCCTCTCCACGGCCTAAATGAGAAACATGAGAAGCAACCAAAGCAACTGTTCCTGGAAGCCTTTGGGTTTGCTTTGAGGGTCTCTGGCAAGGTCTCTTGAGGCGGGGTTGCTTTGGGGGTCTCTGGCAAGGTCTCTTGAGACGGGGTTGCTTTTGGGGTCTCTGGCAAGGTCTCTTGATCCGGGGTTGCTTTGGGGGTTTGTGGCAAGGCCTCTTGATGCCATTGCTTAAGTGAAACCTGTGAACTTTGCTTCTGCATTTCTACTTCCACAGGGGTACTTTCAGCGTTTTCAGCTGCCAATCTGAAATGTCGATGCAATAAATAAATAGATAACTTGTAACTTATATGTCTGATGATTGGCTGAAAAAGAGAATCAGAATTGCATGGTTACTGGTTA
This sequence comes from Carallia pectinifolia, assembly GCA_037832335.1. Lineage (NCBI taxonomy): Eukaryota > Viridiplantae > Streptophyta > Magnoliopsida > Malpighiales > Rhizophoraceae > Carallia > Carallia pectinifolia. The sequence goes on from CM075443.1 coordinate 20,641,368, forward strand.
AAATTGAAAAGGGTTTCATTTTGTGTGAAAGAAATTGAGCCAAAGAATCTGACTATTAAAGAAAAACAAGTCAATGAGAGCTTAAGGCATGTAATAAGGTCATCCAAGTTTCTCGTTGAAGCAAAGAAATAATCAGATTTTCTACAGTTCATCAGGAGTCTTGCCAGCATTAGGGGAACAGGTTGAGGTCGCAGATGTGGATTCGGGTGCTTAATCATGCATTTCTAAGTGGCAAATTCTATATAGAAGATAACAGTTCTGATAACTTACACTGGGGACTGAAAAGATTGGGTGCTGCTGGTCGAGCTCCGGGTTTCCTCAACAGGAGTTGTCTTTTCCTGATCAACATTTTTCTTAATACCCTCTAAGACTGCCTTTGTGGAACTTTCTAACAATGCAGGTTCAACTATTTCTAACATTGCGAGTTCAACTACTGCATCATCAGCCAATACTTCTAAGATCGATTCAGAGCAATTTTGATTGGCTTCACTTTTCCTCTCCATGTTCTCTGCTTCAATTACAGTATGCAGGCTAGGAGAAACGTTGCTGGTGTCTTCGAGCTGGGAGAGTTCAGCAGATTTATATAACATGAAAACATGATCCCTTGAGAAGCTACCATTTCCCATGTGAATACTGAACAATGAATCATTCGAAGCAACGCTCCACTCCATAGGAGTGGCAGGACTCCTGGAAAAAATGGATGATGGAATCCGATTTGGAACGGGATCATAGCCTGATGAATGCCCCATCATTTGAATTTGAGGCGAAAGCCTAGGTGCTTCCTGTGAGCTCATATGTGGACCGGGCCTGTAAAAATGAATTTCAGGCTGAACTGCCAACGGGGGTACTTGGAATTCCAAGAATGGTTCTTTTTCCTTTGGACTGCCAGGATTATCCTTCTCAACATCAGCAGCTTCCGCTGAAGATTCTGATGAAAAAGAAATCCTTATGTTTTGGCATTGAGCAAGATCATCAACTTCTTCGTCTTCAACCTCGGAAATCACTAACTGAATCCCCTCAGAATTCATCAAATTTGCACTGCTTCCACTCTGATCCACAGTAGCCATGACCCGATCACCCGAATCCTTGAAGATGCTGTGCTTCCTTGAGAGAAACTAAACTGGAAAAAGTAAAAGAAGAGCACATACATCTCAAACTTGCACAGTAATGGGCTATACCTGAAGGAACATATGCTAAAAAACACACAGAAATCCTTCAACTTTTAGGCCTAAAGGTCCTTTGGGTTCAATTCCCACTTTTCAAATATAAAAAAATCATGCAACTTTCTGCATCCTGATGCAAAATCCACAATGCCATGCTAAGAATCCATTAGAAATCCTGAAATTGTTTTTGAAACTATCTTAAACATACAAGATGAATGTTAATTCAGAATCCAAAGATGAAACTTACTTGAACACGTCGAATGTGGTTTGACAACCCAAAAGCTTCAATCAAAAGCTCAAATTTTTTCTGTGCTAGAGAAATTATTGAACAAACTGCTGATTGCTTGCCACACAGTTAATAACAAGGGGAAGGGAAGAGAAGCTGTGTGTTGTGTTCTGTTTCACAAATAACCAACTTTAATCCCAAAATAAACCAAAATTAGTAAGTAAGTACGCGGGAAATGGCATGTCTAGTAAAGTTGTTTAATTTGCAATAATCTGCTGAACAAAATGCTGTTATAATTAACTATAAGGAATAATCATCTCAAACCAAACATATTAAGTCTACATCTATTAGAGGTGTCAAATAGCTAAAACCGTCCAATGGCTACTAATGTTCACATAATGTGTTGAATTAAACACAAAAACAATTGATATTTGATAATGTTATATTATTGTGATTTAACTATATTTATCGTAATTTTTAGTTAAACATAAGTCATTCTTAATTTTTATTTTATATTTTCCCATTCTCATTATACATTTATTATTGTAATGTTTTCTCAAAAAATACAAAATAAAACTGCAATTAATTATGTTAGCTGAAAAGATTTCTAGTCGCAGTTTTAAATTAATTGAACCCCATTAATAATTTAGTTAGTTTGAATATGAATAATAAACCAATCTATTAATCTGATTATATTAATGTTATTCCTGAAACTGATATTAGTTATGAATATTAAAAAAAAAAATGTAAAACGACCCTAGCTGTTTTTGCCGTTAAGGTTAGTGTCATTGCAACCATCAGAGAGAATTGATTTCCGATCAGTACTTCTTAACTAGAAATCCAACAATCTGGATAATTAATAGCAACAGAGGCAGGAATGATAATTTTCCAGATAAATTCGGCTTAGCCCAACGACGAGAGCAACAAACTGGAAATAAGTGTCCTTCTGAATAGTGTTACAACAGGCTCGGCTCAGCAGGATATGGGTTGCACTTGGCAAGATTTGTTGGCCTGTATGACCTTGTCGGCCACATCGACTGGCCTTAAGATGTGGGTCAAGGCCCAATCCGAGGGCTTGGCACGGTTTACATGTCAGAACTCAGAACTTCTCAGCGTGACTCATTTGTCATCTCTCATTTTTGTACATTGTTATAACGGTCACTCCGTTAAGCAGGATATTGATGCAAATGTTTAGGAAAGTGAGAATAACGTATGCAAGTTGTGTTCAAAAAAACGTATACAAATTACCCAGACAAGTTATCCATTGCACACTACACAATTTTTTCTGAAGAATTATAATGTCTTTGTGGTTTTAGGAGAAGTTGAAGGTTCAAAACTCACATATCTTTCACTTACTTACATTAAGTAAAAATTATAATCTCTCTGTAGTATCTTCGAATTTGCTTGCGGTGTTTATGAATTCACGATTTTCCTCCTCATTAACTGTGAACAGACTAACTACTACTTATTTCAACCAAGCAATGTTGTTCCAATGGAGGAAGCCTTACCTTAGAATGGGGGAGAACATAAGCAAATTGTCTAACTAATTTAGTTGAAGTAGTCTTCTCTGTGTTGCAAATTGCAGTTGTAGACATCAGAAAAGGGGTTTCTCATTCGTAAACATTGTTAGAAGAATCAGTAGGAAGAAAGGACAGTGAAAGTTTGATGGTGTTGTGGAGCAATCAATCGGGATGGACGAGGTTTTGCTTTTATTTGTACGTCAGTTTGCATTATCCATTCCTGTGATATGAAGATAACTATTAAAAGTGAAATTATAGGCTTTTTGTACATACCCAAAGTGTACATATAACTATAGTCTATAGTATTGTTTTTAGTCTTTTTTTCAGTTCACAAAAGTTGGTCCTTTCCCTGACAGCTTCAGCTAGCATTTTTTTTCTAGGCTTTTAGTACTACATGTTGCTTAAAAATTGGGCAAAGAGTTTTCTAGGCTTTTTCTAGATTGCTGGAGGATTTCCAATTCACTCCATGGGACGAAGTCTTATTCTGGACTGATAGGCTATCCAATATGCAATTCGATTAGCCGTGCGCCTAATAGCCTCACACTTACAATTTGGTTAAGAGTTGAGGAATTTGCGCACCAAAGAAATATAGTACGCACTTTTCAGTAAAAAAAAAAAAAGTTGCTTAAAAACCAAATAATGGTCAGCCTTCCTCGTTTGAAATTATAGATTATTCTATGTATTGCATATGTAACCAGACTTAGTTTTATGTTAAAAAAAAATTATATCCTTGTTTGTACTTTTTAGTCCTTTTTCAGTTCGCAAAGGGTAAATAATCAAATATAATAGATTATTCTGTTCATCGTAATTTATTTTTGTTCATTATGAATAATTATATGAAGATGCGGGTTTTGGTGCAGTGAGAAAATTATTTTATGTAATATAAAAATTATATAAATTTGATCATTTTAAAGAACCGTAAAAATCTCGGATAAGATAAGAGTCGATATGTTGAACTTTTATAGAGATTTGACAAATTTGAGAATTTAGAAAAAAGTAACATCAAACTAAATAATTTTATTTAAGTAATTTTAAAGTAATTATAAAATAATATGAATAATTCAATGATTAAATTTTTAAAAAAATAACTGAAAAAATTATGTTATTATTTTAAAATTATTCAAATAAAACTACCAATATTTTTTAAATAAAAAAAAATGCCTTTTTAGTCAATAATCATATGGTTGCCAACAACTTGTTTTTGCTTTAGAGGACAAACTCATTTGTTCCGGGGAGAGGGGGACGATGAGGTCAGAAGTCACAAAACAACAGGAGTACTTGCAAAAGAAGAACGGCGTAAAGACATAAATACTTCCAAGGTTCATTACATGACCACATTGATATAGTTAAATTTCATTCAAATACTGTCAAATTTATATAATAGAATATATATTTTATATAATTATAATTAAAAAATATAAATTAAAAAATAATTATATTTTTTATCACTTTTTACTATAACAATTATATAAAAAATAATGTTAGTTACGCAAACTGTAAATCCGAAAGTATATGACCACTATGTAATGTGACCATACACTTTTTTTTTGATACGGTAAGACATGCAATCTTAGATATGTACTCACTATATAATAATTTAAATTATTAAATTATAAATAATATATTAAATTTTAAAAAATTAAAAAAATTTTATATATTATTAATTTAAGTACCATATCTCTTAAATAATGAGTTAAATATATTCATATTATCTTACCCGTAAAAAAAAAAGGAATTACAATTGCTCCTGCAAAGTGGTGGAGGCCAGGAAAGCGACAGGAAGGACCGGCCATAGAAATTTTAGCCCCAAAAATTGTGCTGACGGCTGCTAATGGGTACGGAAAATTCCAATGACTAATCAAAAGAAAGAAATTTTCGATCTTTAAGTTCATGAATAATAAATTAAAGTACTGTACATACACCAAATGTCCTTTTGGTTTTTCCTTCAGCAGGACTGACCACCTAACGATCTTGAAAACAAAAACAAAAAGAACAAAGCTTTGAACTTTCTTTTACTGCTTTTGTATCATTAGCGTTTTAGATCTTAAAGAAAAGTTCTTGCAGATCTTTTAGCAAGGTGAGATTCTAGCTTTGTTATGTTCTGTCAGCGGCCCTTTTTTGTGTTTGAAGTTTATTTAAAATCTCTGGAACACAGTTTTTGATATGGACAAGCTTTTCTTTTCTTTTCTTTTCTTTTCTTTTTTTCTTTTAATTTTATTTTTGCTGCTTTGATCTTTAAGCTCTTTGTTTTGTTGGATCTTCATTTTTTTTATTTTATTTTTGTGGAAACAGCAATGGGTTACCACAGCCCGAAATGGGTTCTCTTTGTTTTTGCTTAGTTCTTCCTCTTTGATTAGTTATAATTGTTTTCTCATGTACTGCAATTTGTAGTGGGTTCTTTTATCCAGAACTCAGAGTTTTCTTTTCTTTTCTTTTCTTTTATCTTTTGGTGGGTTGTTCTCATAGTTATTTCCTTGTATTTACAGTTACTATTTGGCATCTGATCTAGAGAAGTTCGGACTTTGAGTTGGAAAACTATTGTTTGATTCACCAATCCCGAGAGGGTAGCATTTAGTATTCTGCTTTTTGGAGTTGTGTTCCATTAGTCAAGAATTTTTTAGCCAACTTGGTGCTGTTGGTAAAGGAATCTAAGAGAGGTGACTTGCTGGGTTTGGCTTTCTTGGCCGATTGTTGATTCATGAGTAATTTAGCCATGGAGGATTTTAACCGTCGGATTCCAGAATTAGACGGAGAAGAGGACTTGGTTGCTGCAGCCCACCACATATTGAAGGCATTAGGATCGAAAATGAACCTTACGAACGACACGAAGAAAGTTTTGGCAGACCTCAGCAGCAAATTGTCTAGCATTACAGTGGTCGGCAAGCATGAGATTCAGGGAGTAGGTGAGATTGAAAGGCAACTAAACGTTGTTCAGGAGAAAGTCATGAGGTGGGAGGTAGATCAGACAATGATATGGGACTCTGGTGCTGATGAAGCTATTGATTATCTAAATGCTGCTGATGAAGCTAGATTATTGACTGAAAAGTTAGAAACTTTGTCTTTGAATGGTGATGGTGGAGAAAAGGAGCTGTTGCGGAGGGCTCATGATGTTCTTCAGATGGCAATGGCAAGGCTCGAGGAAGAGTTCAAGAACATACTTGTTCAAAACAGACAACTTTATGAGCCAGAACATGTTTCTTTTCATTCTAGTGAAGAAGATCCTGTGGATGTCGGCTCCATTATCTCTGTTGGGGATGATTTGGCGGAGGATTCAATTCAGAGAGATAGTCTGAGCAGAACCTCAGAGGAGTTCATTTTTGATGTGGTCAATCCTTACGTGATATCTGACCTTAGGCGTATTGCAAATCTAATGTTCGCTTCCAGGTATGACCATGAATGTTCTCAGGCATATGTCAATGTTCGGAGGGATGCATTGGATGAATGCCTCTTTATTCTTCAAATTGAAAAGCTTAGCATTGAGGATGTTCTAAAACTGGAGTGGAGCAAGTTAAATTCCAAGATCAAGAGATGGGTTCGGGCAATGAAGGTCTTTGTACGCGTCTACCTTGCAAGTGAGAAATGGCTGACTGAACAGATTTTCGGAGAGCTTGGAAATGTTAGTTTGGTTTGTTTTGCTGAGGCTTCAAAGGCTTCAATGTTCCAACTATTGAATTTTGGTGAAGCCATATCCATTGGCCCCCACAAGCCAGAAAAGTTGTTTCCTATTCTTGACATGTATGAAGTCCTAGCTGACGTGCTTCCAGACATAGATTCTTTATTTGCAGACAAGGTCGGTTCTTCTGTTAGAGTGGAGTGCCTTGAAGTCCAAAGGAGACTGGGTGACGCTGCGAGGGCAGCATTTCTTGAATTTGAGAATGCAATTGCGACTAACACATCAGCAAATCCTTGGGCAGGAGGAGGAATTCATCCTCTTATGAATTATGTAATGAATTACATCAGGAACCTGACAGACTATTGGGAGGCACTGAATTTTCTACTCAGGGACTGTAGTGGAGATGAGTCCATTTCATCGTCTCCCAATATGAGTCCAACTATGGAAGAGGAGAGCACAAGTGAAGATATACGCAATGGTTCCCCAGTGGCTATCCACTTCCGTTTGGTTGCCTCAATCCTAGAATGCAACCTTGAGGAGAAGGCTAAATTATATAGAGATGCTTCTTTGCAGCACATTTTCTTGATGAATAATATCCATTACATGGCTCAAAAGGTTAAGAATTCTGAGCTCAGGCTTTTCTTTGGAGATGAATGGATCCGTAGGCGCAACTGGAAATTCCAACAGCATGCCATGAACTACGAGAGAGCTACTTGGAGTTCAATCCTCTCTTTGTTGAAGCTTGAGGGGAATTCCAGTTCCAATTCTGTTTGGAGGACTGTGCTCAAGGAAAGGTTCCGGAGCTTTTATCTTGCTTTTGAGGATGTTTACAGGACTCAGACTGCATGGGTTATTCCTGATCCCCAGCTTCGTGAAGATCTGCGAATTTCGACATCGCTTAAGGTTATCCAGGCTTATCGGACATTTGTTGGAATGCATGCCAATCACATAAGTGACAACCACATTAAGTACAGTGCTGACGAGTTGGAGGATTTCCTGTTGGATTTGTTGGAGGGATCTCCGAGATCATTGCAGCATCCCCACAGAAGATGAAAGAAGAAAAGAGCCCTTGTCGTAAAATTTGCAAGAGATAAGGCTTCACATGTATCGGGCCCTTCTGCCATCATAGTCTTATTCTATCTTCGTTACTCTTTTTGCATCTACTTGATCTCTAAGGTTGTGCATTCATTAGTCCCAGAGTGAGTTCTGGAAAATATATACAGTAGAAGGAATTTCATTGATGTATGCTTCATGTTGATAATGAATTCCTCAATTAGGATATATGATGTATGTTCTCAAGTCCTTATGTCATAATCTGCCTTGTTGACCGGCATTATTTCCAATTTCTGTTTAAGCGGCAGTAATCAGGCCCACATAGATGTTGCTGCAGCAATTACCTGCCAGAGAAGACACATTATCCCTATTTAAAGAAAAAAAAAAACAATCTGTTCAAAAGATATAATTACACAGACTCGTAATTTATAATATAAAATATATATAATTAATTTAATAATTTATTTATTTTTTTAAAATTTAATATATTATTTATAATTTAATAATTTAGATATTATATATTAATTTTGTGTTTATTGTTACGTAGTTAAATGGCTTTTTTCCCATTCAAATATGGCGTCGTTGATGCGCAGCGGAAAGTGACAATTTAACGTTATATCGGAACGCCCACATAGATATCGCTGCAGCAATTACCTGCCAGAGAAGACATATTCTTCGAACCTCGTGATAGATTTGGTTTTATCCCTATTTAAAGCCAAAAAAAAAAATTTATTCAAAAGAGACGATTACACGAATATTACACAAATACATAATTTATAATATTAAAAATATGTAATTAAATTAATATTTTAGTTATTTTAATTTTTTTTAATTTAATATATTTTTTATAATATAATAATTTAAATTTTACATATTAATTTTATATTTACTATTATATGCATAAATAATTTTTTCCCATTCAAATATGACGTGGTTGATGCGTAGCGGAAGGTAACAATTTACGCTGTATTTGGAGTGAGTGAGAAAAGGAGGAGAAATTAAAGAGAAAATAAAGTTATTTAGAGTGGTAGAGAAAGTGAAGAGAACAAAAGTATGATGAAAGAAAATGTCAATAGTAATATGTGAAAAAAAGGTGAAGAGAAAATAAAATTATTTGGAATGATAGAAAAATAAAGAGAAAAAAAGTATAGTTAAAAAAAATAAATAGTAATTTATAAAATAAAAATAATAAAAATAAAATTATTTAAAATAATATAAAGAATAAAAAAAATATAAAAAAATAAATAATAATAATTTTTTTTTTCTCCTTCCTTTTTTATTGGAGAACAAACACACTTTTAATGTCACGGCCAAGTGGGGATGTGGGGCCGAAATGACATTTGTCAAATGGGCTCTCTAGAGTCAACGCAGAATCGTACATGTTGTGCAGCTTATTGAAGACTCGACTGGTGGACTTGTAAAAAGCCCAGCTGACAAATATGATCAATTCCTTGGGGGAAAGTCCAGAATAGTAGCAACAAATATCTTTAAGTAGATATTTAATATAATTATATTATTAAGATTTAAATTTGAAACTCATTAGTCATATTTTTTAGTCTAATAGTCATATTTTTTAGTCTAATAAACTGAATTTTAAACAGTTTCAGATAAAAAAAAAAATAAGTACGGCATGCATTCGTTGGCCCCAATCGGTTCAGCTAAATATTCTAACAATGTCGACGAGCCTAGTCCCTTTAATATTTTATTGTCTTGGGCCCTTGGACGGCAGATTTGGATGGGATGATGGTTTTCTTCTCGTTTCATCTCTTTCGGTTGAAGGCATTGGTATATGCGTGAACAGACTACCTGAACCTGGTGAAAAGCTGTGTAACAAACAGGTTTTGGTTCACCATAAATTATAAGCTCATGGGACTAGAGCTCAAATGCATTTATTTCATAAATACAACCTTCTAAAGACTACATCCTTTCCTTCAAAGGAGGTTTGTCTCAATCAAGTCTTTGCTTTAACAAGCAACAACAGTTCCTTGGTTTGTTCTTCTCATTGACCAGAATACATGTTCAGCGCGCACGGGCTCTACAATTTAATCAAGAAATCCACTACTAAAATTGCAACAAAGATGATCACTAATGTACATCCAAACTATGGTTATCACAAAGTACAACACAGATCTATGCCTCCTTAAAGATCCAGTGCAGACAGACACGCCATGAAGTTTCCAGAATTCAACCGCTATGCATAGCAAGGGATGACCACAGTCAAATTCCCTCGCAGCGAAGAAACTACTTATCTTAAACTCACTTAAATAGCTCTGAACCCATTTAGCTAGTATGCGCAGTGAACAAAAAGTCATACTGCCCAAAATGGTTTTCGAACTGGCAGATTGGAGTTGCCTTTAAAGGGGTCTTCGCTTGTTTCTTCATAGTCATCATCTTCTTCTCCATATTCCATTAGTTTGACCAAGGTATCTGAAACAACTTGACAGCTCAGTATAATATACAAGTGAATTAAAGTACTGAACGTACACCTTCGTTCTTTTGTCTTTCTTTCAGGATCACTGACCGCCTAACGATCTTGAAAACAAGAAAAAAAAAAAAAACAAAGAAAAAAGCTTTGAACTTTCTTTCACTGCTTCTCTATCATTAGGGTTTTAGATCTTATAGAAAAGTTCTTGCGGATCTTTTAGCAAGGTGAGATTCTAGCTTTGTTATGTTCTGTTAGCAGCTCTTTTTTGAGTTTGAAGTTTATTTAAAATCTCTGGCACACAGTTTTTGATATGGACAAGCTTTTCTTTTCTTTTCTTTTTTTTCAATTTTATGTTTGCTGGTTTGATCTTTTAGCTCTTTGTTTTGTTGGATCTTCCTCAATTAATTTTTTTTTAGGGAAACAGTAATGGGTTATTACAGCATGATATGGGTTCTCTTTGTTTTTGCTTACTTCTTCCTCTTAGATTAGTAATTATTGTTTTCTCATGTACTGCAATTTGTGTGGATTCTTGTAGCGAGAACTTGGTTTTTTTTTTTTTTTTTTTCTCTTTTTGTGGGGTGCTCTCATAGTTATTTCCCTGTATTTGCAGCTACTATTTGGCATCTGATTCAGAAATGTTTGGACTTTGAGTTGGAAAACTATTGTTTGATTCACCAATCAAGATAGGGTAACATTTGGTATTCTGCTTTTTGGAGTTGTGTTCCATTAGTCAAGAGTTTTTTAGCCAACTTGGTGCTGTTGGTAAAGGAATCTAAGAGCGGTGACTTGCTGGGTTTGGCTTTCTTGCCCGATTGTTGATTCATGAGTAATTTAGCCATGGAGGGTTTTAACCATCAGATTCCAGAATTAGACGGAGAAGAGGACTTGGTTGCTGCAGCCCACCACATATTGAAGGCATTAGAATCGAAAATGAACCTTAGGAATGACACGAAGAAAGTTTTGGCAGACCTCAGCAGCAAATTGTCTAGCATTACAGTGGTCAGTGAGCATGAGATTCAGGAAGTAGGTGAGATTGAAAGGCAACTAAATGTTGTTCAGGAGAAAGTCATGAGGTGGGAGGTAGATCAGTCAATAATACGGGACTCTGGTCCTGTTGAAGTTATTGACTATCTAAATGCTGCCGATGAAGCTAGAATATTGACTGAAAAGTTAGAAACTTTGTCTATGAATAGTGATGGTGGAGAAAAGGAGCTGTTGCAGAGGGCTCATGATGTTCTTCAGATGGCAATGGCAAGGCTCGAGGAAGAGTTCAAGAACATACTTGTTCAAAACAGACAACCTTATAAGCTAGAACATGTTTCTTTTCATTCTAGTGAAGAAGATCTTGTGGATGTCGGCTCCATTATCTCTGTTGGGGATGATTTGGCGGATGATTCAATTCATAGAGAAAGAAGCAGAACCTCAGAAGAGTTCATTATTGACGTGGTCAATCCTTACGTGATATCTGATCTTAGGCGTATTGCAAAACTAATGTTTACTTCCAGGTATGACCATGAATGTTCTCAGGCATATGTCAAAGTTCGGAGGGATGCATTGGATGAATGCCTCTTTATTCTTCAAATTGAAAAGCTTAGCATTGAGGATGTTCTAAAACTGGAGTGGAGCAACTTAAATTCCAAGATCAAGAGATGGATTCGAGCAATGAAGGTCTTCGTACGCATCTACCTTGCTAGTGAGAAATGGCTGACCGAACAGATTTTTGGAGAGCTTGGAAATGTTAATTTGGTTTGTTTTGCTGAGGCTTCAAAGGCGTCAATGTTCCAACTTTTGAATTTTGCTGAAGCCATATCCATTGGGCAACACAAGCCAGAAAAGTTGTTTCCTATTCTTGACATGTATGAAGTCCTAGGCGATGTGCTTCCAGACATAGATTCTTTATTCGCAGACATGGTCGGTTCTTCTGTTAGAGTGGAGTGCCTTGAAGTCCAAAGGAGATTGGGTGACGCTGCGAGGGCAGCATTTCTTGAATTTGAGAATGCAATTGTGACAAACACATCAGCAAATCCTTGGGCAGGAAGCGGAATTCATCCTCTTACGAATTATGTGATGAATTACATCAGGAACCTGACAGACTATCGGGAGGTACTTCATTTTCTATTCAGGGACTGTAGTGGAGATGAACCCACTTCATCGTCTGCCAGTATGAGTTCAACTATGGAAGAGGAGAGCACAAGTGAAGATATACGCAATGGTTCCCCACGGGCTATCCACTTCCGTTCGGTTGCCTCAATTCTAGAATGCAACCTTGAGGAGAAGGCTAAATTATATAGAGATGCTTCTTTGCAGCACATTTTCTTGATGAATAATATCCATTACATGGCTCAAAAGGTTAAGAATTCTGAGCTCAGGCTTTTCTTTGGAGATGAATGGATCCGTAGGCGCAACTGGAAATTCCAACAGCATGCCATGAACTACGAGAGAGCTACTTGGAGTTCAATCCTCTCTTTGTTGAAGCTTGAGGGGAATTCGAGTTCCAATTCTGTTTGGAGGACTGTGCTCAAGGAAAGGTTCCGGAGCTTTTATCTTGCTTTTGAGGATGTTTACAGGACTCAGACTGCATGGGTTATTCCTGATCCCCAGCTTCGTGAAGATCTGCGAATTTCGACATCGCTTAAGGTTATCCAGGCTTATCGGACATTTGTTGGAATGCATGCCAATCACATAAGCGACAACCACATTAAGTACAGTGCTGACGAGTTGGAGGATTTCCTGTTGGATTTGTTTGAGGGATCTCCGAGATCATTGCAGCATCCCCACAGAAGATGAAAGAAGAAAAGAGCCCTTGTTGTAAACTTTGCAAGAGATAAGGCTTCACATGTATCGGCCCTTCTGCCATCCTAGTCTTATTCTATCTTCGTTACGTCTTTTTGCATCTACTTGATCTCGAAGGTTGTTCATTCGTTAGTCCCAGAGTGAGTTCTGGAAAATATATACAGTAGAAGGAATTTCATTGATGTATGCCTCATGTTGATAATGAATTCCTCAATTAGGATATATGATGTATGTTCCCAAGTCTTCGTGTTATAAGAAATTTTTATTTTGATTTTATTTTTTAAATGAGTATAAGTTATTTATAATCTTATACTATAAAATAAATGAGATTCATTTAAATAAAAAAATTAAAAATAATTTTAAATAATTATAAATTATAAATTAATTTTATTTATTAAAAAAAATAAAATTATCAAACACTCGTACCATAATTTGCCTTGTTAACCGGTATTATTTCCAATTTCTGTTTAAGCGGCAGTAATCAGGCCCACATAGATATTGCCGCAGCAGTTACCTGCTAGAGAAGACACATTATTTGAACCTTGTGAGGGATTTGGTTTTATCCCTATTTAAAGCGAAAAAGACAATCTATTCAAAAGAAACAATTATGCAATTGTACAGGCTCGTAATTTGTAGTATAAAATATATATAATTAATTTAATAATTTAATTTTTTCATAAATTTAATATATTTTTTATAATTTAATAATATAAATTTTATATACTAACTTTAATTTATATCTATTAGTACATGTATAAAGAGCTTTTTCTCCGTTCAAATATGGCGTCGTCGATGCGCAGCGGATGGTGACAATTTAATGTTATAGCCAAGTGGGGATGTGAAGGCGAAATGACATTTGTCAAATGGGCTCTCACGAGTCAACGCTGAATCGTACATGTTACGCAGGTTATTGAAGACCCGACTGGTGGACACAGACAAATATGATCAATTCCTTGGTGAAAAGTCCAGCACGCGTTTGAGACCATGTCAGCCTTTCGTTGGCCCCAGTTGGTTCAGCTAAATATTCTAACAAAGCCCACGAGCCTAGTCCACTTAATATTTTATTGTCTTGGGCCCTTAGACGCAGAGTTGGATGGGATGATGGCTTTCTTCTCGTTTCATCTCTTTCAGTTGAAGGCATTGGTAACAGACTACCTGAACCTGGTGAAAAGCTGTGTAACAAACAGGTTTTGGTTCACCATAAATTATAAGCTCATGGGACTAGAGCTCAAATGCATTTATTTCATAAATACAACCTTCTAAAAACTGCATCCTTTCCTTCGAAGGAGGTTTGTCTCAATCAAGTCTTTGCTTTAACAAGCAACAACAGTTCCTTGGTTTGTTCTTCTCATTGACCAGAATACATGTTCAGCGCGCACGGGCTCTACAATTTAATCAAGAAATCCACTACTAAAATTGCAACAAAGATGGTCACTAATGTACATCCAAACTATGGTTATCACAAAGTACAACACAGATCTGTGCCTCCTTAAAGACCCAGTGCAGACAGACATGCCATGAAGTTTCCAGAATTCAACCGCTATGCATAGCAAGGGATGACCACAGTCAAATTCCCTCGCAGCGAAAAAACTACTTATCTTAAACTCACTTAAATAGCTCTGAACCCATTTAGCTAGTATGCGCAATGAACAAAAAGTCATACTGCCCAAAATGGTTTTCGAACTGGCAGATTGGAGTTGCCTTTGAAGGGTTCTTCGCTTGTTTCTTCATAGTCATCATCTTCCTCTCCATATTCCATTAGTTTGACCAAGGTATCTGAAACAACTTGACAGCTCAGTATAATATACAAGTGAACAAAATGCAAGACTCTATATGTTACTGTTAAAGAATCGTCTAGCCTCTTCAACACAAATAGTTTCAATCCACCTTTTATTTATCATCCCAGAGGATGCTTTTTGACTTGCTAATTAAGACCATGTTGTCCAACTCTTCTGATATTGTCATATTTTAATTCATTCTCTTCTTCCATGCATGTTCAATGTACACTAGATTGCTGGGTAACAATACTTAGCACCAGAATTGAAAACACAAAAGTTCTTCATGCTGCATACATACCGGGCACATTTTCAGACATAATTTTGTTCAATACATTGTCCTTGTCTGTCAACTTAGAAGGAGTTAATGAATTGAATTTTGGTAGAGGCGGTGGTGGTGGCATGGTCCGTGGAGGTGGGGGAGGCGGCATGGCTTTAGGTGGGGGTGGGGGCATTCCATTGGATGACGATTGGGACAACTTCTTAGGAGCTGGCATTGTTGATACATTTCTCACACCAGTCTCTGATGATGGTACTCCAACTGGCTTTAACAATTCTGATCCCTGAAATGAGTTAGAAGAAAAAAAATACAAAACCTAATTTCTCAATAACAATGGGATAAAAGCAGAATAAAATAAACCGAGCCATATGTTAAATGAAATTCAAAATGATCCTACAGTATCCAAAACATGCTAGACCTGCTCCGAACAAATGTAAAATCGGGTGAGAATTTGGAATGGACCAAGACTTGTATTTCACCACCTAATCAAACAGGTATCAGAGCAGTCTATGGGCTACAAGAACTTGTCTTTCAAGGAGACAATTTTGATTCCAAAAGCATGTTTTTTAAAAAGCTAAGAAAGAAAATAGCTATGGTAGAAACTCTGGGTGTCTAATTTGGGATATAAAGCACAAGCAACAAATGTGCCCTTATCACATTTCCGAGAAGGAAAGGTGTTTGCCACATCTGTGCATCCAACACAAATCAGTGTGTGCCTAGGAAGGTGAAGTTTCTCAATGAGCATATTCCAACTGAAATCTAATGTCAAGATTTCCTCCCATTGAAGAGATCAGCCCTGACCAGAAATGCCACAGAAATACTGATTGGTTTTAATTATGATTTCCTCATCCTAATATTTGGCCATGCACTCAGCATAGTTTAAACTTAATCTGTCACTGGCTGAGATCATAGGGCACTCTTCTAGACGTTGAGGGAATAAACTATACTGAATAGACAGCATACGACCCCCACTTAGACCAAGTGACATCAGGATCAAAACTGGCTTTCAAAATCTCAGCTCCAAGAAAAACTCTGCAGGTAATGCAGTTGTCTACATGAAACCAGTGCAGGATAAAATTCGAAGTGCTAAAAGGCATGCAATACACACTTTCTGCCGCTTAATTTAATTAGATAATCAACAAGAACTTATGGGCCCTTGAGAGCTGAATCAGCAAAAGTCTCGGTGAGAGCATCCACACTGAAAAACCCTGTTCAAAATACAAACCAACAGCCCTAACAGAGAGGTCTGGTGTCAGCCTGTTAGCTTCTTAGAAGGTCAGAGAAAATACCTGGAATATTAAGCAGAGAACGTCAGCTTAAAGTGCAAAAAATATTGTACAGAGGTAAAAGAGAAAAACATCCTTATAAATAATAATAAAATGACATACTAACAATCGTAGGGGCTTCCAACCACAAAATTTGATGCAGCAGATATTCATGCTTATAATATTATTTAAAACTCAAACATTCCACCGAAGAAAATCAAGCACCCATGTTTCGTGCTATGTCTAAACTATGAACAAGTGATTTCCTCAGGTTGCAAAATCAGAAATGATAAGAACTCTAGCTGGAAGCAAAAGAATTCACCCCCTAGAAGTAGGGAATTTGTAGCCCCGCTTTCACATCCAGCCAAAATTTGTGAGTAAAAAGAACCAAATCCCGAAGCAAACTAGGTTTTCAATCAATCAAACTATCCACAACTTCCACATATACTCCTTTGCACATGTTCAGTCTCTAAAAGGAAAAAATGACCAAGTTGGACAGTCAAAGAAGGTATGACTTTCCATAGAAAAAGAAGCACCAACTGCAGGTACATCTGCTAGAGGCAATCCCATGTGGGCACACAAACACTTCAACCCTCTCCATCTCTCCCCCAACCTGCCTACAATTCCTCCCTCCCAGCATCTAACCACCTAAAAAGTTCCTCTTTTTTGGTCACAGTGGGTGTCATTATTGTTGCATATTGCCATAATCTTACCTCAAAGGTGCATGGTTACCACAAATTCTCAGATCTATGACATCACTATACAAAAGGAACACCTTTAAAGTTCAAACACCACAAAAAATTAATCACTAAAAGCATGATCTGATGCACAAACTGCCAAACCTTACTTATGTAATTATAAAGCAACAGAAGACCTAAGCCATATAGGGACAGCCTATTATCCATGTGAACTAGCAAATGCAAACTAGCCATTTAGAAACAGCTCCGATGAAAAAGTCAAAATTCACCAAAAAATAGATTTCCGCTACTTGATGATCAACAATAGGCATTCTCAATAAGCTTACATCACAATTCTAGGAAATGCTTCATTCCTCTAAGTGCAAGACGAAAACTATCTTAAAACAGTGATTTATTCTAGGAAGAGTGGATATTAAGCAACACCATTGAAGAATGCAAGGCAATAAAAATGTCAGCAGTCGAGCAAAGCATTAAAATTGAAAATTTTCCCACAGCATTGTTTAAGGGATGAAATTGCATTGTTTAAGGGATGAATTTGTGGATAATTTCAGGACAGTAGTTGGGTATAACCAAGTGCTTTTTGAATAAGCATCAGCATCTCAGGGCGCTGTAAGCACTTGGTAGTTACAGACACAGTGCACACAACCTCTTAGTTCTTTGTAGCACCCAAGAAAAAGAGATTCCCAAATCAAGACAATGTATTCAGACAGAATTTCCCCACAAAATAAGATTTCAGATACCTGATGAATTTTTGCTGGGTCCTTTAAACTGACTGGCAATTCCTGAAACTTCCGCTTCTGTGTAGGTCGCTTATCCTTTTCAGAAATGGAGCTTGTGCTCGGCTTTGGTTCTGTGCTTGCTATTGGTGTCGTATGAGAAACTGTAGAAGTGATGGGAGAAGGTGACTGCCTAAGGGCAAGGGCAACTTGCTGCAAAGGTGTGGCCTGAGGATATATACCACCATAATATCCATTATAGCTTGTTCCTCCAGTTACTAAAGGTTGGGGATAACCAACCAAGTTTGCTTGTGGTAATCCACAGCTCATTGTTCCCCCAGTTACCGAAACAGTCCCCTGGGAAAAGAATGAAGTGGTGTGAGGGACAGAAGAAGCTGAAATAGATGGTGCAGAACTCGTTGTTGGTAATGTTAAAGCAACAGCTGGGCCTGAATTTATCTTTTGCTCATTCCCTGAACTCTCAACTGCAGACAATAACTGCTGTGGAGGCGGAACAGCACCATAAACCTTACAAGATGAAATCCTAAAAGTTGTAAAAATAACCAAAAGTTAGTCCTAAAGAAACAAAGATCACATACTCAACAGAATAAAGCAAGCACGTCAGCATGGCCACAATAGTTATGCAAGGAGCAAAGATCGAAGGGTACTATGCCATGAAATGTGCTATACAGATATGCGCAGGCAAGGACCCTTTGAACATCTGCTTATGCACTTGTTCACACATATAGATGCATGTACACACACACACACAATGCAAACGTGCAAAAAAAAAAAGAAAGCCATTGAAAACATACTGGTCTATCTCAATTTCAAGCTGCAAATTACAAAAACAGCAAATGTAATATACATCCCTTTTGAAGAAATAAGATACAGAGGACCCATTTCTGTAGTGTGCACAAATCAGGGCATTGTACAAGGCCTGATTACCTGGAGGCACCACATTCAAAACTGATTGTATCCAGCAGGTTTTCAGCCAAACGCTTAGCATCTTCGAGACTTTTTGAATTACTAGCAGACAAGAACAAGTGAAGTGGTTGCTCTGCTTCTGAACAAGACAGAAAAGTAGCTATAGTCCCAGATAAAGAAAAACACAACAAGCAGAAGTAGATAAAAGTTTTTATTGCATGCTGAATATTACCTCCACCACTGAAGCTTCCAAGGTTCTCGGAACCTCGCCCTTTTAGCATGACAGTCGCCCCTGTTTCATTCATAATGTGATTTATGTACTGGTCCTGCAAGTTCAAAACCAAACAACCACCAACAAAAAAAGATTCTCTCCCAATGTTGTGGAGATGTGAGAGAAAGCTTCAAAATTAGAATCTCTCATCTTCATCATGGTTCGTGCTTAATAAATAATAACGATAAAATAATCAAGCATTAAATCTTAAATCAGGAGACAAGAAATAGAAAATGGGTTAGAAGAATCAGATAGCTTCATAATTGCCTGATAGAATACCAATGACACCAACATGGAACAAGTAAAATCAAATGGCACAAATGATATAGCACCATATGGATCCAGAATAACTTATGAAAATCCTACCAATCCCTCGCATGAAAGAAGGAAAAGAGGAAATTACATTTGGTCCGCGAATTCGAGCAGCAATGTTCAATGAGGGGTCTGCGTCAAAGCCCAAAAAAACAGACGTGCTCAGTGCCTGAGAAACTTAATGCTGTTAGGGATTTCCAGGTTATGAAAAAGTTATAATGACGTGGTGCAAAGCAGACAACAAAGGTAAGCGTACCTTCACACCATTGCCTGTGCCTGCTTGAAATATGGGAGCCATGGGCTGTACAATTTGACCTTGCTTCAGCATCTCTTCCACCATGGCAGCAGCACGATCAACTGCTAAAATCCTTTCTGCAGTATCTTTTAACTGCGGGGAACACAATTTATTGGCTGTTAGTTTTGCCAGTTGAACTCAAAGAGCAGCAGAATGGATCTCATGTCAAACAGAGAGTCAAATATGAGACTTCCACATCTTTAACATGGGGAATTGATGATTTGAACTTGCTGCAGGTTAAAGTATGTGAAAAATGCCTTGAAACTCTGAAAACAAATCTTTTGAATACAGAAGGCAGAAACCAAATAGTCCGAGGGGGACAGCTGATACTCCAGTTCACAGCTATTACCCCTGGACCGGAGAATTGACCATGGGTCTGGTCCGCTTCAGCTATTTAACCAGATGAGACAATGACTTGAACAAAACTGGAAGAACCACATCGAACCGGCCAAACCGCATAACCCAGGCACCTTTTGCCGATTTTTGTTTTGCAAATTAGTTCGGTTAGTTCAAAGCAACAAAAACCTCAGCTAAAAACTGCCTAACATATTGGGCCAATAAAATTAAATATAGGCTCAAAGCATTACACAGCATAACTGGGGAAGGGATCTTACTATAAATGGAAGCCTCCCCAAGCTCTAGACTTGCTTCTTGACCATTAGACCAAAGAATGTAATTCTGTTGGATTAGCTTGGATCTGATGATCTGATTATTTAGGCTATGTCATAATTTCCAAGTGCAGACTAGATTAACTTGGGTCTGATGATCCGATTAGGTAGACCATGCCATAATTGCGAGAAGTATGGGGGAAGAGGGTATTGTTCTGAAAAACGATTGATGCCTTTTTGCATGAGTCGTATGTGGAAAAGATAAGATGCCAAGCGTTGCACAAGCTCTCATTTGAACCATTTATAATGCAAGGTAGTTGCTCAAAGATACATTACTATGTATACTTGTGCTTTATAAAGAATATTGTATTATGCTTACATGCGCAGCAGCCGATATGTGAAGATATAGCGGCTTTTCGCCATCAGCTGGTGCATCTGGTGGACGATACTTGCCCCTGCATACAATCAGCATACTTCAAAAAATGCACAACAAGAAGACTAGTGAAAGACCATCCTAGCTTTGCCTTTTAAACATCATCAACCTTGTTATCACCACAGCACCAGTACACTTCTGGATCTGCATGAGAAGTAACAAGTTATTTTTTCATATGGCCATCCCTCAATGGAACAGAAAAGAATTCAATAGAGATCAATCAATATCTTGCAGTCATGCAAACTCAATGGAACAGAGATCACCTCTTCCTGTGTTTGGCGCTTCGTGAGCTTGTAGCGAACAGAAGGCTCGGCATCATTTATGACAATTTCCCGAGCAATTATCAATTCGTCCTGAATTTTAGGCTGATTGAAAAGGGAAAAAAAATTAAAATAACAGTTTATACAAACCAAAGAGGTAAACAAAGATATGAAATCATCACAGTAACACCAACTGAAAGTATTTAATTAGAATCCAACAGTAAGAGCAACTAAAAATACTTGGTCAGAACACAAAATTGCAAATGAGCATAATTGCTTAGACCATTATGATATATAAACAGATGAATGGAATGCGAAAAACAGCATGAAGTATGTTACTGAAATTGCCAACGACGAACAACAGATCCTGATTAGTTCCTAAAACAATCGGATACACCATGCAATGAACAGTACAACCAAATGAATAGTAAATAAGGTACAGGCACATCATAAGGAAAGGAGTTCAAAAAATAAAAATAAAAGTAAAAAAAGGGGCCATTAGGGTAAAGTCATGGAAGGCATCTCACTTGGTTTGGTTTTGGCACCACTGTAGTGGCTAGGGGTACAGAAGGCACCTGAAGTGCCGGCAGAATGGCTGCACAACCAGCCACAAGGGGATTTGTCAAAAGAGATGCCGAAGCGACCCCAGGAAGTGTCATCCCAGCAAGAGAACCCGGGTTGCCTAATGGCACAACGCCAGATGCCATGACACCAGCCGAAACCAATGCCGGGGCAGGCTGATCCCACTTTCTCTTCTTTCTGCACCATTTGCACCAAACATCAAGATACAGCAATATGAATAGAATACAAGAATAAAAAGCGTCCTATCCAACTTTTGAACAAGCAGAATTACAACACGGACGACACTGAGCTACCTAAGCAGAAACCACCACAGATTCATTTGTTTTGCAAGCATTATTTCTACACTCTCATTCTTAAATAGACCAATCACATTGGCCCCACCCATGTCCTAATTTTTGCTTTTAAAAAAAAACCCAACAATCCAACCAAACCAACAATGCTGTCCAAATAAACCAAAACAAGAACCAAACCCAGAATAATAGTCTTAAGACAAGCCCTTTAATCTGAATCCAAAACAGCAATCTCAATACCAAAAATTTTCCCTTGATAAACAAAAAAAGAAAAAAAAAAAAAGGCAAAACCTTGAACTTTGTAGGAACAGAGGCACATAATTAGAGCAATCAAACCCTAAAACATAAAACAGAAAAACCAAACATCGATCCTGGGCCTGTTCTTGTTTGTTTTGTACTCCCTTCTTCTTCTTCTTCTTCTTCTTCTTTTTTAATTTAACGACTATGTTCGGATTTAACGAGGATACTGTTACCTTTGCCTCGATTGCGAAGCGTCGGTGTTGGCCGCGGAATCGGCGGAGGAAACCTTAGCACCGACCTCCTCCTCCTCTGTCATATTTCCAAATTCGTTTTCTTTTTCCTTTTTTTTTTTGGTTTCAAAGGCTAAAGGCTTTGTATTAGGGGGAAGCGGCGGACGACGGAGGTGGTGGTGACGGACGAGGCGGAGGTGTCAATCTGTATAAATCTCTCTGTCTTTTTTTTTTTTGTGAAGCAAGTCAATCACTACTTTCTTAATAAATAAAACGTCCAACGATAAACGACTGGTCGGTCGCCGGTTGGGGAGTCCCGGTCGCCGGTAAGATGAATTGGACTTCCTTAGGCCTTGTTTGACAACAACAACAAAGAAAAAAGGGCGAGAGAGAGAGAGAGAGAGAGAGGAATTAAAAAGAATGATCGGTGAAGGATGGGAAAAATTTTTATTACGTTTTGGAGTGCGTATAATGTAAAAAAGAATATTAAGAATATTTTATTTGATAATAAATGAACAAAAAGGAAAAAATAATATGTATTTGAATATAATTTTATTTTTAAAAATTGAAAATAAAAAAATAAAATCAAAGACAAAAAAATAATTTGAAAACAACAAAAATAAATAAATAAAGGAAGGGGCTGGCTTCCTTTTTTTTTTATTTAGAAAATTCATTAAATTATGAGTTATACAATTAAAGTAATTCTCTTTTCTTATAAATCTCATTTCTCTTTTTTCAAAATTTGAATTCAAAATATTTATAATAAAACCCTTAAATTCTAATTATTGGAGTGTTCTTGAAGAATAGTGACTAGCTTCCTTGACACCCTCTTTTCCCTCAAATTGGGTCTTAGTGGACTTAAGAAATTATTTTGGGTTTCACTTAAAATTTTTTATTTCTCTCTATTTTTTCAAACATGCTATTTCTTTTCTTTCCTCCTCAATTCCACTCTCCAAAGAAAGCATTGATGGTGCCGACACTGTTTCAAACTAAGGTTATGTTCGATTTGTAGTTATGGTTTTCACCATCACTTATGTGTGGTTAAACTATTTTAAAGAGAACAATTTTGGTTGAAAAATCTAAGATCAAATTTTGTTAGAGTTAAATGATAAAACTAAACTCACGTCTCATAACCCGATGCATAACTTGACATAAGAAATATTGATATGTAGCGAGACTGGGAGACTCCAATAATACTTTTCCATTTTATTCATAAGGAAAAAAAAAAAAAAGAAACTTTTATGTAACAGTAGGCTAATGGTTAAACTAAATTTAAAGAAACAATATCATACAAGGTTGGAACTTTGTGGCAATAAATTTGTGTGTAGCCTAGCTACACATCCGGTCATTGCTAAATCTCCGCCCATCATCAACCCCCCTTCTTCATAGAATAAGATGGTTGGTTTCCCCTGAATTCATGTTTGATATCGCTTCTCTCCTAGTCATGGGGTCCCAAAACCAGTCCACACAGAAAGAAAAGTTAGGAATAATGAGGTGTTGCACAATTCTTAGAATTGGAATCCGTGTTATGTTTATGTATTCTGGTACTCTATGTCACGTTGTTATCATCAACTTTTGAGTACCTCTAAGCACTTGTTTTCAAACTACAATCGCTTCAAACAAAAAAATTGGTGGTCAGTGGTAACGCTTTCTTACACATGGAGCTGCTTATCACATGTTTACATTGACACTTTTGGATGGAAGTGGAGAATCATTGTCTGTTGAATCCTCATCTGACCCATCTGGATTCGGTTTGGAGCCGCCCGGCCTGCATCCCTCAGTTACATGCCTCACATCCTGCATTCATTAGGAATAGCTGTCTGTTAAAATGTGCATTCAAAGCAGAGTAGAAATTTGTCAAAAAAAGCATTCTTGCATGGTGGATGGCACTGGCAGGCTTGAAGGTTAACAGTTTTCATGCAAAGAGGGCATATGTGAAGAAGGGCATTCAACGAGCTAACAAGCTTAAGCTGCCTTTGCAGGTCGACCTCGTAAGCCAACTTTTAAAAATGGTATTTATCAGAGGTGTCATAGGTCTGCATAGAGCTTGAAGATAAGGACAAGAAGTCATCATTTTCTAGTTGATCAGGATGCAAGTTAAGTTTAGGACTAAATTGCTTTTAAGGTTGTTTTCGTCCTTTTGAATGAAAAGAGTGATCATTGATGAATGACAGAAGGAACCCTAATCCTTGGAGGTTAAGGAGTCCTAATATTTCAAGGATCATTACCCCACCTTAGCTATTTGGCAGTTATCTGCTAATCCCACAAAAAGCGTAGCCTAATTATTGCTGAGAGGCAAATTGTTGCTACGACAATCAGGTATGTAGAACCTTCAAAAAATACGCAATATGCTACATATCTGATATAATTCTAACCTTAGCAAATTTTTTCTTCGTCCATTGTGCCTCTTCCCTTTCGGATCGCTTTCTTCGGAGCCTACCACTCTCAGCCTACAGCACCATAAAAAAAATATAGACTTGATCAGAATTCACTTGCTTGCTAATGATTCAGTTCTTTTTCAAGTTTATGGAAAAGGGATTAATGTGAATATGCTTGAATAGGGGCATTATTTTGTAGCATACAGAAAATGGAAAAACACAATTTCATTGTTGGAGCTGGTTTTAGTGCCTAAGAAAATAATCAAATTTCTTTAATGACAAAGCTAATCTCAGGTTGATACCGTCCAGTGGAGGCATCTTCTGGCGAGGAAATCTATGCTTAACTTACATTTGCTATTTCTCTAGCTTCTTTCTCAGGGCCTGATGTTGGTATCTGCATATTCATCGTGGGAACTTTGATGTCTAACTTCAGACCTGACAGGTGTTTTTCAAATGGCAGGGAAGCTTCTATTGGCCTTATTTCACTCTCTGGCTCCGTCTCCTTAGTATCCTGCAAGGATTTTTTGTCACTGAGAATTTACTTATGATAATGTCTATCTCTGCCAAAATGTGCAATCTTCTAATTCATATAAAGAATTGCTTGTTCCTCCCTATTGAACCATCATCGCATGCTCCACTTAAAAACAATGATGTGAAAGTGACATAAACAAAATTCTCGAGCGGCTGGCTAGTCAAACCGTAGTGAGAATAACAAACTAAGGAGAATAAGGGAACAGTGAAGATTTTACCTCTTCATGCTTGCCGAGGATACTTTGATGATCTGGGTGTCTCTCTGCTGAGTCAATGTTTTGATCTCCAAAATCCAACTGTCGACTCCCCTCTGGCCAGTGCAGAAATCTTCCGCTTATCTCAACCCATCGTTGGCTTCCGTCCGTAAAGGCCACTTGCACCGCATTCTTCTTGCAGGAAATACTTGGATGATCTGGTTGTCTCTCTGCCGAGTCAAAGTTTTGATCTCCAATATCTAATTGCTGACTCCCTTCTGACCCGTGCAGAAATATTCCACGTCTCTCGACCCATTGTTGGCTTCCATCCGTAAAGGTCACTAACAGTGCATTCCCCTTGGTCTAAACATTAACAAAAAAAGATAATTATACGTTAAAATTTGACCGATAAAATGATGATACTCTATGTAAAAGTCAACACACTGTTTTGGCTTCTGTTTTCAGCATGCCAAATTGGAACAGATTAATTAGAATGTAAAACATACACATCATTCTGAGAAAAAAAAAACATATTGGCAGCATCATTAGCAATGTCAAACATGAAACACTCTTAAAAACAGCCTCCATGTTATAACTAAAAACATCAATGTCTCACAATTATGTGTAAAATATTGAAGCTGAAATTCTTACTAGTGGTGTGGCTTCTTCTTCTCGAATTTCTTTGCGTTGTGCTGTAGGCTTTATAAAGCTACCCTTTTCTAATTCCAAATTCTTGAACGTGAGAGGGTCGAATGGTGCAGATTCTATTTCAGCCACATTGGAACATTGTTGAAGCCTCGGCTGCAAAACCAAATAATAGATCTCCTGAGTTCTGATAATTGTTATTTGACGGCTGCATTATAAAACAAGTAAAAGTGCAATTAAAAGATCAAAATGCTGTAAAAGCAAACATTTGTGTTTTCTAGCAGAATGGCCTCCCATCTAGCATTGAGATGTCTACAGCATGTAGTTGGCATATGCCACGGAAATAAAGAAAACTAGAACAAAAGAAACTGCTAGCATCTAATTTGAAAGCTGTATAGAGAATTTAAGTAAAATCTTGTGGCTTCTTACATTTTGGCAGTTAAAGGTCCCTTCCACACATCCTAGATATAGGTTTATAAACAGATCGAAGACAAACCTCCTCATTCTTGAAGCGATTGGGTTTACATAGAATCTTTCGCACCAACTGTGACCCACATGCTTTCTTCAT
Organism: Carallia pectinifolia; assembly: GCA_037832335.1. NCBI lineage: Eukaryota > Viridiplantae > Streptophyta > Magnoliopsida > Malpighiales > Rhizophoraceae > Carallia > Carallia pectinifolia. Next base: position 20,667,659 of record CM075443.1, read on the forward strand.
CTCTCTTACATCTTCTGCAATCTGTGAGGATTTCTACAAATCCTCACCGGCAGAAAAGTTAAAAATGACAGTATTTTCTTTCCATTCTTTGAGTACACTGCTGATAAATTTCTTTTGAATGTCATTCATAGATAGTCACTTCATTATTAAGGATGTAACATCACCACATTGTTACACCAATCACTTATACTTAATCCGAGGTTGGATTTGATATAAATGTAACTGTTCATTATTGAAGCAATTGTTTAGTACCTTATACTCTAGTCTCAAAGTCAAGACTATAAGCAACTATGTTAACCTTTCTTTGCACTAAACAGTGTGGCTAATTTCAGAACAGCCTAATATTTGTGATATTCTCTAATATGCTGGTCTACGGCCAATAACATTTGAAATCAAGGATTCATGAAAAAGCAGCTAGTTGTCCATCTGGCTATATATGCCGCCGAGTGCTTCTGTCCTAACTGAATCTAAGTTATGTTCCACTTGCTGCAAATAATTATAAATATCAGCTTTCATTTACCAATGCTCACACTAAACAATGATCACAGCAACAACAATTACCTTTGGCCTGTCTGTTGCTATGATCTCAGGATCTGACCAGACACCTTTCATCTTGATGTCAGTCTTGTGGGGTGAAGATTTACCAGCTGCATCTTGATGAGTTTCGCCTGACAAGAATGGTGCCATTGCCTGAGCCTCTTCACTAGCATTGCTATCAATAGGCTTCATTTCTACATCATGACTTTCAACCTGTATAGGCATGGACATAAAGAAATTTGAAAATTTTCAACAACAAACATTTAGTTACCGGCCATTTTCTAATTGAACTGTGTATTTGTAAAATAATTTTACAAATTCAATGGGCATTGCTGATAACATACCCGCTTAACAAGAAAAACTATGACATATACTACACCAATTACACCAAGACTTCAATCAAAAGGTGGGATTACATTTTCAATCTCTTCCCAGAAAAAGAAATTTAAGAAAACAGAACCCTTTATTACCCAGTTGCACTAGCTAATATCAGCAGTACTTGCAGCCATTCTTTTTCTTTAAATTGAACAGAAAAATAATGCCTACCTCAACTGCTAGCCTAGCCTAATCAAAACAATGGCAAACCCAAAACAGCAAAGCCCAAAGAGCATACAAGACCAACATATTTTTCAGCGTTGATTAGGACCTATAAACATAATGGCAAACAGTAGAAAGAAGCAAGAAACCAACATATATCATGTGCAGCCAGTTTTTTAAAGCCAAAAAATGCCCAAATGCCATCGTAAACAACAAAATCTAGTTTCAGAAAGGTTTAAATGCTGGTGGGTTTTTCCAAAAAAGGAGATCAAAAGTAGCACAGGAAAGTTTGAATCTTGGTGGAGACTACAGTCTACAAGCCACAAAAAACATGTATAACAATTGAAGACCCACAAAAGATAGATTGAAATCAAGTCAGCTTTGACACCCGTGACTCGTTTTAAAGAAGAATAAGAAGATAGGAGTCAAGAATGCTTCAAGAAATTCAAGAAAGAAGGTTCAATTCTAAGCAAAAAAAAAAAAAAAAAAGCAGGAAAAAAAGAGAAAGACAAACTGCTTGATTATGTGGTTGATCTTGCTGCTGTAATGGCTGCCCACGTGGCTGCTGATCATCATCTTCTTCTTCTTCTTCTTGTCCTGCCTCACGTCGTGGCAATCCATCGTGCTTTGGATTTTCCATAACTCTCTCTCTCTCTTTTGATTCTCTCTCTCTTTCTCTCTCGAGTGATTCTCTGAAAAGCAAAATTAACAGGGAAGATAAATTGGCGGTCAAGTTAGTTATGATGGAATCTTTAAAGAATTGGTGGAGGGTATTCTGGTCATGTACATATAGTGGCAGCGAGCCTGACCAATTTGTGAACTCGTTCTTTGAAGCCCTCTTAACATTGGGCAAAATATTTGACATTGTAACACATTAATATTAAACACGTTATGTAATTCACTTTTAATGAATTATAGATGAAAATATAATTTATTTAATATAATTTAATAATTTTTATTGAATTTAATTTTTTAATAATTTATATTACTGTATACTTATCAATTTTTTAATAAGAGTGAATTACGACAATTTTTTTTATAATATTTACCCTGCTAAATTTAGGTTCTAATCCAATAGTATACATTTAAAGTTCTAACATAATTCTAAATTTCTTGATGCCTTTCGACTTCTTTTAAATAGTAAAATAGCCTCAAACGCTTCAAGAATTTCTAAGACAGAAAAGATTGAAGTGTGAGCAAAGTAACGGCCAGCAAGGAAAAGAAAATAAAAAACAACGGCCAAGTTAGTTACGAGGGACTAGAGGGGTATTTTGGTCATCTCAAAACTGGTAGCGGCCAATTTTATATAAAAGAAAGAAAGACAACAAATTAAACGAGCCGACGTCGTTTCGAGCAATCAACTGCAACAACCCTCGCTTAAACCCTAGTCTCCCAACCAAAGCTTCACCACAACAGCAGCAAGCAATTCACCTTAAACCCTATCTTTCTTGACTTTTGTTCCTTTGTTTCTTTGCTGTGGCATCTGGAAGAGAAGAAGTAATGGAGAAGGAGATGGATGGGGATGATCATGTAGAAGAAGAGAAGAGGATTCAAGCACGTTTCGTCACAAAACTGAAGCCCCCATTCAAAGCCCCAACTGCTTCCATTGCCATTCCGTCCAATCTCACCCGCCTTGGCCTCTCCACCATCGTCAATAGCCTCCTCCAATCAGGTAATCCCACCCCACAAAACCCAAAATCAAAAAAGATGCTGTCTTTCTCTCTGTTTTGTTTTGTTTATGTAGTGTTATTGTTGAGATTTGACTGTGCTGGTTGTGGTGGTGGTGGTGGTTGTGGTCAGGGAATCCTGAATGGGAGTCTCAGCCGTTCGATTTCCTCATTGACGGAGAGTTCGTACGGATGTCCCTCGATCAATTCCTTCTTGCCAAGGGCATTTCTGCTGTAAATTTCCCATTTTTCCCTGTTTACTTTTTTTTTTTTTAAAATTTTTCTTGCTGAAAGATAACGCTCTTGTTATTGGGACCACCTTACAGGAGAAGATATTGGAAATAGAGTACGTTAAGGTTGTGGCTCCACGGAAAGAGCACGACCCTTCTTTGCATGACGATTGGGTTAGCGCTGTGGATGGATCTTGTTCTCGGTAAGAATCTGGTTCCTTTAGTTGTTCTTGTGGTGAAATTTTACTTATTGCTATCGTTTTGGTGCCAAAAATTAATAGTTGGATTCTTAGTGTAGTATTAGATAAAATGCTGGTTTAGTTGGAGCTGATTGATTTAAGTTGGAATCAGACAAAAAGGAGTCATATACTTGATGACCCATTTGGTTCTTTGCGTGATGATCAGGAATAGGATCCTATGTCATACCAGTGTTTGTTATCTTCATTTTTGAAATAAAAGGTATTCAATTTGAAATTTTTATTGGCTTTGATTCGTTGAAAATTTCGTTTTGACATGCATTTTAGCAGTATGTCCAAACCTGGAACTCTAGATATAGAAAAAAAAAGGAAAACCGGAGTTCTGTTCCCTGTGGTATGCCACTTCTTTGTTAAACAAATAAGCTCTTTTGTGCTTAATAAGAGCATTTCCTTGAATTTAAAAATTTAACCAAGCTTTTTCCTTCATAGTTTTGTGTTGGCATGTAGTTTCACCGTCAAGCATATTGCTGTTCACTGGGTCATGAACTCCTTATTGATTTTTACAAAACTCGTGATTCCTCTTTCCTTTTTTAACTGATAATGCAAGCTTAGAGTTTCATGGGACTCTATTCTAATTTTTAGGACTTGGCAGGTTCATTTTGACGGGGTGCTATGATGGTTTTGGAAGGTGAGATATTTATGTACGTCTTCTGCTGCTATTTTCTTCATCATAATTTATAAGAAAATTAACTTATATAAGTTCTGCTACCAATACTATTAAGGGTCTGGAAAGCTGCTGGATTATGTACACATATGCTCGAGGGACATACTGGAGCAATTACTGCTGTTAGTTTTGTAAACCCAGAAGGTACAAAAGAAGGGACTCTTAGTTTTTGCTGAGATCTCTGAGTTAGCTGAATTAATATTTTTCAAGATGCTTCACCTCTTCTATAATAAGTGTTATTTCTTAGTCCCAAATCTAATTAGGGTCGGCTACATGTCAACTTAGGTTGTTCTCAATCCTTCATAATCAAAGATTCCCAAGTCAACTTAGATTGTCTTCTCCCTTCTCCACTCACCATCTGCTTGTCGGTCATGCACGTGAGATGCATTTTCACTTTGGGACACCATGCGGCAGACAATCTGCAAAATTAATAAATAAAATAAAACTTTGTTGAGGGATCAACTAATCTTCATGTGTTTGGGGCTCTTATCTTTGTAATTTTCTTTTGGGTTGTATAGAGGTTGTAATATTCTTTTATTTTAAATAATAGGGTTGTGATCAAGAGGGTTGTTCTGTCACTATCTTATGTTTTACTCGCTGATCAGCTGAGCTACTATTGATTGAGTGGTCCTATAACATGCAGGTGCAGATAGTATTATTATGGCTACTGCCTCTAAAGATCAAACTCTAAGGATGTGGAAGGTAATTGGACACAGGTACTTCTTAGTATGATTCAGGTTCTTCCAAGTAACCAATAACTTTTCATTTTACTAAAGCTTGATGCAGAGCAATCTACCAAGTATCCTGCAAAGGTTAGGGCCTTCAAGATATTGCGTGGGCACAATGCATCCGTACAAAGTGTTGCAGCACAACCTTCTGGAAACTTGGTATTTTCTTTCACTTTATCTGTGCTTGTGCTAGATAGTGATGCATGTAAGGCTGAACTTAAAATTGAAGCGAATTGTTTCTTTTTCTGATTATAATGTAGATTTGTTCGGGCTCTTGGGATTCCACAATCAATTTGTGGCAGATAGATGACTCAAGTGCAGAGGGTGATTCGGTGTCAACCAAGAAGAGAAAGGTGAAAAATGAAGTTGATGAATCATTGTTTGAGGTATTGCATATCTATCACTCTTGGCTTTTTTACTACGTTCAAATATATTTGTGTGCTTCACTTTCATTCATATGTATGTAAGAGCAAACAAATCTGTAGGGCTTACTGGGAATTAAACACAAGAAGCTGGATTCTGAAACAAGGCTCGTATAACTAATGTCCATATACTGCTTAATAAGCTCTAGAATTTCTTGGCATTTTTTGAAATCCTTTGTATGATTATGTTAGTGGCAGTTATTGTGATGCAGCATTAATGGCAATACTTATTAATATTGCGATGATAATATTGTATATGAGGCTATATTTTACTGCTCTTGAGTTATGTATCCATTGGTGGTTTTGGCCTTTTCAAATAGATACAGTATTTTGAATTGAAGATGCTGAGGAAAATAAAAGGAATGTTATTTCTTGGGTATTCTTGCATTTGTGACATAGATGATGCTCAAGAATTTGTGTCAAACTCTGTCATTTGTTTTTAATTACAATCAGGGGGAGGCTTTGTCTACTCTTGTCGGCCACACACAATGTGTATCATCGGTTGTTTGGCCACAAAAGGACTCTTTGTATTCTGCGTCATGGGATCATTCTGTCAGACGATGGGATGTTGAGACTGGAAAAGATTTGTTGAACCTAGTAAGTGAGGATAATAGTGCATTCTCTCTCTCTTCCTTGCTGTGTTCTGAATGATCATGGCCATCAGTTAAGATGCATGATTTACCCGTTTCTTATTTTCCTAATCATTTGCAGTTCTCTGCGAAAGCCCTCAATTGCCTTCATGTCGGAGGTGAATCTTCATCTCTAATTGCTGCTGGTGGTTCTGATCCCATCCTTAGGGTGTGGGATCCACGCAAACCAGGTGTGCTAAACAAGATCAGTTCCTCTCTCTCTCTCTCTCTCTTTCTCTCTGTCCGCACACACACACACACACACAGACACACATAGACATATTTACACCTCATTGTTGCTGCAGGAACATCCGCTCCTATTTATCAGTTTTCTTCGCACAATTCTTGGATTTCGGCTTGCAAGTGGCATGATAAATCTTGGTACCATTTACTTTCCGCATCTTATGATGGGAAAGTTATGTTGTGGGATCTAAGAACTGCGGTATCGTACTCATCACTTGTTCTATTTATTTATGATCAATCAGTGCTCCAAAAATAAACAATGAATTTGCCTAATCATCCAGCACCTACCAGCATCGCCTTCCAAGTCTTTCTTCTAGATGTCATTAACCCAGTCCACCAATTCTCCATTTGCCCACCCCCCTTCTCCATGCGTACCGTAAAAAGAAATGAAAAAAAGGGGGGGAATTTGTTCTGAACTGTTTGATTTTCTTGCAGTGGCCTCTGTCTGTTATTGAATCACACGAAGACAAGGTACAATACTAACCTTTGCATATTATGGCATCTTCATGGAAGCAAATTTATTTATGTGTGAGTTGCTCTGGAATTTCAGGTGCTATGTGCTGACTGGTGGAAAGGTGACAGCGTGATCAGTGGTGGGGTAGACTCTAAGCTTTGCATTTCTTCTGAAATTTCTGTGCAGTGAGGTAAAGCTTGTGATTGGAAATGATGTTTCTCCCTTGCTTTGTGCATTGTCTGCTTCTATATGTATTCTGGTGATGGTTTAGGCTGAAGTCGATTTTGTTCAATGGACTTGGGTACCCGGACTGAGTAAGGCTTCGGTCTGGGCACCCTTGATTGGAGAGAGCTCCAACAAAGGGGCCGCACCCTGCTCCCTCCTCCCCCCCCCCCCCCCCCCCCCACCCAACCTTTTGCTCGGTCCCTCAACTTTTTTAGTTGTTCATGCAGACAAATGTGTCCGAATGGTGACCACGGGCACCTCCAATTTCCTAATTGACATTTGGAGAGGGAGGAATGCTGTTGTGATATATTTGATTTTGCTTATTACGTGTTTAGGCCAAATTTTGCACTTTGCTGTGTCTAATATAGGGGACCATCTTGGATGAAATTGATGCTACTCATTTTCAAGAAATGGAAAATGCAATTGGCAAAGTATTATTGATGCAGCAATTTTTGTTCTGGCTTTGTTAATGTGGATGGAGATGCATTTTGAGTTTCCTTTTTACTGAGTGTTTACATTTTTCTTGTAATTATCAAGATGATAGCATGGCTCTATGCTCCGCTTGAGAAATATAATGAGCACGCCTTAGCGTTTTACTTCGCTCCAATTGAAAAATAAAATTCACCTTGTATTCGAGAAAAATAAACAGATGTTGAGGAAGGTACTGAACAAAAAAATTATCTTTTGGATAACATACCCATTACAATAAGCAAACTCAACTACAAAATTTGATGTGCAAAAAAATGTTAGTGTTAAAAAAAAAAAAAAAAAACACAGAATGATTAGAGGCAAAATAAATGGCCCGGGTTTGAATTTCAAACCTGCAATATTAGAAATATTATGCAGTATCATGGTGCAGCTAAACAGGCTTGACGTCAATGCTCCACATTAGAAAGGTGACTTGATTATTCTCAGCCACATTCAAATCAATCAAAGTTGCATTTCGGTTATTTCCAGTTCTTCTGCGAATCGGGTTTAACTTAGGGCCAGAAAAAACAGAAAAAACCAGCGAAATCAACTGGGAAATGTTTCCTGGTGTTTGAATCAATGCATTCTGAAGTATGTCTTGACATTTTCCTTTATCCCTCAATTACTGAGATGGAAGCGCAGGCTTAAAGCTCTCAATTGCAAATGTCAAACTTACAGCAGGAAGGTGACATATAATAAAAGCAAACATTGACAAACCAATGGATATTAACACATCACCACACAAAAACAAACAAGCCTTTCTCCAGCCTAAGGGAGGAAATGGTTTCCAGCCCAAGCGTAGAAATATCCCAGATTTGCCATTGAATAGACAGCAAATTTGCAACCAACACAAGCATCTTGATTAGGGAACCATGACTCAGATATAGTATCGTTAAATAAATATACCAATGTCCCTCTTTAGTTGTAGCCAATAATATCATTCTTTAACAACAGTAATTATCTTGTCTCATCCAAAATGATCTGCAAGATCATCTCCATGCAAATCACGAATGATCTTCTCTTTCAATGAAGATCGGGGAACATAGAGTTGATTCCCACACATTAGATAGCCATCATGAATATAAAAATCATCTGTAGGTTGCTTTCGAACGCACTTCTCTCAAATAATTTGGAAGTCTTTGTCATGCTCATATAATTCATAAAAAGTTTCAAAACTCACTATCTCATTACTCAAGGTGATCAATAGAGATGCTCTCCAACTTAAGGCATCAGTAACCTTATTCTGTTGCCCCGTCTTATGAAACAATTTAAAAGGAAACTTCTATCAAAAAGTGGACCACCTGACATGCATGTCATTGTTGATTCACTTTTGGCTGTGTGGATACTTTAGGACCTGGTGATCCGAGTATAAGATAAACTCACAGCCCGTCAAGTAATGTTTTCAATACTTCAAGGCTCTCACATCAGTATAAAATTTCTTATTATAGGTTAACCACTTTTATCAGGTTTCACTGAACTTTTCACTAAAATAAGCGACTGACCTTTTTCTTAAAAAAGAACAGTGCTGACTCCAACTCCATTGGCATTGTATTCAACTTTAAATAACTTGTCAAGGCTAGGCAAAGCTAGCATTGAAACGGTACACAACTTTTCATTGATAAGAGCAAATCGCTGTTCTTCTTCTTCTCCCTACTGGAACTTATCCTTCTTAAGACACTTGATAATGGGTACCATAATAGTATTGAAGTTGCGGGTGAACCTTTAATAAAAGGTTGTCAAGCCATAGAAACTCTGCAAGTCGCTACATTTTTGGGAGCAGACCGGTCTCAAATTGTCTGCACTTTCTACTCGTCAACTTGAATGCCATCGCAACTGACTATATATCCTAGGAATAGTAGTTTGTCAGTCATGAAGCTGCACTTATTCAATTTCACATATAGTTTATTCTCCTATAGCACCACTAATGCCTCCCTCAAGTGTAAAATATGATCTTCCATTAATCGATTATAAATAAGAACTCATCAAAGTACACAACAACAAATTTTCTACTGAAAGGTTTCAGTACCGATTCATCAACCTCATAAACGTGCTAAGAGTACTAAAAAGACCAAATGAGATAACTAGTCATTCATAAAAATCATCATGAGTCTTGAATGTGGTCTTCCACTCGTTTGCAGGTCTGATTTGATTTGATGATAGCCACTTCGAAGACCAATCTTCGAAAACACCTTGTATCCATTGAGCTAGTCTAGTATATCATTTAACCTAAGAATTGAAAATTTGTATCCAATGGTGAGCATGTTTATTACTTGGCTATCAACACACATCAGCCAACTATCATATTTCTTTAGGGTTAGTAAGGCTGGTACAGCACATAGACTCATACTCTCCTTAATATGTCCTTTGCGCAGTAGCTTTTTTATCTTCTCCCTTATGATCTATCTGTCCTTAAGATTCATCAAGTAGTGTGGCAAATAGGAAGATTGGCACTAGGGATTAAATCAATCTATTGTTGTATGTCACGCATTAGTGGCAACCCATCTAATAACTCTTCTGGTACAATCTCACTGAATTCTTCCAACAATGGCTAAACTATTTTTGGAATTTTCGTCTCCGGACCTCTGGTTACTTTACCTTTCACCATCAACACATGACCTTCTTTCGATTATTTGATGGCAGTCTCGATTCCTTGATCTGAATGAGTGACTGTTAGAAAGGTCCTCCTGTATACTTGAGAAGTTTTAGTTCGAGACCCTCCTTTTATAGGTAGCAAGGTGTACTTCACCTCATCCTTCTCGAGCCTGTAGATATTCTTCTTGCCTGAGTGTTGGGTGTCAACATCAAATTGTCATGGCCGCCCCAACAATAGATGACAAGCAACCATATTTAGGACATCACAGTACACCTCATCTTTGTACTAGGTAATTGAGAAAGGAACCTTACATCATTCTGTTATTTGAATTTCTCTAATTGCTTTGATCTATCTGAAGGTGTATTGACTCGGATGCTTTTCTATTAGTAGCTGCAACTTTTTGATAGTTCCTTTTTCAATAATATTTTTCTGGCTACCACTATCATAATTAAATCAAACAAAATATTATTAACTATGCACTTGGTACGGAATAGTTTATTTTGTTGAGTGTCATCTTCTTATTTAAGAGCTAGCATCAACTTCTTCACCATGTACACAAATTTTTCATCTTCACACTTATCTTCTTCTCCATTTAGGGAGCAATAAATTTCATCATCTTCTTTTCCAACTGCGCCTTTCTGTTCCACTATATTCACCGCATTTCGTTATGGCCAATCACTATAATGGTGGCCTACCTCATTACACTTGAAGTACTTACCGAGTGTAGGCTTTTTATAAGGGTTGGGATTTCAGCCAACTGCTTTTTCAATAAACGGTTATTTTTTATGGCTTTATCAACTATCGCTTTTTCCAATTGCCTTGAAGCCTTCAATTTCTCTTTCCCTGCAATAGATTTGTTAGAATCAGAATGGTACTTGTGAGAAAATTCTGTTTTATTCTTCTCTTATAGCATCATCTGAGCCTTTAAAGTCATATTTTTGGCCTCAGATATATCCAGCAACATATGAAATCTGATTTTATCCTGGATAGCTGGCTTCGATCTGTCTGGGCACCTCGAGACTTGCTGGCTTTCTGACTCCATCAAGTTGTTGCATTCAGACAATCTAAAAATTTTGTCGAGTACTCATGGACTATCCGGTTGCCTTAATGGCAACGTTGATATTGTTGGAAAGGATTTGCTTATAATCTGAAGGAATAAATGCTCTCTTCAGAAGTTGCTTTATGTGTCAATCTCTAACCAGAGCTTTGCCTTCTCTTCTCCTTCGATCTTTTGTTTATTCCCACCAAGGGATGCAGGGCATCTGGTCAACCATTTGTGGCTAATAGGAATTAGAGAGACGAGAGGAATCAGGCTGAAGATTTTGCTCGCGGTCAGCTTATTACCCGACCAGTCCCTACCAATCCGCATAGGTGCTAGGCTTATGTGGTAGATTTAGATGATGAGACAAACTCGCATATGCATTAGGCTTATGTGGCAGATTCAGATGATAATGATGGAGATTTTGATGATTATATAGAACCTATGTATGAACATCGATGATCCCAACGTCCCAAGGGGTTAGATGAATTTCAGTTAAAAGTCGATATCCCTACCTTTAATGGTAAATTAAATATTGAAAGTTTTATAAATTGGTTAGTCGATGTAGAAATTTTTTTTGATTATATAAAAATACCTGAAGAAAGAAAAGATAGATTGGTAACTTGCCGACTAAAAAAAGGAGCATCTGTTTGTCTTCAGCAGGATGGTTGCTATTGACTCCGTTATGAACTGCCATCAGAGTAGGCGAGACTTACTCTATTACCACTTGACGAAAGGTTTAACAATAACAAGACCAATACATAATTAAACCTTAGGAAAATGGACTTAAAAAAGAGAGATAAACGAAAGATCACTATCTTATTACAACTAAAGAAATATTTCTATGGAATCTCTTAGGCTTGTATGAGTATTTTTAGCTGAAGTCTATAACTAGGAATTGTAATACGTTAATAAAAAAATTAATAGAAAAAACAAAATATAATAAGTCTATGGTATTTCAGAACATTCAATATTTGGAAACATTTAAGGAATATGCTAAAAAGATACTTAAAATATTCTGAATATAATTGAAAAACAAGTCTTCTTGAATCTCTCTTTGATTATGAGCTACTTCTAATGATCTCTTTGGTTCAAAAAGTCTTGAGCAACTTGTTTTATTTCAACAACAAACACTCGTCGCCAACTGGCAACACCCCTCCAAATGACGTGAACAAGATCATAATCTTGAAAGACGTTCAAGAATTGTATGAGCTATTCAAGACTGCTAAGAATACTAGGGATGCGATCAAAGAAGTTGTCGATGCTGTGATGGATGCAGAGAAGTATTTCACACAGGAAAAAAGTACGGCTTTGGGAGAGCCATTAAATTACTATGGAAGAAAGTATGGGGAATTGACACCCATGTAGAAGACATTAAAGGTAAGCTCGACGAGATTTTTTATCAACTGGAGTACTCTAGTGCGAAGACGACAGCGGCAGGGGTATCTTCCTCTGAGGAGTGTCAGCCAACCTTCAAGAACGAAAATTCTAACTCAAGCTTTTCTTCTTTGGAGGGGACACTTATTGCTGAGCCAAGCCCTTATTCTTTGGAGGTAATGCCTTCTACTGACAAGGGCATCAACAGGCTAACCTTCAAGAACGACAATTTTGACCCAAGTTATTCTTCTTTGGAGGGGACACTTTCTGTTGAGCCAAGCCCTTATTCTTTAGAGGCAATGCCTTATGCTGACAAGGGGATCAAGAGGCCAACCTTCAAGAATGACAATTCTGATCCAAGTTCTTCTTCTTTGGAGAGGACACCTTTCGTTGAACCAAACACTTCTTCTCTAGAGGCAACCCCTCTGCTAAACCAAACACTTCTTCTTTGGATGTGACCCCTTTTGCTGAAAAGGGTATCAAAAGGCTAACCTTCAAGAACGACAATTCTGACCCCAGTTCTTCTTTTTTAGAGGGGACACATTTTATTGAGCCAAACACTTCATCTCTGGACGCGATACCTTTTACCAACAAAGGCATCAAGATGCTCGTGCGGACGTTCAAAGGCATCTTGCATAAACAACCTTGACCAGAATCTTGATTTGTTTTTTGTTTTTTGTTTTTTTAATTTCTTTGTATAGGTTAAAATTTCATTCATGGCCCAAATCACATTCATGAACCTTAGCCTAGATGATTTGAGGAATTTTGCAGAAAGTCAAAAATAGAGAAATTGCTCTTGTTAAGGGGAATGGATGTACAATTTATGATAGAAGCTGGAAAAAGGTTCAATATTTGACTTGTAAAAAGTTTCAATAGGTTTAGAAAATTTCTACGTTGGTAGTCGGCTTGATTGGCCTCTAACTGTCCTCATACCCAATGCGAGATGGATTTTGTGTTTGTTGTTGTTAACAGGTTTTCCAAGATGAGTCATTTCATATTTTGTAAGAAGACATCTGATTCTTCCAATATAACTCGGTTATTCTTTAAAGAGATTGTGGAGTTACATGGAATGCCCAAGTCCATTACATCTGACCAGGACACCAAATTTCTTAGTCACTTTTGGGTCACTCTATGGAAGCTATTTGATTCATTTTTAAAGTTCAGCAGTACAGCTCAACCCAGACTGATAGTCAAACAAAGTCACTAAATAGGACCTTGGGCAACTTCATTCAAAGCATTTGTGGAGATAAACCAGAGCAATGGGACTTCATATTAGCTCAAGTAGAGTTTACCTTCAACAATGCAATTCACAGTGCTATAGGGAAGTCTCATTTTTCTATTGTTTACATTAAATGGCAGGAACATACTTTGGATTTAGTTAAGCTTCCTCGCATTCCAAACTTTAGCATTGCAGCTGAGAATCTTGCAGAACAAGTACAATCAGTCCAAGTTGAGGGGAAAAGAAGTTGAAGATTGTCAATGAAAAGAACAAGAAAGTTGCAAACAAACATCAAAGGAGCCAAATCTTCCAAGAAGGTGATATGGTGATGGTGTTCCTTTGTAAGAGCGGTTTCCAATTGGGTTTTACAACAAATTGCAGTCTAAGAAGTATGACCCTTATCAAGTATTAAAGAAGATCAATGATAATGCCTATGTGATTGATCTACATGAGAAATAGAGAATTTTAAGGACTTTCAATATTGCAGATATTTATTTGTTCTACTCTGTCGATGACCCTTTATATCATGACCTGAATTGAACTAAAGGTCGAGTTTTTCCCAAGTGAAGGGAACTAACGTAAAACGAGTAGATTAAGACTTTTTGGATCAGAGGTATCGTTACCAAAAGCAAAGAAAGATTTAAGAAGACTTGTCTTATATCTAGAATATTCCAAGTATCTTCCTAGCATATTATTTGAATGTTCTAGAATATAGACTTGAGAAGACTTGTCTTATATCTACAATAGTTCAAATATCTTCCTAACATATTCCTTGAATGTTCTAAAATATCGAATGTTTTGGATCCTAGTGTATTCCTTAAATGTTCTAAAATATTGAATGTTTTAGATCCTAACATATCCTTTGAATGTTCTAAAATATTGAGTGTTCTAGAATATCGCAGATTTATTCTATTTTTCTTTTTATTTTGATTTTTTCATTAACGTATTTCCTTTCCTAGTCATAGACTTCAGTTATAAATACTCATATAAACTTAAGGTTGATTGATTCCACAAAAATACTTCTTCAGGTGTAACAAGACGATGGTCTCGTTTGTCTTTATTTTTGAGAAATTCATTTTTTAAGGCTTAATCATTTATTAGCTTTGTTATCGCTAAATGTTGCGGGTAATGCAGCCTTCCTTATATTATACTCTTCAACAAGTACCCCAAGCAGTGCTGTACTTAATCAAATCTGCTGGAGAGATACCCAAAACAGCGACGTATTTAATCAAATCCGCCCATGAGATAATCTGTTGGAGATATACCCCAAAGCAGTGACGTACTTAATCAAATCCACCAAGAGATTCCCATTGTTTCAAGAAAGGGTTCGCTAAATGCTGCAGCTGATGCAGCCTTACTTCCACTCTTTAGCAAGTACGTACTTGATCAAATCTGCTCGAGAGATACCAAAAGCAGTGGCTTACTTAATTAAATCCACTCGAGAGAAATGGGTTCTCTCACTTGCAATGCAACTGAGTTGTGTTTCTTGTTTTGTTTCTTAAGTTAGAGAAAATTAGAAAGTGTTTGAAAATTAATGTTTATTTTTTTTTAATAAGAATGTAACTCCCATAATCCCAACTATTGGTAGTTGATTGTTTTGCCTTAAATTGGGCTGAAAACCGGATCGTGGGTATTGGTCAGTGTGACTCGACATCAAATCATCTGTACTTTTGATAATTATATCTTGGTTGTTTACGCAGTTGAGGATCACTTGGTGTTGCTGGAGAAGGGTGGCAGAGTTTTCTTCTATCACTACCCTCTTGAAAAATTTTGTAGATTCTATGTATGGTCATACTTGTATGATCATATTTAATCCAAATCCATCTTCTTTATTTTTTTTATTAAAAATTAAAATTTAAATGTATTTAATGATATTCTAAATATATTTAATATTACCTTAACTTATATTTTTTAAAAAAATTAAAAAAAAATTTCAGTAATCTACTATGAAAGCAAGTTGGCTATGGGAGTATGACCATAAACTTTTTTTATATTTTGTGAGCAGAGAAAATGTAAGACATTCAGAGAGATTTTAAATCATCACTCTCAATTTTCTTTGTATCTTCATCCAGCGGTCCAAAAAATAAAATCAAACCTGTATGTAAGGGAGATTTTAAATCCGAATCTCACACTCGGGTCCCAGCCCAGAGCAGAGCAATTCTATTTTTTTTTCTCATGCTTTTATCATATAGAACGCTATTACAGAGCTGCATCAGTCACTGTTAAAAAATATAAATAAATTTACCGTTCGTCGTTTAATAAGTTATTTATTTATTTAAAATAAAATGAAATTGAGCATATTTATAGTGTCCTGTGAGAAAACTATATTATTTTCGGACAAGACACAAACATAACTGTTTGACTGTTTCGGGTGTATTTCTTGATTGCTGTAGCTCCGGCTCTGGTCCGAATTTCCATCTTTTATTGTGAAAAAAAAGAGAGAGAGAAATTTGGGGTTCTGTTTCTACTCTGTGTGTGTGTGTCCCACTAGAGAGGGGGAGAGAGATAGAGAGATTGGTGGGTTTCTTTGAAGTGGTTTTGTAAAGAGAGGAGTGTGATTTGGAGCTGGTAAAGGCAGAACCCACCAAGAAAATTTACGTTCTTTTTCGGAGGGGATTGGTTTTTGTACATTTCAATGGATAGGAAACGACTTGCCGTTGAGTTCATTTACGAAAGTCTGTGTCCTTCTCTCTAAAAAACCCTAAATTCTGGCTTCCTCAGATCACGCCAGCAATTTTTTTGTGTGGTGTTTGCTTCTGTTTTGGACTTTTGGTAAATTTTTTTTTCTGTCTCTTTATGAGTTTGTTTTGTCTTCTTTGTTCTTATGGCTGGAAAATGAGTGCTGTGATGTCAATTTTGTTGTTTTGGTTGTAAAATTTGGTGAAGTTTGTTTGGAAATGCTTCTACAAGCTTGGTTTTGAACTGTGATTTTAAGGTTTCTGGTGTGTGTGTGCTTGGTGGATTTTGTGAGTAGCTTTCTGATTCTCTGATGGGGTTTTTTAAAATGACATGTTTTGGTTTTAATTTGCCATGGTCTTTAGTCACTGAGTCCTAAGTTTATCTTCTATATGCATTTTTGTTATTTTCATTTTTTTTTTACCTTAATTTCCATGCCTTATGTCGGTATAGATACTTCTTAATTTGCCCTTGCTTTTGCTCTTGCTTGCATTTTTGGGCAAGTGGATCTTTTTCGTTTGGTTTTGATTCAGTGGGACAGTCAATGCAAGAATTAAAGTTTCTGCAATGTCTAAGAATCCACTTGGTAGTTCTATGGAAAAAAAATATATTAAAAAAGTGAAAAACAAAAGGCATAGTTTTTGTTTCTTTGGTTCAAAAGAAGCTAAGACTAAGTTTTAAGTTTTCAATTGAGGAGTTTAGGATACCCGTGAGTGGAAGTGGAATTACGGCTTTCTTCACTCTTGTTTCTGGGATCATCAGTGTAGTTCTGACATTCAAGATTGTTATAAAAATGTTGTTAGTTCAGATCTGCTTGTTAATTTGCTAGCATTTTGTTTTGTTTGCATATTTTGTTGCATGGCCGTGCTTACTTTTGATTTTAATATCACCTAAGGGACTTATGTTCTGAATTCCTTCTGGGCTTATGTATCTATGTCTTCTTCTGCAGGTTGGGGAATGCAAGCATATACGATTTGACCTGCAGCAATTTTTTTTAATGGATGTACCTTCTATTTAAACCAACTGTTAGCTGGAAGAAATATATTGTTGTGTGCAATTTTAATGCCTGGTAACGAAGCTGAGGACAGTATCTATAATCTATATGCCCTGGACAACTCTTCCCAGGGACAGCTTCTGTCTCAAGCTGCCAGTAACAATTGGCCAGGCTGGAAGCAAACAGATATTGGGTTGCTCCCAAATTTGAGTCTGAAGGATTACAGCTTACAACAATTAGGTATTGGTGATATTTAGTGCTCATGTTTCTCACTCGATGGAATTTCTCTGTCCTCCATCAGTTAATTAAATTTGATTCTTGTTTCAGATTATGGCTTTGGTAGAAATGCATCCTAGTAAATAAAGTGAGCATTTCGTGGTTAATTTTTCATTCATTAAAAATAACTACTTTTGTTAGTGGCAGTTGAAATAATTGCTTTCCTGATTTTGCAAAATCATGGCATTAATAGTTCGGTTTTTCTAGATTATGTGACAGGACCTGGTGATGATGCAAATCTGTCACTCAAGCAGCTCTACAAAAAATTAATTCCTGGGGCAGAAAATTACCAGCACCTCACTAAAAGTAGTTTACTGAATAGAAATGACATTTTTTGTGGTTCCCAAAATTATAAGTCAAAGTGGAGTCTGCCAGGATCTTTTGGTGAAAGTAGCTGTTATGACCAGCAAACTTTGAATCCAACAGGCATTTACATCTTTAAATCTCATCAGGATTATGGGTCTGCAGCCAGTCCGACCTTGACAACAAATTCAGAAAGGTCAGAGATTACTGAAATTTCTGGTGATATTCACCTCATTAAAGGGAAGCAGCAACTTGCAAGGGAATGACAGTTGAGTACTTCACAGCCTCATCACGTGCGGCAGTCTGGTTGTGATGATATGCAATTGTTGCAGCAGCGCATGATGTTTAAGCAACTCCAAGAACTCCAAAGACAGCAGCAGCTTCAGCAGTTAGGCGAAGTGAGGCGGCTGAGTTCCCTAAACCAGTTAGCTTCTATTGGCAAACAAATTGCTGGGGCTAATTTCTCACCTTTCATCAATGGGACACCAGTTCATGATGCATCTCAAATGTTCAGGAATTGGATGCAGCATGGAGCATCTTCCCTTGTACAAGGAGGATCGAATAATGTTTTGTTCTCTCAAGGGCAGGATCATGCTCCACAATCGCTGGGTCTGGCTCGTCAGCAGCTTGATATAACTTTGTATGGCACTCCTATGTCTAGCACAGGAACTAATTTGGGTCAATATCCCCATCTGCAAGGAGCATCCCAAGATTCTGTTTATTTGGTTGGTGGTCGATCCCCAAAACCCACAGTGCAGTCTCAAAGCTTTGGCTCATATGCAGTAGATCAGACAATGAGTCCCTCAGACCTGGTAGGTTTACCGCAACGACCCCTAATGACCAAGCAGGGATTCCAGGAAAACTGTAATTTTGGTGAATTTCCTGTTCAGGGTCTAAATGGTGGAGTTTTTCCCGGAAAACTCCAAGAAGATCATACGTTACAATCGAACATTTCTATGAAGGAATTTAATATGGAGCAAGAGGAAGCCCATTTGTGTACAGTGCAGCAAACAAACAAACAATCTGGCTCTTCTCAGGCTTTGGTTCCCCTGGACCTGTTGGAGACAAAGATTTTGTACAATATGGATGACGGAAATATTTGGGATGCTTTTAGGTGTCGCCCTGAGATGGATGCTGGAGGCTGTGGTAGTGCATTGGAAAATCCAGATTCATCTAATGGATTGCCTTCAGTTCAGAGTGGGAGCTGGAGTGCTCTTATGCAGTCTGCTGTGACAGAAGCTTCAAGCAGTGATACTGGCATTCAGGAGGAGTGGAGTGGCTTGACTTTCCAGAACACTGATTATTCAACTGATAATCAGATTTCAAATTTTGTGGACAGTGAGAAACAACAGAAAGGTTGGCTTGATAGCAACTTTCAGGCTTCCTCGTTTGGTTCAAGACCTGTTCCAATCATTACTAATTCTGGGTTGAGCTCCAGCTTCCCTGGCTTTCAGCAACCAAGCATGCACTTATCAATCGAACAGAGAGAGGATATGTGCCAGAGTGGCTCCTGTGAATCCATTGAGAATCATGACCCTCAATTGATGCTATCTGTTGAAAGAGTTCCGATGGTTCAACCATGGGATGGGCAGATGTTTGAGCACTTATGGAGTGATGGGCAGCATCAGAAGATAGCCTTTAGTGACCTTGTCAACAAGGGCCATGAGAGCATACGGAAAAGTCAACAAGGGATAAACAATGTTCCTCATGCTACATTTATCTCTTCCAAGGAAATCAATGGTTCTGATAACTTTCATTTATCACTTCTGGCTGATGATCCAAATGGCAGCGCTCAGACAAGGTATTTCTTTCTAAAAGCTTTTTATGTACTTGATCCCTTATAATTCATGTTTGATCTTTTGTAGGCGTTTCAATTAGGTCTGTGCTTCCTGTTTCCTGAGTTTTCTTTTACAGAATTTATAAACTTGGTACAAAAATTGTCCCTTTGTGAAATTTTCAACTCAAATAACATGACAGTGAACATATGCTTGAGCTTCTTCACAAGGTTGACCAATCAAGGGATGATAGCACTATTACACCATTTGGATCTATTGAATCTAGTCCACTACCTAATATGCCTGGGACAGATTTGCCAGATGCATCTATTGCTCAACCAGACAGCGAGGCGTCCGTAACCCAAGGTTTTGGTTTGAGGTTGTGCCTTCCATCTCAAGGACTGACCAAGTCTAACAGTTTTCTCTCCCCTCAGTGTGTGCCGCAGAATGTGAGCAATCTAAATTCAAGCCAAATGAATCCCGAGCTAGTAGAGAAAAGTCAGAAATGGTTAGGCTCTCCATCTTCTTTCCCATTTTTACCTTCCTCACAGGAACTTTCCCACAGAACTTATGGGATCAATAAATCCAGTAACTTCGAACGCATGCCCCTGTCCTCAAATCCAAATATTCAGGGGACCCCTGATACACCTTTTGCATTGAGTCCTTCAATCACAAGAAGTCAGCACCAAATGCATCCTATGTCCAATGTACCCATAGCATCCCAGTCTATGCAGCCGGCATTGTCTGGTGCTACTGGCAGGCACGCGCTTTCTAACCAAGCCTGCTCTCAAGATATGCTTGGGCAGTTGTGTGTAAAGCCGGTCGGTCAACAATTTCCAGTTTTGAATACTTTGCCTGTGTCTCCACCCTTTATTGCGTCCAGCACGTCTCAACAATGTGATAATTCAGGAAAGCAGTACAAGGTGTGGAGAAATGTACCAAGTCCGCAACAACCACCTGTTGTAGAGCCTTTAAAGTTCCCTTCCCCTTTGCCCTCCTCCATGCATCCATCAAATAATATGACCACTTCTTGGGCTCAATGCATGCAAAATGGTCATAATTCTGTGAAAGGTGGACATAATCCTTTGGAATTTGGCGCATCTTCTAGTTCACAAATTCTTGGCTGTGGGGCACTGAGTCATGGCAGAGAAATGTCACAGCAGCAGGTACCATCTCAGATAGTTGATGCTTCTCTGTCAGGTGGCGTATTTCAAAGGCAAGAATGTGTTTCAGATGCGACTGCTATTACCTCTGGCTCATCATGGTCTCATTCTCAACAACAGGACCTTGATAGGGCTAGACATGGTGACAACTCTGCTTCTTTTACTGGCAAAAGAAATCTCGATGCATTCTTTAATGCACATGACAACCAAGTGCAGGCAATGAATAGTCCTGTAAATAGTGTTTCAGAGGTCCGGCACACTTCTGGTTTGGGTGGACCGCTGTTGAATGGTACTGCTTCGGGTTTCAGGCAAGCCATGGACAATGGACCTGACTCAGCATTACTGCCTAATCAATTCCCATCTCATGATAGCAATATCCTAAGCATCTCGGGAGAAGGAAGAGATACTTCAATTGTTAAAGCTTTTTCTCAACCTCCTGTTTTAGTTAGACCTCCTCGCGATATGGTCGAATATGGTCACAGCAGCTTCCAGAGTCGATCTAGCAGCAGCAATGTGCCTTCTAGTCATACAAATTATGACCCGGTTAAGGCAAGAGTGTTTCCATCTTGGCTTAAGCAATCTGCTTCTCCTAGGAATGGGCAGATGGTGCCAATTTCTGACGCTCGGCCTGCAAAGACAGCTGCAACTCAGGTGGCTCTCGGGAAGCCTTCTCAAGCTTTGCATGGTCATGCTTCTCTGGAGCAGCTTGATACTGCCGGTGGTGTTCGAGGAGGCATGGTTTGGCCAAGCACAATGATCAGCATGGCAGGACATCAACACTTATCAGTCCCTTATGTATTACCTTCCGAAAGCCTAAATCAAATGGCAAAGAAGCGCAAAATCAACACAATTGAGCTTCTATCGTGGCACAAGGAAGTGATGCAAGATTTCAAAAGGCTTCGAAATATCAGGTATTTGCCATATATCCCTTCCTTCTTCTCTTCCTAACCAGCGCCCATGAAAAAGGATGAATCTCATTTTCTCCTCTGAAACAGTGAAATTAAAATGATTCCATTGATTCATAGATGGGGGACTGAGTATAGTAGTTGAATGCTCTGTTGGTTGTAGATATAAGGATCACCTTTCATCTACTTTTCCATTGCTTGTGTTTTTAAGTGAAATCCCCGTTGGTGAAGTGGAATGTTTTTGCAGCAACTCCGAACAAGACTGGGCACAAGCTACAAATCGGCTGATTGAGAAGGTATGCTTTGACCAAGGAGTCATGTAACAACTTTATGTCCACTGTCCTGCAACTCCTGTCATATCAATTCTGATTTCCATATTTCTCGTGCAGGTGGAAGATGTGGTTGAAGTGATTGAAGAAGTGCAACCAATGCTTAGATCAAAGCAAAGGCTAATATTGACAGCGCAACTTATGCAACAATTGTTTCATCCTGCGCCAGCACCCCTTTTCTCTGCTGACTCTACGGCAAATTATGATCTTATATTGTATTTCGTTTCCAGATTATCTCTAGGGGATGCTTGTTGCCTCACCCACTCCAAAAGGAATAACTTGCTTGTGCCAACAAACGATAATAGAATGTGAGTTTTACTGTTAGTTAACTATATAAAAAGATGTCAAATCAACACAGAATGTTCTCTGCTACCTGTGGAAGGGGCACATTTTTAATTAGATGTTTTTGTTTATCCTGAGTTTAGTCTTCATCTAATGATTTTGATAGGAACTCAGAAAAGATGAAAGTTTCTCAGACAAGTGATCAGCAAATTTTAGAAGCTATGAAAAATTTAATTGACAGCGCAAAAAGGCTGGAAAATGACTTCCAAAGGTATGGGACAAGTATTTATCATTGACAAAAACATTTTTAACATTTTTGGCGATTTAAGGATGATGGACTAACAAGATGGCGACCGTTCAATGACATTACTGACAATATCTCATTTTATAATGTAGATTGGACAAGAAATCATCAATCGTGGATCTAAGAGTGGAAATTGAGGAGCTGGAAAGATTTGCGGTCATCAACCGTTTTGCCAAGTTTCATGTCCGGGGACAAGCAGACACTTCTGGAACCTCATCATCCGGCGCATCAAAGCCAATTCCCCGAAGATATGTCACAGCATTCCCAACGCCTAGGAATCTACCTGAAGGAGCACAATGTCTTTCACTATGACTATTGTGCTATTATCTCCTACTTAACTGACTTCTAATCTACATTCTGCATTCCATACCATACTTGTCTCCTTATGCGACATCCGATGTAACTACACATACTAGCATCCAAGAAAGAAGAAAGCAAAATGGAATGCTGCACAGGTCAATTACAAGTAAGAAGATTAGCTGTTGGCTGTTAATCAAGGCTATCGTCATTTTTGAGGAAGTATATATTATAATTGTACATGCTCAGGAAAATCTGAGATCTAACTTTTGTTTTGAAGTTCTGTAGCATGGAAAATATCTGGTTCCTGTGGCATAAACTAGTTAATTATAGTCTTTGTAATATGTGCAATAGCCTGGCAATGTCCTTGTTCTTTCAGTATTTCTTTAACCTGTTTCAGGTCTTCCTGTTATCAGTTGGGGAAAAAAAAAAAAAAAAGGATAGGTGCACCTTGAAGACCAAGCAATGCAGCCAAATAAATTAATTTGGAAAGAAGTACATTTGTTTGAAATTTGCTGTCTGGGATTTCTCGTAGGAGCTTCCACAGAGGACCTACCTTGATATGTTTTTCAAATAGTAAAAAGGCAAAATCTTCTATGAGTTGGGAGATTCCAATAAACCTGACCTTGGGGGCAACTTTTGTAAGCATCTTCGTTTATTTTTTGGAAAAGTAAAAGATATCAGGCGCATCAATTTATTGGACGCAGCAAAGATTTCACTGAAAAGTATGCAGAAATGACAACAACTATCATGTTCTCTATGAAAAGGTACGAGGTATCAGACATTGATTCCGTTTCACTCCCCATGTCACAAAAAAGGATCGTCATATGTTGCAGATGATGGAAGAGTACAAGACAAGGAAAGACCTTTTTATGACTAAAAAAAGTGTTCGCCTGTTTTAATGGGGTTGGAAGGATATATGGACTGAAAGCAGCAGCGACACGTCAGTTAGGTTCTGATACTATCTCACTGTAGCAAAACCATGTAGACGTGTAAGAAAAAACGCCTGCGTCGATGCATTACAATCATGCATTATATTTGTGTAAAAAAAATTTTAATTATTATAATAAATTTTAAAAATATTTTTTAACTATTTTTTAATTATAAATATTGAAAGACTTGTTATACAAATATAACTTCTA
Source organism: Carallia pectinifolia (assembly GCA_037832335.1). Taxonomy (NCBI): domain Eukaryota; kingdom Viridiplantae; phylum Streptophyta; class Magnoliopsida; order Malpighiales; family Rhizophoraceae; genus Carallia; species Carallia pectinifolia. The sequence continues at coordinate 20,691,394 of CM075443.1, forward strand.
ATTATAATGCGTCGATTTGATTTGATTTGTACGCCTATTTTTTTACATTTTTTTAGGTGTTCAATCAAATCTGTCTCAATATTAACTACCTGTCAACGGTATCCACTTGTCAGTATCAGTATGTGATTCCCATTCATGATTACGAAAGTGACGCCACAGAGAGAGAGAGAGAGAGAGAGGGAGAGAGAGAGAGAATTCCAATATTCCAAGTAGAATCTGAATCAATAATAAAGAACAAAGAAACAAAATCAGTCAATTTTTTTTTATTTATATAATTATATCACTCAAGTGGGTGGGGTTTCTTGTTCACATTCACGTATACCATGATCCATTGAGTGGTGGCCAAATGCTCAATTGCTGATTATACTTGGTGGGGTGCATTCTTTTCTTCCAATATACAATCTTTTCTCGCATAAATTAAACGGCCAACCAACAAAATTCCTCGTGCAATTCAACCATTGTCACCACATCGAGTCCTACACTTTTTGTCCCAAATGTAAAATATGGGACCCAGTAATCTCCCTGGTCAGCCCCTTATTCTTCGGATTTGGTTTTAACATAGAAAAAACGTATCTTTAAGAATGCAAGTCATCATCTTTGTATGCTCAAATTAAGACAATAAGACATAGTTATAACTCGAATTTCTACATAGTTTCTTGAAAATAACGAACCTGAATCCCAAACTGATTCATTTTTTCTATTTAAAAAAAGGCCACTACCAAATGCTGCCCAGGTGCTTGGCTGCACACAAAGACTGACCACTAAGCTCCCACAAACAAATTTTATGAACGCGTGGGACAAACGAAATTTGTGAGCGTTGAGGAGGTTGATAACTAGAGATATTGTGATTAGTTAAAACAAATGTTTGTAAGCCACTGCCTCCGTAATTATGGGCCCGCCGTCTCATTTTTCTCCCTATCTCAAAGATCGCAGAGCAGATAGCATGGCGATATGTTAGGGAATAAACCCTAATAGCCTCCTCTAGGAAACCACAATTTACTTCACAAGAAAAAAATAAAATAAAATTTTAATATCTTTGTCAATTGCAATCTACTATGGATGATATTGGTTATTGTCGAGATTGCAAAATCAACACCCAGATGGTTTTTAAACCACACCGATATTGTCACATCAATCACCAGGCCTAGGGGCTATTATCACCATCATGATGCTTTTCCAACAGCAAGATTGCACGTTGAGAAAATTTAAAATTTAGGCTGAAATCTGACATACCAACTTCAAACTGAAATCTAAGGTACGAACTTCAAACTTTAGTTATAAAAAAAAAGTCTCTCTCACCACTCCAACTAAACCCAAAAAAAAAAAAAGATTGCACACTCATAAATCAAACATGGATAAGGCACTTGTTGAGGGGCTTGAATATATTGCCACCAATGGGAGAGAGGTTGAGCCTTATGGCCACAATCAAGAACTGTTCGGGGCTAATGAGATATTCAAGAAAGCGGAGGAGGAACAGACACCATATCTAGCAAGAAAAAGAGAGTGAATGCATCATTAGCTCCTTGTTTGGAATATTCTACAAATTCTATTTAGTGGTTGCTCAAATCTTTGGGTGGGTGGAAGGGATTGGGGGTTCTGACATCTCAGACTTTAAACCTGGCCCCGCCCTGCCCTGCCGTGCTCCAACTTCCTTTCTCCGTTGTACAGGCAAAGTTGAATTCGAATGCAACCCAAAAAGTCATTGTCCCAACTAATTATACTAAAAGTACGAGATATTGTATGAGTTCTTTTATCAACTTTAAACATGTGCCCGGTCGAGACCCCCTAAGTCCATTCATTCGCATTTTTTTTTTGTCCATTAGGAGGCCTATCGGGTCGTAAACTACATTGTATAACTCTTCTCTCTCATAAATCTCACATCTCCCTTCTCAGATCTGAATTCAAGACTTTTGAAATAAAAATCTTAATTTCTAACCATTGAAACGTACCCTGAAGGACCCATTCATTTGCTTTCATCACCCACAATGGACAAGCTTTTTAGACATTGCGAGGCCCACGACATCGCCTATTATGGACCTACTCATCCACATGTTGTGGCTATCTGGCCCACTTGTGATGGAATGGGCTTGAGATCGTAATATTGTTCATCTAATTAAATTAGGCTTGGGCCCAAGTTAACCACCTCGGTTGTCACCAAATTCAAGATAAGGACCACAATAAATCAGAAAATTTTGGGTTTCAGTGAAGCAACAACAAAGAAAGATTTCTAGGCTCGGCTCACAAGTCCCGATCTTCCCGGGCTTTTATCATTGCTCATACTTTCAGTACAGTTTGTCTAACGTAACAATGGGCTACTCACTGGCGGATTCCATGTGAAGCCCATATCGGAAAAAAGTGAGTGGTCCATGGGACGCACGGGAATTAACTAAAAATATGTGTGTTTCTTCGCGGGATAAGTTATGGTATTATCTCCGTTTTTTTTTTTTTAATAAGACTAAAAAAAAAAAGGTGTGAAATGATACTAAAATCCAGTACAAAATGAGGACAAAAAAAAAAAAATCAGTATAAAATCTCGTACTCCTATCACAATTAGATTAAACATCTTTTTTAAAACCTCAAAATTTGATATTCTACTTTCATGCCCTTTCAATCTTTTTTGTAGTAATTAAAAGAAACAATGAGAATTACATTTGTAAACTCGTAAAGGCTTGAAGATTCAAAATTAGATTTGTAAACTCTTATTATCCCTCATGGGACACTATAGTGGTTAGAAATTAAGACTTCTATTGTAACAGTTTTGGGTTCAAATTTTGAAAAGGGAAGAGTCAGATTTATGAAATGAGAGAATTATTTCTATTATATAATTCACGACCCAATTGATCTCTTAATGGGCCGAACAAAAAAGATTTGTAAACTCCTATCACAATTAGATTAGACATTTGTAAACTCCTACCACAATTAGATTAAACATCTTTTTTAAAATCTCAGGATTTGGTATTATACTTTCATGGCCTTTTCGATCTCTTTTGTAATAATTAAAAGAAACAATGAGAATTACATTTGTAAACTCGTAAAGGCTTGGATATCCAAAAGATGTTGCTGCCCTTCCATTTTTGACAATTGCCCGCAAAAGAGAAAAAGGGGAAACAAAAAAGGCATCCCTCCCAAACACGCGGAAAGGCAATTATTAGTTACTCTACCGTAACATTCAGGTGTTAAGTTGGCGCAGCAGTAAGGTTATTTCATTTGATTAGATCATATGGTTATCCAGTTCAGTTGGATGGATTATCTCTGCTACGTGGACTGGATGTTGTTGTTGATTTGATTTTGCTTAAAATAATCATGATGATAAAATAATTAATGATGGGGATGATATTAAAATGAAGTACGGATGTGAACTCATTACCACTAAACACATATTTAATAGCTCAATGATAGAGCAAGAACAAACAAAAAGAAGAGCAAACTATCACACTAATAAAATATGTTAATAAAACTGCATCTATACTTGGATTAAAAAGCCAAGTAAGGACCACCATTTGTGTGGTCAATGTAGTAAGGGAACTTGTGGTATTTAAAAATGATAAGTTTGAACCTTTACAATTAAGTAATATAATTAAATTTACGTAAATTTTATTAAGTCTCAAAAGGTTTAGTGACACTTTCTAGACACCCAAGATTTATTTTCTTGTGAGTTTAATATTAATAATCTAACCTATTTAATCACGAAATCCTGCATAATCTTCCTAATGGGTCTATGAGGTATCACTCCCTGTTTATCATTTTTTGCGGAAAAAAAAAAGGCACAGTAAGGGTTCCACTCTAAAGATTCCACACTTAGCATCACACAACAAGAAGACAGGTCTCAGGCATTGGTCCGTTTTAATGACTGAACTTGGAGTACAGAAATTGGCAAAAACAGTGAAAAACATAGGATGGGCAATCCACATATACTAGTTGTGCCATATCCAGTTCAAGGCCATGTAATTCCTCTAATGGAACTTTCACTATGTTTAGCAAAAAGTGGATTCAAAGTCACATTTGTAAACTCGGAGCATAATGAGTGGCTTGTCAACAATGCATCAGCATTAAAGGGCAATAATTTAGGCGATCGGATACGAATTGTTTTACTTTCAGACGAACTGCAGGCGGCAGAGGGAGAGAAGATGCCAGGGAAGTCATCTGCAGCAATCCTCAAGGTGATGCCAGGCAAAGTAGAACATCTGATTGAACAAATAAACAAAGCAGATAGTGATAGTATCAGTTGTATCATTGCTGATCAGAGCTTTGGATGGGCCTTGGAACTTGCTGAGAAGGCAGGAATCCGCCAAGCTGCTTTTTGTCCTGCAGCAGCTGCCCTGCTGGTCCTGGGATTTAGTATACCGAAACTGATTGAAGATGGAATTATAGATGAGAACGGTGAGTCCTCCCATCACAATTTTTTTTTTTTTTTTGATGTGTTATGAAACTTACTGCACATTGTTCTTTGAGTAAAAAAAGGATAAATTTTGTGCCTAAACTAATGGAACTAGAATAAAAGCCAGGTTATAATGGTTTTGAAAACTTGTAATTAGGCAAGTAATTCCATTTCATTGAAAGTTATCATCATTCAATAGCTATTGGACACCCAAGGGTGATAGCAGTCCAATTTCAGGAACCCCAACAAAAAGGCAGACAATTAAGCTTTCGCTAGACATGCCAGCCATGGACACTGCCAACTTTGTATGGGCTTGCCTTGGCAACATGGAAGCACAGAAGAATATTTTTGGCCTTATGGTTAGAAACAACAAATCTATCAACTTGACAGACTGGCTGCTATGCAACTCCAGTTATGATCTTGAACCTGCAGCATTTAGCTTGGCTCCACAGGTCCTTCCGATAGGCCCACTTTTGGAAAGCAACAGATTGGAGGGAGATTCAGCAGGAAACTTCTGGCCAAAGGACTCCACTTGCCTGGAATGGCTGGATCAGCAGCAACCACAATCAATTATATACGTTGCCTTTGGAAGTATTACTGTTTTGGAGACAACCCAATTCCAGGAATTGGTCCTAGGTCTGGAACTCACCAATAGGCCATTCTTATTAGTAAGCAAGCAAACAAGTGGGGTTTTTATCAAAGAACTTCAAGACAAAGCACAGACTATAGGTAAAGTAACATCCTGGGCACCCCAACAGGAAGTGCTGGCACATCCTGCTGTTGCTTGTTTTCTGAGCCACTGTGGTTGGAACTCCACAATGGAAGGTGTAAGCAATGGTGTCCCGTTCCTGTGCTGGCCTTGCTTGGCTGACCAGTTCATCAACCAGAGCTATATTTGTGATGTTTGGAAGATTGGACTGGGACTTGAAAAAGATAAAAAGGGGATGATCACGCGGCACGAAATCAACCATAAACTGGAGCTAGTGTTGAGCAATGAAGAATTTAAAGCAAGGGCTCTAGTTCTCAGAAATAAGGTCTTGGATGGTGTCAAAGAAGGAGGTAGCTCTTATCAAAATTTCCAAAGATTTGTTGAATGGATTAAGTCATAGATAAAAAGGCTTATCCATTGCTAATTGATAAATTACTTGTAAATCTTTAGGTGTTGATTACGAAAGTGAGTCTTATGGTAACTGTAAGTTGACATGTAAATTGTGAGGAAACACCAATAAAACTCACTCAAATTATGCAAATTACAAGACTTGGATATATAACAATTCTGAATAAAAAAAATAGAAAAGCTATGAAAACATTGACCAATGTTACTTTGGTAAAAAAAGAAAGGAAGAAAAGAAAAGAGAAGTCCCATTTGTCATGCCAGCTCTGAGGCTTGTGGAGTGATGCTTGGACTGTTTTGTGACCAACAAGAAATAGAAGGGTCTCCCAAATTCAACATCATCAGAGGCGAGAAAAATGGCAAAAGCAAAGGTCCCCCTAATCCACCAGTCCACAAATTGTACCATGCTAGACAAAACAAGTGGACCATTCTAAGTGGGCTGTCAAACAAAAAAGGGCCAGTGACCCATGTTTGCTTCTACCGACCAAAAAACAGAAGTAATAAAGCAAATACAAGCACATGACTTAAAAATCCAAATCCAACTTAGAATCAGTTGTTCTTGCCAAGAAATTTCTATCCTTAAGAGCGGTGGGGCTTACTTTAGTGATAATGAGATGTGTGACTCCTTATAATGAATGAGAGTTCAAAAAGTGCCCAAGCCTCACATTTCTCTTTTTTCATTTAGCTATGACCACTCCTTCTAAAAAGAAACAAAGAAATTTATATTCTTAACTCTCAAATGAACTGGCAAAAAATAAAGCGTGTTGCTTCACATTTATTTTGAGTTTGTATTAAACAATGGCCCTTCTGTCATTTTGTCCGCACTTTCATACATGTTCCTGGCCCTTTTATTTGGCCTAGAATGAGGATGCGGGCCTATGAAAATTAAGCTTTCTCATTATTAAAATGAGAAAATGAATGGGGATTGTTTGTTCAAAAGGACAACTTTTTCCTACGAAATTCACAATGCTACTACCAGAGACCACTATCCTAGGTAACAAGTTACTAATTCTCCAGTAAATTATTCAACAACGTATATTAAATCACATGGGGCATTAACTTGAAAATTAATCAAGGTCAAGATCAAATTACAGAACCAATATAAAAATGTAACATTGGTTAATTAACATCTATTACAACCAATTTCTCAAAAAAAAAATTATTACACAACCAATAATCTGATTAAAAAAGAAAATTATTCCATTTAAAAAAGAAGGGGAAAAAAAAAAACAGAGAAGGAAAACAATGTAGATGCAACTACAAGATGTCAACTAATTGGCCTTTGCATGTTTTTGTGTTATGGTCTTATGGGCGACAGCCGACAGTTGAATTTTTGGAGGGGAAGGAAGAGGAGGAGGAGGAGGAGGAGCAGGGAAGAAGTGTCAAAGAAAACAAAAAGAAACAAAGGAAAAAAGAAAAAGGTGTCTGCCAAATTGATCAGTTCCATGCAGGGAATGTGCAGAACATGCCGTACATTTCAGTGTGCTTTACTGTCTCACCCCCATTATCACATGCCAATCCCCTCCAGAGAGCAGTCTCCTTTTATTTATTTAAAAGTAAGATTACGCAGTTTAGTAAAATATAAAAATATAACTACATTTAATAAAATATAAAAAAATATAGTAATATTTAATAATTTATTTATTTATTTAAAATTAAATATATATTTCATAATTTAATAATTTAAATTACTACATATTTATAATTTTCTGTCAAAAAAAATTTTCGGTCATTTAAAATCTTCATCTGTCTCTGCATGTGCCTTTCCCACCAGCCCATGTGCCCTCTCTTTCTCTCTCAATTGCAACCAAGTCTTTGCTGGCCCATATCACCTTCACATGCTCCCCTTGGAGGAGGCCACACCCACCTCAAAAATTCAACTTGAACTTGCCGATGACTTACTTTCTTTCTTTCCCTTTCTTTTTTTTTTTTTTTGGATTGACTGAACTGCCCTTATGATCACTACTCTACGCCCACATTGCCATCTCTTTACTTTAAAGGAAGCCTTGTCCTGTTGTTAAACCTTATGATCATCCTGGGAATGACCGAGTCTAAATTATATTAGTAATCTGGCCACCTTGTTGTGTGTTTTTCAAAAAAGTTGTATCCAAGCATTAGATCTTAATCATTAGTTGCAATTAGCACATCTTTCAATGAATTGTGGGTCAAATATAATTAACGTTTAAATTAAGGAATGTGAGTTTGTGTTTGTTTCCCGTGAATAAATCTGACACTTATGTAATGTAATAGAATTGGTATATTTTTTCTTATTATGAAAGGCTGTTAATTACTCAAGATAACATTCAACAAATTTTGAAAGCAATCCTCGCGCGCAAATCTAATGTGTACTAGCTTCACACCACCTGTGCCATTCCAGATATGCAGGCTTTAACTGGCAAAGCCCTCTTCTCTTCTGGCTTGCAAGTTGTGCTCCTCCTCTTCCCTCGCATTAGCTTCTCAACAGGAAAGTTTTATGTCGCTTTCCTCTGCAAATTACAATAACAACCTCCAATGTAGTGGAAAAATCTGTGTGTGTGGGACCTGATCATCCCAATAATATTATAACGGACCCCAATGTTCATATACCAGATGGCCCATCGACAGCATGTTGGTATTAAATTATCTGCCCCATCCAATTTGTTAACCTTGCCTATTGTTTTGGTCAGCCGAAGGCCACCTTCCTAGCTTTCTTAATCCCTCTTTGATATTTTCCATTCACAATGCTCACAACATTGCGTGATTAATGGGTGCTAGCGAAGCACCATAAATGTGCAATGAATAATGTCAAGCGTCAAGACAATTCACGTACATATAATACATCACATTAGCGAAATTAATATGCAAAAGCAACTCGTTCATTTCACTGAATAATGGTTGGTTAATTACATTTAGACAAGGTTAATTTCAACTCTGACATTGCAAGTATGTACTGTCATTTTGAACTTCCATAATAATGGCATAGTTGTAGGTATTTAATACCCCTCAAAGACTAGATGGGAAATTTGTTTGAAAAGTGTTATGTATAGTATAGCCATAACATGGCCGAGCACATGCACCCTTCTGGCGTATAACCTATAACGTTTCATTATTAGATTTATTTATAGATAGAACACGTGATTGCAAAATTTCTAACATATAAAATTAAAAAAAAAAAAGAGTGCAAGGAATTCAGCAAATTCATTTTGCATATATTAAGATATTTTCAAAAGTAAAATTATGTAAATACGCTTATTGAAATATACGATAGGTATCTAGTGAAATTCAACGGCATCTAACGGTTTATCTTTTATTTTTTCAAATTTAATACACTTTTTACGATTCAATAGTTCAAATCGCTGTATATTCATTGTATTTTTACTTATGTGTGTCAACAAAACTTTTGTGTATTTTTGGACCTCATGTTTTTTTCCTATAAATGTTACGTGGTGTAGGGAAAGAAAAATGAGAAGACAAACTTACCAAAAATTTGAACTTGAGAGGAAGCCGTAGGATGGGTTAACAAACACCCGATTCCTTCACCGTTTAAAGGACCTAAATAATAGCGAATCTACTAACAAACAACATCTAACCACCTATTATAATTTATTTCTCTCCTCAAAAGAGCAAAAAAAAAAAAACCACCTATTGGCTATTAAAAAAAATCACAAAAAAGACAAACAAAAGCCCAGGAGTGGCATTCTTGAAATTGAAAGCAACTCGAGTGGCAACAGCCAAATCCACCATTACTTAAAACAGCATAGGCCGGCACTCACTTCTCCTACAGTAGATCTCTCACAGACACACATACACTCACACTGTCACACACAAACACAAACAGATACAAACACACACACACACCCACACACACACACACACACACAATGAGTTCAATCCCAAAGAACTCCAAGATTTGGCAAAAGATAACACAAAAAAGAAGAAGAAGATCAACAACAACAACAACATCCTCTTCATTCGGAAGAAGAACGCATGCACGAGCCTGCATTGCTGCCAAAACAAAGAAGAACGGAAATGGTGGCCGCAAGAAGTGCTCTTCCAGAGTCTCAGACAAGCTTGAGGCGCTCAAGAGCCTCATTCCTCCACAAAATGGAGAGATTTTAAAAACTGACCAGCTGTTCCAAGAAACAGCTGATTACATTGTCCTCTTGAGGACCCAAGTGTTAGTTTTGCAGAGATTGATTGAGTTTTATGGACCCAGCAGCAATGTGAGCGAGAACAGTACTAATGTTGTATCATAGCTTTTTGTTACTTAATGAAGGGGGGTGGGGGGGAGAGAGAGAGGCATCTCATTGTGCTTTAGATTTTTATTTATTTCCTCTCTTTTTTGAATGGTTTTGTTTGGCCTAGGAGGGAAAATTGGGAATTATGGAAGGAAAGTTTGGAACTTTGATGGTTACAAGTACAACCATTTGATGTTCTAGTGGTTGTCTTGTTTCCCAATTTTCTTTTTTTGATTTTCAATCATGTTATTGGGGATCAAGATTAGTACTACTTTTCTTCTTGTATTTCTTATTTATTACTGTTCTTCAGGGTCCTTTGTTCACCAAGGCTTCAAGCATTGGAATTTGAATTTTCACAAGAATTTAGAAATTTCTTCCCTGGCTTGTTGTTTCAAATTAATCTTTTTTTTTTTTTTGCACCAAAAATTTTCCAAGTTAATTCCTTTTCCCTGTTTTGCAAGTTCTCTATGTATTGCTGCTATTGATTGTAACAGTATATGCGAAATGCTAGCGGGGACATTAATCTTCTGTCTCATCTGCCATTCCTCTAATTAATTTGAGAGTGGCGGCCGGCAGAAAACTGGACAAAAGCGATTTTCAGCTTGTGAAGTATACTGGTAAGCATGGTGGGGATGGCAGTCACACTGCCACATTTCACATTTGCACTACAAGGAATGGGGTGCGCATTCTGATCATAACTTGACATAATATCTCAGTGAGCTGGCCAGCCTTTGCTCTTGTCTCATGGTCTGGCGCACTGGCATGCTGTGTTGTGATGATGGTTACAAGTTACTGAGCTGCAAAACAAAACCCATGTGCAAAAGCCAAACCTTGAGGGGCTTTTTGCCTTCTTTCTTACTTTACATTCCTTTTGTTTTTTTTTTTTTTTTTGGACAAGTGAGTGGTCACCTCCATGGCTCCATACCAAGTGCCTCAATGATTGAAAATCTTAAAAACAGGAGTCAGTGCATATGCCAGCTTTCTGGTAATTAGTGTAGTAATCTTGATCCCATGATGTTGTGTTCAATCTTTTTTTTTTCTTTGCATCAATTAATTACAGTGTAATTGATAAGCTAGAAAGCACATGTTTACATGTATTAAAGTGATCTTTTAATGCATGGTTACTTGTGCAAACACGTATTTCATAACTATCTTCTCAAGAGAATTTTTTTTTACCAAAAAAAAAGAAAAACAGAAGAAGAAATGAGATTAAGGAAAGAGCCTGATTCACAGATCTAAAAATGTCTTCTCTCCTTTCTTTTCTCCTACGCTCTTTTGAAAAAACTTCAGTTAATGCAGGCCCAGGGAATGTCACCCATATGAACAAGGTCTCTTAATTTAATGAGCAGTAGTGCAGCATAAATTTGTAATGCTCACTCTCTAGCCAACACATGAAGAAACCTTTCTGTTGGAATGTTTTTCAATAATCAGCTCATCTTAAGGCCCCTCCCACAGCGAGGAATAAAAAAAAAAAAAAAGAAAGAATTGGGAACTTGGCAGTCAACCATCCACCTAGAACTAGCTGGCTCCTGCGCTCTTCAGATTTTTTTTTTTTTTTCAAAAAAAATTTAAGTAAGAAAAGACTGTTCCAATGAAAGTCACAGGTTTTAAAGAAAATTTATATTGGACTTACGTATCACCCATTAAAAAAAATCGTAAGTAAAATTTAAATCTTAAATTTTTTAAATAAAAATTTAAAATTTTATCAATTCAACTAATTTTCGTTGCCTCTTTTCAGAACTTTGCGGACAGGCAATGCTGTTCTCACTACATATTAGATCTGTCCCCATAAGAATGGCCCATTGGAGATAAAGACTGATGACCTGTTGCTAATTCCGGGATTTGGACAGGGCCCAGAAGCACTGTAGCTAAAAAACATGAAACAAAAGAAAAAGGACTTTGTTGGTTGCCTGTTGCTGCGGGCCAAGAGGGCAACATTGACAATAGGCTATATGGACTGGGGCACATAATTTTTATTTTTATTTTTCTTCGTCTTTATTAGGGTAGTTAGACTACATTAGAAAAGGAGGAAGGTTTGACCAAAAAAAAAAAAAAAGAAAAGCAGGAAGGTTCTAATTTTATCGGATGAAAAAAGAAAAGGAGGAAGGTGAAGAGAGGTGAAGTTTGAATTCTCGTCTAAAACATTCTAATAAGTTAAAGTTATTAAAAGAATAAAGGAAGATCATAACATACCGTTAGATTTCTTGAGCATAAGTAAGAATTTGAACTTTTACCAAAAACATTTGATAAGCCAAAGTTATTAAAAAAATAATAATAATAAATATTACTTCGTTTATATAATTTTTATTTGTTAAGGACAATGGTTTATATAGTCTTTATTAAAAAAAATTCATGATGGTTCCTTGGGGTTGGATTTGAACACTCCTCCCCAATTCTTTTGTTTGTTTTCCATAATGATTAGTCGCTTGGGAAGCTAATGTTTTACAACTTACAAGGGATCATTTTTGCCTTTTTTTTTTTTTTTTTTAACTGCATCATTTTTGCTTCATCTTAATGGCTACGACCCGTAAGATGTGATTATGTCAAAAGAGTAAGCTCTTGTTAGAAGTACAATTTAATTTCTTTAAACATTTTTAGAGTCATATTTGCTATTTATATTTAAGGGATTGCACTTGTTCCAAAGACTTAAACCTATTGTCTCATTCTTATAGGTGTCAAAATGAGTCGTTGGGTCGGATTTGAATTGAGTCGTTTCGGGTTCGAATCGCTTCTGGTCGGGTTACTTATGAGTCAAGTTATCTTTGGGTCATTTTGGGTTGAGTCACTTCGGGTTCGATTCTGGTTCTGGTCAACTCACGGGTTGACAACGTCATAAAAAATGATGACGTAACATTTTTTTATTAAAAATTTTCTTAAAAATTCTTAAAATCAAAGAAAATTATATGATCAAAAAAATAATTGAAGAAGTTTCTTTTAAAATATTCTAAAAAATTAAAATAAAATTTAAAATTGTATAAAAAATTTCAAAGTATTCTAAAAAAATTTATAATTAAGATTTATATTGAAAATAATAGAATCTATACTTTTTATAATATAAAATATGTTAAATTTTTTTATTTTATTTTTTTATTTTCTTAAGAAAAAAAAAAGTTCGGGTCAGACGGATCGGATTAGGGTTGGGTTCGAGTTTGATCCAAGATTTTTGGGTCATTTTGGATTCGGGTTATTTCGGGTTAGGTCATTTTTCGGGTCGGATTCAGGTCGTATTTTTCGGGCGAGTTCGGGTCAACCCATCGGATCAGGTCAGATTTTGACACCTCTACTCATTCTCAATAAATTCTTCTTTTATTGGTGACGCATTTGTTATTACTGATTTCAAAATTTTGAGTTGTTAGTAGATATATAATTTTTTTTACAAAAATTATTTTTCATAACTGCCTCTAATACAGAGAGACTCTTATAGAGTGTAAAGAAAAATGTTGATTTAATTGGTAACAAAATCTAATAAAAAGATACAATGCTGCAACACACACACACACACACACATATATATATATATATATATAGATATATATATATATATATATTTTTTTTTTGGTCAAAAGTACTGTCATATATTCTCAGTACCACTTCAGTCAATCGGTGAGATTTGTCCTAAAGTTGTCTACATATAGTTTTTCTCGTAGAAAATAAAAGCGCGAGCCGGCTAAATTCGAACAAACTCTGTAGTAAGGGAAAATTTTTAAATATCCCAACATACAACCAAATAATCTAGTACCCTGTATAAACCAATTATTTTGTTGGTTAAATCTTAAATATATACGTAGCATTTATGAAAATCATGTTCTGAACAAGCATTAGAAAAATAATAATTCCTAAAAACATATATATTTTTTAAAAATATTTATATAATTTATTTATAAAATTAATATATAAAAATATCACTAACTTTATCTAAAATAATAAATTTAGTATTAATTTTATAAAATAATAATTTATTTTTCTTTAATTTTTTTTAATAAATATATTAAGTAATAATTTTATATAAATATGATTTATTAAGTTTGATAACAAATTTATAAAAATATATATGTTTTAATAATATAATAATTTTATACGTTAGTGTTACATTGTCAAAACAGATAAATTTTATTTTAAAAATTTCAATACGTATTAGATTTGTTATAATTTTTTTTAAAAAAATAAATTATTATTTTTTAAAATTAATATTAAATTTATTATTTTAGATAAAATAATGATATTTTTTATATTAATCGTTTATTGGTACGATAGTAAGTCGATAGTTGTTGGCAAGAATCTACATCTGAAATTTCTTGTCTCAACACCAGGCTCTTCCAGGTCTCTCTCTTCCCCCTCCGCCAAAAGCGAAAATCTCTCTCCGGTTATCGACGAATTCAGCAACTTGGAGGCAAGGGCTTTACCCATTCCACCTTCAAGAAACTTGGGTATCTATTTTTTCCTATTCTCTCTTTCCCGATTCGATAAAGTTTCTATCTTTTTCTTTCCCTCTCGAGATCCGGGGGTTCTCTCTCCGTTTCTTATCTATAGATTGGTCCATGGAGTATTGCTTCGCGATTCATATATGGGTTTTAAAATTTCATTCTCTCAATATAGTTAAATTGGCAGGTCGGATTGTATTTTGCTTGTTTTGGTAATTTTTTGGGGTTTCATTTCGTCTATTTGACATGAAAATTTTGGCAATTACCCACTGGGTCAAACTTAGGCAACTTTTTTTTTTTTGGAGGCTTGGGAGTTCGGAGGAGGGGGAAAAATTTAGTTATTGCATAATAATTTTTATTATTTGGGGGTTTTTTTTTTTCCTTTTGATTTGGATAAGAGTAGTGGGTCAACGCTGGTCCGATGTTTTGTGGGCTTTGGTCTGAATTTTGGTTTTGTTTGTAGAATGAATGCTGTTCTTCATGGTAGCTATTGGGGATTTGATTATCATGTTGAATCAGTTTTAATCTTCTTCGATTTGCTAACTTTTATGCTGGTTATGATCATAAAGATAGTGAGTCTGTGATTTGGGGTGTTTCTCTTGTAGTTCCAAGTGGTTGTGAGCTAGTATTTCTCGCTGTTTGGCTGATGAAGTTAAAATTCTGCCGCTATTATTTATGTTATGTTCTCAGAGGGTCACTGAATTAACATCATTATCGCTCTAAATATTTGTTTTTCTCTGCTAAGCATTCGTTTCTTATTAAATGGGAAGTTAAAATTGAGAAACCAGCAAAAACAGCAATATAAAACATGAGCATTGCAGGGTATATGTAATGACATATAATTTATTTTTTCCAAGTTGACATTGATGGTCTTATGCATGTAACTGATTTAATTACATTGCGTAAGAGAAAGTGAAGACTATGCATTGCATTAAGTAGGAAACTTTTGGATTAATCCGCTTTATAAGGATCCAACTGTCTGAGCACATGGTACTTTTTTGCTTGAAATCTTGACACTTGAAGGAGGTCGAAGCATGGATTTGGATGCATCTCTCTTTGAAAGTTGTAATAACCAAATCTGGCTACTCTATTGTTTCTGTTGTTAAAACCTGGTCACTGTTTTTCGTTAACATTGATTGGTCATTAATTTCAAAAGTTGTTTTTCTTTTTTTTATGTTGATTTAGATCTAAAAATTTTTTCCCAATTTTTTTACAGGGATTCTGCTTCTCCAATACCACTGGGTACTTCAATGTTCTAAATGATTGCTGGGATAGCTTACTTCTGCATTTTGTTTTCTAACCAAAAATGTCAAATGAAGAAGTTCTGAAAGCTGTTTTCCCTTTACTCGAAAGTTCAGACCTTGCTTCTTGTATGTTGGTATGCAAACAGTGGAGAGATATAGCCCAAGATGATTACTTTTGGAAATGTTTATGTGCCAAGAGATGGCCTTCAATCTGCAAGAGGGCTAACTCTCCAACTGTGACCTACTACAAACTCTATCAAACCTTTTACCGACGCAAGAGCCATCAAACCCTTCCTCCCCCAAGGCTTTCTTTTGATGATCTGGAGTTTTATATGGACATTTGGAGTGATGATAAATTGATCTTCTCGGAAGTGGTCCCAGGACCTGTTTTGCAGGCAGGAATCAAAATTCCGCCTCCTGGAATTTGTGATAGGCTTAAATATCACCTTGAGGGTGATGAATATAAGATGACTCTACCTGTTGAGCCTAGGTGCAAAGTCAACCAGCCAGTGAGTGTTTCAGTGCTTGTGGGGCGCAAGGACACCAAAAAGGTTGCTTGCATAATTAATAAATCTCTGTTTGACTATATAGATCGCACAGCCTTTAGGGCGCTGGCATATGACTACCTTACCTTCTCACCACACCACCCTTTCATTCCTTCTGTAAGGGCTTGGGTATCTTTACTCTTCATTGATGATGGAACCGAGGGTGTTATTGATGTTTTTGGGATTGAATTGGATTTCTGTGACGTTGCAAACACCAGGGAGCAGGTTTTGTGGCTATTGGATGTGCTTGATTGGAAGTGAAGTGTGGGCTATGCTGCTCAATCAAATAAGAGAGGGCCAATGCTCATTTTCCTGTAGTTTATGTTCGAGTCTTGATCATTTTTTTCAAGATTTGTTGATGATGAACTTTCTTTCCCTGTGCTCAGATACTATGGTGGTAGTCTCGTGCATTAGGATACATTTTTATTCTCCTCGGGCCAGTGCCGAAAGGTTGTGCATACTTCCTTATTTGTTGTCGTAAAATTACTATGAACATCATGTATCATCTCTGAATTGTCGGGTATATCAGCATCAAAGTTAGTGTTGATGTGTTTGGTACTTCTTTTTTTCTCTTTGATTGTTGAATTCTTGCTCTAATTGTTTCCTCAGGAATAGCTAATAGATCGAGATGATATTCTTGAATGTATAGGTGCAACCCAAAAAAAAGAAATGTTTATTTCAAATTTATCGCCTTTCTGCTGAATATTTTCTCTAGCAAAGTGCGAGTCCAATTTTCTCTACCAAAATACGAGTCCAAAGAATTAGTCATCTAAACGCACGACAAAAACTTATCCATTAAATTCCAAAACACCAAATTGGCCTTGAGAAAAAATCGAGTCTTGTTTCTTTTTTTTTTTTTTTTTTTGGGTTTACATAGAGACTTAAGCTAATGGATTGAAGTGAGCTTTATCTACCTACTATTCGGGGCTAAGATATCTCAATAGTGTCTTATTATAAGTCGGAAGTCATCCCCAAAGGGAGATTGTGGAAGACGTGCAATAATCGAGTCTGGTCAGTGCTATACATTAATGATAATTTGAGCCGGATCACAATAAACGTGGACCAGAAGCTTTAATCAAAGTACCCAAAAGCCAATTAGAGGTTGGGCCCTTTTCTGGTTGAACAGCGAACTGCTGTGTTCAAAGTTCAAACCATTTCTATTTTGTGGACGAGCCACCTAAAGTCCATAATCAAGCACGGAAGCAAGGGAATCAAAAGAAGGCAAACGGACCTGGCTAAGGGAGAATTTGTTGTTTGTTTTTTTTTTTTTGACCAAAGTGACGAGGGAGGTTTAATCATTAGTGCAAGATCTCGTCACAAGTTTTAAACTTTATGGCCACAACCTAGCGTTTTTAATAGGAGATTTTAGATCCAATTTTTGCTTTAATTCAATTGGAATAGTCATGAATATTGGATAATCAATCATCGAGTTGGCTTGTGAAAAAATTAATTAATACTATGTATGGACTATGACCCTTCTCAAAGATTTAACAAAAATAATAATAATTAATATTGGTTATAATGTTACATATTATATACATATCTGTGGTCATTTGCAATGCTTACTCAGAAAGTTTTGGAAGTTGTCGCAAATTTCATCATTTGGGAACATAAGCGCCCCGTATTATGTGAGACTGCATGCAAATGTCTACCGTAATGAATAACTAATGTTTAGTCGTGGAGCCAAAACCCTAAAACTGATGCAAAGGGAGAGAACATCAAGCAAAATCAAAGGAATTAAAATTTTTTAAATAGCTTTCAAATGCAAAACCAAACACTTCCTACATGGCACAAAAAAGAGGAAGAACATTAAAACAACGGTTCCTAAAAGTTAATTTTCCCATCATATGTTTGACCAAGTTGCCAATTAGCAGCAGCAACATTAGGAAACTCCAAGGTTTTCGAATCACTAGTAGTCACCATGAATGACAAAGGTTGCCCTGCCAACTTGACTCCCGTCTGCCAATTCTGGCCCCAATTTCGCGACATTTGTATCCAACTGCCACTAGATCCCTTAATCTTGACACTGATGACATCACCAGCCCCACCAACATTATAGACCAGCACAAGGGTCCAGTTTTGGTTGCCCTTGATTTCAAACTTGACCCCTCCGATCTTGTGACATGCAACTCTACGGTACTTAACAGGGATGATCCCAGCTCTATAGGGTGCAAGTCTTGTGAACATGGGCATGGATAGATCAAAGTGCTCTTGTGGCGGATTGCACCAAATGTCGTTAGGTTTGGAGTAATTCGGGGGACAAAAATTTGTCGCGGTAATTATGATGGATCCGGCATGTGGGTAGCACCATTGTGGATCGTTGTTACAGGTGATTTCAAAGCAAGCTCCACAGGTTTGGCCATCCTTGAAGAGTGCTGTGCTTAGGGCTGCTGTTGCAAGTCCGTATCCCTGTTGGAATAGGTTACCATACCCACAAGCTCCCTCTAACAAACATGAAACATCATATATTAGTTAAAAAGAAATAGTGGGAAACAACATGTTTTAGTGCAATTAAATTTGAAATTAGGATTTTGTACATTGTACATTTATATATATATATATGAATGATTATTTATGAATAACAGCATAGGGTACTCTATTATATATTGTTCAATAGGTTCACGGATAATATTATTGATCTCATCCGCTCGAATGTTTAGCAGGCGCATGTTCTATTGATAATTAAAAATAGGAACTAACTTATCAATTAAGCCAATCCTAATCCTCTAAATATTTCTAAGCATAAATCGCTGCTTTTTTAGTGGACGCAAAAAACATAAAAACAAAAAAAATTACCCTTGCGGGCAACCCTTTTGATAATTTCAAATATGATTCTGTTTCATATATTGATAATCAATAGTGCAAAGAACAAATGTGATTTTAGTAAGTTCAACAAATAAGTTACTCTGTTATCGTAAACTTATAGTTTAAACGACAATAGCAATATACTAATAAAAGATGGATGAAGGGTTCAAAACCTTGATCTCTCCAACTAATTAGTTTAAGTCGAAGAAATTTCAAAAAAAAAAAGAAAAACAAATTACTCAGCTACTTGAACTCCAGTCTAAGAGGCAAAATATATATGCACAAACAGCAGAAAAACACATCTATGGGATATACTAATGTGCATGCTTACGCATGGTTTCTCTGCCGCTCATGTCACCATAGAATGTTGCATGGGCATCCCGCCATCCATCGAGGGCGAGTTGCTGGCAACTGGCCAGTCCCAAGACAGCCAAGAACAATATGCATGTAGTGAAATTCTTAGGGCCAGCCATAATAGAATTGTTAAGGGGAGGAAGAGAAACTACTATGCCTTAAGCTTAATCTCATTGGATTTTATACTCACTTTCTTTGATACTAAAATAGAAAGAATTTATTGCTACGGTAACATATTATTATGGCCATAATTACGCTGTAAATGCTCGGAAATTTTGAGCAAATTTTGTGGGAATAAATTGAAAAGAACAAGGAAAAAAAAATCTATTCATTGGTTGCACAAACATAAATTACGAGAAATCGACCAGTTCAAGGGCGAAAATCAATCATAATGAATTAAAGCTTTCTTTATAAGGAATCACTGATCATAATTTTGCAATAATTATTGGTCAAATAACGAAAATTTTGTCGAAGTATTTTACATGATAAAAGAAGCCCAATAAGTCCAAGAAAACAGGGCCACAGCAGCCTGCAAGGCTTATACTTTGGAATCAATCCTCCTCCCTCAGGTCCAGTTAGCCGATGTGACCGCTGTACACAAGCAAACATACTTAGCTGATAGTTGCTGCCTTGCTGGTTGAGTTTTTTTTTTTTTTAACAAAAAAAAATTGTTGCGAGTATATCGTTCATCTAATTTGCAGGTTGAGATCAGAGCATCCTCTCTATGTGTGTGTGTCTTATTCAATTTAACCTATAAGAAGGGACTCCCAACCTAAATACTGTTGAATTTAAGCAGATCTCCCTCAAACTAACCAAAGCGGTTGTCAAGTCTGAAATTAATCTGCATACACAGGGTCAAACTGACGGTCAAAATAAGGCATTACCCCAAATGCGTAAATTGAAACTCGAATTTAGGTCGTGAGTGGGAGAAACACGTCGAGTAACACCTCAAATGGTAATTTGTGAAATTTGAATACTATTTGTTGTGTGACCCAGATACGGAGACGAATATGCAATAGTCTTAAATTTACAAAAATGTTCAAAGTTTGATTTCTTTCCGTGGAACATATTTATGAAATGTTTGCAACACAAGTTATGCATTCAAGATACCTAAATGCCACGGACCAAGAAAAAAAAAAAGATACCTAAATGGCTGCTGCAGTGCCCTCCACAAGTAAAGTGCCATGGACAATTAAGCATTTGCTCAATACGTAAAACTTAAAATTCTGTTCGTTTGCTCTCTTTCTTTTACAATATTGTTCTTGTGCACTAGGGTTATGTTTGAGGAAGTTCATTAATACAATAGAAGAAAGAATTGCTATTATGACCAATATAATTATTTGCAGCCTGCGTTATGTTTGCATTTAATTAAAGAAGAAATTATTTCAATTTGATATTGCCCTCTTGAGGACTTAGAATTATAATTGATCGCTATATTTCTCATAACAAACGAAAAGAAAAAATGAAATGTAAATCATAAATCAATCAATTAAGACCATTGTTACATTAAAAGTTTGCAATTAGTATTAATGTTATACTTTTATGACGAATTAAATGCTACGAGTATTGACTAGTTTTTTGTTTTTATTCTTATTTACTAAAATGACCATAAAATCACGAGTTATATAATAAGAATAATCTGATCTTTCACATAAATTTCATACTCTTCATTCTCAGAATTAGAATCCAAAACTTTCAAAATATAAATCTAAATTCTAACAACTGGTATATTACTTGAAAGACATAAATATTTACTAATATAGTCAGTCACAACAATTCATTTGACCTCTAATAGATCAAGAAGCAATGTGTAGTTGCAAAATTTCAATATAGTTTATTAAACAAAGCAGACTAGAGCTTTAATTATGAAAACTTGTGAGAATTCATTGCAACTAATCAAGTTCAATTGAACAAGTTCATGTGGGATATTCAAGTTAAAAAAAAAAATAATGTGGGATATTGTCCAACACATGGAAAAAAAAAAAGGTTAATTTGTAGCTGCAGGAAAATTTTTTCATTTTGCTCTTCCTCTTTATTTCTTTTCCCTTTTTCACTTGAAACTTGAAAGCTATTATTCTGTTCTCGTCTCTAATAACTGGATACTATCTATTATTATTGTTGAACACAGTTATTATTCCATCTAGCAGTTTTTACGCTGGCGGGAAATTGAGGAATTAAATTAATTAACCCATAAAAAGTAAAGTAATTCAAAGAAATTATATTTTAAAGCCTACAATTTTCTTTTCTTGAATTAATAAATTTTTTAAAACTCTAGCACCATTATATAGACGACATCTGACTTATTCTATCCGCAGATTTATATTATATATTAATATTAATATTATATTTATGTGTATAAATGCTAAAGAAATAATAATTATAATAGTACACTCTTATGATAGGGACATATAACTTCTGTATAAAAAAATACACACACATAACGTGAGTGTACAATTATAAATGAAAAATTTTTTAAAAACATTATGGCAAAAAAGTTTGTAATCATACAATTTTGCCATATTACATTAGCAAAAAAAAAAAAAAAATTTATTTTTAAAAATCATAACTTAGAATAATAATAAATATATTTAAGATAATATTAAATATATTTAAAATTTAATTTTTAGTAAAAAATAAAAAAAAAAGGAAATTTAGATTAAATATGACCAAATTATATTGGCATGGAGTGGTTCCAAAAAATTATAAACTTTTGAAATTCAAATTTGATGGCCCAAGAAACCTTCTCCGGCAAGCTGTGCCGTGCCCACGCAAAAACAAAACCAAAACGCCCATCGGTACTTTCCTTACTCTTCACAAGATAATTTAAAATATATATTTACCACAGATTTAATTACTCAAATCCCCAAAAAACCCCCTTTTGGCCTTTAGCCAGCATCTTCAACGAAAGATTAAACGCTCCGTAAAAAGATTTAAATTTATATAAAAAATAATATATTAAAATTTTATTAAGATTAAATTACAGTATTAAATGTATAATTCATCATCTGACGTAAAAAATATTATAACCACCTAATATAAAATTATAGTATTTAAAATTATGGAACATCATTTTTATTTTTGCATTTCACGTAGATAAAGAGTTGCGGAAGATTAGAGGGGAAGCCATTTCAAAGTAAAAACTGCAGTCAACGGAGGATAGTTTCGTAATTTCATAAATAACCTGACTTTTTCTTTATTCACCTGCGAATAACGCCGAGAAGAAATAAATAACCCCAAAAGGAAAACTAACGTTCCCCCGCCAATTGCTTCGCTGTCTCCCGAAATCCTTTACTCTTTTTCTATGCTTTGTTTGGATTGGTAGAAAGTAATAAAAAAAATAAAAAATAAAAAATAATACAGTAATAATAATATTATAATTAATAAAAAATAATAATTAAAAAATTATAAAAATAAATAAATAATAATTTATAAAAAATTAATTATTTAAATTAATAAAAATTAAATAAAAAATACTTTTGCCCCCTTATTCTTTTCCTTGATTTCCCAAACAATGCATCGGGGTCCAAATTCTGCAACTCACTTTTCTTGTTTCCGAAATTACCCCTGCGATTTGGACATTATTACACAAATTCCACTCCGGTGGCGCATATGCTCTCCTCCTCTCTCTTCATGCGTTTGTTTGGCTAGTCGCCGACGCGCCGCCTATTCAAGCTCACGATGAGCAATTCGAATTGGAAGTTTAGTGGTGCTGCGAGTTCGGGCTCCGGCTCCAGTTCGGGTTCCGGCCGGAGAGGCATCGGCTTGTCGAACACGATACACTCGGAGGTCGCGCCGTCCTTGCCGCTGCCTTCGCTTCCGGTTCTCTGCGGCGCTTCGGATCCGGAGCTCCGGTCGTTCGACGAAACTGGCGGTGGCGCCATAAATGCTCGCGACTTGAACCGGTATGAGATTCTGGCTCAGTCCGCCAGAATTGCTGATCTGCTCCGAAATACGGACGTTTCATATGAGGAAGCCAGAGTTTAGGGTTCTTTAGAGAGAAAGACAGAGAAACTGTCAAACAGTTATGTTTGTGCCTTGTCCGAAAATAATAAAGTTTTCTCACAAGAAACAATAAATAGGCTCAAATAACTTATGGCCAAGTAATGGAACTCTTGGACAAGAAAAAATAATAAGTTGCATTATGGCCACATTCTGGCCACTAAATCCTCTGGCCATGTAATGGAACTCTTTCATTTTATTTAAATAAATAACTTATATATAAAATATAATAACAAAAAATTAGAGAATATTCACTTACTTATCTAAAAATCTCTAAGATTGAGATAAATTTTTTAATTGTTTAATTTAATAAATTCTCAACTTGTTTATGTTGTAATAGAATTAAGATTGTAATAATAGTAATTTTTCTCAATATTTTATAAAAATTAAAATTTTAATTTAAACAGATTTTAGATTCTCTTTTTTTTTTAATTATAAAAACCCAAATATTTTTACTGCCATAATTATTCTTTTACCTTCTTTCAACTAGATTTTTTAATTTTTAAGTTTTATTTTTTTTCTTCTAAATAATTTTTGATCAAGGTCAGTTTAACTATTAATAATTATTTAATTTTCAATTTATTGTTTGATTGTTTTTTTATCTACTCTTTCTTTTTTTTTTTTCTCCCTTTTGCTTTTTTGTTACTTTTCCTCTTCGTTCTATAAATTTTCATAAATTTTTTGGCCCAATAGTTTTTAATAAATATTTTGTCTGTTTGTTTATTTATCTCCAGTTAAAGTTGTAATTTCACACATGGAGAATGTTGAGTAGATCATAACAAAGATGTAGCATGACCTTAATATAGAACATCACGCAATCTTGTTCCTCTTAATCGAGACCGATTTGCACGTATTTTAAAAATTACAAAGATAAAATTACTTATTATCAAAATAAATTCTTTTAAGTTTCAGGACATGACATAATTAGAATAATATATGTTAAATTTCTTTATAAAAAAATTAATTTTTCATATATATCAACATGTTGCTTTGAACTAATTAGTAATATGTTATAACTATATTAGTTTACAAATACTGATTGTTATTACAGAAAATTTTAGACTGGATACAATATTTTTTTTCTCTCCTTCAGCTTGCAGATCTGGTTAAGATGTTGGAATTAATATTGGCACAAGTTTACGGTGAGGGACGCTGGAATTAATACTGGCAGAAGCTTACGGTAAGGGATTTTAAAAAGGTTTGCTTTCCTTCGTCGTCTTGCAATCTTCATATTTAGAATTTTGGATTTATGTCCGTGACATATAATTACTTTTCTTGATTTATATTTTTTTTATTTGATATATCCTTCTTATAGAGAATATTGTAATCATCTCTATAATTCATAAAATCTTATTAGTAGAATATAAGTAAAAATAAAATTTTCAATAAATTTATAAATCTGTATATTGTATGGGTCTAATACTAATCATATATAAAATATAATAACATAAGTATTAAGAATATTTATATGCTTACATAGCAGCTTTTAGTGTTGAAATTTTCAAAAACTCAATTTCTTGATTTTAAAATTTTTTAATTTAATAAAATTTTAATAATTGTAGTCTTTTTTAGTATTCTAATAGAATTATGATTTTAATGATTAGAATTTTTTTCATTATTCTATTAAAGTCTTTTTTAGTATTCAAATAAAATTGGAATGTTCATAATTGTAATTTTTTTTACTATTTTATAAAAATTAGAATTTTAATTTCATTACAAATATCATTCAGTTTTTGTTTTCGTATTATAAAAAATTAGTTGAATAGCAAATATGAAAAGTGTTATATTTATAATTACAAAATATATAATTAACCAACCAAAATAACAAAAATTACTAATTCCACACATTACGCGGCTTGTTTACTAATAATTTATTAAATGACAAACTGCATATATATTTATATTTTTTAAAAGTGGCTTACGTAGCTTTATTTTTTTTTATGTAGCTTTATAGTGGTGTTGTATATGATAAAAGCATTAGAAAAAAAATAGAACTGCTCTGCTCTAGGTTGGGACCCGAGTGTCAGGTTCGGATTCAAAATCTAACCTGCACGTAGGTTTGATTTTATTTTTTGGACCGCTGGATGAAGATACAAAGAAAATGGACGGTGATGATTTAAAATCTCTCCTAATTTCTCCCATTTTCTCTACTCACAAAATATCGAAAAAGTTTGTACTCATCCTCTCATATCCAAATTGCCTCTATACTGCATTTGTTAAAAAAAACAAAAGGGAGAAAAAAATAAAAAACAAAAGGAAGAAAAAATTACTCTCAAATACTCTTTTTAAAAAGGAAAATAGATGAAAAAAATTTCTCATATTCACTAATTTTTTCTTTAAAAAAAAAACTAACATACAATCTCATAAATTCTCATATTTATAGAAGTGAAAGAGGGTATTTAAATTGGTAGTTAATTCTCATAAAAGTGGAATGACTAACACTTATTTTAAAAGTAACTTTTTTGTATTTGTTTAAAAAATAATATGGGAAATTCAAACTAACTTAACTGATCTTTTCATGTTCAAAGAACAATTTACAGTAAATTTTTTTCCTTTTTAAGAAAATAAAAAGGAAAAGTTATGAGTAGGAATTATATTTAATCCAAAATATATTGCTAAAATCTTGAGTTTTTTTTTTTTCTTAATGTATTTAGAACTCAAGAGAGAAATTTTTGCTTGTTCATTAAAAAAAAAGCGTTTGGACTGACTTATGACTCTTTTTTAGTCTTTCTTATTATCAGATTCGAATATAAACATACCCGCCGCCCCCGAGGAACCCGATTGGATTGCTTCTCGCCTCCTCCAAAAGACCCGACTCCTAAAGCTCACAAGAAGATATCCATGGCTAGCCCGGCAAATCCGGCAGAATCTGTGTCTCCACACAAAGGTTATACCCTTTTACTATTATGTTATTTTGTCAAGGTTTTGTTTTTTCATGATTTATGAACCATCTTATCCCACGTTTTTCCCTTTCTCGGAAAACAAAAAAGATAATTTGTTCTTATTGGAAAATACTTTTTTGACTTTCTGTTAAAAAGCTTTTGTGGCTTTTCAATCAACAAATAAAGTTTTTATTTTGCTGTTGTTAAATTACCTTTTAAATATTTTTTTTCAGATATATTGTATAAAGATAATTACTTAACAACCGCTTAAAATAATAGTCATTTAGTGGTTTTCGTTCTTATTTTGATACTTTCTATTATATAACTCTTAAATAATCTATTAAAAAAAATTTGAAATAATATTATTAATAATTCATGTTTAAAAATTGGATTCATTCGCACCTTTTTGTTTTCTCTTGATTTATGTTGTTTATGCATGTATCTTTCGACCAACACAACAGGATAAGTTTACTATTAGGTCGATTTTTCAAATTTAGGTTAATAACTTTTAAAATATCTAATCTTAGTCAATCTTTTTTTTAAAAAAAATTATAAATCTGCCAGAAACTTTACTCTTTTAAAATTTTTCGTTAATTAATGACATATACTAATTAGTATAACTTGCAGTCATCAAACTATATAAATATAGCACACCAAAGTCTAAGTTGTTTCTCTCTCCTCTTTGACTCTGTTAAACTTATCTTATCTTAGACCGAAAACCTTTCTCTCTTATGCTGTGTAGGCAGTAGTTAGTGAATTTACGTGTCATGTACACATAAACTGATAATTGAAAGTGTCACATATGAGTCTATGTCATCAATTAGTGAAAATTTTTAAAATAGTAATGTTTCTGCCCTATTTATAATGTTTTTTTCAAAAAAATTGACCCACATTGGACATTACGAGAGTTGTTAACTTAAATTTAAAATTTGAATAATTACTAACCTACTAATAAATTTATCCCAAACACCAACAGCAAATCCTGTTAATTATAACTATTACTATTAGTGATGTTGTTATTGTTATTATTAGGTAGTAATTGTGCTATTTGTCACTAATTATTATTAGTTTAAGCGGTAAGGGACTTGACACCCCTTAAATAAGGTCTCAAGTTCGAGTTTTGTGAATGGAAAAAACAGCACTGGAAGAACCGCCTTCGATATGGGCATAATAATACTTGAACTGGATTAGTTTGAGGACTAACGAGACCTTCCAGATACCGAAAGACGACCCAAAAAAAATAGTTGTGCTATTTACCGTATAACCTAACAAAATCCCGCAATTTGTTGACATTGTTTGACTGTTGAATGCCAATGAAAGAGTAAAATAATATGATGTTTTTTCATCGCGTGATTGGTCTTCTCTTAATTACAATTTTTTTGACTATCAAGGATCAAACGGTAAAGGACTATTTGTTGATAGATTTGGGCGAGGAATATTGGGATGGATGTTCAATAGTCCTCCCGTTGCAGGCAAGTCTCTCCTTTCGAGAGAATCTCATTGCTACTCGTTCAAAGATTTCCTTCATTTTTATTTTTATTTTTCCCCCTCCCCTTTTTGGGTTTTTTTGGTTGGTTGCAGGTTTTGAATTCAGGACAGAAGAACGTGTCAAAAGATTTATGAAACGTCAGGGCGTTGAAATCAAAAGTGCTAATGTTCATACGATGGACTACTTGGACTACTCTGGTCACTATGTTTGCCTCAGACATATGTTGAATTTTGCGCGCGTAAGGTTTCTGGACCTTGGTAAAATTCCATTTGCATCTATATTCTCGTTCGTTGCTTCATCATTCATCTTAGGCGAAAAGGAAACCCCATAATTTTCTGACATGGTTGGCATTTTGGATACTACTTATCTTATCCAGAAATTTTTAGTATTTGTGTCCTGTGAACAATACTTGAAACATTACTAAGACCAAAAACTCAGTTCAAGAAATTGAATGAGATTAAAAACATGAGACTTTAGGCCAAACCCGTTTTCCTGATGCCTGTATGCAACTTCTAGGAGTAGTTACGGATTCAAGTACAGAACTATTTGCACTTCCTGCCATAGCCAAGTCTTTTGAGTGCAATACACAGTCATATTCTTTCCGATATGACTTGATTTCCTTCATCTCCTTTATCCTACATTAAACTCTGGATGTAATTCATCCATTGTTACCTCTTTGAATAATTTTTTAGGTTTCAATTCATTCGAGATACATGATCCAATAAAATTTATTTATACAAAAGTTTGCAAAATGTATTTAAGTTCAATTACTTATATTAATTTTATGCCAATCAAAAGGATTCTATCATTTAAAATAACTTTATATCAAAATAAAAAGGTGCAATTCATTCGATTCTTTTATTTTCAAATACATGGAAAAAAAAAAGAATTCATTTGTCAAATCAAATTAATTGGATTTTATTTTCAAATTGGCACTAAACAATTTCTTTTTCTTTTTCTTTTTCTCTTTTTTTAACTATGTCTTCATTAGAAGAATCACTTCTCAATTTTATAAGGAACTCTGTACAAAAATTTCCCATTGAGCTTTCTTGCTTCATTATTATTATTGTTATTAGCATCTGATTTTTATCATTTTATTATATGTTTCACTTTGTGAACTTATTGTTCGTTGTTTAGCCTTTGTTTAAAAACAGAAAATCCCTACGGAAAAAAATGGAATTAGGGTGGAATGAGGGGAGAACTGGTGTTTGAGATAATCTCTGGGCCTACCAAAATGCATTCCCCCGTGGAATTGGGGACTGGCATAGTGCCAACCCCTTTTTCTTTTTTTTTTTTTTTAAAAAAAGAAATTTAAATAGCTAGTTACTTTTTGCCCTCATTTTTTTTTTAAGAACAAAATTAGTATTATAACGCATGTTATATTCTTTTCTCTTA
This sequence comes from Carallia pectinifolia, assembly GCA_037832335.1. Lineage (NCBI taxonomy): Eukaryota > Viridiplantae > Streptophyta > Magnoliopsida > Malpighiales > Rhizophoraceae > Carallia > Carallia pectinifolia. The sequence goes on from CM075443.1 coordinate 20,720,237, forward strand.
CATTTCACTCATTTTTAAATAAAATATTTTTAATTATTTTTTATCATATTAGATTCTCCCAAACACATAAAACATTCATTCCTCATGCAATGTACGTGCATATGGTTTCCGATTAAACGTTGGAAATGGCTTCACAAACAAATTTTATAAAAATTTGAAAAGAAAATGAAAAATCAAACGATCGATGGCCTGCTTTGGAAGGAGTTGATGGAAATATATACCAAGATCTAACAAAACACAAAACGATTAGTCCGTATAGTAAAAGATTCAGTACCTTTTAAGTAAGATCTTAAATTCAAGTCTTGTGAATGAAAAAAACAGTGCTGGTAGAACCGCCCTCAATATGGACTCGATAGCACTCGAACCGGATTAGTCGGAGGCCCAATGAAGCCTACCGGATGCTAGAGGAAGAAAAAAAAAAAAGATCTAACAACGCAAGACCAGGTGTGACCATGACGACTTAAAATCCTTAATAGATGCAGTTGTTAACACTGATGAAATCCTAAAGAAGGGACTGAATTTTGTTTTGGGGAGGGTGGAGGGGTTCATATTCAAACAAAGTTGTCAGTAGTAATTTGAAAATTTTCAAGACATAATATCACAAAGTGAAATCAGTCAAACCATCAGCAGTTGAAATAAAATTCTAGTTGTACGTTACTTCACCAATCACCATGTCATGGAAGGAAATAAAATTCTATCGAGAGTTCGTTCTTTATGGGACTGTAAATGCAAAATTGACTGGAACAAAAGGACTAAAATGTATGATCATGGGAAAAAGTAAAAGCAAATCCCAGCATTCCATCAATCTGATTATCGGTTCATCTATTTACGGTAAGTTGTGGTATGCCTCAAGTACCAGCGTTCCAGCTTGTGCTGTTGTTGTGGACATTGCAAATATTGCAAAAGATTTCATTGATAAGGAAGTTAACGCAACGCTTTCTCTTCAAGTCCAGATAATAGCCTTTATATGCTCCCTGCAACTCCCCTGGTTTGTAAACACTGCTTTACTATAACCTTTTGCATGATACTAGTCACAATTGGCTTGTAGCAACAACATGCAATTGTAATTGTAATACGGATGTGTTGTATTTTTTTTTGTTCAAAACACAACCTGAATTGACGTCCGGGAAGGAAGAATTGGTTATTGTCTCGTCTTATTATTGACTTCTGTCAGGCACTTGTGGAGTCCATTGGCTCTAATGTATTTTAAGCTGTTTCTGTTGCAGAGAAGAATGCTGCTTTGTTGACAGCAAGAGCTGGCTCTAGAGTTCCATCAGCAATTCTGTCTGTCTGCTGTGTATCTGCTGCCCTTCAGTATCCTGCTGGTGCGTCTGTGATAACGATAAGAGTATTCAACTACTATCCTCAGTTCCCCATATATGAATCAATGGAATCATTTTAATTTCCCAGTTTCAGAGGAGAAAATGAGAATCATCCTTTTCCACGGGCTCAGGTGAGGAAGAGAAGAAGGAAGGCATGTATGGCAAGTACCTGATATTTCGAAGCTGTTTGAAATCTTGCATCACTTCCTTGTGCCACGATAGAAGCTCAATTGAGTTTATCTTGCGCTTCGTAGCCATTTGATTTAGGCTTTCGGAAGGTAATCCATAAGGGACTGATAATTGTTGATGTCCTGCCATGCTGATCATTGTGCTTGGCCAAACCATGCCTATTTGAACACCATCAGCAGTATCAAGCTGTTCCAGAGAAGTGTGACCATGCAAAGCTTGAGAAGGCTTCCCAAGAGCCACCTGGGTTGCAGCTGTTTTTGCAGGCCGAGCATCAGAAATTGGCACCATCTGTCCATTCCTAGGAGAAGCAGATTGCTCAAGCCAAGATGGAAACACTCTTGCGTTAACCAGGTCATAATTTGTATGATTAGAAGGCACATTACCCCTGCTAGACTGATTCTGGGAGATGCTGTGACCATATGCAACTATATCGCGAGGAGGTCTAACTAAAACAGGAGGTTGAGAAAAAGCTTTGACAATTGAAATATCTCTTGCTTCTCCCGAGAAGTTTAGGATATTGCTATCATGAGATGGGAATTGATTAGGCTGTGATGCTGAGTCAGGTCCACTGTCCACAGCTTGCCTGAAACCTGAAGCACCACCATTCAACAGCGGTCCACCCAAAGCACAAGTGTGCTGGACCTCTGAAACACTATTTACAGGACTATTCATTGCCTGCATTTGGTTGTCATGTGCATGAAAGAATGCATCAAGATTTCTTTTGCCAGTAAAAGAAGCAGCATCGTCACCATGTCTAGCCCTCTCAAGGTCCTGTTGTTGAGAATGAGACCATGATGAGACAGAGGCAACAGCAGGTGCATCTGAAGCACATACTTGCCTTCGAAATACACCACCTGACAGAGAAGCATCAACTATCTCAGATGGTACCTGCTGCTGGGACATTTCTCCGCCATGACTCTGTGCCCCATAGCCAAGAACTCGCGAACTAGAACATGCGCCAAATTCCAATGAATTATGCCCAACTTTTACAAAATTATGATCATTTTGCACACATTGAGCCCAAGAAGTGGTCATATTGTTTGATGGATGCATGGAGGAAGGCAAAGGGGAAGGGAACTTGAAGGCTCTACAACAGGTGGTTGTCATTCTCCATACCTTGCACTGCTTTCCTGAATTATCACCGTGTTGAGACATGCTAGATGCAACAAAGGGCGGAGAAATGTGCGGAGTATTCAAAACTGGAAATTGTTGATCGACTGGCTTTGCACAACTGTTCAAGAGTATCTCGAGAGCAGGCTTGGTTAGAAAGCACGTGCCCGCCAGTAGCACCAGACAATGTCGGCTGCATAGATTGGGATGCCATGGGTGCATTGGACATAGGATGCATTTGGTGCTGACTCTTTGTGATTGAAGGATTCAATGCAACAGGTGTATCAGGGGTGTGTCCCGTGAATATTTAGATTTAAGGACAAGGCCATATTACCAGATTTATTGATCCCATAAGCTCTTTGAGGAAGTTCCTGTGAAGAAGGTAAAGTTGGGAAAGAAGATGGACGGCCTAACCATTTCTGACTTTTCTCTACTAGCTCGGGATTCATTTGGCTTGAATTTAGATTGCTCACATTCTGCGGCACACATTGTGGGGAGAGAAAACTGTTTGACTTGGTCAGTCCTTGAGATGTAAGGGACAACCCCAAACCAAAACCTTTGGTCCCAGACACCTGGCTGTATGGTTGAGCAATAGATGTATCTGGCAAATCTGCTCCAGGCATTTTAGGTAGTGGACTCGATTTTATAGATCCAAATGTGTAATAGTGCTATCATCCCTTGATTGGACAACCTTGTTAAGAAGCTCAAGCATATTTTCACTTTCATTTTATTTGAGTTGAAAATTTCACAAAGGGACAATTTTGGTACCAAGTTTATAAATTCTGTAAAAGAAAACTCAGGAAACAGGAAGCTCAGACCTAATTGAAACGCCTACAAAAGATGAAACATGAATTATAAGGGTTCAAGTACATAAAAAGCCTTTAGAAAGAAATACCTTGTCTGAGCACTGCCATTTGGATCATCGGCGAGAAGTGATAAATGAGAGTTATCAGAACCATGATTACCTCCAGAAGATATTTCCTCTGATGCTCGTGAATTTTCCTCAATATCTAGTAAAGACTCCTATAAACAAGATCTCTGAACACTTATTTCTCATCAAAAAGATACTATCACACGAAGCATATTTCCAGCCATCCCATGACTGCTCAAACTGTCCTTGCTTGTCAGCCTTCAATGTTCTTGAGGCATAAAAGTCATAGGAACTCTCCTTTTGATAGTTCTGCTGACTTTCAATTGTTTCATTGATTTGCTTGGAAGAGAAATGTGCAGCATGAGGGACACTATTTATCCCTTGTTGACTTTTCCATATGCTCTCGTGGTCCTTGTTGACATAAAGGTCACTTAAGGCTATCTTCTGATGCTGCCCATCGCTCCATGAGTGTTCAAACATCTGCCCATCCCATGGTTGAACCATTGGAGCTAGTTCAACAGATAGCATCAATTGAGGGTCACGATTCTCAATGGATTCATGGGAGCCACTCTGGCACATATCCTCTCTCTGTTCAATTGATAAGTGCATGCTTGGTTGCTGAAAGCCAGAGAAGCTGGAGCTCACCCCAGAATTATTAATGATTGGAACAGGTTTTGAACCAAACGAGGACACCTGAAAGTTGCTATCAAGCCAACCTTTCGGTTGTTTCTCACTGTCCAGAAAATCTGAGATCTGATTATCAGTTGAATGCTAATTGTTCTGGAAAGTCAAGCCACTCCACTCCTCCTGAATGCCAGTATCACTGCTTGAAGCTTCCGTCACAGCAGACTGCATAAGAGCACTCCAGCTCCCACTCTGAACTGAAAGCAACCTTTTTGAACTGAATCTGGGTTTTCCAATGCACTAACACAGCCTCCATTACCCATCTCAGGGTGATGCCCTAAAGCATCCCAAATATATCCATCATCCATATTGTGCAAAATCTTTGCTTCCAACGGGTCCAGGGGAACCAAAGCCTGAGAAGAGCCAGATTGTTTGTTTGCTGCACTGTATACAAATGGGCCTCCTCTTGCTCCATATTAAATTCCTTCTGAGAAATGTTTGATTGCAAGGTATGATCTTCTTGGAGATTTCCAGGAAAAACTCCACCATTTAGACCCTGAACAAGAAATTCCCAAAAATTACATTTTTCCTGGAATCCCTGCTTGGTCATTTGTGGTCGTTGCGATAAATCTACCAGGTCTGAGGGACTCATCGTGTGATCTCCTGTGTACGAGCCAAAGCTTTGAGACTGCACTGTGGGTTTAGGGGATCGAGCACCAGCCAAACAAACAGAATCTTGGGATGCTCCTGTGCCAGACATAGGAGTGCCATATAAAGCCATATCAAGCTGCTGAGGAGCCAGACCCAGAGATTGTGGAGCATGATCCTCCCCTTGAGAGAACAAAACATTAATAGATCCTCCTTGTACAAGGGGAGATGCTCCTTGCTGCGCCCAATTCCTGAACATTTGAGATGCATCATAAACCGGTGTCCCATTGATGAAAGGTGAGAAATGAGCCCAGCAGTTTGTTTGCCAATAGAATCTAACTGCTTTAGGGATCTCTGCTGGCTCACTTTGCCTAACTGCTGAAGCTGCTGCTGTCTTTGGAGTTCTTGAAGTTGCTTAAACATCATGCACTGCTGCAACAACTGCATATCATTGCAACCAGACTGTTGCATGTGATGGGGCCGTGGAGTACTCAACATTGTTCCCTTGCAAGTAGCTGCTTCCCTTTGAGGAAGTGAATATCACCAGAAATTTCAGTAATCTCTAACCTTTCTGAATTTGTTGTCAAGGATGGACTGTCTGCAGACCCATAATCCTGATGAGATTTAAAGCTGTAAATGCCTGTTGGATTCAGTGTTTGCTGGTCATAACAGCTACTTTCACCAAAAAATCCTGGCAGACTGCACTTTGACTTATAATTGTGGGATCCATAAAAAGTGTCATTTCTATTCAGTAAACTATTTGTAGCGCGGCAGTGGGAATTTTCTGCCCCAGGAATTAATCTTTTGTAGCGCTGCTCAAGTGACAGATTTGCATCATCACCACGTCCTGTCACATAATCTAGAAAAAACCAAAATATTAATGACATGATTTTGCAGAACCACCAAAGCAATTATTTCAACTGCCACTAAAAAAAGTGGTTCTTTTTAATAAATGAAAAAATAACCACAAATTGCACGCTCTATTTACAAGGATGAATTTCCACCAAAGCCACAACCTGAAACTAGGTCAAGTTCAATTAATTGATGGAAGACATAGAGAAATACCATCAAGAGAGAAACATGAGAACTAAATATCACCAGTACCTAATTGTTGTTCACACTCAAATTTGGAAGCGACCCAGTATCTGTTGGCTTCCAGCCTGGCCAATTGCTACCAGCAGCTTGAGATAGCTGCCGTTCCTGGGAAGAGTTGTCTAGCGCATATAGATTATAGATACCGTCCTCACTTCGTTACCAGGCATTAAAATCCTACACAACAATATATTTCTTCCAGCTAACTGTTGGCGTATATAGAAGGTACATCCATTAACAAAAAAAAATTGCTGCAGGTCAAAACGTATATCCAAGCATTCCCCAACCTGCAGAAGATGACTTAGATACATAAGCCCAGAAGGAATTCAGACCACAAGTCCCTTAGTGATATTAAAATCAAAAGTAAGCACGGCTATGCAACAAAATATGCAAACAAAACAAAATGCTAGCAAATTAACAATCAGATCTGAACTAAGAACTTTTTTATAACAATCTTGAATGTCAGTACTGCACTGATGACCCCAGAAACAAGAGTGAAGAAAGTCATAATTCCACTTCCATCCATCGGTATCATAAACTCCTCAATTGAAACCTTAAAACTTAGTCTTAGCTTCTTCTGAACCAAAGAAATAAAATTTGTGCCTTTTGTTTTTCACCTTTTTAATGTATTTTTTCCGTGGAAATACCAAGTGGATTCTTAGATATTGCAGAAAATTTAATTCTTGCATTGATTGTCCCCCACAAAATCGAAACCAACGAAAAAGATCCACTTGCCCAAAAATGCAAGCAAGAGAATAAAAAAGTGTCTATACCAACATGAGCTACGGAAACAAAGGTGAAAAAAAAAATTAACAAAAATGCATATAGAAGAAAAACTTAGGACTCAGAGACTAAAGACAATGGCAAATTAGAACCAAAACATATCATTTTAAAAAAACCCCATCACATCAGAAAACTGCTCACAAAATCCACTAAGCACACACACACCAGAAACCTTAAAATCCCAGTTCAAAACCAAGCTTATAGAAGCATTTCCAAGCAAACCCCACCAAATTTTACAACCAAAACAACAAAATTGACATTACAGCACTCATTTTCCAGCCAAAAGAACAAAGAAGACAAAACAAACTCAAAAAAAAAAACAGAGAGAGAGAGTCAACAAAAAAATTTACCAAAAGTCCAAAACGGAAGCAAACACCACACAAAAAAATTGCTGGTGTGATCAGAGGAAGCCAGAGTTTAGGGTTCCTTAGAGAGAAAGACACAGACTTTCGTAAATGAACTCAACGGCAAGTCATTTCCTATCAATTGAGAGGTACAAAAACCAACCCCCTCCAAAAAAGAACGTAAATTTTCTTGGTGGGTTTTGCCTTTACCAGCTCCAAATCACACTCCTCTCTTTACAAAACCACTTACTTCAAAGAAACCCACCAATCTCTCTATCTCTCCCTCTCTCTCTCTCCCTCTCTAGTGGGACACACACACACAGAGAATAGAAACAGAACCCAATTTTCTCTCCTTTTTTTTTTTCACAATAAAAGATGGAAACTCGGACCAGAGCCCGAGCTACAGCGATCAAGAAATACACCCGGAACTGTCAAACAGTTATGTTTGTGTCTTGTCTCACAGGAAACGATAAATATGCTCAATTTCATTTTATTTTAAATAAATAAATATATAATTAATTAAATAATGAACTGCATTTTTATGTATTTTTTTTTTTGGTTGGGGCTACCTTTAAAAGATAGGGATCCATTAGGAGGACAGAGGCCAGAAAACAGAAGATTTGTCAATAATGCAATAGTTATGAATATTTGTGCAACAAGACTAATAAGATGTGATACAAGAAATTATAATATAACTTTTTATTGCACAAAAAATTAACACGGTTGTACAAATATGGGTTACAGTTGCATTATTGACACTTTTTCTGTCCACCACTTTATGTCCTCTAATGTTTTTCCTAAAAAATATTAGGGCCGGACTAGGCCGAAACCCTCATCCAGCAACACCAAAGCTATCTTTCCAAAAAAAAAAAAGCAAGTGGGGGTCCGGTTTTCAGCCCAATTCCAGACAAAAGAGTCAACAGCCTACGGTCCACGGATTGGGGAGCGAGGGTTACGTTCTCATTAAAAAAAAAAAAGCATAAAGTCTCTTAACACTGTTATGTTTTTTCCCCCTCTTCTCTAACATTCACCGACCAAGAAAGCAAGAAGCGAAACAAGAAGCAACCACTTTAGTTGCATTGCAAGCGAGAGGCCCATTTCTGAAATCATGCCAATCTCCCGAGCCGATTTCTTAAGTACGCTGCTGCTGTGGGATACTTGCTAAAGAGCAAGAGCAAGGAATCATCGCCGGACATCCAAGACTCGTCGCCGGCCGGCACCCCTCCTCCAAATGACGCCAATGGCATCCCAATCTTGAAAGATATTCAAGAATTCTATGACCTCTTCAAGACTGTTAAGGATACGAGGGATGCAATAAAGGAGGTTATGGATGCTGTGACGGATGCAGAGGATGTGGTTCGTGCAGGTCAAGAACGGGGTTTTGGGGTAGCAATTCAAGTTTTATGGAAGAAAGTGTGGGGGAACGAGACTCATATGGACGACATTAAAGAGAAACTTGAGGAGATTCTTCGTAAAGCGAGTGGCCAGACGGCGGCGGCAGGGGCATCTTCCTCTGAGGAGTGCCGGCCAAGTTCTTCTTTAGAGGAGTCAAAACCTTCTTCCCTGGAGGCTGAAGATCAACACAAGTGTGGAATATTTTAGAAATAAAGATAAGTCTAGAAAGGAGAAGAAGCTTCTAGAAAAATGCCTAGTTCCCATTAATTGTCCATTTCTAGAAGCTTTTACAAAGTGCACCAACCATGAAATTTCTTGAAGCTTCATCTTCTTTAACTATCTAGAATAATTGAAGATCAACACAAGTGTGGAATATTCTAGAAAAAAAGATAAGTCTAGAAAGGAGAAGAAGCTTCTAGAAAAATGCCTAGTTTCCATCAATTGTCCATTTCTAGAAGCTTCTACAAAGTGCACCAACTATGAAGTTTCTTGAAGTTTCTTGAAGCTTTATCTTCTTTAGTTATCTAGAATGTTCCTAGCCAATCTATAAATAGGTGATAGGTGTGTTGTGTAGCGCCATCAAGTGAAGTGAGTGACTACCAAGTGAATGACCGCCAAGTGAGAGATAAAAATGAGTGAAGTGTGTATGTGTGCTGAGAGCAAATTGGAAAAAAGTGAGAAGTGTGATGCCGTGTGTGCATGTGAGATAGAGAGTGTGTGGTGAGACAAGTCAATTATTGTGTGCTCTAGAGTAAGTGAGTAGTGCAAGAGATTGAAATAATATAAAAAGAGAGTTGGTGTGTGGTGGGTGTCGTGTAGTGAGAACAAAATACAAAAGATATAAAAGTGTGGTGTTGTGTGTATTTGAGAGAAAGAATAAGAAAATAATTGAGTGGTTTTATCCCTCTCAATTCAACAATTTGGTATCAGCGCTTGTGGTTTGGGACCGTGATTTTCGTGCTACCGATCTAGGATCGAATTCATCGAAGAGTTCGTGAGGAAACTCTGTCCACGTGCAGTCTGAGACTGTGAGAAATGTTTTGGTCTGCGACTAAGTAAAATAATGGATGCAATTAACGTGGGGGTTATCAAAAGACTTAACAGCCAAAATTATAGAGTGTGGAGAACGTGTATGGAGTCATACTTCCAAGGCCAGGACCTTTGGGAGGTTGTTAGTGGCAGCGACACCACACCATCAGATGATGCCACGGCACTGAAGAAATGAAATATAAAGGCTGGAAAAGCGATGTTCGCCATTAAGACAACGATAGATGAAGATATTTTGGAGCACGTTAGGTACGCTAAAACTCCTAAAGAAGCTTGGGACAATCTAGCTTCGCGGTTTGCTAAAAAGAATAATATGTGGCTTCAGTTATTAGAGAATGAGTTAATGTCTACAGCTCAGCGCGAAATGACTATAAGTCAATTTTTTACAAAAATTAAGTCAATTTGCCGCGAAATTTTGGAATTGGATTCCGAGTTTATAATTAATGAAGCTAGAATGCGAAGAATTATTATTCATGGTTTGCGGCCAGAATATAGGGGATTTATTGCTGCAATTCAAGGTTGGCCTACTCAACCTTCAATAGAAGAGTTAGAAAATTTACTCGTAAGCTAAGAGACTTTGGCAAAACAAATGGCTGGAGTGCCAACAAAAGAAGAAGAGGAGTCTCTCTATACTGATCAAAGAAAATGGTGTTACAAAGCCAACAAGTTTACAAAATTAAAAAAAGACGAGGAAGAGGAGTCAACACAGCCACAAGAAAGGAATATCCAATTAGAGGGAGTTCCCCGGGATCAAAATCAAGGTTGGCGACAGAATGAAGGTCCAAGAAGGAGGAACATCGAGTGCTACAATTGCGGAAGGAGAGGACATTATGCAAGAGAGTGCTGGTTCAAAGAGAAGACTGTGCAAGGAAATGTCGCAACATCCAACAAAGATCAAGAGGCATGTTGTAGCGAAAATGAGTGGGACTTGGAAGCATTGTTTGCAGTAAAAGAAATAGCTAGAGATGCTTTAGGTGCTGGAAGCGAGAATTGCCACCAAGAAGAAGAAAGTGTCCTAAATGCTACAATAGTGGATGGAGTCAGAGATAGTCTTCTTGCTGATGATCAGTTCCTTAATGAGGATAATGGACAAGATAAAGGATGTGGCAAGTTTGATGAAATTGAATATAAGCTTGAACTGAACAAGTTGAAGGTGGAGATGAAAATGCTGAAAGTCACGTTGCAAGATATTGTAAGGCAGACACAGATGAAGATTAAAAAATTAACGAACGAAAATAATTATTTGAAAGATGTGATCGAGAATTTGAAGAAAAATTCTTTTCAAAGAAAAGCAGATGCTCTTACGAAGGAGAGAGATACACTTCAGAGAGAGAAAGGAAACAAAGGTGATCAACAGCGAACGACGAAGCAGAAGATCAATAAAAATGGGCTAAAGAATAAACTTCTCAAAGAAAGTCAAGGATGGAAGACTGTCGCCCCTTTTGACGAAGTTCAGGTGCAATATCCTAGAACATTACTTGATGAAAGTCAGTTCGAATCAAGACGAGAATGCATGGGCAAAAAGTTGGGCTGCTGTTTCAACTGTGGTAAATATGGACATTGGGCTCGAGATTGCGAAGTTGGAAATAAAATGGATATTTTTAAGAAACGAAGATGGGGACAAAGTCATTCTCGATCATCGGTAAGATCACACTCTCTTTGGCATGGTAGAAGCCAAAGTCGAAGCCCAAGTTACAATAACCATCGTAGTTACAGTTGGTTAAGACCTTCGCATCCAATAAGAGAATGAAGCATGGAGAATAAAGCTATATCATTCGATCCAGAGCGAAAGAACATGTTACAATTGAAGGATAAGAAGCACAGCTCTAGTCCTTTGAATGATCAAGAAGAGAAACTTGTGTTGAGGGGGAGAATTGAAGATCAACACAAGTGTGGAATATTCTAGAAATAAAGATAAGTCTAGAAAGGAGAAGAAGCTTCTAGAAAAATGTCTAGTTCCCATCAATTGTCCATTTCTAGAAGCTTCTACAAAGTGCACCAACCATGAAGTTTCTTGAAGCTTCATCTTCTTTAGCTATCTAGAATGTTCCTAGCCAATCTATAAATAGGTGATAGGTGTGTTGTGTAGCACCATCAAGTGAAGTGAGTGACTACCAAGTGAATGACCGCCAAGTGAGAGATAAAAATGAGTGAATTGTGTATGTGTGCTGAGAGCAAATTGGAAAAAAAGTGAGAAGTGTGATGTCGTGTGTGCATGTGAGATAGAGAGTGTGTGGTGAGACAAGTCAATTATTGTGTGCTCTGGAGTAAGTGAGTAGTGCAAGAGAGTGAAATAATATAAAAAGAGAGTTGGTGTGTGGTGGGTGTCGTGTAGTGAGAACAAAATACAAAAGATATAAAAGTGTGGTGTTGTGTGTATTTGAGAGAAAGAATAAGGAAATAATTGAGTAGTTTTATCTCTCTAAATTCAACAGAGGCGACCCCTTCTGCCGAGCCAAACCCTTCTCTAGAGGCGACTCCTTCTTCTTCTGCCGACAAGGGCATCAAGGCGCTCGTGGGGATGTTCAGAGACGTCCTGCATAAACAGCATTGATTCATGACCCAAATCAGGTTCATTTGATGTGTTTCGCGGAAAGGTAAAAAAAAGTGAAATTGAATGCTGGTTGAGGTGTCTGCAAGACTTCCTAGGAAGAAAATCGAATGGAGAGCTAGAAAGATCGCCTATGGCTTTGTAAAACTGGAATAGAACGAAACAATTACATTACTCATTTTGCCGTTTAATGAATTGAGTAGAAAGCAGATACAATATACTTTCTGACAAGTACTCTTTTCTTTTCAATGGATATATAGCATGTAATGAGAATATGTAGGTCTACTTAATCTTATCTCCTGGGGAGGAAATATAATTGTCTGATTTGTTACAATTCTATAAATGTTTGCAACTTTGGTAAATGGGAGTGCCTAACTTGCTGTTTAGCTCATTGCCATAGGCAAATGCCATATTCTTTTGGCTACTGATGTATTTGGCACACAACATGTAAATGGGCAAGACTTGGTTGGCATTTTGCTCATGCCATGTTATTTTTGAATTTCACTGCAATGTATGTGGCTTGTCGGTGCTTGGCAGCTCAGGGAGAAGATGTTTGATATTTTTCTATAAACTTCTATTTCTGATTTTCAATATTATATGCCAAAGAGCGTGCTTCAAAAACAGGTAATTGGCAAAACTTTTCAGCAGGGAACTCCGGTATTCTTTGAGAACAACTAATTATGTTGTTACTCCGGTTCACCTACAGATCCTTTGTATGATAATTGTGAGGAGTGATAATTATCCCTTATATGATGGAAGACGATGAAAGTGGTGTGAAGTGAAGTCTGCAGGCTGATCTTGGAATTAGGCTAAAGACTTGTCTTACTGTCTTCAAGTCTTACAAGAGTCATCCTGTCGTGCTTTGCACAAGAGTGAATATGTTAAAGTTGTTAGTGCTTCTGTTGCGCTTCGCTGGATCTTGCCTCAGCGGATCCAACGAGATACCACGAGACGTGATCGGTCATCGGACAACTCGAGATGGAAAATGGGCTAATGATATGACATTAGTCTTGTCATAAATTTTTATTGTAGACACTCTCAAATTCTACATCGAGGACACATTTTCTACCACTAAACTTCTATCAAGGAAAAAGCTTTATAATGATCATCAAGAAAAGGACTTTGTAATCCTGCCTTATTATGACATATGCCAAGTTACAATTATAAAACAATTATGCCAAGTTGCAATTATAAAACAATCTCTTACTTTCTTCCCCAGTCAATACACTTTGAAAAGGAAAGTCATCCCACACGAAATTTCTTACAATGCAGAATACTGGGTTCTTGCAATGGCTTGCTCTACATTCGCGACTACTGCATACGAAAGCCCACGGTCCCCTTGGAGCTTGTGGAACCTGTCTACCGGTCCATATCAAATCTCGCCTCGTCCGCCTGAAGGTAGATTAGCTTTTCCTCACCATCATTTACTAGATGATCTCTGGGTGTTCGGTATTTCAGAAAATTGGCAATCCCAGTTCCAAAACTTTTGCCTTTAGCATATTCGAAGAAGGGTGCCAAGGTTCAGTTAGAACACATCAAAGCGCGGGAGTTCTTTTGGCGTGGTCCTGGTTTAAGTTAAAGAGCTGAAATGTAGGGATTCATGGGGCTTATTTTTTTGGAATTTCTATTTTAACTCCATTTTTTAAGATAGTAAGTACCTTCAGTTAAATATCATAATAAGATATAAATGGCCAAAAACAAACGAGGTAATAAAAAGAGAAGAGATTTCTATTTTCACTTCATTTTTTAAGTGAGTGTAAGTTATTTATCATCTTACACTACATAATAAATGAGATTCACTTGAATAAAATAATAAAAAATAATATTTAAATGATATTAAATCATAACTTAATTTTACTTACTAAAAAAATGAATGAAATTAATAAGCAACTCATATTTTTTATCATGCATGTGCGTGGTTGCTAACTGTGCTTTTAAAATATTTGAGTATAGTTTACTCACACTCTAAAATACTTGTTATTTAGTGTGGAGGTTAATAAGTAAGAGACTAATCTTTTAGCTGAAAACCCAATTATTTATTTTTATCCAAATAAAATTCTTTCCTAATACACCTTAACCCCTTTCTTTCACCTTTTTGAAATCCAATCAGATCGCTCTTTAAACCTACAGCGTCCATAAGCTGCACTTCGCCTGTGCTAACTAAGTTGAACATTTTTATTTCATGTGAATTGATGGGTTAAAGCAAAATTGAGTTCCAATGAAATTGACACACACATATTTATATATTTTTTAATGAACATTTGTAGGCAGACTCATGTAATATGAAACCACCTATTAATTTGTTCACCATAAAACTATTTTGTGTTGCCCGATTTGCATAATAAAAAGGTAATTAGTTTAATTATAGTTCTTGTTGCAAATTTTTTTTATTTTAAAGAAGTCGGTTCCTTTTGTCTTTCTTACTAATGTTTGACAAACTATATGTTACATGATGGTAATACAACATAATATTTAAGGGCCTAATATTGTTATTAACAAAAAACCGCTGCCCATTTAACCAAAGAATTATTTAACAAAATACTGAAAGATTACATTTTATCTTTTAAATTTTAATTTTGGTATTCTGAATTATTAGTTTTATATGATATTATATATATATATATATATATATATATATATATATATATATGTACTCTAGAGAAAATTTTCTTATGTAATTACATTGGCCATAAGAAAAAATAACAAGGAATTTAAAGGCCTTGGCCATAGAGGCGACACACAGAAATTACTATCCTTGTGTAAAGAAGCGGTAGCATATCCTTTTTTAAAGAATTTCTTAAGAAATTTTAAGATCATTGAATAGGATTTATTAATTCTTAGAGGCATACGAAAACGGAAGCGACTTGTGACTTTTTAGAATTGTGAAGTTGTTGCCGCAAAATGATTGCCTATCTCAAAAGGTGCAAAATGATTGCCGTTTGGTGTCAAATCGTGTCCTTTCCGGGGAAGAATGCAACATTGGCCTCCATTACAAGGATGGCAAGTTTTACGTCTATAAAACCGTTAAATGAAAGAGAAAAAAGTTATAGGTCGCACCCAAAATTCAGGGCCTTCCAACAATGATTCTTATTCTTTCGACATCCCAATTTTGCTTCCCCAAAACCCTAGTTTATTTTCAATCTTTTCGCTTCCCAATAAATCCATATTTCAATTTTAGTTATTTACAAATTTTTGGCTCCGATAAACCATTATTATTTAAATTTTATTTTTTAATATTATTTTATTTTAGACAAATGCTGGGGCCCGCCTGCCATGTCATCGTATGGATATCATATGGGTCAAACGTATTTGTGCTAACCGATGCTCGACTCATAAATGGAAACGAATATGCAATAGTTTAAAATTTTCAGAAAGTTCAAGGTTTGATTCATGGATAATTAAGCATTTGCTTAACACGTAAAACTTAAGGATCCATTTGGAGACGCTGTCAATATTTTTTTTTATTTTTTATTTTTTATTTTTTACTGTTTACTAAATTTTTATATTTATTACTGTCAATTTTTATTTTTTTCTATAAAAATAAAAAAGTAGATAGAAAAAAGATAGTGAGAAAAATGGTAAAAAGATAATAAATATAGAGAGAAGAATGAGGGGGAGAGAGAGAGAGTAGAGAGAGAATGAGTAGAGAGAATGGTAGAGAGAGAAAAAGGAGAGAGAAAGAGAATGAGTAGAGAGAATGGTAGAAATAATGAGTAAACAGAATAGTAGAGAGAGAATGAGTAGAGAGAATAATAGAGAAAGAAAATAGAGAATGGTAGAGCAAGAAAAAGGACAGAGAATGTGAGTAGATAGAGAATGATAGAGAGAAAAAAGAGAGCGAGAGATAAGAGAAAGGGAGAACGAGTAGAGAGAATGGTTGAACAAGAAAAAAAAAGAGAATGTTAGAGAGAGAAAAATGAGAGAGAGAGAGAGAGGATAGAGAGAGAATAAGTAGAGAGAATGATAGAAAAAGAAAAAGGAGAGGGAGTGTAGAGAAAGAATGAGTAGATAGAGAAAAAAGAGAGAGAGAGAGAGACGATAGAGAGAGAATGATAAACATAGAAAAAAGGGAGAGAGGGTAGAGAGAGAATAAGTAGAGAGAGAAATAGTAGAGAGAAAAAAAATATAGAGGGATAGAGAGAGGATGAGTAAAAATAGATATAAAGATGGTGGATAGAGAGAAAAAAAATAGTGAGAAAAGTATAAAAAAATGAAAAATAGAATGAAAAAGCCAATTTTTATTATTTTCCTAATTTATTTTTTTTTTGAAAAATACTTTTAATTTTTTAACAAAAAATAGAAAACAAAAAAATAGAAAACAAAATCCATAACAAACGGGCCTAAAACTTAAAATCTTGTTCCTTTCCTCTCTTTCTTTTACAATAGTCTGCAATATTGTTCTCTCGATGACTTGGAATTAGAATTGATCTCTATATTTTTCAAAACAAACGAAACATAAATCATGGATCAATTAAGATTACTGTTACGTTAAAAGTTTGCAGCTAGCATTAATGTTATACTTTTATGATGAATTAAATGCTATGGGTATTAACTAATATTTTTTTTTAATCTATTAAAAGACTCATAAGATCATAAGTTATAATAAGAGCAATTATTCCCTTCACATAAATTTCATGTTATCGTTTATTATGATTAAAACTCAAGATTTATATAATATAAGTCTAAACTTTGGCTATTAGTATGTTACCTTAAAGGCGTGAGTATTTACTAATATAATTAGTCACAATGATCTATTTAGCCTCTAATAGATCAAGAAGGAATGTGTAGTTGCAAAATTTCAATATAGATTATTAAACGAACCAGACGATGATGACTGAGGAGCTTTAATTATGAAAACTATGAGAATTCATCGCAACTAATCTAGTTCAATTGAACAAGTTCATGCCTGATATTGTCCAACGTACAAAAAAAAAAAAAACGTTCATTTGTGATTGCGGGAAAATTTGTTCATTTTGCTTTCCCTTCATTCATTTTTTTTTTTTCCTTCTTTTACTTGAAACTTGAAAGGTATTTATTTGTTCTCGTCTCTAATAACTTGATACTATATCTCTCTATTATTATTGTTGAACACAGTTATTATTCCATCTAGCAGCTTTTCCGCTGGCGGGAAATTGAGGAATTAAATTAATTAACCCATAAAAAGTAAAGTAATTCACAGAAATTATATTTTAAAGCCTACAATTTTCTTTTCTTCAATTAATAAAATTTTAAAACTCTAGCAGCATTATATAGACGACATCTGACTTATTCTATCCGCAAAATTATATTATATATTAATATTAATATTATATTTATGTGTATAAATGCTAAAGAAATAATAATTATAATAGTACGCTCGTATGATACAAACACATAACTTTTGTATAAAAAAATATATACGCATAGCGTGAGTGTACAATTATAAATGAAAAATAAAAAATAAAATTATAAACTTTTGAAATTCAAATTTGATGGCCCAAGAAACCTTCTCCGGCAAGCTGTGCCGTCCCTACGCAAAAACAAAACCAAAACACCAATCGGTACTTTCCTTACTCTTCACAAGATAATTTAAAATATATATTTACCACAAATTTAATTACTCAAATCCCCAAAAAACCCCCTTCTGGCCTTTAGCCAGCATCTTCAACAAAAGATTAAACTCCGTAAAAAAAAGATTTGAATTTGTCTAAAAAATAACATGTTGGAATTTTATTAAAATTAAATTACGATATTAAATATATGATTTATTATTTAATGTAAAACATATTATAATTATTTGACATAAAGTTACAATATTTAAAATTACGAAACACTACTTTTATTTTTGCATTTCACGCAGAGAAAGAGCTGCGGAAGATTAGAGGGGAAGTCATTTCAAAGTAAAAACTGCAGTCAACGGAGGATAGTTTCGTAATTTCATAAATAATCGGACTTTTTCTTTATCCACCTGCGAATAACGCTGAGAAGAAATAAATAACCCCAAAAGATTTCGCTAACGTTCCCCCGCCAATTGCTTCGCTTTCTCCCGAAATCCTTTCCTCTTCTTCTAGGGCTCCAAACTCTGCAACTCACTTTTCTTATTTCCGAAATTACCCCTGAGATTTCGACATTATTACACAAATACCACTCCGGAGACGCACATGCTCTCCTTCTCTCTCTTCATGCGTTTGTTTGGCTAGTTGCGGACGCGCCGGCTATTCAAGCTCACGATGAGCAATTCGAATTGGAAGTTTAGTGGTGCTGCGAGTTCGGGCTCCGGCTCCAGTTCGGGCTCCGGCCCGAGAGGCATCGGCTTGTCGAACACGATACACTCGGAGGTCGCGCCGTCCTTGCCGCTGCCTTCGCTCCCGGTTTTCTGCGGCGCTTCGGATCCGGAGCTCCGGTTGTTCGACGAAACTGGTGGTGGCGCCATAAATGCTCGCGACTTGAACCGGTATGAGATTCTGGCTCAGTCCACCAGAATTGCTGATCTGCTCCGAAATACGGACGTTTCCTACCTGTAAGTTTTTCTTTCTCTTTTTTTTTTTCGAGTTTTTTGAGCTCTGAGCTTTGGAAGTCAGCGGCAATCAGTTTAACGGTTATGTTTAGGCATTTTATTGAAATTTGAACGAAGTAGCGGATTTCGGATTTCTGGTGCCTTCTTTTCGCAAATGTGTGAGTTTATTACTTCTGGAGTGAATGAAAAGTGCTGGCTTTGAGTCGCTGAGGCCATACTTTATTGCTGCGAGAAAATTCATTTACTTTAGGTGGCTGTACAGTTTTTAATTTTTTTCTTATAATCATGTTTACTCAGTTAGATACACACACACAGACCTAGGTTAACATGATTCTCGAATTTTCTTTAAATCTGGTGCTATTTGCAGACAAGTTAGAGATGAGGCGAGGCCTATTCCGGTAGTCAATGTGGAGCATTTGGAATTTCGTGACCAGGTTCTCCAATGCAATCCGGAGGCACTCGAGTATGTAACTCCTGGTAAATAAAATACATGCTGTTGCTGCTCGATTATTCTCTCATTGGTGTCGCTTCGTTTGCTTAGTGCAAATTTACTCGATAGATGTATTTTACGTCCAATATTGGAAAACGAAGGATGCAAACAAGGAATAAGTAGAGATATATAAATTGTGTGGATAGGTATGAGTTGTCCTGTTCATTGTGAGGATGGTTGAGGTTTCATTAGGTCAATACTCAATCTTACCTTTGTTTGATGGAAGAAATATTGATGACACCACGTTTGTGTTAGATGTTGGCATTAATTTGTTACTTGATTCTGTGAATGGGATTGCCAGCTGTGAGATGTATTAGTAAAGTCATGCTAGGATTCGGTTGTTCACAACACTTGGACACAGCTTTGATTGCTGACATAGAACTAAGTATACTGAAAATGACGGATGAGGCCTAATTAATAAGGTAGAAGTGCGGGCTTCAGTGATGTTAGAAACTGTATGTTTTATTTGTACGGGGCCAGAATTTCAGTTCACCATCTCAAGATAGTGTATGCTTTTTGTCTGTATGGTTTTAGAAATATTTCCTTTTGTAGGTACTTAAATAACACTCAGTTGTGCTGTGGTTTTGGTTCATTGCATTTGTTCAAGTTTCTCAGGTAAAGAGCAAAATCTTGAAAGCACAGTATCTAAAAGCAAGCCCATTGAACCTATATCTGCTCCAAATCAAGGCGAAAGAGATTATGACAGATTGCAAAATCCCAAGATGGACTACATTCCTCATGTATGTATTATGCTGATTTATCTGCACATGATTTGGTTGCTCCTTTTCTCTGATGTCGAATATATCTGCAGGATATTGCATCATCCACGAGAAAACCAAAAATTAAGAAAAAAGCCAGCAGTGTCTTCTCAACATTGGATCAGCCAGATCCTGCTGAACTTCAAGGTAGGCCTAGAATTATCTTTGTGCCGATTCTTTCTTTCCCCCTTTGTGTGTGGATGTGTAGACATGCATATTCCTTTTATTGTTTATGGTAAAATTTTCCCATCACGCATGCCCTTCACCATTTGCTAAGATTCCACCATTGATATAATTGTTAGATGCCACCATTGGAAGCTTCTGTGATATGTTGGAGGAATTCTGTGGAAGAGCTGAAGTTCCTAGTGATGAACGTGATGAAGCAGAGTGGCTATCTTTGCCTGCTGCTGATCTAAGAATGCTTGTAAATGAAGTTATGTCCATACGTGCAAAAAAACTTCTGCATTTAATTCCTGTAGATATTCTTGTAAGACTCTTGCGAGTTTTAGATCATCAGATACATCGAGCAGAAGGTTTATCTGTCAATGATTTTGAACATGTGAGTATCCCTCCCCCTCTTTTTTTGGAATTTCATTATCAAAACTGTATGCTGTCAGGAGAAATTCAAGCCTTTACTGGTTATTTTTGTTTTGTTCTTTGCTTTTCTGTCATTATCCTGAATAGAAAAATGATGATGCATCTTGGGCAGTCATTGCTTGCATAGTAGTTAAATCATGATTGGAAATATTTTGATGTAAATGATGTTGACTCGTTTCTCTTCACTTTTTATTCTTTGGATTTGAAATCTTTATTGAATATTCCTTTGCCTGGTCAGTTTTGGGATCTGAATCTCCTATTATTGCTGCTTATCGTCTAATGTTTTTCATGTATCTTACAATGTGATACTTACAGTTGGCAGGAGTTTATAGGTTTTTTTGGTGTAAATACTGTTCTTTTAGAAAAAAAATAATTAGACAAGCCCATCTAGCAACAATTGTGTGGTGCATTATGCAAAAGGTAAACAGGGTGTAATGATTTGTACAGCCAGGCCTTTAACTTGTCAGCTTATGTATCAAAAGATTTTCTAAATTTTTGGATCAAGAAATAAATCACTGCCTCGGTAGAGTTTTGGATTGATGTTTTCTCCCCATATATGTTGTCAGATGTTTTCTTCTCCCTTTTTTTTTTCTTTTTCTTTCTTAAGTAGGGCACTAAATTGCTTTGATTGTCAATTATTTATTTGTCTTTTGTTTCTTGCTGTTCTGTGCAGTCAGACTCGGATGTAGTCTTCTCTGTCCTTTGTGCCTTGGAATCCATTCATGCAGCTTTAGCTATAATGGCCCATAATAACATGCCAAAGCAACTCTATAAGGAAGAGGTGTGCCTTCCTTAGTTCGTTAATACTTATAATGTGCTTTTCTTGAAACCTTTTATGATTTTAATACATGACTGCTTATGTCCCGTCGTATCAGATCATTGAAAGAATTCTGGAGTTCTCTAAGCATCAGATCACTGGGGTCATGGCAGCTTACGATCCTTCATATCGTGCTTTGCACAAGCCAACTGAGAATTGGGCACCTGAAGGTTGGCCTTGATGAGCCTGGATTTTCCTATACTGTTCTTTCTCCATATAGCACTTTTCTATTGTTGTCTGATGCTGAAGTGCATCATTACCTGCTGCTGTCAGGTGATGAAGATGAGGAGCCTGGAGTTGATTATGGTTCGGCAAGCAAAAAACGGCGTACTCCTAAGGGTGTAAAAGTGAAGAAATCTGCATTAAACAAGTGCGTTGATATTCATCCTTTCTCTCTAACATGTAATCATTTACTTTCAAAGTGTTTTTGATGTTAAGCTCTTCTTATTCTTTACTTTCCGTATGATAGGGTCTCTGATGCTGTAAATACTACACTACAGAAGCTGTGCACCATTCTTGGTCTACTGAAGGATTTGTTGCTAGTAGAGAAGTTGTCTGATAGTTGCATTCTACAGCTATTGAAAACGAGTTTTACGACACTTCTGGTGGATAACATACAACTCTTGCAACTCAAGGCAATTGTTCTAATTAGCGGGGTAGAGATCCATCCATTTTGTTTCTTTCTTGAGAGCTTCCACGTGCATATGTTACATGTATGCACACATGAGTATGTAGATATATGTATCGTACTGTTCTGTGATCTAAACCTGAGAATTCCTGTTTGTACAGATATTTTATGCATATGCACAGCACCGTACATATGTCATAGATGAAGTAGTCCAACTTCTCTGGAAGCTGCCGTATTCTAAGAGAGCACAGAGGTCCTATCTCCTGCCTGATGAAGAACAGAGGCAAATTCAGATGATTACGGCTTTGCTGATTCAGTTGGTTCATAACAGTGCAAACCTTCCTGAAGCTTTGAGACAGGCATCGAGTGGTAGTCATATTTTAGAAGTTTCCTTGGATGCTTGTTATATGACCAAATGCCATGAGGCAGTCACAGAGACTTGCTGTCTTTTCTGGACTCGAGTTCTTCAGCGCTTGGCAACTGTAAAGAATCATGATGCTTCTGAGGTGAAAGTGATGATTGAGAATCTAGTTACAGATTTACTGACAACTTTGAATTTGCCAGAGTACCCTGCCTCAGCTCCTATTCTGGAGGTGACATACCAAACAATTAGCTTTGCATGATAACTTTCCTTTGCTTTTGCTGAGATACTGTTACTTGCAGGTTCTCTGTGTTTTACTACTCCAGAATGCTGGGCTGAAATCCAAGGACAATTCTGCACGTTCGATGGCCATTGATGTTCTTGGTACAATTGCTGCGAGGTTGAAGCAAGAAGCTGTTATTTGCAGCAACAACAAATTCTGGATGTCACAAGAGTTAGCTACTGGGGATAATGTTGCTTCTAGTTACCCAAAAGATGCATGTTGTGTTTGCTTAAATGGAAGGGTTGAGAAAATGTTGTTTACATGTCAAGGTTGTCACAGATTGTTTCATGCTGATTGCATGGGATTAAGAGAACACGAAAACTCAAAAAGGAGCTGCTACTGCCAGATTTGCCTCTGCAAGAGGCAACTTCTTGTATTGCAATCTTACTGCAAATCTCAGAGCAAGGATGAGCAGAAACAAAATAATAATCATTCAAAGAAAACTTCTGAAGCTTCTGATTCCATTGCAAAAGTTGAAATTGTTCAACAGGTGCTTTTGAATTATCTGCAGGAAGCTGTATCTGCTGATGCTGTGCATCTCTTTGTTCGCTGGTTTGTAACCACTGAAGCTCTCTATCTTTGTTGTTTTTCTGTTTAGAATGACATCATAATGCAAACATGTGTGTGCAGGTTCTATCTGTGCTTGTGGCATAAGGATGATCCCAAATCCCAAGAGAAGGTCCTTTACTATCTTACTAGATTCAAGTCCAATGTCATTGTGCGTGATTCTGTGACCACATATTCAATGATTACGAGGGATTCAGTTAAGAAGATAACGTTGGCACTGGGACAGAATAGTTCCTTTTGTAGAGGGTTCGACAAGATTCTTCATCTGCTTCTGGTCAGCATCGCATCTCATTGCCTCTTTTCATTTTTGTGTTGTGCAATCTTGATTCACCAATTTATTTTGTTTCCAGGCAAGCTTAAGGGAGAATTCTCCTGTAATTAGGGCCAAAGCTTTAAAAGCAGTGAGTGGGAATTTTTACTAGCCACTTAGCTTCTGGTGGGAATTGTTTAATGGTTATGTTAATGCATTCACGTGCTCTTTATTATTAGTATTGTTTTATGGGATCAGGTTAGTATTATTGTGGAAGCTGACCCAGAGGTATTATGCGACAAACGTGTACAATTGGCTGTTGAAGGAAGATTTTGTGATTCTGCCATATCTGCAAGAGAAGCAGCATTGGAACTTGTAGGTAGGCATATTGCGTCACATCCTGATGTTGGTCTGAAGGTATGTCATATTAAAGTTCAGCTACTGATATATTTGTCAAAGGAACGTCTTTTTCCTTGTTATTCCTTATTCAAAATCTTGATGTTGTTGCAGTACTTTGAGAAGGTTGCTGAGAGGATAAAAGATACTGGAGTGAGTGTTAGAAAACGAGCTATCAAAATTATCCGAGACATGTGCACTTCAAATGCTAACTTCTCTGAATTTACAACTGCCTGCATTGAGATCCTCTCTCGTGTTAGTGATGATGAATCAAGTATCCAGGTAATTTAGAAGCAAATGAATCATGTCAATGAATACTTTTTATTCTCTTAAGATTATTGTTCACACCTGTGTATCATTCTATTCAGGTATTGGGTTTTCCCTTTTCAAGTATGAGATTACTTCATTTACAGTTTAGCTTATCCTATTCATCCTTATTTCGACCAACACAAATTCTCTTACTTATTCTTATGAGTTGAAAAAGATTTGTTTCTGCTTTATTGTTGGATGGTCTGCCAAACTTTGTTGCATGCCTTTGGAGAAATCAAAATACTGTCATTGATTTATGATGCTAGGCAACTCATATTATTTGTATTTTCCCAATGTTATTTCCTGTTTATAGAAGAAGCAATGCCTTTTTCCCAACTTTTATTTGTCTTCTACCTGCAGGATCTTGTGTGCAAGACATTTTATGAATTTTGGTTTGAGGAACCTACTGGCTTGCAACCAAAATATTTTGGAGATGGTAGTTCTGTGCCATTGGAGGTGGCTAAGAAGGCTGAGCAAATTGTTGAGGTATCAAGGAGGATGCCAAGTCATCAACTTCTTGTGACTGTCATCAAACGCAATCTAGCCCTTGATTTTTTCCCACAGTCATCCAAAGCTGTTGGAATCAATCCAGTGTCACTTGCATCAGTGCGAAGGCGTTGTGAATTAATGTGCAAATGCTTACTAGAAAGAATATTGCAGGTACTTGTCTTTGTTCACTTTATGTGAACATTTGTTTGGCATGGAGGAAATAATTACGCTTCTGTTATCTGTCAGGTCGAGGAAATGAATAGTGAGGAAGTGGAAATCCGCACACTCCCCTATGTACAGGTATTGCATGCATTTTGTGTTGTGGATCCAACGCTTTGTGCTCCAGCCTCTGACCCTTCCCAGTTCGTGGTCACCTTACAGCCGTATCTTAAGACTCAGGTGATCTGAAGTTTTCTTTTTTACCATGGCAAATGTTTATTTGATACTAGCCAATTGGTATAATCTTGGCCTCCACTTGGGTGTCATTAGTTATAGCTTCAATGGCAGATTAATAGAAATGTATGTTGTGGTCGACAATGGATTTTTCAAGTAATCTTTCACTGTTTGGTGTTCTTGAAATTGTACATAAGCTGTGAATTCGAATAGAAAGTTTCAAGCTTCCATGTAGATATGGTGAATAAGGGCCACCACTGTCTGATGTTATGGTAGAAGTCTTGGGCTCTGCAACTGCAAAGATGTTTATGAGAGCAGTAAGATCATTTGAAAGTGCTCTAAGTCATGAAGACTGTAATTCTTACTCAAGGAAGTTATATAAACAGGATTTAATTGCAATACATCCTGGGTGCATCTGATTCCATTGTGTCTCCTAGGGTCTAAACTATCTTCCTCTTTGGAATTCACACAAATACTGGTACTTTAGCTTCTTTGAGTAGGGTAAAATCTGTGTGGCTTTTTTTTTTTTTGGGCTTTTGGTGCCACTAAGATCATGCACTCTTCCACACAATTTTATGTTGGCTTAAATCTAAGAGTGATTTTCATCATTTTTTATTGGAGAACTCTTGACATGAGCTTTCAATTCTATCTAATTAGCAGATAGCAGAGAGGAGATGAAAGAAAATGACAACTAAGACCTCTATTCATGTGTGTCCACTAGCTCGCGGTCCATTGACTAATTACCATTTCTTCTATCCAGGTTGATAACCGCGCAGTCGCAAAGTTGCTGGAGAGCATAATCTTTATTATTGATTCTGTTCTTCCCCTAATTCGCAAGTTACCTAAGGCAGTTATGGAAGAACTTGAACAAGATTTGAAGCAAATGATTGTTCGTCATTCTTTTCTGACAGTTGTCCATGCGTGCATTAAGTAATTCTAGTTCTCTTCTTTTCAATTTGCTATTTGATGCTACCGGTTTCGTTAATCTTTTTTCCTTATGTTAGTACTTTAGAACTGCACTTGTCTGGCTTTTTCTCTTCTGGTCGAGGAAGGAAATAGTTTAAAGAAACTCCCATGCTTTTCTTTTAGACCTTTTGTTGCCTACATTCCATGAAGCACTTGATGCTTTGAATATGATTCTTCTGTTGCTCTTATACTAAACTTACTCGTGTGAGAGATGAAGGCAGGAATACTGAGTAGGTCGATATTTTTCTTTCACGCTCTGCTAGGCATCTATTTTAGTTTTGTGTCTATGTATGTTGTACATACTTTAATTTCAAGAATATTTGCTGCATTTCGGTCTCTTACAGCTATATTTGTAAAATATCTTGAAAGCCAGCGGATATTGATGCCGCTGGGATACAGTGATTAACAATTTATTGCTCATCTTCACCAGGAGGCAAAAATTACTGTTATTTCTTGGCATCATTTTGTACAACAATGAATAATTATGTGCTCGTTGTTTTTTTGGCTTGATGCTTTATGATTCTTCACTGCTTTCACATTCATGCTGGTAATCTTCTTTTCATCTCAGGTGTATTTCCTCATTGAGCAGAGCAGCAGGAAAGGGTGCTAGTGTTGTTGAATACCTCATTCAGGTGTTTTTCAAACGCTTAGACGCTCAGGGAATGGATAACAAGCAGGTTGGTGACAATGTTATTAAGTCAGTTTGTTTTGTTTGATGCATATTATTCTGTTATGAAATAAATATTTAGTGGTAGAAAAGATGTGTTTGGTATAGATCTTAAGGTTGACTTCCCTCCTCTAAATTGCAGTTAGTAGGTCGCTCGCTGTTCTGTCTTGGATTGCTTATTCGCTACGGGAATCCATTACTGACTACCTCCAGCAACAAAAGAATAGACATTATTGTAAGCAGTCTCAATTTGTTTAAAAAATACCTACAAATGGAGGATTTTGGTATAAAAGTTAGATCACTCCAGGTGTGCCTTCTAACGCTTTTCTCAATTTTATTTTTGCCAAATTCCGCTTTAATAAAAATGCATACTCACGTAGGTCTGTAATTGTTGTAGGCAGTAGGATTTGTTCTAATTGCTAGGCCGGAATATATGCTAGAGAAGGACATTGGAAAAATCATAGAAGCAACTTTATCTTCTGGTTCTGATGTTCGTCTGAAGGTAATCAAGTCCCCGCCTTTTCATAAGTCCTTTGTTTTATGCTGAATTTTTCTTCTGACCAGGTTCAAGCATTGCAAAATATGCACGACTACCTTCTTGATGCGGAAAGCCAGATGGAAACAGATAAAGAAAGTAATAATGTGATCCAAGATTTGGTGGAAGATGGCCATTGTGTACCTGTTGCTGCAGGTGCAGGTGATACTAACATATGCGGGGGTATAGTTCAGTTGTATTGGAAAAATCTTTTGGAAAGGTGCTTAGACTTGAATGAACATGTCCGCCAGACTGCCTTAAAGGTGAGAGCGGGATTCCTATGTTCTTTTTCATATGTGTATAAATGTTTGAAGAGGATGTTATAAACCTAGAAGAGAAGGTAAACCAGTATGTGCTCTAGGAAAATTCCTAGGTTATGCCACAAGCATTAATATTTGCCCAGCACCTCAATAGTTTGGGCGTCAAGATATTTCATGGGCCATTCACAAGTTTTCTGGGTTTAACTACATGGTAATTTTGGTTGTGATTACTCTTATTGTCCCAGTTAGGGGCCAGAATTTTGAAATTCATATTGTAAGAGTCATTGAATTCGGGAGTTTGTACTCTGTGTTTAAGTTTTATAATTTCTTGCTTTGTTATAATTGCAGATCGTGGAGATTGTTTTACGCCAAGGTCTTGTTCATCCTATAACTTGTGTTCCACACTTGATAGCACTTGAGACAGATCCTCAAGAAATGAACTCAAAGTTAGCGCATCATCTGCTGATGAATATGAATGAGAAGTATACTTCTTTGGGCTTTCTTCTGTTCCTCGTATCTCCCTCTTATTATGCCAGCTTATTAATTGTATAATTTCAGGTATCCTGCTTTTTTTGAAAGCCGATTGGGAGATGGCCTTCAGCAGTCATTTCTTTTCATGCAGTCTATTTCTTATGTTTCTCCTGAAAATCTGTACCAAAAAGTCCAGTCCAAGGCTGCTGGAAATTCGAAGGGGAAACCTGATGGTGGCTCTCTCACCCAATCAAGGCTTGGAGTTTCTAGGATATACAAGCTTATACGTGGTAACCGTGTTGCGAGGAACAAATTTATGTTCTCAATCGTGCGCAAATTTGAACATTTTACTTGTACCGATTCACTGGTCCCATTTTTGATGTAAGTCGTCCTTAGAGCCCTTCTAATGTTTTTGTTATTCAAGTTTTTGTAGCCTTATGCATGTTTGCTTCCTTTTACAGGTACTGCACAGAGATACTTGCTTTGTTGCCGTTTACTTTACCTGACGAACCCCTTTACTTGGTTTTTGCTATTAATCGTGTCATACAAGTCAGGGCCGGGGCACTTGAAGCGAATATGAAGGGCCTAATTTTACATTTGTCTCAAAAAAATTCCCGAAAAATGCATCATGAAAATGGAATAGTGCAGCAAGAACCTACTCAGCCCTTTTTTTATCATATGAATCCAAGGGATCTGAATGGGACGTTTCATGAAGATCCAGCTGCTCAGCCTCATTTTAATTCTTTGACTGGATTTGATTTGAACGGAATAGTTCAACAACAGCCTACAGATCATCCGATGTCAAACTCTACTGGCCCAGAGTATGGAAAGATAAATGAATTGAGTTTGGAATCTTGCAGCATCTCCGAAGATGATGTCCAGAAAATTCAGGTTCTTTTTAAAGCTCCAAGAAAATACTATATCATACTCACAGATTGTTTATGTATGATTGTCTATGTGGGGCTATAAAAATGTATTGTAGCACGGTTTCATGCTTTTGCTCTATCTTTCTCTTTTCCTGGTGCTTATGCAGGCTGATTGTCTTGCTGCAACGGCATTGCAGCTTCTGCTGAAGTTAAAGAGACACTTAAAAATTGTTTACAGCCTGAATGATGCCCGTTGCCAGGTAAAAGCTTTACAGATGAAGTTTCTCTTTTACTTTGGCTTTCAGCAGACTAGCTAGATATTTAAGTCTGGAAATAATTTGGGTAAAGTATACACTACCAGGCTTTTTCTCCAAATGAACCCCCCAAAACAGGAGAGGCTCTCTCACGGCAGAACATTCCTTTTGACATCAGTGAGACTTGCACCAGTATGCCATCCACATATCAGGAATTGGTGCAACGATATCAGGTAGAGTGAATGCCATTGATGTAAGAATTCCTTATTTGAGGTGGGAAGGATATCGGATTTAGCCTCTGAAATTTCACATAACATCCCTTGCTCTGTTACTGGACAGGAATTTAAGAATGCTTTAAAGGATGATGCTGTTGATTACGGTACTTACACAGCAAACATAAAAAGAAAGCGCCCTACTCCGAGAAGGATGAAATCTGGGCGAATGATGGGGGATGACGACGACGACGATGACGAAGATGCAGACTGGACAGGTGGGGCTCGGAGGCTGAGTAATAGTGGCAGGAAAACTAACAGAGGTAGGCGAACGTAGTATTGTAAATAGACAAAATGTAGGCTAACTTGTACATTTATGTAGCAGGCAAGGAATAGCAATAGCAAATAGGATAGAATGACAGCAAAATAGTTAGAATTTTGGGAAGGGAAGAAAGAAAGCATGAAGGGTCCGGGACAGTCTCTTTTAGGTGTCAAGGGCATTCTTGGCTGTCTCCATTTCGTATTTTGCTCAGCACGTATCATATTGTATACTTCCGTTGCGTCGATGGAATTCAAGATTATTACATTGGTTGCCATGAAGTGGATAGTTTTAATTTTTGTTTTGTTCATATAGATGTAACTGATTCAATTTCTAGGATGCTGGGATTGTAAATTTCAATGTCGGATAGTGTCATTGGGCGCTTTTTCACTGAATAAAGTCGGTTCATGTGCGCATGGAACATTCTTTTCTCTTCGAGTAAGACTATATAGACACGCTTAACAAGACACGTAGTTAATCTAATAGCATCTAATAGTTTATTTATAATATATTTTTTACGATTCTATTATCTAAATCATTGCATGTCCACCGTGTGCTCACCGTTGCGTACTTATCAAGTATTTATGTTTTACTTTTCCTGCCCTGAATTGTTCTTGCGGCTTATCCTGGACTTGCCATCCGCATTGTAAAATTAATCAACGCTCCAGCATTGGCGAATGTCTCTTGGCACGTTTTTTTAGCGACGCATTCCATGCCGACCAAGAATACATTTCTAGCAATTTTGCTTCCGCCATTTTCTGAAGCGAGCTTGTTTGAAGAGGAGTTTTAGCGCAGCAGGCTTATGAGGTATGGGGAATAATAGATAATATACAGCCTTATTCTTGTTCATATAGAAAGACTTAGAAGGGAGCATCACCAGCTTTGGAGTTATGATGGGAATTGTGCGTTAGTTTGATCACATATAATATAGTTGAGCATTAACTGAATCGTGCATCAAATGTACTGGCCTTTAGTTTGCAAATCTGTGAGCACATGTTCAGTGCACACTGGGTTTTGTTGCCGGGTTACTTAATTGCAATAGCTCATGATTTTATGCTGGCTGAAATGTAGACATGGGAAATGCAAGAGAATTACTTAATATCCTATATTTCTGAAAGCTCAAGTATTGATCTATGTATTCAACATAACAATAAAGTAAGTGTAAAAGACTTCCAAACCAAATGGGTAATTATTCATCAAGAAAAATTGCAAAGTTGAAAAAGATACGCGAAAAGAAGTTGAATCTCAGTTACTCTGCACGGAGCAGTTGCCGCTGCCAAATTTGAAGGCCCTTGCAAAATTACTCATGGTGCGATAACAAGTAGAGGCTGTATGAGTTGAAAAAAATTCAGATTGAGAACTTGAGACAAAAGTGCGTTGACGTGAATAAGAGAGAGGGGAGGAGATTACCGTGTCCACGCTAACTGATTTTCCATCTTCTGCCAGAATCTCAGCTATGGTTCCAGACTGATCAGCCTAAGAAGCCACAAAATAAATGAATTGAAATTAGATGATGGAGCTTTTGCAGTCTATTGTGTCTTGGCAACAGAGCACTCATTTTCTAGATAGAGGGAAAAAAAAAAAAAAAACATATGTGAGGCACAAACTAATTAACCGCAACAGAGAAAATTACCTCGATTTCATTCATCAGTTTCATGGCTTCAATGATGCAAATGACCTGTCCTTTCTGCACTTTGTCCCCGACCTGTAAACATTGAAGTACATCAGTAAAAATGCTTGTTACTTAGAAGCTTTAAGGCGCTCTATGAGCTTCCATGTGCAACATACTAGACTTGTAGGCTAAGTAAGAAAAACACTTACCTTGACAAATGGGGGTTCACCAGGGCCCGGACTGCGATAGAAAGTTCCGGCCATGGGGCATTTTAGTGGCGGATGAGATGACGTGCTTGCCTTTGGGGCAGCTGGTAGGGCAGGAGCTGCAGGAGTAGGACCAGCCAGAGAAGGGGTAGGGGCAGCTACTAGTGGTGGAGTTGCAAGCAGGGGCTGTGGGTAAGGAGGTTGCACTGCAACTACTGGAGCTGCTGGATGTGGCTGCTGCAAAGCTTCCTTTTTTCTTATTATAAGCTCACAGTCTAATTGCTTCAGTTGCAGCTCAATTATATCTCTTGAATCCACAAGTCTGCATACCAAGTTTATAAACCCAACAACTGAGATAGATGCATGATTCTAAAATACGGTAACTAAATGCATGTTGTGTGAATAATTGAACACATGATCTGTTTAGGCTTACTTGATCAGGTCTGATGCTTGTTTCATAAATGCTGAGATTGATGCTGCATCAGGAATGTTGCCTTCTGCAGATTCATCTTTTGCATCCGGTGATGTCACTTTGGACTTACTGTCTACCACAACCGCAGAATTTGAAGATTTTTCCGCAGCAACCTTCAATTGTAGAAGAAAATTTAGTCGTCAGATATGATGATGCCTCAAAGCAAATTATAATCATTTTAACTAACCTCACTGAGCTGTGCCTGTAACTTTGTGACAGCAAATTGCTTCCTGTTAGGCCACTGCAAAGAAGAACCAGATAGCTGAAAAAGCACTAACGAGAAAGCTTTGCACGGAAAATCGACAACCAAAAATTAAGCACCATATATCAAGAACCTTGTCCAAGTGACTTTCGCATAAGTTATTACTGCGAATAACAGCATACTATTTCAGGCATCACACATCACGACCAGGCTATCATACCAGGATTAGAACTCTACTGACATGGTAAAATCCGAGTATTTATTCATTTGGCTCACAGATACAAAAACGGTGCTCCTAAAGCACAAATTTTCACAAATGATAAACACAAAAAAAAAGGGTTTACAAACCAGAGCAACATACAAAATTGGTTCCTATAAAACAATATTTATCATTATATTGTCTGACTATAGGTAATATGCACCCATTAGATATCCATACCCCCTCTCACATTAACAGAAAAGCAAGAGAAGGCCCATAACTAGAACTTCAAGAATTTAAAATCCTATCTAACTTTATAATGGTCCCATCTAAATTATCTAATTAAGATAAATAAAGATATATAAAGAGGGAAAAACAAAATGGAAACAGAAGAGAACAAAGGAAAAAAAAAAAAAACTGCACATTGCAACATATGATTAACAGAAATCAAAATAGACCCACGAATTTCCCTGTAAAGCTCTATACTCAATTCCCAAGAACTGACCTTGAATCCCGATAGAGATTGGGTGGGAGCAGAGGACAACAAGCTGTTCTGCCTTTGGTTTGAATTCCTGTCCCTGGATCCAACACCGGCAACCAAAACGGTCTTGGGACATGGAACCCAGATAGATGCCATGGCTCCTCCTATCACTAGAGCTCTAAATTAATCAAAACGTCCTTTTAACAGTATATATAAATATATATTATGGGACCCGAATGGGATTAGCCAAGTGCAGAGATATAGGCGAGAAAACCCAAAGATCCAAACTTTGGAAAAATTAGCTGAGAGAAGATCAACAAGAAGGGATTTATTGACAGATTTGTGTGGTGGGGCCGAGGGGATTTGTAAGAGAAAAGGTGGCGGTGGTATCGAAGACAAAAGGAGTTTTGTTTGTAAATTAAAAATATGAGACGAAAGCCAAGAGAAACAGGCTACAATTGGAGTGGCGGTGGGGGGTGTTTTTGTCTTTGCATGTCGATACTTACAATGAGGCTGTTCCAACGGGAGCTTTAAAAGTTGTTAACTAACTGACAGCCCCACAAACGGCAAGTATTTAACACACACATTACACGCCCCACCTTGATTGTCCCCTCTCCTGCCTCCTCCTTCTGCAACCAACCATGCAACTATGATTGGAATGTCTCGTGGGTCCCCCCCCCCTTTCCCTTTTTTTTTTGTCTTAAAAGAAAGTCATAGCCGATAGTACATATAAGAGAAGGGACGGATAGAAAGTGAGGTTTAAGAGAAGGGACTGATAGAAAGTGAAGTTTGAATCTCTTACTTTCTACTTAAATACATACTGCTCGATAACCGGCTGCGCTTGCTCTTGAGCAACACCAACTTGTTGCTCCGTTATTTGCTTTGTTTTGTTGTTGAAGTTACCAAACTGGAATTTACACAATCTCTCATGGGCCAGGCCGAAAGCCTGCAACTAATATGACTTGGCCTTCACGCATAAGCTTAAAGTCTTAAACATAGGTGTTGCTACATGATCAGCATCGTTGATTCCACGGGTAACTAATGTCTTGTTTGCCAATGGACACGAATAATTCTCGTTGGAAGCAATGTTTGTGCGCCTTTAGGCCAAGCTTTGTGTTGGTAATCCTGACAATATGGTTTCAGGTTTAATTACGTGGGCTTAATGGGTCGGCTTAATGGAGTTTCAAACATACTTGGACTGTGGATATGGTTGCTGGAACGTAGGAAAATATTGAAGGAAGCTTAGTCTGGCAAGTTTACGTTCTTCCCGTCAAACGAATTATTTGGCAGTTTTACTAGCAAAATAGAGCGCTCTTCTAATGGCATGTTGAAGTCTTGAAGATAATACAAAACTCAATACAGGTGAACGAGCAGTTGTTCCAAACACAAAAAGTAGGAACGGAAAATTTCATAAGGTGTAATCTAAATACCGCAGTGTCATCTCTCTCATCAAACAGAATTAGAAACGCATCAAAATAAACCAGGACGCTGTAGCAAAGATCAAAACCCTGATTAATTAAGAGGCAACCACAATCCGCCCAGCAACTTGGTCAAGATCCCTTTGGCCGCTTGAAGTGATTCTCCTGCCACTGTCATAGCAGCAACAAATCCAATTAGCATGTAAAAACACAGTTTAAAAGTACCAGTCCATGTTGATCTATCTCCATTTTGAAATTTAAGGCTGGAACGAAACTTCTCAATGGGCACCCATAAATTGCATCATGAATGAAAGGAACTGTTCTTCAATCAGTTTTGCTATTTGATCAAACATCAGACACGGATATAAGACAAGAAGATCTGAGGGAATATAAAACTCACCCCTTGGAATCAATCTCTATGATGCCTGTTTCCTGCAATTGCTGAAGAATGTGACGAGCAATAGCACCACTGCTCTTGCAGAAATGTCGCGGACGACTTCCGTTCCTCTTGCTCCCACCGTAAATCCTCTGGAAACCACCCACACCAAGGCCTGCTCTCAAGTAAATCTTCCTGGCCATTGAGGCTGAACCAAGAATAGAAACCAAACAAAATACATATTAAAACCAAAATAATATGTGTGTGCATGTGCGTGTGCATGTGTGTGTGTGTGTATATATATATATATATATATATATATATATAGGGAGAGAGAGAGAGAGAGAGAGAGAGAGAGAGAGCAGAGCAACATACCAGCTCTGATGTAATACCAGTCAGGGTCATAAGGGGCAAGCTCCTTAAATGTACCAGTCTTCACTATATCAGTCCAGGGGGGCAGCTCAATCTGTTATCCAAAAGAAATGGAAAAGAAATAAAATTCCTTGCTACAAATCATAATAATCAGATCACTAACAGGCAAATTTATCACACAATTTGAAGAAACTTTAAGAGATGTCATAGTAATATGCTTGAAAAATACTCATTCCCTGCTATTTCCATCATAGAAAAACCACTCCTCCCCCCCCCCCCAACCCACCCAAATGGTTTGAGGGAAACTTCATTGCCATTTCATAACAGCTTGAAACATTCATTCTTAAATAAACGGACCATCGCTGTGGTCCCTGCCATGATGCTAAATATCCTTGAACTATATATGAACTAACAAGCATAGTAGCCTTTGGTAACTTATAAAAGAAGTACAGCCATGACTTATAAATCTTTAGATGAATATTTATAACGTATAGGGAGACTCATCCAAATTTCCATTTGCTACTCATAGCAATTTTCTCCAGGAAATAAAATTAGAGATTTAGAGAGTAAAATAGCCAACACCCTTTAAATGATTCCCAATAATCTCTCCACTTTTTTCATTCTTATAGCTTCTAATCTTTAAAATTATTATTACCCCCACCCCGCCTCTCTGAAAGGTTCACACTACCGACTTCTTTGTTATCTTCACCTCCTCCTCCTCCTCCTCCTCCACAAACCACAATATCTTGGCCCTTCTTTCCATCATCACTACTGAAAAACCCCTTATTCCTAACAATCAAATCCCATCACCTAACCATGTCTCCGCCAGGCAATCCTAAAACCATCCAATCCTAATTATCCTCAGTAATTAACTGTTAAATTCAACCACATCCTTACCAGAAAGATACAGCTACACTGTTCAAATAAATGAAAGGATAAGAACAAAGAACTGATGGAAAATATGCATTTGCAATCTTCAGGAAAGATTAAATTACATGTATGGGTAAAAACCCTGATTTTGTTAGTTATACCAGATGCAAAAGAGAACCCAGAAAAAAAAAAAAAAAAAAAAAAGCAAAACGAAATAACCCCACTTCAAAAATTTAATAATCCCATTCAAATTAAATTCAGACAAGAAATAAGCACATAATGCAAGCAAGTTCATCATTAAACAGATAGCTCTGTTAGAGAGTGTTTTGTGTGTGTGTGTGTGTGCGTGCGTGGACCTTGCCGGATCGCTTGAGGTGGGCGGAGTAAGCCCTGACAAACTCGTGGGGAGACACGTCTTTCACTGTCTTAGCAGTCGCCATTTCGCAATTCTCACGGCTTTCTGGCAGCGTTTTTTTTTGGGTCTGCGTTTATATTATGACTACACAGTACAATGGAGGCAATCAATCAGGGTTTCGAAATTCTACTTCTCTTTTTTGACCCGGATGGCAAGGGGCTAGGGTTTTTGTTCGTCGGGTCGGGTTATCCAAAACTTGTTTGTACCTTGGGCTTCGTGGGTGTCCGAGGCTTAATTTGGGAAGCATGTCTCGCTAACATAACGGTTGGATAATTCTTGAATTAGTTGAGGGAGTGTTACTCAATTAATAAATGAAAGGCTTAAATTTTATTTAATTTTTTTTTTAATGTCTAACAGAATTTTTTATAAATTAAAAATAAATAAATAAATCTCCTAATAGACGCTCCAGTAGTTAGAGTTTAATACTTTTATTTTAGAAGTCTTTTTTCAGTTGGTTGAGGGAATATTCCTTAACTAACAAGTGATGAGTTCCAATATCCCTTAATTTTACTTCTTCCTTCTTAATTGTCTAATATAATTTCTTATAAATTAAAAGATAAATAAATAAGTCTCTCATAAAATGCGTCAGTGATTAGGGTTTAACATTTCTATTTTAAAAGTCTTGAATTTAAATCATAGAAAGGAAGAGGTTAGATTTATGGGAGGGAAGAGATATTCTCATTATGTAACTCATCACCCGATGGGCTTTCTAATGGACAAATAAATAAATAAATAAATTGAATGTGGCAACTGCAAAGTAAAAAACTTGAGACAGAGTGCCTTTTGAAAGACATCCTTCAGCTTAAAATTAAGATTTTTATTTTGGAGATTTTAAATTTTAATTCTATAAAAGTAATGTGAAGTTTACGAGAATATAAAAAATTAAGTTAATTTTATTACATAACTTACGGTTCAACGGACTTTTTAATTGATAAAAAAAATACCTTTGAAATGAAGTATTCGA
The DNA here is from genome assembly GCA_037832335.1 of Carallia pectinifolia. Taxonomy (NCBI): domain Eukaryota; kingdom Viridiplantae; phylum Streptophyta; class Magnoliopsida; order Malpighiales; family Rhizophoraceae; genus Carallia; species Carallia pectinifolia. The sequence goes on from CM075443.1 coordinate 20,757,184, forward strand.
TAAATACTCAATAATTAATATTTAGATTTTAATATTTATAAAAATGATAGAGTTATTAAAAAATTTGAGATGTAGATTCAAAATTAGACTTTCAGATATTATTGATAATTAAATTTCCTTTCCATTCCCAGCTCTTGCTTGAAAATAACAGTATCTTGCCATGTTTCTAATATTTATTATTGTTGGATTGTATTTGCTGTTCTACATATAGAAGGCAGAAGATAGACCCCAGAAGAACTCCATTTTATTGGATTGCACCTATTGGAATACCTTAATAATATCAATGGACAAAAATTTTGGAGCCTTAATTGTATTTTTTTTTTTTTTAAGAGTAAATTTATAAACCCTCACAGCAAGAGCCAAAGCCCCTCTCTTGAAGTCTTGGGAAAAAGGGAGGGAAAAAAGGACCTGGGAATATAAAATGAAGACACAAACTAATTGAGAAATTTAATTTTTAATTGTTCTCAGGTTTCCCACTAATCCCAACGTCCAAGCACTTGGGAAACAAAACCAAGTTCCCAAAAAAATGGCAACTAATAAATTGGTTATGTCATGTACAGATCTTGAAATGAATTTTGCAGGGAATGGGGAAATCCAAATCAACAAAGCATTATTTTGTGATGGCTACAACTGACAGTGCTTAGAAAACTGCTACTCTTTTCCCTCTCCGTTGGCTGTTGGCTTACTGCTGCTGGTAAGTGAAAGTACTGCTGATATCATTCCATGATAGACAGCACTTGATCTTCTTATGTTGAGGTATATGAAACCTTGGCTCTCTAGGCACGGTTGGGTGCTTCTCTGACCTGCAAAAATGCAAAGCAAAGGTTGAAAGAGAGTTGCTTTACCATGTCAGTGCCCACCGTATCTGATTACACAAAATTGATTTAGAAAGCTAAAACTTATTTCAGTCAGCAAGCAAGCACATTCATTCTAGTAGTTCAAGAGTTGCTTCTGGTGGTTGGTCTCTAAAATCATTAAAACGAATTCTTTTGCCAACTGCAAAATTCTTGCCAGAGTTATTGCAAAACAGGATGAAAAAGCAAATTGTTGGAGGATCAAATACTGTTTCGGCTATCGATCTTAGCCGGCAATCATCACTGTCTGTCACCAACAGCTAGGCATGCCATGGGTAAGTAGTCATTAGCCCCTTGGTTGGATCAAGCAGACCAGCACTAACAAACAAAGCCCAGGAACAATGGTTGCATTTGGATGCTAGAGATTACAATGCACAGCATACTTAAGCTTTCCCATAAACAAACCAAATGATTCTCTACCTTCTGGGAATGAAGGGCCTGTCAAAATAAGGCATGGGCTGTGCTTTTGGAACAAGCTCTTTTCTCCGTCTGCGTATTTCTTCTTCTTCTGCTAACTGCAAGAGCATTGTGGCATATCAGCATTTGGTTGATCCAGGCTAAAGAATCATTCATTGCCTTTTTGTCTGATTTCACTCACCTTTTGGAGCCTCTCTCTTTCCATCTTGTACTGCTCAATCAGGCTCATCTTCTCAGCTACCTGTGGTAGCACACAAATTAGAATGATAAGTTCACTACCGAGGTCTGCTGCGGTTAGTTAAGATCAATGACATAAAAAGACCGCAAGGGAACATCAACCAGTAGAGATCTCTATTTATGTAATAGAAATAACTGGATAAGCTTTCTCATTCTTTGTTAGGCTCCAAGAGAATGGGTGACAAAATAACCGTTAACAATATAAGCTGTGCCTTTACAGCTGTAACAGAATGCATACGAGCTTTTTGGACCATTTTCGGGGCAGAAATCATGAAATGATCAGAAATGTTAAAATCAGCACTGCAATTCATAAGCAGAATTATTCAAGCAGTTGGAGAAGTACCTGATGGTCAAATTCAGCACGTTCCACTGCCCGAAAGTCACTGTGGAGCGTCACATCAACAGGCCTGGTGTTGTCTTTCACCGGAGGTTTGATAAGGTTCTGAAATTGAACATACCAAGCCAAAGTGGTGATCTCAGGACTGTTAAAAACTGACTAAATGGTTAACAGCAGTGCGTGAATAAATGCTAACTAAAAAATCTCTGAGCATTGTCAGCGTTATATATTCACGAGACTACAATACCCAACTACAGGCAGTTTAGATCTATTCCTGCTAAGTTTAACAAAGGGCATGAGCGTTTGTCTATTCTTTCCTTTTGGTTGACAACTGAATTACCGAAAGGGTGAGACCAATAATATTGGCGTCTAGCGACCAACACTATAAACATCTAGCATGGAAAAAAATGTGTCACAGGGGACATCTGACTATCCACATAATAACATTAAATCTGAAGTATCCCATTATAAAGCCTAAGTCATAAAAAGAAGACTGCAGTCATTTATGTATCCAAACAAAATGCTCAACATTACACTGCCCAACAAAATAGAGGGAAGACAGAATCCACGATAGAATCATGTATGCAAAGTATTTTGCGAAGCACTAGAGCCTTCACGTACTACTTCCAAAATGGCCGGACTAATGACAATTACCATTTGGCAACACATGAGTATTCATCTCCATAGCCATCTGTTCCCTTTCTATCTATATCCTTTAGTTGATCGCTGCATATCTCTTCCATGCAAATTGGCTATAATTCTACCTTTATAGCTTCTTTAGTTAATCAGTGCTTATGTGTATTAGTAGGAATAGACCATTTTAGAGTCTCTTACGAAGAATATTATATGGTTTTCACAGTTGATTTAGATAAAATAGCTAACCTCTGGTTCATCCGTTGTCCAGGGAAGGCCTTGTGCAATTGGAATCCGCTGCCTCTCTTCGTCTAACATCATATCTTGTAACTTCTTTACAAACTCCTCCTCCTTGAATCTTCCCCTTTGCTACAATAAGAATTAATCACAGTTAATCAGACACATTACAGAAGAAAGATAGATTTATAAACCAATTCTCTGCATGGGGAGCAGTTTCTACCTCTGTCCTTAGCTTAAATGGCTTTTGGCTTGTGATTTTTTGTTGCTTCTTCTTCCACCTCCTTCCCCCTATTGTCCCACAAGAATCAGAGCTCTACAACACATAAAAGGTTACAGAAGTTCATCAGTTGAAGCATCAATTCATCGTACATGCATAAGCCTGCCCACCCCAACCAAGAAGCAACTAGAAGACAAAAGCAGCTCACATTTCTTCGGCTTCTCCGGCCTCCATTAGATGTCCTGCTAGAAAAACTGAAATTGAGGGGGAAAAAAAAAAAGTCAAAAACCAGTAAATCTATATCCATGCCTTAAATACTAAAATAACAAGCAAAATGGCAAACTTCAAGAGCATAGAATAAGCAATCGTCGAACTTACCTGCCTTGACTGCTATCCCAGGAAGAGGAAACGGAGAACTTTGAATCCAAGCCCAGACTCTCAGATGTCAAAAGCAAATCAGAGGGGCAGAAGGAACCAGAAGAGACCTGCATCTCAGACATCTTAGGCGGCTGGAATTCAGGCATTGCAGATGAAGACGAAGAGAATCGATTTTCAGCCACTTTAGGAAACTGCAATCCAGGGAGTGCCCATTGCATGACCTTCTTTTTATCCCCCTAATCACCTTCTCCTCATCTTCCTTATTATCAGAATCTTTGGAATTCGGCATCAAACGGAGCTTCTCAAAGACATTAACCAGATGCATCACTTTACCGCACTCAGGCACACTATTCCTTGCCTCGTCAAGCAGCCTGTCTCTCCTTCTCTTGATCTTAGAACCACCCGAATTTTGGCTATCTGAACCATACCCATCTTCATTCTCAAGATTTTGAGCCACAAAACCCTCCTCTGTCTCCTCCTCTTCAACCCGATCCTCAGCTCTAGAATCGCAGGCCTTTTCACTCTCAGATTCTGCTCTCTCCTCACCGTCATTCGGGTTCTTAAAAAACCCTTCCTGAGAAGCCCTTAAAGTCTCATAGGCCACACACAAACACTTACCCCCAAATCTCTCTTTGCACTTGCAACCCACACCTGGGTTTGATTCCACCTTTTCTTTCTTTGACTTCTTCTTTGCCACAACGAACTTTCTTTCCCTAATCTTGTTTTTCGGTGACCGAACCACCGGATTCTGATTCAAAGACTGGATCTTTGACGCCGATTTCTGGGATTTTGCAGATTTGCTCACGGGAGAATTTGTGGGTTTTCTTGAAGGACTCGAGTTGGAAACATTAGGATTCAAATTCTCTGAGAATCTGTAGCCTGACCCAGGTGGGGTTTTCGCTGGAGTCTCCGATTTCGGATTTTTCGTGCTCACCTCCATTGAAAATCGCCACCAAATACCCGAAAAAAAAAAAGAAATTTGCCTTTAATGACAGAAGGGTGATTTGGGGGGTCTTCTTTGAATCGAAAGGAAGGTTTAGAGAGAGAAAATGGGGGCTTAGAGAGAGAAAAGTGGGGTTTCTTTGGTCGTCCATTGAAGGAGAGGAGTAAAGGACCGTAGAGGTTTTTGGAGGCTCTTCGTAACGGCTACTTTTCCTAATGTGCGGTGGGGTGGGGGCCTGTGGAGCGTTGGATTATTGATTTTAAACTTAGTCTGGTTCACGTCCGTTGGATTCGGTGATTAAGAGGATAATTATCGTGAGGTGGATTCGTACAGAAGCCGTTGCGGCTTAGGATTAGATTTTAGACAGAAATAGGCTTTTATTTTTGTTTTTTGTTTTTATCTTTTTTCGATGAATAATAAAAGTGAAGGACATAAGCCTTTTTTCATCACATTCAATTGAATGAATTTAAAGGAAAGTACTTAATTTTTTTTATTTATTAAGAGAATTATATAATAAAAGTTGAGAATATTTTTTTTTATTTACATAAATTTTATACATATCTTCAATGGATTTGAAGGTACAATTCCTAATCTATTTGTTAGTAACACCAACTTCATATTTCGAGAAGTTTGTGATGAGTTTCATCCCTTGTAAAGTTTGTATTTTGGTTCCATCTTGATGTGAAAAGTACAAAAAAATATATATTAATTCCTATAATTGAAACCTTACAATAAGAAAATTATCAAATGTTGTGTAAGCTCCACCATGAGATAAAAGGTCGACATAGGATTTTGAACCCAAATTTTGGTGTGTGCTCTTGTTCTTAAATGTCATCCCTCGTTCTCTTTTAATACAGCAAATCATTGCTGAAAGATGAAAGAGGTTTTGATAGAGAATAGGAACCAAAACCAATATCGATTCTCCCTTCCAGCTTCAACTTGCTGCATTGCCTAATGGGCCCCTCCCCTAACGGAATTGAATGAAAAGAAGTGTATAATATGGGCTTAGATTCAAATATATAGTTCGATTATTGGTGGATTCACATATGTTCGAGTAGGGATAATTGTCATCACTAAAGATGGATTATAATCAACGCTCGTTAGTTGAAGTGGTAAGGAGTTTGTTCCCCTTAAATAATGTCTCAGATTCAAGTCTTGTGATTAGAAAAAATGGACGCTGGAAGAGGTTTAACCCCATTTTATGGGTCCACCCGACTCGTACTGAATTAATTGAGATCCAATTAGACTTCAGATACCAAAGTTTCAGACAAAAAAAAAAAGATAGATTATATTATTGTCCTCGTCAAATTTATAATTTGCTTTCACTTAAAAATTATTTTATCTTTAAGTCATTGCTTTTATTCTTCATGTGTAAGTAGATTTTGTCCTCATTGACAAATATTTATAGATCTGTCACTGAATTCGATCCTTAATTTCTATAAATTAAAAAAAAAATTCTCTTGTTAATGGCCTAAAGATTGAGAGATCTCACCACATTAGAGGGAGGGAGAGATCAATTTATTACACAAAAACATAATGAGTCCAAGGTCTTTCCATCCCTTTGTACATTTAGCCTGAAGTAGGAGCAAACTGTGTATGATGCTCTGTTGTTTTCAGGCCAAATCTTTACAAATAATTAGTCAAAGTATTGGTATTAGCTTGCTTGTAAAAATGTTCTCACTGATTATGTTTTGGTGGTCCATCTGAAAGAATCTTGAAGCAAAATGTACTTCAATTATTATTGACCTCTTTTACTAACTAGAGGAAGAGGATCCTACACACGTTAATTTTTCAGTTGTGGGCATCATTATAGACATCATCACCATGACCTGTGAACTTTTGGGCTTCCATTATTTCTGTTGTAGGGTCCCAAATCAATAACATAGCTTGAAAGACACTTGACATTTACTGAGACCTCAAGCAAAATCGATTCTTAATTTGGAAGTCTTCCTTGTATGATTTACAGGAAATTTGCATTTTATTAGCTTCTTGTTGTCACTTTAATGCACATGAAAATCATGGATCGTGTGATGTGGCTTGCATTAATTTCCTTAGGATTTTCAATTTTAGAAATACTTTTTGGGCATACAATCATAAATATGTAGTGGTTGTATAGTGATTTAGATAATAAATTATGAAAGATATATAATAGTTAACAAAAAGATAAATTATTAGATACTATTAAATTAATTACGTAAATCTCTCTTATTTCTCAAAACTTATTTACATAGTTTAGATCATTATTTTTAACCATCAGGAAAAAGGTCACTACCCCTCCAAACGATAGTCATTTTGCGGCGCAGTTTCTTCCCTCTCCTTGTTTCAGCAAAGATACCATTATTTCCGATTCAAGATATAAATAATTGAAAAAAAAAGCTTTTGATCGGGGTCAACTAAGTTCTTCGATGGTATGATCTATAGAGAGACATTTTAAAATCAATATTTTAGAGAAAAATTTATCTTATTTTTCCTGTCAACGTTTGATGCTTCGTGCGTCATACTTTCAACAAAATAACTTAGAATACTTTTATTAAAAACTCTTAATCTCGTATACGATTGCTAGCAATTCTGTTTTTCTTTCTTAATCTATTGATTTCTCTTGTAACTAAAACATTTGATACTTAGTGAGGGTATGTTAGAATTAAAATTTAAAATGCACCAGAGGAGTACATCCTAAGATTGCACATGGAAGGATTTAATTTTGGCTCATATAAAATTTGGTCTAATGATATTTTATCGTCAGGACCAGACCCAAAAAAAAAAATCATGATTGTTCATTGCAATTTGGAGGTGATTTTCATAAATTATAGACAATACCCAAATAAATTGGGGGTGATTTGTAAAATTTTTTTAAAAAATGAAAATATGGGAGATGCAGGACACTTTGGCCTCTTTCCCTTCGAACACTGCCCAAGGTAGGTATCAATTACAATTACATATTCTTGACATCTCCCGAGCCCAGGTACGCCTAGGTATTACAAATTACAATCCATGTAATTTTGGAAATAATACAAATTCTAGCTTGAATAATATTAAGAGTACTAACTGCAGATTATTGTAATTTAGTAGTTAGAGTTTTTATTATTGTCATTGATTATATATTTAAATTCCTATTAACTTGTATAGTAAATTTAAATGTATATCCATTCTTATATAGTTAGGAGAGTGTACTCTAAAAATATAGTAAGAATTACCAAATTACTCTTATATATTTGTAAGAGTGATTTGGTAACTCTTACTAAATTTTTAGAGTACACTCTCTTAATAGTTAGTATAATGACCCTTATTTACTGTGCACTGTGAAGCGGTAGCATTTTACTTGATATGTCTATAGGATTAGGATGTCACTTGTGTTTTCTCTTCTTCTTTTTTTTTTTTATCGCCAAAAGAATATTTATCAAGCATACCAACACTTATTTTTATTACACGATTTTCATATGTTTTCTTTTAACCTCGCATGTCAATGGTCCCAATACGTTATGTTCATCAATTGAGTGCAAAACAAATGTGCTATATTTATAACATTCTGAGTAAGATTTTTTCCCGCATTTTTTCTTAATTATAAAAAGGTTAAACTGCCAAAAAAAAAAAAAAGGTGAAAGTCACTAAAATTCAAACACAAATTTAAATATATTAACAAAATATAAGACTTTTAAAAATACAAGACTTTTTGTCAGCATTATCTTTCCACTTAAAAGCTATAATGCTACTGCTTTTATTATGCAGTTCATAACACAAAACTCTTAATTAAAAAAAAAAAAAGAAATTACAGTGACATTGTAACTTATACTCGAAAAGAAAATTCCATGAACCCAGTAGCTAACTTAAGTAACAAAACTTCCTTGCCGGAAAGAAATCTCTCTCTCTCTCACATCCTGTCTCTGACTTTCTTTCCTCTACCAGATATATAATTTTTTAGTCCTAAAACTTTATATTTTTTTATATAAATTTTAAATATTTTTAAAATTTTATTTGAATTCTAAATTTTTTGATTTCTTATCAAATCAGTCATTTCATTTACGAAAAATAGTCAATTTATTAATACATGAGTTTAAATTAATAAAAATTATTAAAAAAATGTCAAATAAATGAATTAAATAATTTTTTCATTAATAAATATGCACATAAAATATTTTTTAATCAATAAATATACGAATTAAATATATAAAGTGTATGCTTTTGATGGAACAAAATTTCAATTAGTGTATTTAATCTTTTTTCAAATAATTTTTGTAATGTTAAAATTATTTTTTTAATAAATTGATCACTATTTGGCAACATATAAACTAATTTAACAAGAAATCAAAAAATTTAAAATTCAAATAAAATTTTAAAAAAATTTAAAATTTATATATAAAAAAATTCTAAAAATTTAAGACTTAAAAATTGGATATCCACTTAAAAGCGCCCTCTACTTCTGGGAAGGTTTAAGAAGCCCATTTGGTTGACAGATCACAGCCTTCCAGGTTCCAAGCGTATAATTCAAAACGCGTGGAAAGACTAATACCATCTTGAGCATGGATTGGCTGCCCACTTTTTTAGTTTGAGAAATTGTTTTGATAGTAATAATATTATAACTTTTAATAAAAATATATATTTTAAATAATAAAATAATAAAATAATAAAATTTTATTATTAAAAATATAAATATTATTATTTAAAATTAAATATTTATTATTTTTCGAACACCCTGTCAAACTAAAAATTGTCGGTAGTGCAACTTTTCCCTATCATCTTTTACTTACTTGCATGTACAAAAGAAGCTGGTACATCGGTGGAAAAAAAGAAAAAAAGAACTCAATTATGATGGACTGCAAAACAATCAATTCAAAAGTTGTAACACACGAATTCTACAGGTAGGCCGACGAAGACGAAGAATCGAAGATGCTGCTCAGCACCCAATTGGGAATTCCATTTTAGGTTACATTTTAATTTTAATTTTTAAAATTAAAAAAATGTCTTAAACGTGTCTTCGTCCTTTCAAAATCACACCAATGTGGTTTGTAATTGCATTTCTGATTTTTCTAAATATTTTTTTTGACTGACATATTTGGTGGTGTCAAACAAATATAACATTAAATGTGTGTCTGTTTTTGGCATATGTTTAACATAACACACCTCAAAAAAAAAAAATCTTGTTTATGTTTTGTAGACCAGATGATATAATAACTCTTTATGATTCGGACTATGATTTTTCACAACTCCAGATCTTGAATACTCACAAATAAAATCACAATAATTATTTTTTTAAGTGTTATAGTGTGTTTGGGTTAAGAGAAAAGTGTGGAAAAGAAAGTTGTGAGAAAGAAAATTGTGAGAAAATAAAATTATTGGGATAAGTGAAAAAATTGTGAGAAAAAAATAATAAGAAAAAAATGAATAATAATATATAAGATTAAAAAATTATGAAAAAAATAAATTATTTAAATAAATAAAAAATTACAAGAAAAAATTTATAAAACAATAATACAATATTGATTATATATTTTTTTCTTTCCCTAACTTTCTCTAGAAAACCAAATAGGGACTAAAGTTCATTTCTATGGGCTGCGACAGCCCATAAGATTGTATGGAATTTTTTTTGTTTTTTAAACTTAATAGGTGTGTAATTTGATTTGACACTCAAAGATGATTTCCTTTTTTAATGCACAACTCACAAACAATAATTTTATGTTATACAAATAATATTTTATACAATACAAAAATTTTTATAATAATATATATTTTATTGTGTACATAAGATTTATATCCAATTTTAAGAAATCTTAAAATTTCGAAACATTTAGTGTCAGTAAGAGCAATGCATTAGATGTACGTTGATATAACGTAATTTAATAAAAAATTTATTGAATTAAAATATATATATACATATCCGTTAAATAGATTGAACGTTTTTATTGTGTCATTCTCTATTTATTTGTTATTAATTTTTATTAATTTTATATACTATAAATCTAATACATTTTTTAATTATAAATTTTTTTATTTTTTAACAGTTTGAGGAATGGAAACCGACTGCTTTGAGGTTCTCCAAGCAAAAAACTTTCAGTGAATTCATCTTTAAAAAACTTGGAAAAAATTTCCTAAAATTTCAAAAGAATATATGCAATTAATTCCCTTTTCTTTTTTCAACACATCGTTTTTTCCAGTCTACCACTCAATTGCTTTTCTAACCGCCACAGTCCACCACCTGTCAAATGCAGGCGGCCTGAGAACTCCACCTCACCCATTCTCCGACCGATCACCAAAATTTTCTCGACTGTTACAGTAAAATATCCCATCTCAAAACGGGACCCACGTTTCCGTGTATATAAAACCCGATCCACCCTCTCCCTTCGCTCCCGGGCACTTACTTCTATCTGTCTGTCTGTCTGCGGGTCTTCTCATTCTCTCTCTACCAGTCCGCTTCCTTTCTCGCTCCGGTCCAAGCCTCCAAATTCCGGGTCCGAAACCCGGTAATCAATTTTCCTTTCTTGGAAATTCAATTTCTGTTCTTGATTGCTCGTAGTTGCAGAAAAGATCTGCTAATGGCTGTTGTCGATCTGTGATTGTAAAGCTGTTAAAATGTTTGTTTGCTTTCCCATGTATTGAGCAGCTCAATTGTGAGCGAAGCTAGATCTGGTTTTAAAATTTAAAGTTTGAATCTTTTTCTCCTTTTTGCGTTCAAGATACCAAATTTACAAGACCCCAGTTCGGATTCTACTAGATCTGTGCCATTCTTACAAGCAATTTTCATAAACTTTGTAGTTTTGCCTAAATCTTAACGTACTGTTTATCTTTATGTGTTTTCGTTTGTGCTTTTTTTTTTTGTTTGGTTATTGTTATTGGGATCGAAATGGTGTCTGAGAGGTTGGATTTAGATCTACTGAAAGGTTCCGTAAAAGGGTATCATTAGATCGTAGCTTACGTGCAGCATGCATTTGTTGTAGACACAAACTTGCTGCATGTAGGTTAAGTTTGAAAATAACAAAGGCACTTGATCTCGATGGAATATTTTGTTTAAGTTGTGTTAATGATGGGTGTGAATTGCGTTTCTTCTTTCAGGTATAAGCTTGGTGAAGCAAAATGGTGAAGATCTGTTGTATTGGAGCAGGATACGTGGGGGGACCGACGATGGCGGTCATTGCCCTTAAGTGCCCATCCATTGAAGTGGTTGTTGTTGATATATCTGCATCTAGGATCACGGCGTGGAACAGCGACCAGCTGCCTATCTATGAGCCAGGCCTTGATGGTGTGGTGAAGGAATGCCGAGGCAGGAACCTCTTCTTCAGCACTGGTGTAGAGAAACATGTCTCTGAAGCTGATATAGTCTTTGTCTCTGTCAACACCCCAACCAAAACTCGGGGTCTGGGTGCTGGTAAAGCTGCAGATCTGACATATTGGGAGAGTGCAGCACGAATGATTGCTGATGTATCAAAATCAAACAAGATTGTTGTTGAGAAGTCAACGGTTCCGGTCAAGACTGCTGAGGCAATTGAAAAGATTTTGACCCACAACAGCAAGGGGATCAAATTCCAGATTCTCTCAAACCCAGAGTTCCTTGCCGAGGGAACTGCCATCAATGATCTGCTTTCCCCGGATCGAGTTCTCATTGGAGGTAGGGAAACTCCTGAGGGTCAAACAGCCATTGAAACATTGAAGAATGTTTATGCTCATTGGGTACCTGAAGATCGTATATTAACCACTAATCTATGGTCAGCCGAGCTGTCCAAGCTTGCTGCCAATGCCTTTTTGGCCCAAAGGATCTCGTCTGTGAATGCCATGTCTGCTCTTTGTGAGGCAACTGGAGCTGATGTCACCCAGGTTTCATATGCTGTTGGTAAGGATTCTAGAATCGGTCCCAAGTTCTTGAATGCTAGTGTTGGTTTCGGTGGCTCTTGCTTTCAGAAGGACATTTTGAATCTGGTTTATATCTGTGAGTGCAATGGCCTCCCAGACGTAGCAGAATACTGGAAACAGGTCATCAAGATCAATGACTATCAGAAGAACCGATTTGTGAATCGTGTTGTTTCTTCAATGTTTAACACAGTAGCAAATAAGAAGATTGCCATTTTAGGTTTTGCCTTCAAGAAGGATACTGGTGACACCAGGGAGACCCCCGCCATTGATGTATGCAAGGGCCTATTAGGAGATAAGGCTCGATTGAGTATCTATGATCCACAGGTTACAGAAGACCAGATTCAGAGGGATCTTACCATGAAGAAGTTTGACTGGGACCATCCTCTTCATCTTCAGCCAATGAGCCCCACAACTGTTAAGCAAGTGAGCGTGGTTTGGGATGCCTACGAGGCAACAAAGGATGCTCATGGTCTTTGTTTTTTGACCGAATGGGACGAGTTCAAGACGCTTGATTACAAAAGGATCTATGAGAACATGCAGAAACCTGCTTTTGTGTTTGATGGAAGGAACATTGTGAATTTAGATCAGCTGAGGGAGATTGGTTTCATCGTCTATTCGATCGGAAAGCCACTGGATCAATGGCTAAAGGATATGCCTGCTGTCGCATAAAAGAGCTGCTGATCTGTGTCTTTTGCGTTGCGTTTTACCGGAACATAGTCTGAGGCAGTCGTTTCCATTCTTGACTATATCTTCTTTTTGGTGTAATCATGGTTGCTTGCTTTCCCTATGTATTAGGGACAATTATCATAACCATTATAGTGAAAGCAAAGATGCTCCATGTGCTTCCTTGCATTTCATTCAATTATAGTAACACTGTCATATGGTTTTACTTGTTTTGTCTTTGGTTTAATGTACTTCCTTATAATTAGATTTTGAATTCCACATCACTTAGTCTGATTTTCTTCTGCTTTCTCCTGAACCTTATTGTCGCTCTGTTTTACTTTCTCTAAACCTGTGCACTTGGCCTCCAGTTTTAACTTAAAGGGGTAGAAATATTTAAGTGCTGTTTAGTGAGTGTTCATAGGTTGATCATTATTTTTGCAGTACAGCAACAATTTATCTCTGATGGCTATTTCTATTTTTCAGTTGCTGTTGCTGGGTGTACAGTAAAATTAGTACCCTTACTCTCTGCGCATTGATGAGAAGTATCTGGCTTTATATAAAAAAATAAAAATAAAAAATTTAACTAAAAAATTTAAATTTAAATAATAATAAAATAATTTATTTTATAATATTTAATAATTTATTTATTTTTTTAAATTTTAATCATTTAACGATATGCAACTTAACATTAAATAGTAATAAAGTAGTTATATAATTTTTTTAATAAAATCTAACATCTTATTATTAATTTTTTAAATTTTAATTATTTAATGATTTATATTACTTTATTTTTATTTTATTGTTACTTAACGTTGTTATTTAGTATATTCTAAAAAAAATGTTTCTAAATGGAGGAAAGGCAAATTTATAACTTTAAAAAATTCGTAATTTCATTGAAAATTGCAATCAAATCAAAGGCAGGCACAGCACATGTGATGTGATTAATGAAATTCGTTAACATCTGTTCACGATGTGTTAAATTTGTCGTGATAAAAAAATTTGCAAGAATTAAACCAATAATTTTTTTTATATTAATATTTTTATCATTGACTAAAAATTAGCGACATTTAATTAATTGTTACCAAAGGCCCAAAGCCATTAATCTCTCACTCTGCCTGGACCAAGTCAACCTTCTCAAGAACGTGCGGGCGGCCTTCCTCCTCAGCACGTGTCAATGGAGCTGCCCACTCACCGGCTCCCACGT